>OY856412.1:360395456-361082956 GCA_963693085.1 Alisma plantago-aquatica
CAGTGATTTTAGGTATAAGAACCACAACCACCACCATCACCGTGAGACCTGACTATTACTTCCATGAAGATGGCTTCCATGTCTTAGTCTCAGGGTGAGTCTCTCTGATACACTATTCTCTAACATGTATCAGTGTGATTGGTTTGATATTGCCATATCATGACTAATTAGATTGTGTCATCAACCAACTCACATTTTAATCTTATGTGTTATTGTTGTCTATCAACCTTCCACAATAACAACCGATCGTGGACATAATGAGAATATGCATATGTACTCTTAACACTCGTATGATCTCATTCTTCGATGTCATGTACTTGAAGACATACTTCATTGCTCTAGACATCTATAATTTTACATCATTATCTCATATCTTAATTAAACATCATAAATGAAAAGCTTGCCTTTTATTAATAATCAAATCATTTACATTTATGCCATTACAATCATCACATGATTGGCTCTCTCGGCATACATACCAAAAATTTTAACATCCATATGCCAAATCCCATAGGCATACTAAGATGCAACAACAAGCATGATCCAAATGGATTTTACCATGGTAATTAGTGAAAGAGTTCATCATGTTCAACACCTTGAACTTTCTTAAAACTCTTTCCAACCAATATACCCTTCCATGTTGATCTTCTTACAAAGACCGAAATGTACCCTATGGGTTTTACCCCTTTAGGTGGATCCAACAAGGTCATACCTTGTTGGTGTATATGGATTCTAGCTTTGATCCCATGTCTAGAAGACATTTCTCAAATTCTAGTTCCTCAATAGCTTCTAGGTAGTGACAGGATTTTACCGTGCATATAACACAAGTGTACGTATCAATGTAATATAGGCCTTGTGAGGCCCGAGTAGAACTCATGGAAACATGAATTTCAATAGACTACTACTAACTGGTTGTCATCAGCTAAACTGATTAAAAGAGTTGATTGGTTTTGAAAAAGAAAATAAAATAAAGAGAAAACAAAGCGAGCGATGATTAAATGTTAGTTTAATCAAATGAGAATGGGATTCATTAGGATTGATGATTTCACCATGGGGTCTCATTATACCTAATATCTCACATAAATAACATAGATTTTATCGAATATAGGATAGAGAGCATGTAATCAAGATTGCCCGCTTCCACGGTACAATCCACTACCTAAATATAAGCTAATTCCTATTCCGTAGATATTTACATCTAAGATTAGGCACATTATTGATGACTCTGGGTATCTCTGCACTATATGTACGTCGCCTAGTCTAAGGAACGTATAAGATAATGTATAAAAGTGGGTTTTCTGACCTTTCATCCCCTTCTAGAGTAATTATTAGTCTAATTCTTTACCAATGGTCATGAAGCATAAGTAAATCAAGCAATATCCATAATTATATATCCAGGAAATGAGAATCCTATATGAATTCATGCAAAAATTCAGTATAACGATTCCCCGGGCTACTCCCGGGTCCTAAGGAATGATGGGGATTAGCCCCACATGGTTGATAATGGAGATACACAGGAGTAGAGAAGAAAAATGTGGGAAACATGGAGAAAACTCATGTAAACCCTGATACGAAGGTGTTCCTGGAGATCCTCCTCGAGAAATGCGCATTTTGTAGTCTTTCGGCAACAAAATCACCCGTTGGAGGTGCCCAGATCGCTTGGTTGATGGCCTTCATCTCTTGTCTTCTCTCTCTCTTCTTCTTGAATGTCATGTGGCATGATATGAGATCCCACTTGGGCTGACCATCCTCCCCTTAGGTCATGGGACCACTTTACAACACCGAAAAAGCTCAACCGTCAGATTAGAACGATCCAATTGAGTGCAGAATTCGGCAGATCCCGACGCTATCAATAGTATCGACGGGGGTGTCGATAGTATCAACGGTTATGTTGACATTTCCTTCCAATTTTGAGTTATTGGGTTGATTCCTGATGAAATATCGATACTATCGACACCGAGGTCGATGATAGACAAAAAGAAGGACAAAGGAAATAAGCATGTGAAATCTTATCTGAGTTGATCTATGATGGTTTAAGTTTCCTTATTAAGATTTAAGTTATATATGAGTGGAATCCACTCTTAGGGGATATATCCTAAGTTGTAATGATGAAAGTACATTCCCTTTTCCTACTTAAGATAAGCTAAGTTAAGATAGAGATTAGTATGCATGAGCCTCAAGGTCTTATACAAGGAGGATGTCTAGTGGTAGGATGAGATATGTGGTGAACTCTAGAGGGAGTAAGACCCACAGGGAGAAGGTCATAGGACCTAGCCTCCAATATATGAGATTGTATTAAAAAAATGTGTCCTACACTAGATTACTCTTGAGTGTTGAGTTGAGTCCTTATGCATGATTCAAATCCATATGTGAGAATTGGGTAAAAGAAAAGGATGGGTAGATGACCCATATGATAAAGTCAATCCTTTGGCTAACTTAGGTCCTAGCTAGAGTGGCATATTTTTTTAATCTCATCATTAGTTGCATGTGAGGTAATATATGAACTCTAGTTATGACAGTATGATGCTTTGTGCAAAAGATACTCAAAATACATGTTCTCCCTTCTTCTTTTCTTTCTTAATATATGATGATAGAAACCTCACTTGAACTATATGGATGATTTATATATGAGGAGTCACTCGTATAAGCTTGACCTATTATATATCCCCCCATATCATACATGTAGCACCAAGATAGAAATCATAATAAGTTTGACTTTAAAATATTCTCTTCCTCTTCATATGAAACATGAAAGATACGATGCTGAGATCATGGGATAAACTTAGTATATTATCTCCTTCCCTTCATATAATACATGCAAGACATAAAAAGTTGAACTCGTGAACTTGATATAAAGATATTTTTGAATCATAGGATATATGATCAAAAATATAGTTGTAGATTTGATCCTTCTTAATATATGCTTCTATGTTGAGTATGAATATCACACCATAGGGTGAAACCCTAATGGTCAAGCATAAGACATATTAATGATGTTACATTTGAACGATCTGAATATCATGGCATATAAATGAATTTCCCCCTAAACTTTAAAAGTATGAACAAAAATCGTATCCTTAGGGGTGATGTGACCCTAATATATCATAATGTCATGTTATGGCTAAGACTTTAAGTGATGCTTCCATTATTTTATATATATATATATATATATATATATATATATATATATATATATATATATATATATATATGGTAGGGTGGACACACCCAAGAATCTCTAGACCCTAAGCTGACAACTTAGAGTGCATGCAACTGTGGTGGTTTTAGAACCTAAGGAATGATGATGTATATGAAGTTCGAACCCAAAATAGCCTCTTAAGGATGAGATTAGTCGAATTTCGAGGACGAAATTCCAAATAAGGTGGGGTGAATGTGATAACCTAGATTTTTGAGTTTTAATAACTAATACAATAATTGAGAGACAAGCATTCTATGTAAGATGTCAAATACCAAATTGAGGAATTGGTTATACAATCATGGATTCCTTCACCCAAATAGGTGATTGGAAATATGATGGAGGACTATGATGCCTAATTGAATTCAATTATGAATGAATACCCTTTCTGATTAATTAAGTCATCATGAGACCAATCATTCATTTAGTGATCCAGTGAGTAGTGAACTAATTTCTTTTGAAGAATCATATACATATGAACCAATGTTGAAGTTTTGGAGTCAACTTTGATTAAATGGCATATCATTTTCACATAATGTAAGACCCTAAGTGTCACATGAAGGTGAACTTCAGGTATTAATGTTCTTAGTCAATAACCATGTGTAACCTTCGAATTTCATTCCCAAACTTATGCCACATCTACATCATGACATTATGAAGCTGCTCCTAAATTTTCATTGCAATTGGATTATATAATTGAGAGATATAAGCAAATTAATTCAATGTACATAATGCCCTTTTAACCCTAAATGGATCCTGACCTGAACCTGGATCTGATGGGAGGGACGACTGAGTCATCCTCCTCACCCACTTCCCATGGATGCACATCCATATTGTTGTGCCGATTCTCAAACTCACACCTCTCTCTCATATCTTGCTCAAACCTTGTCAAAGTTGGTTCCTCAGATCCGTCTTGACCTCCTATTTCCAACAAGCCCCAGAAATATCCCTAAAAGTCAGGGATTAGAAAACACCCAAATGGGGGCACCATGGACCCGTCGGCCACATTAGGGGAGGCAATGCTCGATCTCATGGTGCCTATTTAAGGATCCTAATAGCTTCGCCCGACCTCCTTTAGTCTCCCACTCAACCCAATTCGAAGCAACTGACCTCCGAGCACCCCCCCCAAGTCGACCTTCCATCCATAGTTGCACCACCTCGACAGCACCCCCACTGGTCTTGCCCCACCAAATACAACCCGCCATCACCACCACCTCGATCTAGGGGTGCTTCTCGGCTAGGACAAACTATCCCAGAACACCCCTCCAACCCTGACCGCCACCTAGCCGACGACCTCACCCTCTCTATGGCGGCGTTGGGTTCTGAAGGGAGCCACAAACTAGAAACCCCGCCCATTCAATCGAGGAGGCCTCGCGAGGGTGAGGGCACTCTCATCCAGACTCTAGCGCCACCCAAGAGAAACCAGAGCCTCGCCAGAGTAATCGGCTTGCTGCTCAAGCAAGAAGTAGAAGAGACAGAGATGCCAGGTGATCGTGAAGAAAAGGATAGAGGACCAGGTCAGACCAAGATGAATCGGGTTCAATCCCTTGAACCAGACTGACCTGGCTGAACCAAGGAAAACCAACAGAACCCGGATCAGTGCAGACTCTCATATGCCACGTGGCGACACGTGATTGGCCAGAAAAAGGTAATAATTCAGTAAATGCTCAGATCTTCATTAAATCACAGTAATTAGCTCGATTATCAGAAAAATGCAAACAAGGTATCATTATTCTCAGAAACATTAGTAGAACAATATGAAACCATATTATCTGTCTTTTGATGCACGAATCTTAGCAATATCATGTAACATGATATATAGTTGTTTCATGGATAATAAATAGTAAACAATGGCCTAAAATTATGAGAACATGTCAGTAGACTCCTAAGTATGTTTGTGATGCATATGATATCAGTTATGGTCATGTTGATGTATGAAATCATGTAATTTGCTTAATATGTCTAATTAGGGCTAATAACCCTAATAAAATGCAATAAATGCATACATGGTCAATAAATGATGAAATTCACAGAGTAAGCTTATATCAATATATTGAACCTCAGTTTTAATTATGAGATCATAAGGATGAACACAATCCATGTTATATGAGGATGAATATTAATACATGGTTTAAAACCCTAATCTAGGTTAATGATGTAACCTAGGGTTAATATGTGCACAAAAATAGAATATGGAACCTAATATTCAGATAATGAATCATAATCTGGAAAATGACATCAGTATGACAAATCTAAGATAAGAAGACAAGTAATAATGTATATAACATAATGAGATAAGCAAACCCTAGTGAACACAACTAGGGTTAAGATGATGAGAATCTAATGCTAGTATATGATTTTGTTTATAATCAGGTGTTGACCAGATTATCTGGATGATCATGGATATGATTAGAAATCTCTGAACTCAGGTACGTGGGTTTTTATAAAGTATAAGACTAGTTTTCATGAATGCATAATGATATGATGTACTTTGGATGCTTGTGTTTGCATATAAATTCTTAGATGTGTATAAGTAGTATATGCTCCGCAAAACATTACAGAACATAAAAGAATATGGATGGTTTGTAGCTACTGAGTGGATATATGTTGTCTCTCTCTCCCTCAATTCTCTCTCTCTCTCTTCCTCTAAATATAAGGTCGGCTCTCGGTCCCCATAGCCCAAGGGGCAGGGAAAAATGAAGTGCGACATCTCTCTCTCCCCTCTGAATATAAGGTCGACACTCAGTCCCCATAGCCCAAGGGGTGGGGAAAAATGAAGTGTGACACCACTTAGTAGTACAAACGCATCAAAAGGCATCTAAAATGTGTTTACCTGATTATCACTTTAAATAATGTTTTCTTTTACTCTTTCTTTCTCAAGATTATTTCAATTATGCAAGCATATTAGTATGTATCTTTCTACCCACGTGCACAACACCTTGTGTGTTGATTCGTTGTTTCACGTATGTTTTAGGTTCAGAGCTAGCTTGGGATAAAAGATGGGAAGTGAGCTGTTGTCCAGGTTGTACCTATTGTGTAGATCCTAGTTTAGCATACATGTTCTTAGACTGTACAAACTTTCATTCAATATGTAATTGTAAACCATTGTGTAATAAATTCATGATGTATAAATCTTCATGTTGAATGTTGAGAATGTTATGGTTGTATGTTCATGTATGTGTATTATGCTTCCGCATCGCTCTTTGATAGGATTGGATGATGTTCTCGGATTATGACATCTCATTCCCAATAGGGTTTGGAGAAATCAAAATCCAAGGACGTCAAAGTTGGTATCAGAGCATGAACATTAGCTACACCTGACTATATCTCACCATGAAACATTAAAACTAAATTTCACCTTCCACATTAAACCCTAGAAACTTAGTAAGTTGTTTTATAGGAATAAGGTTTGACTTAGCCTCTAAGTTAGAACCTAGACGTTCGACAACTAGTTTTATATAAGTGTGTGAAACCCTTTCCATATAGAGCTCATATGTATTGGGTAGATACACTAATCTACACCATATTCTCACCATTTCACTAGGTGACATGGCACTGGACTATCTACTGTGTGTGGGACACTCGAGTTTACTGGTTTGGTTTTGTTTCCCAATCGGCTCGCACCTCGACAATTTTCTCTGACGCCTTTTCTCAGAGAAAAACTATATAATATTTTATTAGATATATGTAAATAAAAACAAATGTGTCCCTCACACAGGAGAGTAGTGGGTGTTCATGCAATCTAAGTGAAAGGGAGTGACATCAGTCTAGAAGAGAAAATAGATCTAGATTAGATGTCTAGAGCCTCATAAGGTTATGTGATATATAGATAGAGAAAAAGAAGGACAAAGGAAATAAGCATGTGAAATCTTATCTGAGTTGATCTATGATGGTTTAAGTTTCCTTATTAAGATTTAAGTTATATATGAGTTGAATCCACTCTTAGGGGATCTATGCTAAGTTGTAATGATGAAAGTACATTCCCTTTTCCTACTTAAGATAAGCTAAGTTAAGATAGAGATGAGTATGCATGAGCCTCAAGCTCTTATACAGGGAGGATGTCTAGTGGTAGGATGAGATATGTGGTGAACTCTAGAGGGAGTAAGACCCACAGGGGGAAGGTCATAGGACCTAGCCTCCAATATATGAGATTGTGTTAAAAACAAATGTGTCCTATACTAGATTACACTTGAGTGTTGAGTTGAGTCCTTATGCATGATTCAAATCCATATGTGAGAATCGGGTAAAAAAAAGAATGGGTAGATGACCCATATGATCAAGTCAATCCTTTGGCTGAGTTAGGTCCTAGCTAGAGTGACATATTTTGTGAATCTCATCATTAGTTGCAAGTGAGGTAATATATGAACTCTAGTTATGACAGTATGATGCTTTGTGCAAAAGATACTCAAAATACATGTTCTCCCTTCTTCTTCTCTTTCTTAATATATGATGATAGAAACCTCACTTGAACTATATGGATGATTTATATATGATGAGTCACTCGTATAAGCTTGACCTATTATATATCCCCCCCATATCATACATGTAGCACCAAGATAGAAATCATGATAAGTTTGACTTTAAAATATTCTCTTCCTCTTCATATGAAATGTGAAAGATACGATGCTGAGATCATGGGATAAACTTAGTATATTATCTCCTTCCCTTCACATAATACATGCAAGACATAAAAAGTTGAACTCGTGAACTGGATATAAAGATATTTTTGGATCATAGGATATATGATCAGAAATATAGTTGTAGCTTTGATCCTTCTCAATATATGCTTCTAAGTTGAGTATGAATATCACACCATAGGGTGAAACCCTAATGGTCAAGCATAAGACATATTAATGATGTTAGATTTGAACGATCTGAATATCATGGAATATAAATGAATTTCCCCCTGAACTTTAAAAATATGAACAAAACCTGTATCCTTAGGGGTGATGTGATTCTAAGATATCATAATGCCATGTTATGGCTAAGACTTTAAGTGATGCTTCCATATATATATATACATATGGTAGGGTGGACACACCCAAGAATCTCTAGACCCTAAGCTAACAACTTAGAGTGCATGCAACTTTGGTGGTTTAGAACCTAAGGAATGATGATGTATATGAAGTTCGACCCCAAAATAGCCTCTTAAGAATGAGATTAGTCGAATTTTGAGGATGAAATTCCAAATAAGGTGGGGTGAATGTGATAACCTAGATTTTTGAGTTTTAATAACTAATACAATAATTGAGAGACAAGCATTCTATGTAAGATGTCAAATACCAAATTGAGGAATTGGTTTTACAATCATGGATTCCTTCACCCAAATAGGTGATTGGAAATATGATGGAGGACTATGATGCCTAATTGAATTCAATTATGAATGAATACCCTTTCTGATTAATTAAGTCCTCATGAGACCAATCATTCATTTAGTGATCCAGTGAGTAGTGAACTAATTTCTTTTGAAGAATCATATACATATGAATCAATGTTGAAGTTTTGGAGTCAACTTTGATTAAATGGCATATCATTTTGACATAATGTAAGACCCTAAGTGTCACATGAAGGTGAACTTTAGGTATTAATGTTCTTAGTGAATAACCATGTGTAACCTTCAAATTTCATTCCCAAACTTATGCCACAACTACATCATGACATTATGAATCTGCTCCTAAATTTTCATTGCAATTGGATTATCTAATTGAGAGATATAAGCAAATTAATTCAATGTACGTAATGCCCTTTTAACCCTAAATGGATCCAGACCTGAACCCGGATCCAATGGGAGGGACGACTGAGTCCTCCTCCTCACCCGCTTCCCATGGATGCACAACCAAGCTGTTGTGCCGATTCTCAAACTCACACCTCTCTCTCGTATCTTGCTCAAACCTCATCCAAGTTTGTTCCTCAGATCCGGCTTGACCTCCTCTTTCCAACAAGCCCCAGAAATATCCCTAAAAATCAGGGATTAGAAAACGCCCAAATGGCAGTGCCATGGACCCGTCGGCCACATTAGGGGAGGCAATGCTCGACCTCATGGTGCCTATTTAAGGATCCCAATAGCTTCGCCCGACCTCCTTTAGACTCCCACTAAACCCAATTCGAAGCAACTGACCTCCGAGCACCCCCCAAGTCAACCTTCCATCCATAGCTGCACCACCGCGACAGAACCCCCACTGGTCTTGCCCCACCAAATACAACCCGCCATCACCACCACCTCGATCCGGGGGTGCTTCTCGGCTAGGAAGAACTACCCCATAACACCCCTCCAACCTTGACCTCCACCTCGTCGGCGACCTCGCCCTCTCTACGGCGGCGTTGGGTTATGAAGGGCTTCGCAGACTAGAAACCACACCCATTCGATCGAGGCGGCCTCGTGAGGGTGAGGGAACTCTCATCCAGACTCCAGCACCACCCAAGAGCAACCAGAGCCTCGCCGGAGTAATCGGCTTGCTGCTTGAGCAAGCAGTAGAAGAGACAGAGATGTCGGGTGATCGTGAAGAAAAGGAAAGAGGACCAGGTCAGACCAAGATGAACCGGGTTCAATCCCTTAAACCTGACCGACCTGGCTGAACCAAGGAAAACCAATAGAACTCGGATTAGCGCAGACTCTCATATGCCACGTGGCGAAACGTGATTGGCCAGAAAAAGGTAATAATTCAGTAAATGCTCAGATCTTCGTTAAATCACAATAATTAGCTCGATTATCAGAAAAATGCAAACAAGGTATCGTTATTCTCAGAAAAATTAGTAGAACAATATGAAACCATAGTATCCGTATTTTGATGCACTAATCTTAGCAATATCATGTAAGATGATATATAGTTGTTTCATGGATAATAAATAGTAAACAATGGCCTAAAATTATGAGAACATGTCAGTAGACTCCTAATTATGTTTGTGATGCATATGATATCAGTTATGGTCATGTTGATGTACGAAATCATGTAATTTGCTTAATTTGTCTAATTAAGGCTAATAACCCTAATAAAATGCAATAAATGCATACATGGTCAATAAATGATGAAATTCACAAAGTAAGCTTATATCAGTATATTGAACCTCAATTTTAATTATGAGATCATAAGGATGAACAAAATCCATGTTATATGGGGATGAATATTAATACATGGTTTAAAACACTAATCTAGGTTAATGATGTAACCTAGGGTTAATATGTGCACAAAAATAGAATATGGAACCTAATATTCAGATAATATATCATAATTTGGAAAATGAGATTAGTATGACAAATCTAAGATAAGAAGACAAGTAATAATGTATATAACATAATGAGATAAGCAAACCCTAATGGACACAACTAGGGTTAAGATGATGAGAATCTAATGCTAGTATATGATTTTGTTAATAATCAGGTGTTTACCAGATTATCTGGATGATCATGAATATGATTAGAAATCTCTAAACTCAGGTACGTGGGTTTTTATTAAGTATAAGACTAGTTTTCATGAATGCATAATGATATGATGTACTTTGGATGCTTGTGTTTGCATATAAATTCTTGGATGTGTATTAGTAGTATATGCTCCGCAAAACATTACAGAACATAAAAGAATATGGATGGTTTGTAGCTACTGAGTGGATATATGCTCTCTCACTCTCTCCCTCAATTCTGTCTCTCTCTTCCTCTAAATATAAGGTCGGCACTCGGTCCCCATAGCCCAAGGGGCAGGGAAAAATGAAGTGTGACATCTCTCACTCGCTCCCCTCTGAATATAAGGTCGACACTCGGTCCCCATAGCCCAAGGGGCGGGGAAAAATGAAGTGTGACACCACTTAGTAGTACAAACGCATCAAAAGGCATCGAAAAATGTGTTTACCTGATTATGACTTTAAATAATGTTTTCTTTTACTATTTCTTTCTCAAGATTATTTCAATTATGCAATCATATTAGTATGTATCTTTTTACCCACGTGCACAACAGCTTGTGCATTGATTCATTGATTCACGTATGTTTTAGGTTCAGAGCTAGCTTAGGATAAAAGACGGGAAGTGAGCAGTTGTCCAGGTTGTACCTATTGTGTAGATCCTAGTTTAGCATACATGTTCTTAGACTGTAGAAACTTTAATTCAATATGTAATTGTAAACCATTGTGTAATAAATTCATGTTGTATAAATCTTCATGTTGAATGTTGAGAATGTTATGGTTGTATGTTCATGTATGTGTATTATGCTTCCGCATCGCTCTCTGATAGGATTGGATGATGTTCTCGGATTCTGACATCTCATTCCCAATAGGGTTTGGAGAAATCAAAATCCGGGGACGTCACACCCACCCATTCATCAGACCAGGCATTGATGTCCTCGCCTGAGATTATGGCCCATCTAGAATTAGATTGTTTCATTGAAGAGATGCCTTTGAGGATGTTCCATATATGTGAACCAGATTGATTGTTCGGTCCTTGTGAGGAATATTTTGCCCTCATGAGGGCTATCCACGACGCCTATCTGCCTTGGATGTACTTCCAGGCTAACCTGAGAAGCAAAGCTTTATTGAAATCCCTGGTTTGCTGGATGTCGAGACCCCCATGGGTTTTGATTTAGTGATGTACTTCCATGCCACCAAACTTGTTTTCTTCTGTGGGTGTGATCCTTGCCACATGAATCTGTGGGTAATTTGATCCATTTGGTCGCATATCGAAGTAGGTAGTTGTGTCATTTGCATGGTGTAGTAGGGTAAAGATAGGAGGACAGATTTCGCTAGGGTAAGGCATCCTACGAGAGAGAGAAAACCTAAGCAAAAACTAACTACATAAACATAAAAGATCATAACCAGACATAAAATAAACCTAATGTGGGGTTGCCTCCCAACAAGCTTGCTTGTTTAATTTCCTAGGCTTGACATAAGGATACCTTTAACCTGGGTTGTCAAGGGATGTCACTAATGATTCATTTGGCAATTTTAATTCAACTCTATAATCACCAATCCCAAGTGTCAAGTAACCTCACCCAATGGTAGTGATTACATCCGTCGTAGCTTGGAATGGCCTTCCCAATAGCATCTTACATCCTTTCAGCTCAGGCATGTCCATGACCACAAAGTCAACACGGAAGATGAATTTCTTCTTTGACTAGCACGTCCTCGCATATACCTTATGGTTTCACAATGGATCCATCTGCAAACTAAATTTCCATGGAAGTTTGTGTTGGCTTCTTCAATCCCAACTTTTGAAAAGTGGTAAGTGGCATAAGATTAATGCTTTCCCCAGAGTCACATTGTGCTTGTGGAAAATGTTGGCCACCTAGTGAACATGGGATGTAGAAACATCCTGGATCTTTCCTCTTCTTTGGAATCCATCCTTGGATTATAGAACTCACTGTTTCATCAACACACACAACATCTGTATCTTTGACCCGCCATTTCTTGTTGATGATGTCTTTCATGAATCTTCTATATGAAGGAATTTTCTCTATAGCCTCCACCAATGGAATGTTAATGTGGAGCTTCTGGAAGATCTCAAGAAATTTCTTGAAGTGCCTTTGCTCTTTCCTCGACTTCAGACTATCCGGGAATGCCACACTTGGCTCCTTTATGCACTTGTGTGGTGGAATATATGTTACTTTAGGGGTATCCTCCCCTAAGCTTGCTTCAACGCCACCTTTTTT
This sequence comes from Alisma plantago-aquatica, assembly GCA_963693085.1. Lineage (NCBI taxonomy): Eukaryota > Viridiplantae > Streptophyta > Magnoliopsida > Alismatales > Alismataceae > Alisma > Alisma plantago-aquatica. The sequence continues at coordinate 360,408,285 of OY856412.1, forward strand.
TTGGGTACTAGTAGACTACTGTCAACTTACATCAAAGGCAGGATATCAGAAGAAACAGGAAAGAAATATGAAAAGGAGGCCATGTCCTCCGCATATTGCTTGGTGAGGAATTGAGGGCAAGAGTTGAAGGAGAGGCTTCTGTCCGGTTGCTTTAGGCAGTGTTTCCCCAGCAGGTCAGCATGGGTGTTGAGGTTCCATTGGACATGGTAAACAGCCTTAGGAGGGCTCCCAGTGAGTTCTTTGTTGATGGCATGTACCAGACACCGATACTTGGCCGGAGCGGGGGTACGGTCTGTGGTCCAGTCCACAACAACCTTGGAATCACTGAGGATGATGCAGTCGATTAGGTCAAAGACCTTCATGTGCCTAGTTCCTTTAAGAATGGCGAGAAGCTCACTTCTGATTGGATCTCTGCCCTCCATAATCTTGGTATCTCCGGCTATCCATTCACCTGTACAATTGCGTCTGATTAGGCTGGTGGTCATCCTGTTCGAATTGGCATCGACAGTGACGTCCACCTGGATCACTTTTATGGTCGGCTTGATCACTATCAGACTCGACCGAGTTGAGGTGTGAAAGGTTGTATTGCCTGCAGAAACTTGGAAAGCATCCTTTACAGATCTGGCTTCTGCAAGGCATAGTGTTGTGAGGACTGCGGGAGGTTTTCTTGCGTTGTTGAATATGAGCTCATTCCGATTTTTCCAAAGTCTCCAGCAGGTAACAGAATAGAGAGTGTGCCATCCGTCCCCATTACATGTAGTCTTGAGATTATAGGTAAGCCAATCCTTGGGTGATGTGGTAGAGAAGAAAGCAGCAGGTAGAGGAGAAGGCAAATGCGTCCACGTTCTACGCGTTGTCTCGCAGTCCCTGAGGGCATGAAGTACAAATTCTTCCACATCTTGGCATTTCTGGCAAATGTTGGAATATGTCATGTGCTTCACGAATCTTAAAGAATTTGTAAGGAGTCTGTCCCAATGAACAAGCCATATGTGGGTCTTGATTCTGTGAGGAACCTGCAGTGCCCATATCTCCTTGTAGCAACTCTCGTTAGTATCTTGCAAAGAATTAGTAAGCAACTTGTACGTCAATGCCGCCGTGAATTCCCCATCTTGCGTGTGAATCCAATATCTGCTATCCTTCCCAAATCTTCATTGAGGAGGTGGCATGGAGAGGATTGTTTGGACTGTGGTTTCTTGGAACCAGGCTGTAATAAAGTTTGTGTCCCAGTTGCCTTGATCACTGACCATACTCACCACCTTGAGGTCCTGCAGGTCCTTCGGGATGGTTCTATTAGGTAGGACTTGAGGGGATCGACCTTCCCCCACCCATTCGTCGAACCAGGCATTGATGTCCTCACCTGAGATTATGGCCCATCTAGAATTAGATTGTATGATCGAAGAGATGCCTTTGAGGATGCGCCATACATGTGAATCAGATTGATTGTTCGGTCCATCTGAGGAATTTTTCGCCCTCATGAGGGCTATCCACGATGCCTGTCCGCCTTGGATGTACTGCCAGGCTAACCTGAGCAGCAAAGCTTTATTGAAATCCCTAGTTTTCCGGATGTCGAGACCCCCCATGGGTTTTGATTTAGTGATGTACTTCCATGCCACCAAAGTTGTTTTCTTATGTGGGTGTGATCCTTGCCAAATGAATCTGCGGGTAATTTGATCCATTTGGTCACAGATCGAAGCAGGTAGTTGTTTCATTTGCATGGTGTAGTAGGGTAAAGATAGGAGGACAAATTTCTCTAGGGTAAGGCGTACTGCAAGAGAGAGGAAACGATTATGCCAGAGGCCAACCTGAGTTTGCGTTTTTTCAATCAGGTGTTGATAGTGTTGTTTTATCATCTTGTTGTGAGTGATCGGTATGCCCAAGTGTCTTCCCATATATGTTGTTTTGTGAAGTTTCATCTTACTCATAATCATGTTCCTTAAGGTTCGTGGAGTGTTCCTTGAAAAGAAAATTGTAGATTTCTCTTCCGAGAGCAGTTGGCCTAAGGCTTGGCCGAAGATCCTAAGACACTTTAGAATAACTTGGGCATGGTGGATGGATGCCTCGCCGAACAGCAGGATGTCATCAACGAAGCTCACGCGCGAGAGGGGAATCTGTTGTCTCGTTAGAAGGATGGGTCGCCATTTCCCCTTACTGATTTCATCTTAAATATACTGACTCAACCTCTCCACATAGAGGAAGAATAGGTATGGTGATAGGGGATCGCCTTGCTTAACTCCACAAGAAGGCTTGAAAGCGCCTATTGCTTAGCCATTCCACAAAATTGATGTTTCGCCTGAGGAAATGATTTAATGGATAATAGATATTATGTTTCCTGGGATGGACGTTCTGCGTAGGGTGTCCTCAATGAAAACCCAACTCATCTTATCGAAAGATTTCACTAAATCAAGCTTCACAACCATGGTGTATTTGTTGTTCATTTTATATTCCATGGAGTGTACTATCTCCTATACAAGCGCGATGTTATCTCCAATCTTGCATCTCAGAACAAAACTTGATTGGTATGGGGAGATCCATGTTTTGATATGGTCTTTGATTCTGCAGGTGAGTACCTTGGAGAGGAGCTTGGCGCTGACATTGTTTAGAGAGATCGGGCGTAAGTGCGAACAGCATTCCAGAAAGGGTCTCTTGGGAATGAGAACCAGGGTGGAGTTAGCTGTTGTCTATTCTAGAGGATGGCCCTCGAAGGGGCCAGTGATGAACTTCATGATTTGAGTCTTTAGAAGAGCCCAATGCTCCTGGAGAAAGGCTGCCCCAATACCATCGGAGCCAGGTGCTTTCAGGGGTGCCATGGAGCACAGTTCTTGCCATACCTCCTCCTCAGAAGGAAGTTTGCCCAGTTCGACTACCTCTTCCTGCGTGAGCACAGGGAAGACACTGATGAAATTCGTACAGTCCCTTTGCCTATCAGCGCAGTACATGCCCTTATACACTGCCGAGAAGAAGTTTAGCACCAGCAGCTTGAGATGTTCAACGTCGTCGACCCAAATGTCATCGTCATTCTTTAGACATGTTATAGTGTTTGACCTCCTTGTCGACTTCACCAAGGATTGAAAATAGCTTGTATTATTGTCCCCTAACTTCACCCAATCGCAGTGAGCCCGCTGGCGCCACTCTTCTTCCTCGCGTCTGAGGATTCTATCCAGGTCAATTTGAAGTTGAACTGTTTCAGCTGTGGTGTGTGTGTCAAAGTTTATAGCGAGCCTGGTTTGGTTCCACCGGATCATGTTACTTAACCGGTGCTTGTCTCTTACTGTCGTTCTCTTGCTGGTAAGTTCCCATGAGGAAGCTTCCTTGAGAAAGGAAGATGCTGCCAGGTGTAGGGACATAGTCGTGTCCCAAGAACTTGCTAGGATCTTTTTGAAACCTGCCATGGTGTGCCAGCTAGATGAGGTTCATATGTGGCAGCTCGACTGTCATGGCGCATGAGGGAGCGAGATGAGAAGAGGGGCGTGGTCGGAGTGATTCCGCTCCAGGACCTGTACAGGTTGGGAAAAGGGGAGGTTAAGCCAGTGGGAGTTACCCAAGCCGCGATCGAGTCGTTCATGAAGAAAGCCCCGCCTAAAAGTCGTGTGAGGGCCATTGGCCCCAAGGTCATGCAATTGACAATCCTCCATCGCGTTGATGAAATCCCTGCAATTCGCGTGATCAAAAGAGGCGCTCCCAAACTTCTCTGAGGGATACATGACCACATTAAAGTCTCTAGTAACTAACCATGGAGCGTGAATAGAGCTTGATAGGATTTGTAGTTGATGCCAGAGCAAGTGACGGCTTGCTGTTGTGGTTCCACCGTAGACGAAGGTGAAGAATTTGTCCTGGATTCTGCAATGGATAAATTGTTTGTGGGAGAAGATTACTTCCAAATGGACATACGTCTTCCACAGGAGCCATATGCCCCCTGTGTAGCCCACCGCCTCGACCCTATGTGACTGGGGGAAGCCCAACCACTTGATGATCGTGAGGGCTTTGCTGCCACTGCATCTGGGCTTGAAGATGGCCATCACGGACACTCCATAGAGTGCCACTAGGTTAGAAGCCGCACGTTGGGTATCATCATCACCCATACCCTGGGTATTCCATGTGATTAAGTTCATTGAGCGGGGGGGGGGGGGGGGGTCCAAGGGTGAGGATCCCATCTGCCTCGCTTCATCTTCAAGGTCCTGGAGAAGGATTTGCTTCCCACATTTCCACATGGAAGCGCGTCGTGGGTCCCCGGCGTTCACCACTTTCCTCTTTCGCAGATGTATCCCTGCCATAGGTTTAGTTAGGCTCCTATATGAGGTGTAACCCGGGGTTCTATTACCTTGCCCCCTATTGAGAACGTCGTCGATAGGAAGGGGTGTTCCTAAGACACCATAGAATCCCACCTTGTAGGACCTCGTCTCTCCGCGGTGTTGTTTTTGTGTGCTCGGTTGGGTTTGTTTGATCAGGGACGACGTCCTGCGTTTGATGTTCCCCTTCGTCTTGCGCGTCCATCCTCTTATCCTTCTTCTATTGTAGTTTCTGTTGTTTCCAATCGATGCTTGATGTCAGCTTTTACGCAACCTGTTCCGCATCTACGACCTCGACCGGATCATCTTCATCCTCGGTTTGATCTGCCAAGTCCTGAAACTTATTGTGGAAGAAGGTTTGCTGCTTTGGTTTGGCATTGGTAGCGGCCATCCTAACCTTGCAGTTGAAGGGTTGAGCGTGAATCTCTTCAGAGAACCCTTCCTTCCTCGATGGGGAGTCAATGACAATCAAGACGGCTATTAGTACCTCCTGTCTTACTTTGTTCTCCAGTTCAATTCTTATGTGACAGTCCTTCTCCGAGTGTCCGGCGTGTCCGTAGTGAAGGCATATGAAAGGAATATTCTTGTATTCGATCTTGTATTGTGCATGTGAGATTACCACCTCCGGAATCAAGGGTTGGGACATATCCAACTCTACTGCGATGCGAGCAAACTTCCCTCATCATTGTTGCTTTGTCTGCATGTCCACGTTTACTATTTTCCCTAGGTAGTCGCCGAACTCCCGCAGAAGTTCCTCATGGTACAAGTGGATCGGAAGGTTGGGGATCCTGATCCATGCAACCCACCTGGGGGGGTTGCGATCAACGGGGAGAAACACGGTGACCACCACTAAACCATTAGATACGAGCCGAAGATCAGCCAAGGGCCTCTGGCGAGGGCATTGATGTAGTATTCCTCCGTTTGCATTTGGACGATGAAGAATTCGTTCTCTACGTCAATGAGATTGAAACCTCTCATTGTCTTCCAAAGAAGCTTGATGCGGTCACAAAGGGTCATGTACCCTATGTCTCTTGAAAGGAGTTTGACGATGATAGTATACTTCCAGGGTTGAAGGATTTTCGAGAGGGCTTCATCTTTGATGTCAAATGACTTCTTGTCGTTCTCGGTGTTGATCACTATATCTAGTTTGCGAAGTTCAATCCCGCAGGTGTCAGCGTCGATCTTTATCCATCCTTCCCCCCTCCCCCTTGGGACATCTTTGGTCCCTATAGGAAGGGTGGTTCTGCATGTTCTTCGTTCCACTTGGAGTTGTAGCCCTGTTCTCCGATAGGGGGGTGTTGTGCACGAGTTCCTTCATCAACGTCCATGGCCGATGATGGATTTTCAGAGGGTTGCGGTGGGTTCGTTCTGTTCTGGTTGTAGGACAAGTGCATGCATGTCGTTCCGATGGGGATCGAGTTCATGTGTTGTCCCAGATCTCCATCTCCAACTTCTTCAGTCTGGCAAGTACCACCATGGCGGCCGCCGGCTAGGGCGCTCGCAGACCCTCTAGGGCTTCCCATTGCGCTCAACCAACACAAAGATCCTTTGACCTTCAACGCCGCCTTCTAAGATAGAATTTAGCACATCATCCGTGGAGTGTATGACTTGTGTCTGCTTCTCCTTATTGATAGTGGCTTCCCCACTATGAAGTAAAGCTTTCACTTGTTCTTCTGACATATGAGTCTTTTCAAAAATATGAGATGTGGGCACGGTAGTGGTGGAATCTTAGAGTGATATGGTTGGCGTACTTCATCCTCATGGAAATCATTCATACAAACTGCAAGGGTATGGAACTTTGGGTTTATCCTCCAAGTCTATATGCATGATACTCCGCTCATGTATCTCCTCAACAGGAAGCTCTGGCCCCTTTTTGACAGATATATATTTAACCTACCGATGTGTTGAGCGGGCTCTGTATTCCCAGCTAATTTTTGTTGAATGATTTGCTTCATGGCAACCACCTCAGTTGCAATTTGGGTTAAGGACATCTCTAGCATCCTCAGTTGTGCACCATGGCTCTGTATCTGCTGCCCAAATTGGTTCATGTACTCACCGTGTGACTGTATTGTCTAGCTGAATGATCCCATCAATTCTTGGTTTTGATTCACCACCTGGCTAAGCAATTCATTGTTCTTTTCCACTAGGCTAGGCTGGAGTTTCTGAGAATTGTGTTCCTCCTCCAATCATAATTGTCATTTCTATATCCCTATTTATTCATATACTTTTCATGTGCTTCATCATCAGACCCATTTTCCTCTTTCTCTAGGAGCTTCTTAGCTAGCAAGTCCATCTTCTCATTTAATTCATTTATGGCCTTGGAATCCTCTGCAACTCTGACTTGTTCTAGTGCGTCTCTTTCACCCCAAGATTGCTTCTTAGCCATGTTCTTTAAAATTTCTCTACACTTTTAGCCTTTGTTGTTTAGAAAGAAACATGTTCCTATTGAGTCTAGATTACTCTGATCATGTTCATTAAGGGAAAAATAAAAGATCTTCGCTTGGGTTTCTAGATTTAGCCCATGATGTGGGCATCCTCACAACATAATATTGAAGTGTTCCCATGTCTTCGAGTATGTCTCGTCGGCCTGCTGTTTGAAATTGTGGATCCTCCTTATGATATCATTTGTCTTTTTGGGCAGAAAATACCTTTCAAAGAACACCTCAATCATCATATCCCATGATTAGACATATTCATCATCCAGATTATAGAGACACTCCCTTGTGTTTTCTGTTAAAGAGGATGGGAATAATTTCAGATAAATGGCCTCCTAGGGGAACCTATCTACCTTCACCATATTACAATTCTCCACAAAGGTGCTGATGTGGGCTACTGGGTCTTCATTACTGAGTCCATGGAATGCCTACGACTTGACCAATTGAATAAGCCCTGGATCAATCTTGTAATTGGGTATGTGATGCAGCTAGAACTTACACCAAAAGATTACTCTTCCAATGGAAGTCCTAATATGCAACAAAAACCCTAGAAAGTTGATGTCCTCTCTAGGTTTACCTACAACTGGTGCTAGATAAATGCTCCAACCCCACAAGAGTGTGGAAGCCTTATCATAGTACAGATTTAGGATTGAACCCAAAAGACAACGTTAAGAATCTGAGTGTCTTTTTCTTATTTTGTATCAATCCAAGTTAATCATCTAAGACCAGAAGTTTGATTTGAGTTATTTAACCTAAACATGCAAAAGTAAAGGCAAGAATAAAAACTAGTTTAATGATTAAAATCTAAGATTAGAAAATGATGATGGATCACTGGGGTGATGTGGGGATTCACCACCACTACACATGAATTGTACTTGTACCAAACATGGCAAGACTTGTAAGCAAGATACATGGATGTTGTACAATACTGATGTCTTATAGGACAAGAGTAATGCACACATCCTTCACAGGTTGAGTAACTCTCATTCGGTACATATCTACGTGTCAATGAAGATATGTAGTCTCTGAAGAGAAAAACTTACTCAACCTCGTGAAATGTGCATCGGAAAACTAACAAGCGAGCGATAATTACCACATCGATTAGTATCCTTATAGACCATCCCTCTTTTGAGGAAATAGATACGAGAAATGTCAGAGTGTTGCAACGTCAGCCATTCCCGAACGAATGGTCAAGTACTTTGCACCACTCTCTCCTTGGAGTGTGTTCCTCGACCTGTCAAGGTTGTACTTTTGTACGTCAACTGATTCCATTTCATAGAACAAAAATACAACGACGGAGGTGAGTTTACTTCACTCCTTAGAAAGCGTCCCTAGATACCGAAACGGATGCGCGGTGGATACACACACCAGAAACCAAAACTAAATCAGTATTCGAGTCTCAAGAGCGGTCGTAGACAAACCACAACAAAAGACAATAGATGCACACAAGAATGCGGCCAACATCATAGCATGTATGAAATGATTTAGTATTGAATCAGGAAGATAATAGCTTTTTAGTACGAGTTACAAAACATGGGCAGCGGGGCTAGTCCCCTCATCCTAGTGAATGGAACTACTCACTCCTCATGATGTGAGATACAAGTAGGAAGAGAGAGAAAGAAAGATCCGCGATGAGCTCGGTGTAGAGGGTGGACGCAGCCCGGTGAAGTAGATGCGCTCCTTGCTCCATCTTCCTTCTCTTCTTGGCCTCCTTGGATGCAACACCAGTAGTAGGTGGAGTGAAACTTGATCAGAGTGGTGCTCTGGCAGCCTATCAGCGTCCGGATCCAATGCCTCGAAATGAGGGCCCTGGGGGTCTATTTATAGGCTACGATCTGATCCCAAATAGTTTGGGTAAGTTGCTGGAAATATCTTCTCCAAATGGTTTGGAGATCGTTTGGGCGCCAAACGGTTTGGAGACCATTTGTGCGCCAAACGGTTTGGAGACCATTTGTGCGCCAAACGGTTTGGAGACCGTTTGGGCACCAAATGGTTTGGAGATCGTTTGGGCGCCAAATGGTTTGGAGACCGTTTGGGCTCCAAACGGTTTTCTTCGATCGGTCTTGACCTTGGCATGGACGCGCGGCTTCGGTTCTTCAAATGGTCCTTACGCTTGCGTCAAACGGTCTTGGGACTGCATGGGACCAAACTGTCTTGAGACCGCATGGGACCAAATGGTCTTGAGACCGCATGGGACCAAATGGTCTTGAGACCGCATGGGACCAAACGGTCTTGAGACCGCATGGGACCAAATGGTCTTGGGACCGCATGGGACCAAACGGTCTTGAGACCGTATGGGACCAAACGGTCTTGGGACCGCATGGGACCAAATGGTCTTGGGACCGCATGGGCTCAAACGGTCTTGAGACCGCATGGGCTCAAATGGTCTTGAGACCGCATGGGCTCAAATGGTCTTGAGACCGCATGGGGTCAAACGGTCTTGAGACCGCGTGGGGTCAAACGGTCTTGAGACCGCATGGGCTCAAACAGTCTTGAGACCTTATGGACACAAACGGTCTTGAGACAAACTGTCTTGAGACCGCATGGGCTCAAACGGTCTTGCGACTGCATGGAGTCAGTGTTGTAGGGGTTATGACCATTGATGATAGTTGAGGATGATCTGCATAGGAGATAGAATGTGAAAATGAAATCAAATAAGCTGCAAACTAAGGTTATTTGAGCTAGTAATGCACTACTTATATGAGACTAAAAGAATACTCAAAGTAAACCCAAAGCGAGGGTAGATCAGTCGATATGCGCCACAAAATCCTTAGAATTGGTGACTGGGAGGGTGAATCTGGAGGATTCATCACCACACCAAACTTAAGCGTTGCTCTTCCCGAGGAACGAAAAAGCCCAAGACAATCGCAAAGACGCATGCAAGTTGATCATGTAATTACCTCACCTTCGTTCCAAGTGTCAAAATTTTCACAAAAAAGAGAAAAGGAAAATGAGGCGAAACAAAAATTAGGGAAAAACGTCAAAAATCCTTTGAATTGGTGACTGAGGATGAGTCTGGAAGATTCATCACAACACCGAACTTAAGCATTGCTCGTCCCGAGAAACGGAAAACTTAAAACACTCGCCAATGATTCATCTCAGGATTGCCTCATCCTATTGTCATGGCTCAAATTGATACAACATTAAAGCTTCCTTAGATCACTGAATACATCTTATGATATCCTCATTTTTGAGTTCATTTTTCTGAAGTATTTCCTTCTCATTCTGTGACGTATCAGTCATGTTTAAAAGTTTTATGAGACTTTGAAAAGACCCATAGAATCAACAAAATGCATTCGATTTGTCACCGGTGTTGAAAAAGTAGGGAATGGGGGTATGATCAAAAGATAAGAGTTTCTCCTCTGATTGAGTAAAGACTCTTATTATTAGTTGACTCATCGAGATATTTTGAATGATTTATGCACAACTCTGGTTGACTTAGCCTTACACCCGATTTTTTTTTCTAAAGGTAACTTAGAAGTGTGTATAGGTTGGCTTAAGGCTTTTGGCTATTTTACCTATTTGAGAGGAGGTAAGGAGGTTATTTTTGGATCCTTAGGATCTCACTACCGGTCACGACACATATGCCTTTATGAGCAAGACCTTTATTGGTTATCCTTATTCAGGGCACAACTCTCATGTTTTTATTCAGACTCTGGCTTTTATTCATTCTCACTTGGCTTGGGAGAAAGGGTATTTTTGGATTTTTGTATATTTGGGCTGCCAAGCCTCTTTTTGGAATCGCGGTAGATTTTTCGCTAACCTCGGTATGTGCACAATCATCATTGTATACTCTTTGAATCAAGAAAAGAAGGTGATACACCCTTGTTATGTATTTAGGGGTATGGAAGAAGCGGTAATGGAAAGAGGGGTGTGGTGTACCACACAGAACTTAGAGTTTTGTAGAGGTGTGGTTTACCACACCGAACTTAATGTTTGGAAATGTTCTAGTTTTCACTAGAAAGGAGTGTGGCGTGCCACACCGAACTTAAAACTTTGGTCTGGTTAGTGAGCAGCGGGGTATGAAAATGAAGGAAGATGTGTACAAGAGAGTTCAGATCATGATGCAGTTTGCTTAGTGATTCCATGCGACGGGTCTCTTTTCTTCATCACATTCTTCTCAAAAAGAGACATGATTAAACATCAAATGAGAAATCCATACAATAGATCCATTAATCAGATAAAGGCATGATGTATTTGATCTATCTCAGTTGTATTGGAGTGTATCATCTTTTCCTATTTGAGGGTATGACATCAGGATTCATAGACTATTCAAGATGAAAAACATGCATTGCCTAGTTTTAAGCATTCTTTTCTTGGAAGTTTGCAATGAAAAGAGGTGATGATCGCAGATTCGAAAAACAAAAGCCGAATAGATAAAGGCTTTATTATTGGAAGGCTATAGAAAGGTAGAAAAATCATGAAAAAGAAACTAGAATGGAAAACTAGGAAGCAATAAAGATAGAGGGTGGAGTGAAAGTCATACCACCCGCCCTCCACCTTGAACTCATGAATTTGCTTTTTTCTGAACAAAAATTAGGTTCCAAGTGGAGGGGAAGGGTTGCACAATGTTAACCAGGCGGTCCTCGCAGTTGGAAGAAAGTGCGACAAAGATGTCTTGCGATAGCTGGTGCCGAGAACGAGGAAGTGGCCCAAACAACATGTTGACTGGGTGGTTGTGGCAACTCAAATGAGTCTTCTGGATGGCTTGGATGCACATTTCTTTCACCTCGCTGTCCGTTTGTGCCCTCCAGTTTTGGCTCACCCTTGAAGTTCAAAGTAAAGTTGCTTTCTTCAAAATCTAGGGCAGTTGATTGAGGGTCGGCCACTTGAACTTCCTCCTATCCAGGATCAGGTGGTGGATCCAGTTCTGGCTTCATTTCGTCACCTGACTTTTCTTGTGTGGGTTATGGTAGCCAGGATGAATTTTCTTCATCAGAGGAGTTATTTTGAGAAGTAGCATCATCTTTATCAATGTTGAAGTTGGTAAGAGTGTCGGTCTTCTTTTCAAGGGTTTGTTCAGAATTTTCCTCGTAGAACATCTTTAATTCATTCGAGTAACTAGAAGAGGGTTTGACTGGTAAAATGAACTCTTGCTCAGGTGAGAAAGTCATGGGATCCTGAGATAGGAGTTCCAGTGATGTCTCTTTATGGGAGGGATTAGTCCATGACATATCATTTTGAGTGATAAAATCCTCTGATGAACCCATTTTATTGGGGCTAATATATTGTTGTTCCAATTCTTATTCATAACACTCCTCCGGTTCTATTGAGTGCTCGAGGGTGGTTTCTATGAGAGGAATGGAACCTAGCTCAGGTAATCGACATATCTCAGTTTCTTGAATATCAGGAGGGGCTTCTTCATAGGGATGTGACGATGTAAAGTGATAGGTTTGTGGCTTGATGTCTTCCCAAGGGCCCTTTTTGTCATTACAAGAGTTTACAGTAATATCGTAATCCATTCCAAAGTCAAGCGATGGTTCATGTTTCTCTTCATAGTGCACTTTCAACTCGTTCAAGTGACTAGAAGGAGATTCAATAGAAAAATCATGCTCTTGTTTGAGAACTGGCTCCGTCTGGACTTCTTGTAGAGGTGGTAGCTCCGGTGACATCATCTCATGGAAAGGATTGGTCATGGATTCATCATCATGAGATCCATCATCTCCCCATGATTTTGCTTCATCACTATCGAGTTCAGTGAGAGTGGTATGGTCTGTCCCTGGATCAGGGTCTTGGTCAGCCCCATCCTCAAAGTTTGTTTCTGGATCAACCAAATGATCAGAAATGTCTTCATAAGGACAAATCGGATCCTACTCCAGTAATGGAGTCATTTGAGTCTCTTGCATAAAAGACGTCTCCTCATCTGAATCAGTCTCGTATTCATCTATGTCTGACTGTGAAGGAGTGTAGAGTTCATGTAACGTAGATCCTTCTTCATTGGGATTCAACGACAAGACAGTTGAAGTTGAAGAATATTTGTCGTATAAGGAGTCAATCATTGCTAATTGATCCTCAATATGTATGGTTGGATTTGCGTCTATGGAGTCAAAAGGTGGGTAGGTATTGAAGTTTATCCCCCATTAATCTTCTGACTGTAGACAATCCTCATATCGGTTACTCAATCTTTCACCTTGCACTGATGCATGAAGATCATTGGAAGGCATATCCCACATGATTTCATAATCATCATCGTAATTGATTTCAACATGTGGACTAGGGATGTGCTTAGTTGAAATAGGTGGTTGTTCTACATGTTGCTCAGGAGTGTCGATAAGTCAATCAAGATTGGCTATCAACTTCTTGATCGCGGCTATCTGATCAGCTAGTTGTTGAGCCACCGATGTCTGTAGAGCACGTAGTTCTTCCATCAATATGTGTTGATCTTCATGCACTTCATCATCTTCCAAATTCCCTTTTTCATTTTATTCCATGCCTTAAAATCCACCATAGTTAGGTTTTTCGTAGTAGCCTCCAGAGTGATACGGTTTATAACTTGCATTATATCCATAGTTGTATGAAGAGGCCGCTTTGAGGTTCCCAACTATATGATTCATGATTACTTGACGCAGAGCAATCACGTAGAGGGGAGGGACATTGAAGCAGTAAATCGATGCATGAGAATAGTCACCACATAGTTGACATCTAACGGTTGGTGGTGTTGACTGCTCCATCTTGAAGAGAGTTGGTACCTGAAATTGAAGAAAGAATTTATCAGGCTTGACCAACCATTTCAAATCCAAGAAGATATGCAAGATTAAGCCCTTCACTCTTTAAGTTTTTGAAAAGAAAATGGAAAACCCTAGAGAAACCTAAGTCGACATGGAATTCGAAAAAGACAATTCTTATACCGTTGTCCCCGGCAACGACCCCATTTTTCGATGGAGCTAGAACTTACACCAAAAGATTACTCTTCCAATGGAAGTCCTAATATGCACCAAAAACCCTAGAGAGTTGATGTCATCTCTAGGTTTACCTACAACTGGTGCTAGATAAATGCTCCAACCCCACAAGAGTGTGGAAGCCTTATCATAGTACAGATTTAGGATCGAACCCAAAGGACAACGTTAAGAATCTGAGTGTCTTTTTCTTATTTTGTATCAATCCAAGTTAATCATCTAAGACCAGAAGTTTGATTTGAGTTATTTAACCTAAACATGCAAAAGTAAAGGCAAGAATAAAAACTAGTTTAATGATTAAAATCTAAGATTAGCAAATGATGATGGATCACTGGGGTGATGCGGGTATTCACCACCACTACACATGAATTGTACTTGTACCAAACATGGCAAGACTTGTAAGCAAGATACATGGATGTTGTACAATACCGATGTCTTATAGGACAAGAGTAATGCACACATCCTTCACAGGTTGAGTAACTCTCATTCGGTACATATCTACGTGTCAATGAAGATATGTAGTCTCCGAAGAGAAAAACTTACTCGACCTCATGAAATGTGTATCGGAAAACTAACAAGTGTGCGATAATTACCAAATCGATTAGTATCCTTATAGCCCATCCCTCTTTCGAGGAAATAGCTACAAGAAACGTGAGAGTTTTGCAACGTCATCCATTCCCGAATGAATGGTCAAGTACTTTGCACCACTCTCTCCTCAGAGTGTGTTCCTCGACCTGTCAAGGTTGTACTTTTGTACATCAACTGATTCCATTTCATAGCACAAAAATACAATGACTGAGGTGAGTTTACTCCACTCCTTAGAAAGCGTCCCTAGATACCAAAATGGATGCGCGGTGGATACACACACCAGAAACCAAAACTAAATCGGTATTCGAGTCTCAAGAGCAGTCGTAGACAAACCACAATGAAAGACAATAGATGCACACAAGAATGCGGCCAACATCCTAGCGTGTATGAAATGATTTAGTATTGAATCGGGAAGATACCATCTTTTTAGTACAAGTTATAAAACACGGGCAACGGGGCTAGTCCCCGCACCCTAGTGAATGGAACTACTTGCTCCTCATGATGCAACATATAAGTAGGAAGAGAGAGAAAGAAAGATCCGCCATGAGCTCGGTGCAGAGGGTGGACGCAGCCCGGTGAAGTACATGCGCTCCTTGCTCCGTCTTCCTTCTCTTCTTGGCCTCCTTGGATGCAACACCAGTAGTAGGTGGAGTGGAACTTGATCGGAGTGGTTCTCTCGCAGCCTATCGGCATACGGATCCAATTCCTCGAAATGAGGGCCCTGGGGGTCTATTTATAGGCTCCGATCTGATCCCAAATGGTTTGGGTAAGTTGCTGGAAATATCTTCTCCAAACGGTTTGGAGACTGTTTGGGCGCCAAACGGTTTGGAGACAGTTTGGGCACCAAATGGTTTGGAGACCGTTTGGGCGCCAAACAGTTTGGAGACCGTTTGGGCTCCAAACGGTTTGCTTCGATCAGTCTTGGCCTTGGCATGGACGCACGGCTTCGGTTCTTCAAATGGTCCTTACGCTTGCGTCAAACGGTCTTGGGACCGCATCGGACCAAACTGTCTTGAGACCGCATGGGACCAAACGGTCTTGAGACCGCATGGGACCAAACGGTCTTGAGACCGCATGGGACCAAACGGTCTTGCGACCGCATGGGACCAAACGGTCTTGGGACCGCATGGGACCAAACGGTATTGAGACCGCATGGGACCAAACGGTCTTGGGACCACATGGGACCAAACGGTCTTGGGACCGCATGGGCTCAAAAGGTCTTGAGACTGCATGGGCTCAAACGGT
This sequence comes from Alisma plantago-aquatica, assembly GCA_963693085.1. Lineage (NCBI taxonomy): Eukaryota > Viridiplantae > Streptophyta > Magnoliopsida > Alismatales > Alismataceae > Alisma > Alisma plantago-aquatica. The sequence continues at coordinate 360,423,735 of OY856412.1, forward strand.
CTTGAGACCGCGTGGGCTCAAACAGTCTTGACACCGCATGGGCTCAAACGGTCTTGAGACCGCATGGATGCAAACGGTCTTGAGACCGCATGGGCTCAAACGGTCTTCAGACCGCATGGGCTCAAATGGTCTTGCGACCGCATGGAGTCAGTGTTGTAGGGGTTATGACCATTGATGATAGTTGAGGATGATCTGCAAAGGAGATATAATGTGAAAATGAAATCAAATAAGTTGGAAACTAGGGTTATTTGAGATAGTAATGCACTATTTACACGAGACTGAAAGAATACTCAAAGTAATCCCAAAGTGAGGGTAGATCAGTCGATATGCGCCACAAAATCCTCAGAATTGGTGACTAGGAGGGTAAATCTGGAGGATTCATCAGTATGTTGATAGCTTATTTCTTAATTTGCCCCTTCTGTGTAGAGGATGAAGAATATTTAATCTTCTCCCAGATCGTCTGCTCCTCATTTGCCGCTTCGTCAGCCATTATAACTTTACTAGTATCTGAAATTTCAAATGGTAGTGTATGAACATGTACTAATAATTAAAACAATGAATAAGATTTGCAATTCAGTTCAAAAGATTAAAAGAAAAATTACAGGAATGAAAAGTAGCCTAGTGCGGCCGCTCACAACACTCGTAGTGTTGAAACTCATCGTTTTCCCGACAATGGCGCCAAAAACTTGACACAATTTTACCATGCGTATAATGCAAGTGTACGTATCAATGTAATATAGGCCTTGTGAGGCCTAAGTCGAACTCAGGGAAACGTGAATTTTAGTAGACTACTACTAACTGGTTGTGATCAGCTAAATCGATCAAGAGAGTTGATTGGTTTTGAAAAAGAAAATAAAATAAAGTGAAAACTAAGCGAGTGATGATTAAATGTTGGTTTAATCAAATGAGAATGGGATTTCTTCGGATTGCGGATTTCACCATGGGGTCTCGTTATACCTAATATCTCGCATAAATAACATAGATTTTATTGAATCTTGGATAGAGAGCCTCTAATCAAGATTGCCCGCTTCCATGGTACAATCCACTACCTAAATCTAATCCAATTTCACTTCTATAACAATTTACATCTTAGATTAGGCGCAATATCGATGACTCTGGGTATCTCTCCACTATTCGTATGTCTCCTAATCTAAGGAGCGTATAAGATAATGTATAAAAGTGGGTTTTATGACCTTTCATCCCCTTTCCAGAGTAATTATTGGTCTAATTCTTTACCTATGGTCATGAAGCTTAAGTAAATCAAGTAATCTCCACAATTACCTATCCAAGAAATGAGAATCCTATATTAATTCGTGCAAAAATTCAGTATAATAGTTCCCCGGGCTACTCCCAGGTCCTAAGAAACGATGGGGATTAGCCCTGCATGGTTGACAATGGAGAATACACAGGAGTAGAGAAGAAAAATGTGGGAAACATGGAGAAAATTTGTGTAACCCCTGATACGAAGGTGTTCATGGAGATTGAGAAATGCGCATTTTGTAGTCTTCCGGTAGCAAAATCGCCCGTCAGATGTGCCCGGATCGCCCGATTGACGGCCTTTGTCTCTCATCTCCTCTCCCTCTCCTTCTTGGATGTTGTGTGGCACGATCCCCCCTTGGGTTGGCCATCCTCCCCTTAGGTCATAGGACCACTTTACGACACTGAAAAAAGCTCAACTGTCGGATTAGAACGATCCGATTTAGTGCAGAATTTGGCAGATCCCGACACTGTCGATAGTATCGACAGGGGTGTTGATAGTATCGTCAGTTATGTTGGTATTTCCTTCCAATTTTGAGTTTCGAGGTTGATTCCTGATGAAATATCGATACTATCGACACCGGGGTCGATGAAAAAGTACCGGAAAAGTGTCGAAACATGTGCATAAGTCTGGGAATTATATAAAATCATATAAATATGATAAAATAAGTATAATTTGATACAAATACATTTTATAGGCCAACTATAGTGAATTATGCAAATATTAAAAAAATGACAAATGCATGCATAAAACGGATATAAAATAAGCCTATAAAAGTGACTCAAAACCCACACATTAGGTAGTTTGTTGTCTCATCATCTATGATAAACTTACCACCATTCTGAGTTATAATATATCATTATTTTTCAAACTCTAGACATGTTCTACAAGAACTATAATCCCTATGTGTTACATAAGGAACTTGATATTCCACAACTACTACTGGCGAGTAGTAGCTCATGTGGTTGCAACATGGGGCCCCTCATGTAGGGTCCCGGGTTCGAATCCCCCTGGTGGTACTGTTCAAAATTGTTTCTCCTGCAGCGCAGCCGGCCTCTGTGCGACTTAATGGGCTACGCTCCTTATGGATGGGGTTGAGCTCCCCAGGTTGGTATCGGTGCAAGCCTTATGACTTTCTTGGGTTACCAAAAAATATTCCACAACAAATTTTTATTCTCCTTGTTCCTACTATACCTATTTAGGTTAAATGTTTTCCCATTTGTCTTGAACATTTCAAGTTCTACTTTTACTCCCACTGATTCCTTTGGAACTAATTTTCTCTTTACAAATAAAATCATCTATATCAACAAACAACTTTGTTGTAGGATTGAGAAAAGATTAGTATTTACCAAAATAACATTTATGTGATTTTGAAGACAAATATTTTAAGAAACTATTTTTCTTTTATAAGCATTCATCCCTAATTACTATAAAAGACACATTAGGACACCTCCCATGCCATATATCATATGATGTCTTTTAAACCAATTTTAGGTGGTACATTATTTTATTATAAAGCATGTGCACAAAAGAAATTAGAAGATCAACTAGATTTTATTCACCATGACTAACAAGGTAGATTCCTTCTTACTGATACACTTTCATGATACACTACCATCGTGTTGTTTTATGGGGAGTTCATCATGATAAATTATCATGATCTCCCAGAAGGTTCTCAACTCTTGGTTTAAAATATCTCAACATCGGTCACATCAAAGTATCTTAATACTTTTATCAAGTTTGTTTTGCACTTCATTTATGATCTCTTTGAACATTTTCATAGATCTGTACTTTTCATTAAATACAAACTTCCATATCTACTTATAACATTTGTAAATATATAATGAAGTACTAGGAACTACCTTTAGCATTTATTCTAAAAGGTATATATACATCATAAGATATGCATGTCTCTATTGGTTCAATAACCAAAAGTGTCTTGATAACCATCATATGGATTCTAGAAATGCATTTCTCATTTATATTCTCTAGATGATGATGCTATATATATTTGAGTCATCATATCATTCAATATGTGTGTTATACACATATTTCTCATTAGAACTATTATATATAGTTTGTCAGACACAGGGCATTACCATAAAAGATCATTTCTTTTAAAATGAAACATAATGTTCTTGTCACACAAGACGTATGATGTTTTCATCAATGGCAGGAACATAATAGCAATTCACTAATTCTATTTTGTGCCCATGAATGATAGCTACCAACTATAGAAGTAGAAACCCTTGCTCCATAGAGTTCTAGCATACATGATACCAGATCATGAAGTAGATATCTTTATCTCCATCTTCTTCCTGAGATCCTCTATAAAGAGGATAGTTCTTTCCAATTTCTAGACAATAGTGTCACTTTCTTTCTTTAATCCATTAAGTGAAAAGGATAGATTTTTTTTTCAAATTACCCTTCTCCATATATATTGAGTGCAGAAGACTTGGACTTTAGCTTAGCCTCAAAACAGTTCTTGGCTTTTCCTTTTCTCTAAGACTCACTTCCACTGATAACTATCACAGATTTGTCCTTCTTCATTCTTGCTTTGATTCCAACATGCCAAGCATTAGATAAAATTACTATATGATTGATACATTGCTTGCATAAGCATATCCATGGTCAGCTGTAGACATAAGAGAAATCCTAGTCACTCCTCATGCCCAATTATATTAAGCACATGGGGTTTTAATGGACCTCCCTTTGTCAGTCTGCACTGAAATAGTGCTTTGAAGACATTATACCTTGTTTTCTTTACATGATTTTGAAGATGTGTTACCATCTTGAGAATGCCCATGTTTTCATGTCATTGATGCAACTTATAGTTCATACAGCAAAGCACAAGTACTCAATGTCTATGACATCATTGGCATGCTTCCAATAAGCATCCATTTTAGCCTTACGCACATTTGGAGTGGGTTCCTATGACTTTGGTTTATCAAGGACATAGAGTTTTCGCTAATTGATGAGAAAATTTCTCAAAGTCCTTAACTAGTTGTAGAACTAAATACCAATTAATTTTTTTCCTTCTCAAGGATTAATAATAATAACGTGATTGTGTTCGACATTTGATTATATAAAGAAATATAGCATTTTTTAAAACCAGTTGGTATTTAGTATCATCAGTCCTCCAACTGGTTGATAAGTTAACAATATTCATTAGGCCTTTAATTAATTATTGCTCCCACTGTTTTGTTCAAATTGATAACCCTCATGTATCAATTTGGAATATTGTAGCATATAGTCTTCTAGTGACCCAAGATCCTAATTTCAACAAGGTCATGAGCCAGCTAGGATTGTCACCCACAACTTGATTCTATCAGGTAGGAAACTTTTTCCAATTGCAGCATATGCAACTCTTAATAGATGATATGCACAACTCTTTGTCATTGATTCTATGTATGCTTCTATGTGCTTAATCCAATTAAGGTTACCTACTTAAGACTAACCCAAAAGTCGACACGATAGAATATGCACCCTACTAGGGCAGACCCGCATATCTACCATCATACTTCAATGAGATAGATGGCGCACAATGCTACGGCGTGCCCACACTTGGTCAATCAAACTTTTCATTTGTGTTGGTTATCGAAAGCATCTAAGACTTCGTATTTTGATTGAGATATTTTATATAAATACATATACTTTATCCAACACCAGTTATATAGTATGTATCATATACATGCTATATCCCACAACAAAATGCAATAAAAAAAAGTGATGCTCATAGCCAGCCTAATGTAATTCCTTAGAGCTAAGGCATTGTCACAACCTAGGTATACGTCCCATGCAGAAATTGGTTGTTGATGAAGATTTGTGCTTGCCAATCTTGATTGATCGATTCAACCTTTGAACCAATCTGTTTGCATCCTGGTCAGTTGTTTGGTCGTCTTACCGGTCGTTAGGTTCTTTTATCCACCATATGTTGGTTCCTCCAACTGATCAGTTGGGTCCACCATTCGATTAGTTTGGGTCATCCTTTTGGTCTTCCTCAGTCCTCCAACTGGTTGACTCACCTCTGAGATGGTCATTTGGCATCATATGAATGTCTTTCTTCTTTGTCACAACATGAAAATAAACAATCCTACTATTGCATGATATAGAGAAACCTTGAGTTACATTTTAGGGGAGCAAGGGTAGGAAATAATTAACTTTATATTGGGAAGATAAGATAAAGGCTTAATACACATACCGATATAAAATAAGATTAACCAACCATACAACCCTGCACATAGAATAGGGCTTATTGGCCATAACCATGTTACACATCCACCATAAAAATTTTCTTTTTGGGGTACGCATGTATATTGCATATATATATCACATATATTAGTTTGAGATTATTGTGGTGTTTGATTCGACAAGAAATTATTCATATCACATGCAATAATTTAATGATAAAACCAAAATCTAATCATATTAATTATCCCAAAATATAGTAGATTGACTTGGCTTTGATACCATTGTTGGGAAATAGGGTGACTAAATAGGCAGCAGAAACAAAAATTGTTTTGCCATATTCCCCATAAAATAGCAGATCACGTCAACAAATATATAATTAAAATGATGGTTTCGAGAATATACCTAGTCTTATAGAAAGTACAATAACATACTCCTCATTGTTGTAGATGTACTAGTGTTGTGTAGTTGCTTTTGGATGGTGTATGTGCATCTCCTAGTCTTCACCACAAAGAACAGACTGGAACAATGTCTGTAGTGGCTCCTGCGGTCTCACCATAGACTGTAGGAAAATGTTGTCCTCCAAGTGCCAGAAAATGGCCTCTCGCCTCTAGAGTAGTTGATGCAAACCACACAGAACTTCATGTTGTGTTTCTAGAGTTAATGGGAAGGAGTTGTCCCCTTCTGTTAGCATACTAGTCACCAATATGTTGCCCCACAATTGATTCTCAATAGTTCTCTCCATATTTATCCCTCCCTTTATCAGGTAGCACTTGCTTGGGCTCTCTATTGGTTACCACAACCAGAGAGGACAACAATTGTCAAAGCAATTGATGCCCAATTTTGGTCTTGGGAAGCCCCGAGTACCCCTCTATTCATAGTAGAGGCTAGGGTTAGGGTTCCCGATTGGTGTGGGAGTAGAAGAATCTGGAATAATGAATGTTCTAGAACCTACGAACTGTGAAATAGTTGTCTCGCACTACGAAATGGTTGTCTCTTAGGAAAGATGGTTTTCTTGCATAGAGAGATGGTCGTCTCATGTAGTTTCCTATCCTAATTCAAATTGGCAATTCAAATCCAATCACTACTATAGAACATGCATGTGGCATCGGTTGTTTAACCGCTTTTAGCGACGGTTTTCAAGCGACGCCTATGTGGGGGACGCTAAAGGTCGAACTCTTCGGAGTCAGTTTTATAACTGACGCCTATATAACCTATCGGTGTCGGGTATATATAGTTGGCCGATGCCTATAAGGTTCGTGCCACAAAAAAGGGAGCCATCTAGGACACTATTTGCGTCGGTTTGCAATTAAAACACCGATGCCATATTCCCAGATGACACAGTCGTGCTTCCCTATACGGTAGTGTTTAGTACTATAGGCATCAGTTTTATACGAATAAGAAATGCCATTTCCACCACGGCCGTGCTTTCCAGCACGGTCGGGTTGTTTGTCATATTAGGTGGCGGTTTTTATCCAATAAATGACGTTATAGGCCTTTGATGATGGTGTTCTATAAATAACTGACGCCTATGGTTTAATTTTTTTTTCTTATCGGTTTGCAGGTCTGCTGTGGCCGGTCAATAGGATGAGAACCTGTAGTTCAATTTTCTGAACTACAGGTTTATGACATCCATTGATATCAGCCTACAAAAGGCCACAAACCTGCAAAATCAACAAATATTTTTTCACACAAGTAGATACATTCAGACATCAATTCAATTCTCACATTCACAAATGTAGAAACATTCAAATACATGTAGAAACATTCAAAAATGTATAAACATTCAGGAATATTCATTTACAAAATATCATTCAACATTGCTATCAACATCCCAATTATATCTTACAATCGCCACTGCTTGTATGGCTCTTGCCCATTCTTCTCTTACTTCATTTAATACTTCCATCGTATATGGTGCATGTACATTTTTTAAGCGTTTACCTATAGTGTGGTCAGTTTTAAACACCTGCAAAGAGAATGATGTATATATAAGTAATAATATAAAAATAAGATTGATATATTTCATACTAACTAATGAGACTACATATAATGCCTAATGTATGGTATCGATGTCCAATGCGGCATGTTGGATAATCATCTGCATAAATCACATCACATAGTATGTGCATGCCCAGCCGTTGTCTTGTGTAACGCACTATAAACTGAAACATACAAAATATTAAAAAATACAACTAAGCATAGTTCACATAAATAATATATACATTGGAGTTGGGAACCTACTTTTACGTTCTCCCAAATTATTGGTTGGTTCTTTCTCCTTGGGACCTTTCCTCTAGCATTTTTGAATGCATCTAAACCCCTACATGTTAATGTAACACAGTAAATTGCATAATTAAATAGTGATGTAATCACATATGTTAACAGATATAAAAATGAAATATTTCTCACCAGAATAATGGCATTCTCATTACGTGTCCAATTTTAGTATTCAATGTACTCCCCGTAGGATCTACATAATAAACAGTGAACATCCCGGGGAGAATAACTAGTAACTCCCAATGCCTACCGCTAGACGCAAAAAAGTTAAAAATTAATAACTCAAAATCCACAATAAAAATTTAATTTTCTTAAGTCCAAATTAAATTAAAGTAAACTTACTTGACATTGAATGGAGCTATTATTATCATCTTCTTTTTCTGATTGAAAATTGTAAAAGCATCTATACAATATTGTTGAACACTATCAGGGTCTTTAGCTACCATACTAATCAATGATGGAATAAAAAATCCCAGATGATCAAATGCAAATTGTTTGCATAGATTTTTGACTATGTAGTTGCAAAACATGTATTATGTATGCATTAATATATAAGAAACAAGATCGCCAGATCTTACACAAGGTATATGGATGTATAAACAAGATCTCACCTTATCCATGTCTCTATCATTGATGTATTCAACCAATCATACATAAACTACTCAATAATATATTGTCTAAATAAAGAGCTATTGTATGATTGACCTGCATAATCTGCTTCTAAAGAAACAATTATAGGACAATGTATATTATGTGCCTGTAGCCAACATGCCATTCCCCTACAAGCAGGACCTAACGGGTATTTTAGGTCAGTTGGAACCCAACTTGGTAATGCAAGAAGTGGAGGTGGAGGCCTAGGTGCTCCGGGTGTCTTCTTTTTAACATGTATATATAATTTCAGATCAGTTGACCTCATATATACACATTAACAATCTAAAGTAATGTAAATTTATCTTACAATTTCAGTAGTGTAGACGACATCTGCTTTGGGCCACAATATCACCCCACCTTCTGCCTCAACAAGTGTATCAATATCCGGGTGGGGATATGGCAATGTAGTTTCCCTCCAATCGGGTAACACAGGTATCAGGCTCACACGAACGTAGCCCTGTGGCATTGGAGTCCCGTGAAACATTGCCCCAGGAAGGGACGGGTAAGCCTGTGCCTCTGCAATAACATAGTCTTGCATTCTTAAGCGGCATGGCTTGAATGCCTACAAATTTATGTAAAGAATTTTATACATATATACATATCATCTTGAAAACATATCATCTTGAAAAGACTAGATACAATGTTATAAACAATACTTACAACAGACGTGTTAGGCGGTGGGTCTACAGGATTACTTTTAGTCTATGCATCAGGAGAAGAGTGGGTTGCCATAGGCTGATTGGAAGCTTGAGATGCCTGCCACCACAACAATTCATCCTTGACCTTCTCAGCAACTATATCATTGACCTTCTTAGCAACTATATCCTCGACTCTCTTATTCTCCTATACACGTATAAAAGAAACATTAGCTTTTTATTATTGAATTCCCTTTTGCAGTAACATTCTAAAAAAAAGAATAGATTACCTCTTCTTGTGAAAGTCCTGCGTTGGGTTTGCGCTTGGATGGCCCAAAGAATGCTTTGATGCCCACACCAGCACCTGTACCCCTAACACGTCCAGGATGCTCTTAGTTACCCAGAGGAACTGTCAACTCATCCCTTGTACCCTGAGGGATGAACGTGCCTTGTTTCCTCTGCTCGTGCAGCTCCCGCTAATCACCATCAATAGAAATTGGTAAGTTAACACCACAAATAATCAATATTCAAACGATTGCTCTAAGAGTTGTATTTTACCATTTTCGCAGCAGCCTCAGCGGTTACGGGCTTCTTTATTTCACCCTTCTTGTTTTGCCTCCTAACTATCCAAACATTATGGCGAGGCATGGGTGTGGCAGACTCTTGAGTAGCAGCAGACTCCTGAGTAGCAGCAGACTCCGCCTGTAGTCTTTGGCGAACTTTTGCATAGCCCTTTGGACCCATAGTGTGGTCATGCACATTCAGTGCACGCCTTTCTTTTTGTGCCTCACTGAGGGCGTAGTTAGTATGCACATTAATGATTTGGTTAGTAGCACTAAATGTTAATCTTGAATAGGTGAATACAACGTATATTAATTAAATTGGGAGTGACGCCTAATACCTTGAATTCTTCAGATTTTCTTGAAGCAACAAACATGCCCATTCTTCTTTGTCCTATAAGTTCCACTGTTCAAGGGCTGACTTCTTATTCTTTTCACCATCTTCTATGTATTCTCTATGGAGATTTGTCCTATAGTTCCTTAGCATCTTTCCAGTGTGTTGCATCATGCTTTTATGATGCAACTTCTCATCCAATGTAAACAGATTCTGTAAAATAGAATTACTATTAACTAGTATCCAAAAATAGAATTGCAAATAATAGAATTTGTAATCTACACAATAGAATTGAAAATAATAATAACTCATGCATTAATCCTTCCATATCATGTCTTTATTATCCTGAGGAACTTTATGCCAATTATCATACTTAACACCACAATTGCTTCGAGTGACAACCCCAAGATAGTTTACAAATTATTGCAGTTCACTCCAATTGCATTTCATCCATTATCAAACTCGACAACCAATTTGGATCCACTTCCACTTAGCGCTATTAACTTCTTCAACAGAGTGATGCCCCTTTTCGTATTAAGTGTTTGGTGATGCACATCAAGTTCCTCCAGTGCTTCAGTGGGTACATGTGCATCATCAACCTAAAATTTGACAAAAAGAAACACACTGAATTAGCCCAATATAGATATATGGGATATATGACATAACTATATGATAATGAATTTTATAGAAATACAGGATATGTAGTTAGAACTTACATTGGTATCCTCACCATGCTCATCATGGACAGCATGCTCATCATGGACTTCATGCTCATCATGGACATCATGCTCATCATGGTCAGCCATCTGAAAATGTCATTAAAAAGACAAACATTTAGCATTTGTATTAACCAGAAGATAATGAAAAATCAAATCTGAAAATGATATTGATATTAAAAAAGCAAACATTTAGCTTCAATAAAAAATATAAACATGCATGCCTCTAAAATTGTGATCTTTTATCAATTAACAATCCTTCATTGTGATCTCCGTGCACATATAAGTCATCATTAGCTTCAATATTTTGTGGAGTTGGCAACCCAACTGAGAATGGACTGGAGTCATCATACTTATCATAGTACTCTTCTTCATCTATAGGATCTTCAATGAACTATCTTTTACAATGAAGAACAACTGACAATTTATCATTTGCAGGATCATCGATATAGAATATTTGTTTCGCCTATGATGCCAATATGAATGGTTCACCCTTCTTGCCAATCTTTTCAAAGTTCACTAAAGTGAAACCCAATTCATCCACTATAACTCCTTTGGTGTTATCAACCCAATTACATTTAAAGAGAGGAATTCTGAAACCTATGTAGTCAAACCCCCATATGTCTTCAATGACACCATAATATGACATTTTAGCTTCACGTGGACTCTTATCCTTTGCACTTGCAAAATACATATTCGACGCTTGAAGAGTGAACCCACTGTTTTGGACGACACTCTTATCATCTTGGCGCTTTGTGTAATATGTGAACCCATTAATGTCAAACCCTTCATAAGACATAACATTCAGTTTTGGTTTAAAGGTGAGGCATTTGATAGTTTCTATAATATCATTTGGTGTTTGAGATAGTTGATGTAAGACTTTATCTTCAAACCACTTAGTATATGTCTTGTTATGCTCTCTAGCAAGCCACATTGAACTTGCTCGAGGATGTTGTCTCTTGATGAAATTGGTATATTCCTCGATATAAACACTCACTTTGTCCATGTTGTGTAAAATATACAAGTGACCTTGTTTCAACTGCTCATGGTTGATTACTTTCACCCATGATCCCAAAACTCCTTTGCCCTCCTCAATATTCTTGTCATTAACATGAGTGTTATTACCACTCAGAAAGTCATTGCAAAAATCCATAACCTCTCTCGCCACATAACCTTCAATAATACTCCCTTCGGGCCGATAACGGTATCGAACATCACCTTTAAAAATGCTCATGTATCGTTCAAAGGGATACATCCAATGCAAGAAAACTGGTCCCAATATTTTCACTTCCCTAGTCAAGTGGACAACAAGATGTACCATGATATCAAAGAACAAAGGAGGGAAATACATCTCAAGCTGACATAGGATAACAACCACTTCTTTTTGCAAATTATCGAGAGTATCAGGGTCAATAACTTTGCTGCACAGACTGTTGAAAAAGAAACAAAGTCTGGTGATTGCAAACCTTACATGCTTCGGAAATATAGATCGAATTGCCATGGGCAATATTTGTTGCATTAGAGTGTGACAATCATGAGATTTAAGACCTATCAACTTCAGATCTTTCATTGATACCAATCTATGGATGTTGGATGACTAACCATGTGGCACCTTAACATTTACCAAGCATTCACAAAAAGCTTTCTTCTCCTTTCTAGACAATGTGTAACAAGAGGGAGTTAAGTATGTTCTTTTATTACCCATTTAACGTAATTTTGTTAATTCTGACCTTATTCCCATTTCACGTAGGTCCAGTCTGGATTTTATCCCATCTTTAGTCTTACCTGGTATATTTAACAGAGTACCAATGATGCTATCACAGACATTTTTCTCAACGTGCATTACATCGATATAATGCCTGACTGTCAAAGAACTCTAATAAGGATGATCCCAAAATATTGACTTCTTCTTGAATGAAGAATTGTCACTCCGTGTGGCCATACTACATTGTGATTTCTTACCAAATTCATTGACAATGTCTTTTACTCTTTCATAAACAACATTCCCTGGTATAGGTTTAGGTGCACTCCGTTCATCATTCCATCCATTGAATGCTTTGCGCTTCCTACGATATGGATGGAATTTTAAAACAAACCTCTGATGACCAAGATATACAGTTTTTCCGCCATGTTTTAGTCTTATTGAATTAGTGTTTTCTTCACATATAGGTAACGCTTTAGCTCCTTTGACACTATATCCAGACAAATTCCCATATGCTGGAAAGTCATTAATAGTGCAAAACAACATAGCGTGCAAACAAAATGTCTCTCTTCCTAAAGCATCATAGGCCATCAAACCTTCAGCCTAAAGTTTCTTTAAGTCATCAATAAGAGGTTCAAGATAAACATCGATATTGTGGCAACGCAACCCACTATCACACATACAACGAGGTGTTACGCGAAAATGTGCGGAAATCACCATAACCACAGTTTATCAAAAACACGGGTTAAAAAAACGATTGTGGAAAAATGATAAACCGAGATCATATTACATTCCAGTCCATATCCTGCAAGAAAACAAGTTACATATATATGTAAAAACCTGATACATGTCCATAGCTTAGAGAAACAACTGTCTTTTCATCACATGAGTTCATCACCTGTTCACATACATAGAGACCCACATCCGGCCAACAACAGGTTATACCAGAAACATCTACAACTGTACATCGTGAAACAATGTCAAAACACTGCCAAGGACCTGAGAGTATAGGGATGACTCTAGACTCTATCACAAAACATCCAAAACATCAGCTCATCCATGACTTGCCTTCTACTGTTCTTCTTGCTTCTTGGCCGCAACTCCACGACCACCACCACGTCTAGCTCGACCACCTAAAAAGGGTGTAAACCAGCGGGGTGAGACAAATGAACGTTGTCCCAGCGGGAAACATAACTCCCTGCCCAAACTACAAAACCTCAGATGAGCATATATATAAGAAAATAACTAATGAGGAGTATAGCAAGAACAATCTTATGAAATAAAGCTATCTAGCTTACCAGATGCAATCAAGTTAAACATGAGTAACATGATATCCAAATTTTACTATATGTGTGGAACATACAAACAACATTCATGATGCAAAGATAATAACTACACAAACAAGGCCTCAACCAATGTTTCATGTTTTTCTTAAGCAACAAGACTAAACAACTGGATTACGTTTTATTATGCCCTGAGTAAGTGAACCGTACCGTTCAAATCCAACCATCGGCTGCGAAGCCCATAACCGGTGCCATACAAGGTCAATGGAAGAGTCGGAATCCACGACCTCACCCCTCGTGGTCAGTACACGAGAACAAAGCAGGACCGTAGTCTCATGATCAAGTGGTCTCAGCCACAGGGTCAGCTCCTCAGGCTACCCTTCATCTAGCCGACCTTGGTACAGGTCACGATGCTAGTAAATTCGAGCCACAGGTCTAAACACCGTGCTCTGAGTCATGAATGCATTCATGCTCATCATATCACATACCTGGAGCCATGGGCTTGTTCACCATGATCATTCACATACCCGAGTCTGCAACTGCAGCTGCACTTGTTTTCCTCCCTATTTGAGGCTAGGAGAAACTTTGCATATTCAAAAATATTCGCTACGGGTTAACCCGTAGGAGAACCCATTTCACCATCACCCAATCCTAACTGATGATGGATTTATGGCCAGGGCAACTACATGATAGATTATACTGTGATTAATTAGTATCTTTTAGATGGATTGCAAGATTCAACCAAGTTGTATAACATGCAATCTATAAAAGGAAACAAACAACATAAACTCAATATTATGCTTTCACTACAATTCACATCATACTGATCCATCACAAGGATCCCACATCACATGTTATCACTTAGCTTCTTACCAATTATCCAGATCCATCTCAAGGATTATCGCATACCATGGGATTTCAATCCCTCATCACATAGTACCACTTCCTCTCAAGGCTTACATCATCATCATGGAACATCATTCATAATACACCTGTCAACACAGTATTCTCATATAACCATTCCTCATAGCTTTTCATTTGGTTATGCATTACCTGCATTGTTAGAGTATTCAATAATTATAGTTTCAACATAAGGACTATGCATACTATCAGGAGATGTCATTCAAGATGCTATAATTATCAATTATACATTAAATGGTGATCATGTGCACAAGACACATTATTAAGCAACTATTTATGTACTTCACATTGCTTCAACATCATGCTAAAATATACAGAACATGCGTTATTATTACCACTATCACTATCATTATTATTAAGTGAGTAAGGAGTCACCAACGATATCAAGGACATATACTATTTATATAGTTTCCATGACACAAGGATCCCTCACAAAAGATGCCAAAACTCTCACTAAAAGAGATGTATCGGGCAAGGCTTACCCTCACGTGCAGCTGTGTCGGGCGTGCAGCCCTGTCAGGCATGCAGCCCTGTCGCACATGCAGCCCTGACAGGCGTGCAAGGTGTGTCGGGTGAGCAAGGTGTGTCGGGCAAGCTGAATATGTCAGACGAGCAAGATGTATCAAGCGTGCAAGGTGTATCAGGCATGCAACTGATGTCGGGCGAGCAGGATGATGTCGGGAGACACCCTACCGGGCGAGTAGGGCTGAGGCCGGGCGAGCAGGAGCATTTCACCCGCACGCTAAGGTTTATCCGTGCAAGGTCCTACACACTCAGCTAGGCAAGCATCTTATCGGGCGAGAAATCCCACTGGGTGAGCAGTTCTAAGGTGTGCAGCCTGCCGGGCAAGGTTAGCTCAAAACGCACAATAGTTGGTGTTGAGCAACTAAGGATCGGATCGCGCGCCCTACAAAACTCTCCACAACTGCCAAAGAGAGCAAACCGTGCAAGGGGTCTCAAAAACATGTCGTGCAAGGGAAACTAGATCAGGAGGCTATCGGGCATCACCTCTCCAAGAAAAAAACACCCAAGGTACATCTCAACAAGGGTCATCTAATACCTTACACATGAACACTTGAAACCCTTGAGAAGAGTCACCACTAAACCGAGCTCACCTTCTAGCCCATGGTGAGAAGAGGGTCTTACTCGAGTCACTAGGTAACAAGCTCACCTGAATCAGGTAGGAAGGAGGGGTGTTTCTCATGGAACTAGGACCCAAACTCACTCTTCTAGACCAAGGGGAGAAAGGAGTGTTGCTCCCTAAACCCTAACTCACATGGATCGGCCAACATGCAAGCTAAACAAGAATCAAGCTACTTGCGTGCATATAAACAAGACCATAGAAAGAGGTGAAGTAATTAGGGTTAGGAATTATGCAACCCGCCTTATGCTCTAAGCTCCAAGGAAGAAGAAGAACTCCAAGCTTCAAGGGATGTCAACCACCACTTGCTCCTCCAAGGTGTGTCGACCACCAAGTCTTGCTCCTTCAAGGGGGTGTATCGGCCACCACTCTTCTTCTCCAAGGTGTGTCGGCCACCAAGCAAAGAAAGGAGGGAGTGTCGTGTACAAGATGGAGAGGAACTAAAGGGACCTTAAGCTAAGGAAGGAACCGCCTATATAGAAGGAAAGGGAGGAGAAAACATGGTGAAGCATTGCAAGGTGTCACCCACCCAAAGGACACTTGTCCTAGAGCTCAAGCCACCTAAACAAGAAAGCCTTGTACACTTGTCCAAGATGTGCACCAAGTGTCTACGAAAGTAAGGTCAAGCCAGGGGAAACACCATGGGCGACACACCACTTGCACCTTGGGCGACACACATCCATGTTGTCCGACACACTCACCTCTAGGCCGACACAAGGTTCAACCTAGCCCAAACAAGGTACTTCAAGGCCCAAACAAAATCCACCAAGGCCCAAAGAACTCAAGAAACAAGCCCAAGCCTTCCTCTCAACCCTAGAGGAAGCAAAGAGAGAGAGGAACACATCACAAGGTGGAAAACTTGCCCTCAAAACCCTAGACTTGGGTTATATGCAAGTTGCACCTCCAACTCTCAAAAAAGCACAACTAAACCCTAATCACCACTAAAGGTGATTAACAGGCACCAAAACACCAGGGTTAAGCAAAGAAAATAGGGGAAGCCCTAAACGGAGGTCAGGGTCCTTACAATCTAACCCCCTTTAAGGGATTTCATCCCCAAAATCCAAAGAGAAAAGCGAGGGGTACTTCCTTCTCATCTCTTCCTTAAGCTCCCACGTGGCTTCCTCAATGCCATGATGATGCCAAAGAACCTTCACAAGAACCAGGTCCTTCCTCTTCATCTTCTTGACCCTTCTGTCAAGGATCGCCACAGGACCTTCCTCGTAGGTCACATCTTCATCAAGCTCAACCTCAACTGGTTGTATCATTGTTCCTGAGTCTAGATGACTTTTCTTCAGCATACTGACATGGAACACTGGATGTAACCTGTGTAGTTCTGGAGGTAGCTCTATCTCATAGGCTACTTTACCAACACGTGATATCATTGGGTAAGGCCCCATATATCTAGGTGCCAACTTACCCTTCCGGCCAAACCTCAGCACACCTTTCCAGGGTGAGACTTTAATATATACCTTGTCTCCTACCTGGAACTCCAAAGTTGGTCGACGATTGTTTGCATAAGACTTCTGCATGTCCTGTGCCACCTTCAACTGTTGTTGTATCACCTTGATCTTTTCCTTCATTTGTTGCACTAGCTCAGGACCCATCAACTGATACTCACCAGACTCATACTAACACAAGGGATATCTGCACTTCCTCCCATACAAAGCCTCATAAGGATCCATGTCAATGCTCCGCTGATAACTATTGTTGTAGGCGAACTCTATCAAACTCAGATGCACATCCCAACTTCCTAGGAACTACAAAACACAAGCTCAAAGGAGATCTTCTAGAATCTGAATAGTCGTCTTAGATTGTTCATCTATTTGTGGGTGGAAAGCAATACTGAACCTCAACTTCGTTCCCAATGCTCTGTGCAACTGTTCCCAGAAATGACTTGTGAATTGAGGACCTCTGTCAGAAACTATCGTCGGTGGAACACCATGCAAACAAACTATCTCATCCATGTACACTCTGGTGAGCTTCTCAGTTGTATGTGTCGTCTTCACAGGTATGAAATGGGCAGACTTTGTCAATCTGTCCACAACCACCCAAATGGAATCATGACTCCTAGTTGTCTTGGGTAGACCAACTACGAAATCCATGGTTATATGATCCCATTTCCACTGCGGTATTGGCAAAGGTTGCAACGTACCTGCCGGCTTATGATGCTCAACCTTCACTTGCTGAAAAACCGCACATCTCGCCACGAAATCAGCTACGTCTTTCTTCAAACCTGGCCACCAGTACAAGTCCTTCAGACTATGGTACATCTTGGTGACACATGGATGCATAGCATACATTGACGTGTGTTCTTCCTCGAGAACCAACTTCCTCAGCTCAATAACATCGGGAACCACCATCCTATCACGATAGCAGACTAGCCCATCCACGGACTCATGAAACCCATCATGCTTTCTGCTGCCAAACTCTGATCTGATCAACTGTATTGCATCATCTATCTGCTGTGCATCCTTGATCTGCTGTCTCAATGTAGGTTTGACTTCCATCTGTGCTAAGAGTCCAACTAACGAGGAAACCTCCATCTGCACATTCATCTCTCTCAAAGAGACAAACATATCCCACCTATGGAATACCAGAGAACTCAAATGTGCCTTCCTGGGAGAAAAAGAAGACTTTCAACTAAGCACATCAGCTACCACATTAGCCTTACCAGGATGATATTCAATAGTGCAGTCGTAATCATTGATCAACTCCATCCATCGACGTGGTCGCATGTTCAACTCGTGTTGCGAAAAGATGTATTTCAGGTTCTTATGATCTGTAAAGGTCTAACACACTTCCCCATACAGATAGTGTCTCCAAACCTTTAACACATGAACCACTGCTGCCAACTCCAAATCATGAGTCGTATAGTTCTCCTCATGTTTCTTGAGATGTTGTGAGGCAAAAGAAACCATGTGATCCTCCTGCATCAGCACACAACCTAAGCCCTTCTTGGAAACATCACAAAAAACCACATAGCCCTTCCCAAGCTCTGGCAAGATCAACACTGGAGCACTGGTCAGCTTCTTTTTCAAACTCTAGAAAGCTTGCTGACATTGATCATCCCAGAAAAAAGGTACGTCCTTTCTCGTCAACTTTGACATCGGCAAAGCAATCACACTGAAATCCTTGATAAACCTCCGATAGTATCCTGCTAGACCCAGGAAACTACGAACTTCTGTTGGCGTCTTTGGCTGTTCTCATTCTGCAACAGATTCCACCTTCTTCGGATCTACTTTAACTCCTTCAGTGGATATCACATGACCTAAGAAAGTCACTTCCTCCAACCAAAACTCACACTTACTGAACTTGGCATACAATTGATGTTGGCGAAGAAGAGTCAACGCTTGTCGGAGATATTGCTCATGCTTTTGCTTGTCCCGACTATAGATCAGGATGTCATCTATAAAGACTACAACAAACTGATCTAAGAACGGACAGAACACTCTATTCATCAGATCCATGAAAGCAGCAGGTGCATTGGTTAGCCCGAACGGCATAACCACGAACTCGAAATGACCATACCTTGTTCAAAAAGTGGACTTTGGTATGTCATCCTCCTTGATCCTCAGCTGATGATATCTGGACCGTAGATCGATCTTCGAAAACACCGTAGCACCACGCAACTGTTCAAACAAGTCATCTATCCTCGGCAGTGGGTACTTGTTCTTGATAGTGACTTTGTTCAACTGTCGGTAATCTATACACAACCGCATCGAACCATCCTTCTTCCTAACAAACAACATGGGATCACCCCAAGGCGACATGCTCGGTCGAATGAAACAATTGTCCAACAACTCTTGCAATTGCTTTTTCAACTCTGCCATCTCTACTGGAGCCATCCTATACGGTGTCTGCGCAACTGGCTGCGTTCCTGGAACCAGATTGATCTTGAAATCAATCTCTCGGGGTGGGGGAACACCAGGAAACTCCTCGGGAAACACATCTACAAACTCCTGGATAACTGACACCTCCTCAAGGCTAGGACCTTTCGCCTTGAGCTAAGAACACCTCACATCCTTGTCGCAACAACTTATCTGCCACCATAGCAGATACCAGACACGTCAGAAGAATCTTCCTATCTCCTTGAAAGATCCACTTCTCTACAGCATCATCAAATATCGCCTGCTTGGTACCGTAGTCTAACACAACCTTGTACCTCTCTAAGGTATCCATCCTAAGGATAACATCAAAACCACACATATCAAGAGTTATGAGATCCACTTGAATGCGGTGTCCTGAGAAAGACAAGATACAAGACGGACACTCTTCTCGGAGCAACGAGGAACCAACAAGAGGGGTTTCTAACAACAAACTATCCTTCTTATGACTAACAGGTAAACGACAGTTCTCAAGCATACTATAGGCGATAAAAGAGTGTGTAGCACCCGGGTCAACCAGAAAAGATATAAAGCAAGAAGAAGACATATCAGAATGAAATAAATCCATCTGACATGTCATCACTCGCGGGTTGACTATAGCCTCCGGCTGATTCATGGCATAGAATCAAGTTGTTGCTTGTTGTCCACGACCTCTGCTTCCTTGAGCAGACGATCCAGCCTGAGACGCTTGGCCGCTTCTATTCCTCGATGGTCCACCAGTGACCAGCACTACCTTTCAGAAGGTAGACAGTGTGCTTTACTTTGTCTGCTTCGGGGATGTCAAGGATCCGAAAAGCCTTCTCAAGACTTGTCAGCCACTGATTTGCATCTGTTGGATCAGTCGTTCCAGCATAATCTGAAGCTCCGACTTGGCGAAGCCGCTCAAAGGTCTCCCCAATACCCGATGTTTCACCATGGGGAGCCTGTGCTCTCGGAGGAGGCAATGGCAATCGCTCAACCATGAGATTCATCATAGACATCATCTGCCCCAAAAGTTGTTGGTAAGCAGGATTCTCAAGAATGGTCAGGTCAGGTTGGGGGACCTCAGGCACCCGATCTTCATGTGTCTGGCCTACTGCTCCATCAACAGATGAAGCATCGTTGTACTCAGCAGCGTGTTCTTCATGGTTTCCAGACATCTTGGCTTTTCTTCCGCTGAGGGCAGAAGATGATCGTGAGGAAATCTGGGAAACACATAAGAAGAAACACAACCTAGTCCTAGATCCCTGTAGACTCAGCAAACCTAAAGTTCTGATACCAAACTTGTGGCAACACAACCCACTATCACACAGACAGCAAGGTGTTACGCAAAAATGTGCGGAAATCACCATAACCATAGTTTATCTAAAACACGTGTTAAAAAAATGATTGTGGAAAACTGATAAACCGAGATCATATTACATTCCAGCCCATATCCTGCAAGAAAACATGTTACATATATATGTACAAGCCTGATACATGTCCACAGCTTAGAGCAACATCTCTCTTTTCATCACATGAGTTCGTCACCTATTCACATACATAGAGACCCACATCCGGCCAACAGCAGGTTATACCAGAAACATCTACAATTGTACATCGTGAAACAATATCAAAACACTGCCAAGGACCTGACAGTACAGGGATGACTCTAGACTCTATCACAAAACATCCAAAACAGCAGCTCATCCATGACTTGCCTTCTACTATTCTTCTTGTTGCTCGGCCGCAACTCCACGACCACCACCACGTCTAGCTCGACCACCTAAAAAGGGTGTAAACGAGCGGGGTAAGACAATTGAACATTGTCCCAGCAGGAAACATAACTCCCCGCCCAAACTACAAAACCTCAGATGAGCATATATATAAGAAAATAACTGATGAGGACTATAACAAGAACACTCTTATGAAATAAAGCTATCTATCTTACTAGATGCAATCAAGTTAAACATGAGGAACAGGATGTCCAAGTTCTACTATATGTGCGAAACATACAAACAACATTCAAGATGCAAAGATAATAACTACACAACAAAGGCCTCAACCAATGTTTCCTGTTTGTCTTAAGCAACAAGAATAAATGGCTGGATTACATTTTATTATGCCGTGAGGAAGTGAACTATACCGTTCAAATCCAACCATCAGTTGCGAAGCCCATAACCGGTGCCATACAAGGTCAATGGAAGAGTTGGAATCCACGACCTTACCCCTGGTGGTTAGTACACTAGAACAAAGCAGGACCGTAGTCTCATGCTCAAGTAGTCTCAGCCACTGGGTTAGCTCCTCAGGCTACCCTTCCTCTAGCCCACCTTGGTACAGGTCACGATGCTAGTAAAATCAAGCCACGGGTCTAAACATCGTGCTCTGAGTCATGAACGCATTCATGCTCATCATAGCACATATCTGGATCCATGGGCATGTTCTCCATGCTCATTCACATACCCGAGTCTGCAACTGCAGCTGCACTTGTTTTCCTCTCTATTTGAGGCTAGGAGAAACCTCGCATATTCAAAAATATGAACTCCGGGTTAACCCGCAGGAGAACCTGTTTCACCATCACCCAATCCTGACTGATGATGGATCTATGGCCAGGGCAAAATACATGATAGATTATACTGTAATTAATTAGTATCTTTTAGATGGATTGCAAGACTCAACCAAGTTGTATAACATGCAAGCTATAAAAGGAAACAAACAACATAAACTCAATATTATGCTTTCACTACAATTCACATCATATTGATCCATCACAAGGATCCCACATCACATGTTATCACTTAGCTTCTTGCCAATTATCCAGATCCATCTCAAGGATTATCACATACCATGGGATTTCAATCCCTCATCACATAGTGCCACTGCCTCTCAAGGCTTACATCATCATCATGGAACATCATTCATAATACACCTATCAACACAATATTCTCATATAACCATTCCTCATAGCTTTTCATTTGGCTATGCATTACCTGCATGGTTAGAGTAATCAATAATCATAGTTTCAACATAAGGACTATGCATACTATAAGGAGATGTCATTCAAGATGCTATAATTATCAATTATACATTAACTGGTGATCATGTGCACAAGACACATTATTAAGCAACTATTTATGTACTTAACATTGCTTCAACATCATTCTATAATATACAAAACAAGCGTTATTATTACCACTATCACTATCATTATTATTAAGTGAGCAAGGAGTCACCAACGATATCAAGGACATATACTATTTAGACTGTTTCCATGACATAAGGATCCCTCACAAAAGATGCCAAAACCCTCACTAAAAGAGATGTATCAGACAAGGCTTACCCTCACCTAAACCATGTTGGGCGTGCAGCCCTGTTAGGCGTGCAACCCTATCGAGTGTGCAGCCCTGACAGGCGTGCAAGGTGTGTCCGGTGAGCAAGGTGTGTCGGGAAAGCTGACTATGTCGGGCAAGCAAGATGTATCGGGCGTGCAAGGTGTATCGGGCGAGCAGGAAGATGTCGGGCGAGTAGGGTTGATGTTGGGCGAGCAGGAGCAGTTCACCCGCACGCTAAGGTTTATCCGTGCAGGTCCTATACACTCAGCTAGGCAAGCATCTTATCGGGTGAGATATCCCACTGGGCGAGCAGTTCTAAGGCATGCAGCCTGCCGGGCAAGGTTATCTCAAAACACGTAAGGGTTGGTTCCGGGCAACTAAGGATCGGCTCGTGCGCCCTACCGATCTCTCCACAACTGCCAAAGAGAGCAAATCGTGCAAGGGGTATCAAAAACGTGTCGTGCAAGGGAAACTAGATCAGGAGGTTGTCGGGCAGCACCTCTCCAAGCACAAAACACCCAAGGTACATCTCAACAAGGGTCGTCTAATACCTTACACATGAACACCCACAACCCTAGAGAAGAGTCACCACTAAACCGATCTCACCGTCTAGCCCATGGTGAGAAGAGGGTCTTGCTCGAGTCACTAGGTCACAAGCTCACCTCAATTGGGTAGGAAGGAGGGGTGTTGCTCATGGCACTAGGACCCAAACTCACTCTTCTAGACCAAGGGGAGAAAGGAGTGTTGTTCCCTAAACCTAACTCACATGGATCGGCCAACATGCAAGCTAAATAAGAATCAAGCTACTAGCGTGCATATAAACAAGACCATAGAAAGAGGTGAAGTAATTAGGGTTAGGAATTATGCAACCCGCCTTAAGCTCCAAGCTCCAAGGAAGAAGAAGAACTCCAAGCTTCAAGGGATGTCGACCACCACTTGCTCCTCCAAGGTGTGTCGACCACCAAGGCTTGCTCCTTCAAGGGGGTGTATCGGCCACCACTCTTCTTCTCCAAGGTGTGTCAGCCACCAAGCAAAGAAAGGAGGGAGTGTCATGCACAAGATGGAGAGGAACCAAAGGGACCTTAAGCTAAGGAAGGAACCGCCTATATAGAAGGAAAGGGAGGAGAAAACAAGGTGAAGCAGGGCAAGGTGTCGCCCACCCAAAGGACACTTGTCCTAAAGCTCAAGCCACCTAAACAAGCAAGCCTTGTACACTTGTCCAAGATGTGCACCAAGTGTCTACGAAACCAAGGTCAAGATAGGGAAAACACCATGGGAAACACTCCACTTGCACCTTGTGCGACACACATCCATGTTGGTCGACACACTCACCTCTAGGCTGACACAAGGCTCAACCAAGCCCAAACAAGGTACTTCAAGGCCGAAACAAGCTCCACCAAGGCCCAAAGAACTCAAGCAACAAGCCCAAGCCTTCCTCTCAACCCTAGAGGAAGCAAAGAGAGAGAGGAACACATTAAAAGGTGGCAAACTTGCCCTCAAAACCCTAGATTTGGGTTATATGCAAGTTGCACCTCAAACTCTCAACAAAGCACAACTACAACCTAATCACCACTAAAGGTGATTAACAGGCACCAAAATACTAGGGTTAAGCAAAGCAAACAGGGTAAGCCCTAAATGGAGGTCAGGGTCCTTACAGATATCATTTCTGGGTTGTTTAGGGCCCGATATCAACCACGATTGAATAACATACTTATTTTTCATACACAGCCAGGGAGGAAGATTGTATATAACAAGCATGATTGGTCAAGTGCTATGTTGGCTGCTCAATGTCCCGTATGAATTCATCCCATCTATACAAAGCCAAGTCTTAGATTCCTATCTTCTTCACCAAATTTGTGGTACAATAGATCAATCTTCTTCCATTATGGGGAATCAGACGCATGTCGTAGGATCCCATCATTATTTTTCTTAACATCTGCATGCCACCTCAAATTCTTCGCATCTTTTAGATTTTCAAACAAACGTTGAAACCATGATATTATAGGTAGATACCAGAACACCTTGGCAGGAGAACAAATTTTGGACTACCCTGAAGTCGTCAATTTATACCGTGACGCACCATATTTTGGACAATCTTTCAAATCCACATAGTCCTTTTGAAATAATACACAATCATTTGGGCATGTGTGTATCTTCTTGGCCTCCATTCCCATTGGGCACAGTAATTTATTTACCCGGTATGTTGAGATTGGCAGCTCATTTCTTTCAGGAAGCATTTCTTTCAACAAAGTCAATAATGAAGTGAAGCTTTTCTCGCTCCATCTAATGTTATCTTTCAACTTTTACAATCTCATCACAACGCTAAGCTTCGTAAACTTAGCACAACCTGTGTATAACGGTATCTCAGCATCATGCACAATGTTTCTAAAGATAGGAGGTGGATCAGTGTGTTCTACCCTACAACTATCAAGCATCGCATCAACGATGTCTACTGGAACTGGTTCGTTCACATCTACGTCATCGGAGGAAATTTCTTCTTCCACCCAAGCACTGCTATCGACATCCACTAGTTTTGAGTTAGAAATCTCTCCATGCCAATGCCATTCTGTATAGCCTTGTACAATCCCGCTGCACATGACATGACTTTTGATCTCCTCACCAGTGCTGACTTTCAAGTTTTTACCGCAATGCCTACATGGACAGTAGAAGCTATCTCCAAGTTCTTTCATATGTTCCTCGGCAAATCTAATAAACTGATCAAGACCAGATATAAACTCTGGGGTGCAGCGATTGCAAATGGACATCCATGATCTATCCATTCTATGATCAAAGCCAAAACAAGTATATATTAGGACAAGATTAGGGTATACACTTACATCCTAGGTGAGATTAGGTGTTCAAGAACAGTCCCAAACCAGGGACTATCCAAGATTTACTCCTATTATCTAGACCAATCCAGTTTTCTATTTGTTTGGCTTATTTGCAATTAGGGGTAGACACTAGATTCAGATGGGAATCGTCCCAGCCACGCTAACTATATATTATCTAGACCCATCCGATGTTGAAGTAGACAGTGCGGGACATGAAATGAAAGTGCCTTTAAGCATTTCTATGGTGGTAACATTTGATAGTGTCCAATACAAAATAACGATTGGGCCTGCGGCTAGAATGTGATGTGCTACATGGAAAATATTGTCAGATTAGGAGGTACAATGAAGTTGGACTCCATACAAACAATATATAATTTAGTGATTTTTCATTCTAATTTATACCAATGTACAAGTAATATAAAGAACAATGATTGTTCACTTTCTAGGCCAAAAAACACATGTGATGTCATTCTTATATATAATAAATGTGTACCACTTATCCCATCCTTGAACACCTAATCTCACTAGTAAGTGTATAATGTGTATTGGGTTTTCAAAAAAAATTCGGCAGCATTTCCCTGTTGTTCTCTAAGTACATATGTACTTAGAGAACAAACGGGGAAATGCTACCAAAATTTTCTCAAAAACTCAATACACATTATACACTTACATCCTAAGTGAGATTAGGTGTTCAAGAACAGTCCTAAACCAGGGACTATCCAAGATTTACTCCTAATGAGTAAATCTTGGATGGGTTTCTAGGCCAACAAACACAATAATAGATATGTACATGTTAGGGTTTCATCACAATTGATGTTAGGGTTTAATCGATGTTAGGGTTTAATCAAATCAAATTAGGATGCTAGAATGGACAAGTTGAAATCTTATTTCAACATGCATAAAAATTTACTGAATTAGGTCAAGCATTAGGATTAGAAGCACAAATATATGCAAGCAAAAGATTTGTTCATATCCTAGAATTTACATAAAGCATTATATAAAGATTTGTTCATATCCTTACCAACAACAAACACGACCGTGGATGTGTTGGCCTACCACGGCCGTGATGGGCAGCACGGCTGTGCTGGACAGCGCGGCCGTTCTGGGTAGCACGGCCATGGTAGGCCAACACAGCCACAGTCGTGTTTGCTATAGGTAAGGAGCTAGGGAGAAGGAAGAACAGAGGCTACGGCTACCTGGAGGCTACGGCGAGCAGCAGGCAGGCAGGTGGCACGGCATGGAGGATGGCAGTGAGCACAGAGCAGGCAGTGGCGACGGCAAGGAGGATGGTGGGCGGTGGCAAAGAGGATGGCGACGACGACGCAAAGCAACAATAGCGGTAGTGGCGTCCGACATTGACGGCGAGCAAGAAGCAGGTAGCGTCGACGGCGAGCGAGAAGCAATAGGTGGTGAGCAGCAGCGGGTGGGCGTGTGGCGACGCAGTAAGAGTAGAGAAAGGGGAACATTTGCTTCACGATGAAATAGAAGAAAGGGGAACAGTTGTTGTTCGTGGGTCTATTAAGTTGGTAAACGGCGTTGGTTATCTAAATCAAACGACACATAAACTCTTCGGCGTCGGTTGTTCTTTAAAAACCGACATCCAATTAGATAAATTTTTCCCTAAAAAATTTGGAGGGAACCATTATTGGCATCGGTTATCAAAGGATAACTGACACCTAAGTTGGAACTTTTCACGCAAATTTTCATCTTATATAGGCGTCAGTTAGATGTTAAAAAACCGACGTTGTATGTGAAACTTTGGGGCCAACTTTTTTTTCACTCCAAAATTGGATTTCGCGGGTGATATGAGGCGTCAGTTTTCTGTTACCAAGCCGATGCTGAATACGAAGTGATACCCTTGTCTTGACTATAGATGTCGGTTTACCTACATCACCGACGTTGAATGTTATAGGCGTCGGATTTCCTAAATAACTGACGCCCAGAAAAGTGACATTGAATGCTTTTTTTGTACTCGTGAATTCATGCATAACATAACATCAGCTATAATCCTTAATGTAATCGAATTTCTCAATGAAGTGGGTGTCTCTCTCACACGCACTGATCGTATCACAACCAAAAATCGGTGGTCTAGCCCATCATATCACAACCAAAAACCAGTGGTCTCACTCATGCGAGCCAGTCATATGACAACCACAAAGCGGTCATCTCACTCACATGAGATGCTCATCTCATGACCATCACTCAAGACAATTGTCTTGTTTCCTAGTTTTGGAAGAACTCAACCAATTCAATTTGTAATCAACTTAACACTCCAAATAGTCATTCCAACACTTCAACTTGATGATTCTTAGTCCTATCAATTCATCTATTGTTTAATTAAATATCTAAACACATTTAGCATTCAATCTAAACATCATTCATGAATATACTCCTTTAATCCAAGTTTATCCTACGTGTGTGACCCTATAGGTCTAAAATTATGTTAATTTCCATAATAAATTATGACATCACAAGAAAAGAGTGGTGCCTAGTGACACATCATTTCTACGCAAGTAATTTAGAAAGTTGGAGAACAACTTCAACCTACAATTCGTGATTAGTGTTACCATGATTGTATAGTTCCTTTGTCTCTGATATCTGGATTGAAATCAAGGCATGGAATTGTCATCCTCTCAACATCCAATCCATGTTCCCTGATCTAGAACATACTGTTTGAGATGCATATGGGTTCACATATCACATATTGAACTATGTATGTATAACCCTACATTTCACAGTCTCTCTTATTAAGAGCCCTAAATATCAAAATCTTGTAGGAGGGACAAATCCCGTCTACATCACTCACATTCAGTCCCCATGTGTCAATACCAACCTATCATCACCTTTATGGCAACCTGTATTTTAGTATTATGTTTGATGGTGTCAAATTATACCCAATGGCATGTGACGATTATAGTGACTTCACTAAGAACTACAATCACCACTATCATTGTGAGAGATGATTCTGACTACCATTCCATGGTCTCTATGTATCTCTCTCATGGTGGGTTTGTCTAATACACTATTCTCTAACATGTATCAATGTGAGTGAGTTGATATCATATATCATGACTAATGAGACTCAATCTAAGTAAACACAAACACTATTATTATGTATTATTGTCATCTATTTTTTCTTCCACAGTAATATCCAACTAGGGACATATAAAGTATGCATGTACTCTTATGATACATATGATCTCATCGTTCAGGTACTCAACATGAAGACATTTCATTGAGTAACATCATTCTTTAGACATCTACTATGTATATGTCATCATATCATAATTGAGACAAACATAATAGACGGAATTACCTATATTATTATTATAAATCATGTATGTAATGCAACATCCCAATCATTATATTATTGGCTCTCTGGGCATGCATACCAATAGTGGGGTGGTTGCATCTTCATGAATTCCATTATTGTGTACTCCTTAGGCTCATCAGGAACAGGTGGGTTGTTCAGCTTCCCTACCATAGTTCTGGTAAGAATCCATCGAAGCATTGCTAACTCTTTCTCAGGATAGATGACTATGCCCGCATTAGCCACAATAGATGTTGGGGTTTCCTGACCTACTGAAGGTCCTCATTTGGTTCGAGAAGTAACTTGAGCCATCGGAGGTGTAAAGGGAGGATCCATCCTTGGCATCACAAACCTAGGGTAAGGTATTTCATAACTAGGTAGGTTGTCAACAGATGAGTTATCTCTCGTAATGATGGTTTTTCCTACACAAGGCAAGGGTACTAGGTATAAGTAACCTATGAAAAAGCTAAACATCATAAGAGAGACAAGATAGAAATAGTTAGATAACCGGAAGCCACTTGCATTGATACCATACTATAAGGAGAGAGATCCCAGATAGGATCTAGTCCCTACTAAAATTAAAAGGCATCATACCATATAACCAAACCCCAACATAAAATTTCCTCAAAAGGGATGATAATCAATTCATTCAACATGTATGTCTCATAACACCAAAAGTAGAAGTGGAATTTATATAGTATCTAACACTTACAAGATTTTATCATCACTATCCTTCACCATGTAAGGTGAAATAAAAGAAAAACTAATTAAACATAGGACTAGTTGAGGATCACCTAACAAATTCAAAGAAGTCTTCCTCAAGGTTTCAGTTAAACTTGGTGAGGTCCTGGTCCAACTTGGTTGTCTCCTCCTTGACCTATACCTGGGGTTGGAAACGTACCCCGGCAAAAAGGAAAATGACATCACCAAAAAGCTGGTATGTGCATATTAAATTCGAATTGAGAAATATAATGAAATAAAGGTCATCAAACAAGGCTTCTCATGGAAAAAGGAAAGGACTACACAACTAGGCATAATATAGTATGAGTTCAATAAAATTATAAATAAGAGCAAGGCATCCATGTGTTTTACATGTGACAATACTAGAACAACATAAGCATCTTGATAGGAAATAACACATCTACCATAAAAATAGGGTGAGTACGAAAATATACCCCTACGCTAAAAATGTGGTGAGCAGGAACATATACACATCTGCTCTAAGCAGGATATGATACACATCTCCTCTAATAATATCTATTGTAGGAAATATCACATCTACATTTTCAAATTTGTGAATATTTACACATCCACATAAAATAACACGTGTAACATTATACTAGCAGTCATCACATAATGCATAACAAAAGATTAAACAAGAATAAATCAATGTATGAGGGATGAGAACATATAATAAATATAAGGTGTGTTCAAATGATCTATATACAATTCCCATCACATAAATATGCAATATAAACATCCACCACAAATGTGGGAAAATTTAAGGATTCATCAAGAATAAAGGCATAAGCTGGAGTGTAAAGAAAGTCCAAAAAAATAATTTGATCATAATATCAAAATCAACTAGAATATTACACATGGAATAAACTATCAAAAGAAAGATATTCTGTGGCCTATGAAAAGAGTGATAAATTAGGATGATTTCTCAGTATAGGATAATTGGGGCTGCAAACATACCTGAACAGCAGAGAACAATAGGTCAATTGCTCAATATAGAAAAATAGGGAACACAGACATACCTTAATCTTGAGTCCTAGAAACACTCTTCACGAATATAGTTGTTTCCAAGGTCTCTTTTTCTTAATTTCATATTATACACATGTATTAGGGTTTTATAAAACATAATGTGTAAAGAAACCCTAATATTAAAAAATTTTGGAAATTGAAAAATTGTTTGTTATATTAATTTGAATCTATTCTATTGATCTATTGAAAAAGAGGGGACATTTTGAATTCATTTAAATGTCTTGTAATTCATCACAAAACCTATAATAAATGATTAGTTATTTTTTCTTATCAAGAAAACATATTTATTTACTTTATCTAGAGCTCATATGAATTAGTTAAAAAATTTCAGGGATTTTTATATAATTTATTAGAATCTCAAAATCAAGCATCAACAACATGGAAATCAAATTCTTAGACTATTTTTATTAGAAAGATCACATTTTTACAATTTCAAAATATATTTTTACTTAATTTTTGTACAAACAGATCAAAAGATATGATTTTTTTACATTTTTGACCAATCATAAAATTCTAAAAATCTGAATAAGTAAAATAATTTGTGAGAGAGAGATAAAAAGAGAGCGGGGATGACCTACTGACTTGGCCCAATCAGGGGAAGACAAGTCTAAGAGTCATCAACATCTATCTTCAAGACAAGAATTTTTATATCCTGGCAGTGAGCTTATTGTTCCTGTCATCCAATCCCTCTGCGTTGCCACCAGCCATTAGGAAGAGTGCCTTGGGGCATCTGAAAGCTTAGTTTTAACTTATCCAAAACAAAGGAAATAAAGAGTGAAATGACTAATATGCCCATGGGTGAGAAAATAAAGAAATAAGCGGAACGAAGGTTTAAAATTGAGAAATAACATTGGGAATCATCCCCTTCAACCCACCCACCAGCGTAGCAAGCAGCAAAGCTGCTTGCATGGCTGGATTTGGGAGAATCCACAAAATAAGATCAATTGACTATCTGAAGTTACGAAAATGAAGATCAGGATGCTCGGACTTACCCTTAATCACGATTGAACTGAGGTGGCATGGAGAGGAAGCATTGACCGCCACAAACATGAGCCCAAACAATGGTCACTGGCAAAAACACAAGCAAGCATAAGCACAATTGGCTCAAGTGGAGAGTTTCATGGATGCTAACAGAGGTGGGGGTGCTAGTATCTATAGGTGTGGGTTAGTATAAGGGTTTATAGGTATGGGTAGTTTGAGAACCATGGAGGAGAAATCATGTGTTTCTTTACTTCTTAACAAAAACTCACAAGGCATACATGCATGCATAATCTAATTTAGAAAACTTTGGAGAAGAAATCTCGCAAAAAGATTGAGAAATAAGAGAGAAATCTAAAAAAAATAACATATGGATGCTTGTTTCCCTTTTTGACTCGAGCTAGGTGGCATTGTGTATGTTGTTGGATCATGAATCCAACGGTCCATACCACATGTCTCACGTGACATTTAATTTATTTCCCATTCTAATTCAATAAAGTTTTAATTAAACTGTTTTTTTTCTCTCTCTGCATTTGAGAGTGTGAACAAACTCTAAATTAATTGATATTTGACACATAGCCTATTTTGGACATGTGGAATCTAAATATGGAATTATTTATCAATTTTTAAGACTCTAGGTATTTTATTTAATTCATGGAATATGTTTCATAATTTCTCTTTCTTATCATATTAGGGACATTTGGAAACCAACAATTAATGTGAGGTTGCACCCTCAAGCAACCATAAACATTTTGGAAACAAATTTGGCATCAATTTATCTCTTGGTATTAATTAACACAATATTTAATATTTTGGGCTTTATTTACACTTTCTCTCTCCTATACACATTAGAACATTTAGGATTGTCCAAATTAGTTGAAAATTCACACATAGGTTTGTTTTGGCATATAGATTTCAAACCAAAGATTCGTTTTCTCTTTTGGATTCATTGCATGTATTATTTCTTATTTTGGAGAAAACTCACCCTTTTCATTTCTAAATAAAATAGATATAGTTATTAGTATCCCAAAATTGTAAAACTTGGCCTCCAAGCCATATCATATCCAAAGAATTCTAATTTGAAGTTATTCTTATCCAATTAGTCTTCCTTTTATGAATTTTACATAATAAATATTAGTAGCCCATTATTATTTTATTTAACATATTATTTCATCATTATTATTATCATTATTCCAATTGTGTCCCATATCATCACATTAAAACCATAAGAATTATATATTATTCTTGTGCACGAAATTCTTTATGTTTATTATTTAACTCATGAAATTCATCAATTCCTTATTTATTTGAATTATGTATCAATTTTCTCAATTATGGAAATGTGGTCCTTTAATGCATATTTTTTCTCTTAACCTCATACCTTAATCAACATTTTGTTATGTGACATATTTTATTGGTTTAACGATTAGTTATGAGAGCATTTGGTCATAATTGTTTTCATGCATATATTTTAGAGTGAATTATTCATGCATTGAAATATTAGGGTTACAATTAACTACTATTTGGTATATCTTCATACTTATTTGGCTAAGCCTAAAGAATAAGGTTCTTAACCTCTTAACCTTGGAATACGATAAGGTTCTAGGGTTTGATATGTTACAAAATCTCAGAATGACTTTCATCAAATATGACAAAGTGACTCTAGAAAATTAATCAGTGAAAGTGATGAGGTGTTTTTGACCAAGTTTTGACGGAACCCGACATGGGCCCCAAACATCAGAATGCATAATTTCTAAACTAAACTGAGCACTGATGTGATCCCTATATTTAAATGTGGATCGATGATGCTTTCCTTATTAACATGACTCACACTAGAGAGTGATAAGTCTAGATAGTTGGGCGTAGAGAACCCAAAGTTTATCTATGGATATGCACAGGAGAAGTTGCCACACATGTTGTGGACTCCAAACCAAGATAGTAGAAACATGCAAGTTCCTACTGTGATGACCCCAATTTTAGGATTATGATACCCAATAGTGTATTTTAAGACCATGAGTATCATGTAGATGATGATACCTAACATGTTATTCAATTATTGTATATTTATACCCAAAAACTATAACAATATATGCAACTGACAATTAGAACATTAATGGAGCTCAAGTATGTTGAATAGGTTTGACCAATTTATATGGGTACCTATGAGACCATGGGACCTGTTTAATAGTACCAATGGACTCAAGTGATATATTAGTGAAATTTGAGGTATTAGTATCATAACAAGTGTTTTTGGACTTGTAGGATCAAGATCTTATAATTATTTGAATTGAATTCAAGGTTAATATATCTATTGATGAGGTTGTTTGAATACTTTTTTCTCATGGTTAAATAATATATTTTGATTCTCAAACTTCGATAGACGCTACCTTAGAATTTTTTTAAGCTATTTCAAAAATTTTAGAATGTTTGGAAACTTCTACAAAGAGATGGAAGTATTTAAAATTAGGGACATGAATGATATTTTTTTTATCAGACTTTGGTCCTTTAGGTATCGAGTACTTAGTTCTATAACATATTAATGTCACACATCCTTTTATAGTGAACCACCAAAATAGGGAATGGATCATCCCTATCCTCAGTAAAGGGAGGAACAGAACACATTGAGGTGTCTCCCGGATCCAATGATTATGGGGGAGATGAATGGAATTTTGTTGGGAAAACCATGTTCTATGGAACATTTCAAACAGTCTAATCCCTCACTCGAGGCCATATTACTAAGTACCTGAGATATTGTAGCCTACTCCTCTCAACCCCTTCTCCATCGATGCTCACAAAAACCAAATAGGAAGAATCGAGGGATTAAGGGGTCAAAAAGGTAGCTATTTTCACTGAAGGAAGCACAACTGAAGGTAGAGAATGAGGATACGAGATCATTTGGGTAGGTATGAAGCTGCACAGAGTACATCCTAAACCTCCTCAAATTTGTCTTCTCTGGCCAGGAGGGGTGATCTCAGAGATAGGTCTGAAGCCTTCCCCTAACCCCTGAAGACCACCTGCAAGTTCATACGAGGTCAGTGGACCTTCTTGGGTCCACATATGGGCTAGGAAAGCACAGAGTAGTAGACCCCCAATATACTCACCATCTTCCACAATGGATCCTTATGGGAAACCCCCAAAGAACCATAGAGCCCTCTCTGGGTATCATCACCCCAAGAAGATGACGCCTTTATCTTCGTCAGTGGGAGACAAAGCTATTCGAGCATCTAAATTGTGTGAGGGGGAGGGAGAGGGGAGGATGTCGCCTTTTCCCCTTCTGAATCCTACACCTATGATGGACATGCACAGTGATGCCGGTGAGATTAGCAACTTTGGGCTCTAAGAACCGCCCTATAAAGCTTGAGTGGATGAGGAGGAGTGAGGACCAAATCTATGTCAAGGTATCTATTGATCGGTCATCATCACACTGGGCCATCCCTAACCCCTGTCACACACTAGCGAGAACTGGGTTCTCGCACAACAGGAGGAGGATGATGGAACCTGAGAGGGAGGAGAAGGTTGAGTGGTCCAATCAAGGGAACCAACATATCATCTGGTCCATGTTCAATTAAACCAAGCGACCCAGGGAAAACTGGCTGACAAGGTTAGACCAAGTTGTTGAGTCATGTCCCAGTTGGATGTCTAGGTGGCGAGCATCTAGGAGATCCCAAGGACGAGATCAATGGACCAGATGAATCCCTAGTAGGTAAATCCCATCTTAATTAACAGAAAATGCTTTGATCCTGTGAAATTTCTAGAAAATGGCTCCCTTAGCCAAATAATCCCCAAAAATATCCACAAACTCAAAAAAATCCCCTCTTCCTTACAAAATCTCTAGGTTAGACTTTCGCAACATTCATTTTGGTGATACCTAATTTATCTTACAATGATCCTTTCTATGGTTTGTTTAATGAAATAATTAGCAGATGTTGGACATAGAATCTGAGTAAAATACTATTAAGCCCCATTATCACTTTGAAACTTAATATGAACTCTGATCTAATTATAATTTTGAAATATTAGGTCTTTTGCAATTTATGCATATTAGATGCTTAAAACCTCATGTTAATTCCAAAAAATAGTGCAATCGTCAGAAAAATATGAAATTTAGACCAAACCCTTAGAATAATATCCTAATTAATATAAAAATAGCATACACATGTTCTAGGTCAATAAACCTAGGTTTGACGTAAACCCTAATTTGGACCTAGAATACCTAGAATATGATGAACATTTATTAATGATGATTAATTGCTACTAATTCGGTGATGAACAGAGATGTAGATGATCAAGAATGTACATAGGAACCTCTAAACTCAGGTACATGAGTTTAAATACGTATATGACTAGTTTTCATGGATGCATAATGATATGATGTACTTTTCATGCTTTTATTTGCATAAAAATTCTTGGATGTGTATTAGTATTATATGCTTTGCCAAAACATAAAGGAACATAAAAGAACTTTTTGATGAGTTGTAGTTACTAGAGCACAAAAGGCCCAATATGAATGTATGATATGTTGCCTAGTATGGATGTATGATGAATTGCCCATGCTAGATGTATGATATAGTAATTTTCCCATAGTGGATGTATGATAAGTTCTTATAGAACTTGTAGTACAACTACATCCAAGGATATGTCTAAAAGATGTGTTTACCTGATTATCACATTAAACAATGTTTTCTTTTACTCTTTCTTTCTGAAGTTATTTCAATTATGCAAACATATTAGTATGTATCTTTCTACCCACATACACAACCCATTGCGTTGATATGTTGTTTCACATATGTTTTAGGTTTAGAGCTACCATGGGATAAAAGAACATGATGTGCGCAGTTGTACATGTTTACCTATTGTGTTAAGATCCTAGCATACATGTTCAGACTTATGTAAAATATCCTTTCAATATGTAATTGTCACCCATGTTGTGATAAGTTATTTTGTAATATATACATGTTTAATTTGATATTGTTCATGGTGTATGCATTATATTTGAATGTTCATGTATGCGTAAATTGCTTCCGCAACACACATTGATACAATTGCCTAACAGTTTGGGATTTTTCCTCTCGAGCCTTCTAAGTCTTGAGATGGTAGAACCCGGGGATGTTACAGTTGGTATCAGAGCATGAACAATAGATACACCTGTCAATTTCTCACCATGAAATATAAAAACTAAATCTAACCTTTCACTTTAAACCCTAGAAACTTAGTAAGTTGTTCTATAGGAAAAAGGTTTGACTTAGCCTCTAAGTTAGAACCTAGATGTTTGAGAACTAGTTTTAGACAAGTGTGTGAAACCCTTTCCATATAGAGCTCATATGTATTGGGTATATATACTAGTCTACACATTGTTCTAACCATTTTGACTAGGTGACATGGCAATGGACCATCTACTGTATGTGGGACACTTGTTTTTCTAATTTGGTTTTGCTTTCCAATCGACTCAGGCCTCGACAGTTTTATCTGACGTCTTCTTTCTCAGAGAAAAACTATATAATAATTTATTATATATATGTAAATATAAAAATGTGTCCCTCATACTGGAGAGTAGTTAGTGTGCATGCAACATGAGTGAAAGGGAACGACATCAGTCTAGAAGAGAGAGTACTTGAGTAGATGTATGGAGCCTTATCAAGATATGTGATAGATAGATAGAAAATAGAATGCTAAATGATGCAAGTATCGATGATTGTATCCTATGTTGATATTTGTTGATATAAATTCTTTGTATATATATATTATGTATATGAGTTTTGATCCCAATTTTAAAATATGAGCTAAGTATACATAGTGAAAGTACATACTCTTTTCTTACTTAAGATGATCTAACTTATGATAAAGTTGAATATGCATGAGCCTCAATATCTTCTACAAAGGAGGACCTCGAGTGCTAGGACAAGATACATGGTGAACACCAAAGAAAGTGAGACCCACAAGGAGAGGGTCATAGGACCTACCCTGAGATATATGTGAAATTGTGTGTCCTAAGCTATTTTACACCTGAGTAGATGAGTTGAGCCCTTTTGTATGATTCAATCCTATATGCAAAAGTTGGATTAAAACAATTATGGGTAGGTGACTCATAATGAGAAAGTCAATCCTTATAATTGAGTTAGGTCCGATCTTGAGTGACATACGTTTGTGTAGCTCATCATTAGCTGCAAGTGGGTTAATATGAAACTTTGGTTCTGAGAGTAAAATACCTTGTGCATAAGATATTCAACAATGCATGTCAAAACTTCTCCTTCTCTTTCTCTATATATCATGTTAGAAGCCCAACTTGAGCTATTTGAATGATCATTTATGAAGAGTCACTAATATAAGCCTAACCTATCATGTATTTCCTTCCTATATCATACATGTAATATCCAAGTTTTGAATCATGATAAGATTGACTTAATATATCCACTTTCCCTTCATTTCATAGATGGAAGATATAAATTTGAAATTTTGAGCTTGAAATAGAGATATATCTGGATCATTGAGTACATGATCACAAAATAAAGTTCCTAACCTCAAATATTTAGAACCTAAGTTTCTAGATTAATGGTATTTCTCACACAATAGGGAGGAACCCTAATATGTAAACACGATGATCTATCCCCTCTTATGATGAAATCATTGTACTATGTCTACAATGAACCATACTAATGATGTTATTAAGTGTGATAATCATGATAAGTGATGATATGAAATCTTGATATCACCTTACATAGATGTGTAAGGTGAAAGATGAAACTTGAGTAATACCTTATCAACTTTATATGTAAGAGCAAACCTTCAATTGTAGGCATAATGAGAGATGTAAATCCTAAAATACTAGAACATTGTGTTATGACTAAGAAATTAAATTATGGTTCTTCTTATTTATGGTGGGGTGAGTACACCCTATGTATTATGAACTAAAGATGAGAACTTAGGCTACGTATGGAATTATGATGGTTTTGGTACCTAGGAGTGGTGACTATATGAATCTGGACTTCTTGACATCACCTTGAGTATAAGACCGATTGAATTTTGAAGACGAAATTCCATATAATGTGGAGACCCAAATTTTAGGATTATGATGCCCAATATAGTGTTTTAAGATCATGGATATCATGTAGATGATGATACCAAATGGAGGAATTTGTTATTCAATTATTGTAAATTTCCACCCAAAAAGTGTAACTATATATGCAATTGACAATTAGAACATTAATTGAGTTCAAGTATGTTGAAAAGGTTTGACTAATTGATTTGGGTACATATGAGTCCATGGGACCCTTTTAATAGTACCAATGGACCCAAGTGATATATTAGTGAACTTTGAGGTATTTGTATCATAATAAGTGTTTTTAGACTTGTAGGATCAAGATATTATAATTATTTGAATTGAATTCAAGGTTAATATACCTTTTTATGATGTTGTTTGATGACTTTATTCACATGGATAAATAACATATTTTGAGTCTCAAACTTCGATAGAATCTACCTTAGAATTTTTTGAACCTTTGTCAAAAATTTTATAATGTTTAAAAGTAGCTACACATAGATGCATGTATATGAAATTGGGGACATGGATGATATTATTTTGATTGGACTTTGGTCCTTTAGGTATCTAGTACTTAGTTCTATAACATATTAATGTTACGTGTCCTTTTACAATGAACCACTAATCCATGGAACATATCATCCCTAACCTCCGTAAAAGGAGGAACAGAACACAATGAGGTGTCTCCCAAATCCGATGATGGTGGGGGAAAATAATAGAATTTTGTTGGGAAAACCATGTTCTATGGAACATTTTAAATAGTCTAACCCCTCACTCGAGATCGAAATACCAAGGTCCCAAGATATTATAGCCTGCTCCTATCAACCCCTTCTTCGTTGATGCTCACAACAACCAAATAGGAATGATTGAGGGGTTAAGGGGCCAATACGGTAGCTATTTGCATTATAGGAGGCAAAACTGAAGGTAGAGAATCAGGACATGAGGTCATCTGGGTAGGTATGAAGTTGTGTAGAGTACATTGATGAGTGCATATTCATCATGGAATTCAATTATCTCTTTGGAACAAATTCGACTCTATTCATACCTTTTCAATCAATATGAATCATAACGTGTAAAACTACATAACTGATTCGATTATTAAGGTTTTAACTAAATATTATTCATTTAATGCAGGTAACCAAGGAATTCCATACATACGGTCCCAAAACCGTTTGAGCCCCTGCGGTCCCAAGACCGTTTGAGCCCATGCAGTCTCAAGACCGTTTGGGTCGATGCAGTCTCAAGACCGTTTGGGTCCATGCGGTCTCAAGACCGTTTGCTGGAATATACAAAGACAGAATGCCGAAACCGTTTGTTAAAGAAGACCGCGTGAGCTGTAAACCGTTTGGGTTCATGCGGTCTCAAGACCGTTTGGGTCCATGCGGTCTCGAGACCGTTTGGGTCCATGCGGTCTCAAGACCGCCCTCTGTGATTGTGAAGACCGAATGGGAAGAAACGAAGATAGAAGCCGCACGCTCAAGACCGTTTGCTGCATTTTCAAGCAAAGACCGTTTGGTAGCAAATTGTCTCCAGACCGTTTGGTAGCAAACGGTCTCCAGACCATTTGGAGGCAAACGGTCCCCAGACTGTTTGGAGGCAAGGCAAACGGTCTCCAGACAGTTTGGAGGAGATATTTTGCAACTATCACCAAGACCGATTGGGGATAGATCTGAGCCTATAAATAGGACCCCAAGGGTCCTCATTTGGGGGGATCGGATCCGGACGCCACCAGGCTGCCCGAACACAGTTCCGATCCAAATTCATTCCAATTTCCTCCAGTTCCACTTCACCTACTGCCTGTGCTGCAACCAAGGAGGCTGAAGAGAGAAGGAAGATGGAGCAAGGGAGACTACCCTGTCTGTCTTGGAAACTCTCATGTGCCTCCAGATCTGCTCCGACACAACATAGAAGGTTGTATCTTCTTCACTGAGCTGCGATTACTTTCTGCACCGAGCTCATGGCGGATCTCTCTTTCTTTCTCATCCTTCTTGTTTCTCGCATCATGAGCGAGTAGTACCTTTTCAGTGGGGTGCGGGGACTAGCCTCGTTGCCCATGCAAACCATATTCTTTTGTTAAACTCTCCATGGCAATGTATATAACTCATCATTTCATCGTTAACTGTTATGTTCGTAGTTTGGTTAATTGCTTGCTTTCATATTTGTTCTTCCTATGTTGCGATAATATCTATATATAGGATTGAATGTCATTTAACAAGTTTGACTTCTTGAAGAGAACTTCTGAAAGGATTTCTTGAGGTCGTAAGTGTATGATCCAGTTGGTGACGAGACATCTGATGCCTAAGGTGATGCTTACGTGAACCTAACACTTGTATGGGGGGTTTTGCAGCAGCTCTACTTAGATTGTTATATCTTGCCTGGATTGTTCATGATTGAATATGTTTGCGTGTGTAGAGGTGGTGAAACATGGTACCATCCCAGCAATTCCATATCATTGATCTAAACCCCAACTTTAATTCAGCTTTTACTTTCTTGCAATCAGTTTAAATAACCTCAAATCAACCAATCGTTCTAAATATTAGTTTTACTTGATCTAGATTCAACTGACAAAGATTCTTAAAAACGTTGTCCTTTGGGTTCGATCCTTAACTATACTGCGATAAGACTCGTCTGCTTGCATGTGGTATTATTGCACTTTGGTTTTGGTAAAAGCTCGGAGATTTTAACCCTGAGTGAGTTTGTTA
Source organism: Alisma plantago-aquatica (assembly GCA_963693085.1). Lineage (NCBI taxonomy): Eukaryota > Viridiplantae > Streptophyta > Magnoliopsida > Alismatales > Alismataceae > Alisma > Alisma plantago-aquatica. Next base: position 360,465,202 of record OY856412.1, read on the forward strand.
GTGCGTTCAAATACCACGTCAAATTCTGGCACCGTTGCTGGGGATAACGGAATCAGTCAGTCAAATCTAGTTCTCTTAAGACTAATCTAAGATTTTTCTTTTCTTTTGAAACAATCGATTATCTACTTGAATTTGACTCTACTTTGTGGATCTCATTTTCAAAATCTCTCTAATTTTCAGGTACAACCCAACGTATAGTGTATGCACTGTTCGGAAAGCCCCGGACTCACATCAAGCTTTGATCCTGAAATAGAAAGAACCTTCCATCGTCAGATCAGAGAGAATCAAGCAAGGATGGCACAAGAAGAAGAGCTAGCCTGAAGGGTGGCTCAAGCCATCAATGCACAAAGAGAGAGGCTCGTGCAAGAAGCTAGGGGTACGGTTCAACAGGAAATCTTAGCAGCACAAGCCACTACTACAGAAATGGCTTATAAAGCCACTTTTCAAGGTGTCGGTTTTATACAAAAACCGACACCTAAAGTCTACAGTGTCGGTTGATAACAAAAATCGACATCCAATCTACGAAGGTCGACCAGACACGGGTACCACTTTTATTAAGTGTCGGTTAATTAATAAACAACCGACACCTAAACTCAACCGCCAAACCCAAAATTCTAGCAAAAAAATTGGCTCCAAAATTTTACATATGGCGTCGGTCATAACTAAAATAACCGACGACTAAAGCGAACAGGAATAGTTGCCGGTTGTCTTTTACTTAAAAACCGACGACTATAATGTAGTATAGGTGTCGGTTTTTAGTAAAGAACCGACACTGTAGGTTTAGTTGTCATTTTTTTTAAATAACCGACACTTATTGTCAACTTAATAGCTGACCAGCCCGACCGATTCTTCCCCTTTCCCTGTTTCATTCCCGATTTCCCTAGCTCCGGTGATTTCCAGTGCTCCGTTCTCCGCTGTCGTGCTCCTGCTACCGTGCTCCTGCTCACCGGCGGCCGTGCTCCTGCTGCCGTGCTCCTGCTCACCGGCGGTCGTGCTCACCGGAGGCCGTGATCCTACTACCGTGCTCCTGCTCACCGGCGGTCGTCCGTCCCCTAGCTGCTGCTACGTCCGCTGCTGCTCCTCCGGCTCGACGCTGCTTCGTTCTTCTTCCTTCTTCTTTCTCTGGTAGGCCCTCCGTTCTTCTTCTTCTTCCTTCTCCAACTCTTCTTCTTCCTTCTCCCTCTCCTTACCAACAGCAACCATGACCGTGTGGGCTGGCACGACCGTGGTTGTGTTGCCCGATCACACGGCCGTGCTACCCAGCACGGCTGTGTGGTTGGCCAACACAGCCACAGCCGTGCCAACCCACACGACTGTGGTTGTTGTTGGTAAGGAGGGAGAAGGAAGAATAAGAATATATATATATATACTAAAATGAAATCAATTATGAGTTTGTGATTAAATCAATTATATGATGAAATCCCTATTGCATGATGAAACCCTAACATCTGGCCGAGTTGCATGATGAAACCCTAACATCTACATGAATCCCTGTTGCATAATGAAACCCTAACATCTACATACTCTATATGATACCTAAAATTGTGATGAAACCCTAACATCAATTGTGATGAAAGTTGGATTGTAGGTATTGGAATGACAATATACATGTATTGGGACTGTTATTGAACACCTAATCTGACTTAGGATTTTTTTTTTGATTTAAACATGATTGGGCATTATTACATGTTTGAAACTATTGAATTCTTGATTTATTATATAATAATGCTCTAATTGTGAGTGATGCAATGTAAGTGAGCAAATACATGTAGTGGATATGTACTCATTAGCCTAGAACCTCATCCAAAATTTACTCATTAGGAGTAAATCTTAGAGAGTCCCCGGTTTGGGACTATTCTTGAACACCTAATCTCACTTAGGATGTAAGTGTATAATGTGTATTGGGTTTTCAAGAAAATTTTGGTAGCATTTCCCCGTTTGTTCTCTAAGTACATATGTACTTGGAGAACAGCGGGGAAATGCTGTCGAAATTTTCTCGAAAACCCAATACACATTATACACTTACTAGTAAGATTAGGTGTTCAAGAATGGGATAGGTGGTACACATTTATTATATATAAGAATGACATCACATGTATTTGTTGGCCTAAAGTTTTGACCATGCAAAAACTCTAATCTGTTAACCCTAGACCCTAATCTTGTCCTAATATATACTTGTTTTCTCTTTGATCATAGAATGGATAGATCATGGATGTCCATTCGCAATCATTGCACCCCAGAGTTTATTTCTGGTCTTGACCAGTTTATTAGATTTGCCGAGGAACATAGGAAACAACCTGGAGATAGGTTCTACTATCCATGTAGGCATTGCGGTAACCACTTGAAAGTCAACACTGGTGAAAAAATCAAAACTCATGTCATGTGCAATGGGATTATACAAGGCTATACAGAATGGCACTGGCATGGAGAGATTTCAAACCTGAAACCAGTGGATGTCGATAGCAGTGCTTGTGTGGAAGAAGAAATTGCCTACGATGACGTAGATGTGAATGAACCATTTCCAGTAGACATCGTTGATGCGATGTTGGATAGTTGTGGGGTAGAGCACACCGATCCACCTCTCATTTTTAGAAACATTGTGCATGATGCTGAGATGCTGTTATACACAGGTTGTACTAAGTTTACGAAGCTCAACACTGTGTTGAGATTGTATAAGTTGAAAGCTAACAATAGATGGAGCGACAAAAGCTTCACGTCATTGATGTCTTTGTTGAAAGAAATGCTTCCTGAAGGAAACGAGCTTCCAATCTCAACATACCAGGTAAAGAAATTGTTGTGCCCAATGGGAATGGATGCCAAGAAGATACACGCATGCCCGAATGATTGTGTATTATTTCAAAAGGACTATACGGATTTGAAAGATTGTCCAAAATGTGGTGCGTCACGGTATAAATTGACGACTTCAGGGGAGTCCAAAACTGGTTCTCCTGCCAAGGTGATGTGGTATCTACCTATAATATCACGGTTTCAACGCTTGTTTTCCAATCCGATAGATGTGAAGAATTTGAGGTGGCATGCAGATGTTAAGAAAAATAATGATGGGATCCTACGACATGCGTATGATTCCCCATAGTGGAAGAAGATTGATCTATTGTACCCTGAATTTGGTGAAGAAGTCAGGAATCTAAGACTTGGGCTTTGTACAGACGGGATGAATCCGTACAGGACATTGAGCAGCCAACATAGCACTTGGCCAGTCATGCTTGTTATATACAATCTTCCTCCCTGGCTGTGTATGAAAAATAAGTATGTAGTGCTGTCGTTGTTGATATCGGGCCCTAAACAACCTAGAAATGACATCGATGTTTATCTTGAACCTCTGATTGATGACTTAAAGAAACTCTGGGGTGAAGGTGTGATGACCTATGATGCTTCACGAAGAGAGACATTTCGTTTGCATGCTATGTTGTTTTACACTATTAATGACTTTCCAGCATATGGGAATTTGTCTGGATATAGTGTCAAAGGAGCTAAAGCGTGTCCGATATGTGAAGAGAACACTGATTCAACAAGACTAAAACATGGCGGTAAGAATGTATATCTCGGTCATCGAAGGTTTCTTCCAAAATTCCATCCGTATCGTAGGAAGCGCAAAGCATACAATGGATTGAATGAGGAACGGAGTGCACTTAAACCTATACCAGGGGAGGTAGTTTATGAAAGAGTAAAAGACATTGTCAATGAATTTGGTAAGAGATCACAATGTACTACACAGAGTGACAATTCTTCATTCAAGAAGAAGTCAATATTTTGGGATCTTCCTTATTGGAGTTCTTTGACAGTCAGACATTGTATCGATGAAATGCACGTTGAGAAAAATGTCTATGATAGCATCATTGGTACTCTGTTAAATATACCAGGTAAGACTAAAGATGGGATAAAATCCAGACTGGACCTACGTGAAATGGGAATAAGGTCAGAATTAACAGAATTATTTGAAATGGGTAATAAAAGAACATACTTACCTCCTGCTTGTTACACGTTGTCTAGAAAGGAGAAGAAAGCTTTTTGTGAATGCTTGGTAAATGTTAAGGTGCCACATGGTTACTCATCCAACATCCGTAGTTTGGTATCAATGAATGATTTGAAGTTGATAGGTCTTAAATCTCATGATTGTCACACTCTAATGCAACAAATATTGCCCATGGAAATTCGATCTATATTGCCGAAGCATGTAAGGTTTGCAATCACCAGACTTTGTTTCTTTTTCAACAGTCTCTGCAGCAAAGTTATTGACCCTGAGACTCTCGATAATTTACAAAGAGAAGTGGTTGTTACCCTATGTCAGCTTGAGATGTATTTCCCTCCTTCATTCTTTGATATCATGGTACATCTTGTTGTCCACTTGACTAGGGAAGTGAAAATCTTGGGACCGGATTTCTTGCATTGGATGTATCCCTTTGAACGATACATGAGCGTTTTTAAAGGTGATGATCGAAACCGCTATCGGCCTGAAGGGAGTATTATTGAAGGTTATGTGGCGAGAGAGGTTATGGATTTCTGCAATGACTTTCTCAGTGGTAATGACACTCCTGATAATGACAAGAATATTGACGAGCTATTTGGCAAAGAATTTTGTGTTCACGTGTGAAAGTAATCAGCCGTGAGCAGTTGGAACAAGGTCATTTGTATATTTTACACCACATGGATGAAGTGAACGTTTATATCAAGGAACATACCAATTTCATCAAAAGACAATATCCTCAAGCCAATACAATGTGGTTTGCTAGAGAGCATAACAAGACTTTTATTTAGTGGTTTGAAGATAAAGTCTTACATCAACTATCTCAAACACCAGATGATATTACTGAAACTATCAAATGCATCGCCTTTAAACCAAAGTTGACTGTTATGTCTTATGAAGGGTATGACATTAATGGATTCACATATTACACAAAGCGCCAAGATGATAAGAGTGTCGTCCAAAACAGTGGGGTCACCCTTCAAGCATCGACTATGTTTTTTGCAAGTGCAAAGGATAAGAGTCCACATGAAGCTAAAATGTCATATTACGGTGTCATTGAAGACATATGGGAATTTGACTACATAGATTTTAGAATTCCGCTCTTCAAATGTAATTGGGTTGATAACACTAAAGGAGTTATAGTGGATGAATTGGGTTTCACTTTAGTGAACTTTGAAAAGATTGGCGAGAAGGATGAACCATTCATATTGGCATCACAGGTGAAACAAGTATTTTATATCGATGATCCTACAAATGATAAATGGTCAGTTGTTCTTCATGGTAAAAGCCAGTTCGTTGAAGATCCTATAGATGAAGAATAGTACTATGATAAGTATGATGACTCTAGTCCATTCTCAGTTGGGTTGCCAACACCAACAAATATTGAAGCTAATGATGACTTGTATGTGCGCAGAGATCACAATGAAGGATTGTTAATTGATAAAAAATTGCAATATTAGAGGTATATATGTTTTGTTTTATACGTTTTTATTTTTTTCTGAATATGTGAACTTTACACTTTGAATGTGAATTTGCATTACTTTACAATGTGAGGTTTACACTTTGAATTACTTTACAATGTGAGCTTTACACTTTGAATTACTACTTTACAATGTGAACTTTACAATTTGAATGTGAATTTGCAGATGGCTGACCATTCTCCTGATGACTGTGCTGATGACTACCGTGAGGGTGAGGACATCAATGCGCCGCCTCACAATGTAAGTTTTAAAAATATATCATATATTTATATCTATATGTCCATTTATAGTACTATCTTGTAAATGTGAATTATTTTGTCAAATTTTAGGTTGATGATGCACAGGTACCATCTGCAACACTTGAGGCACTTGATCAACAACACCAAAAAGTTGATAAGAGAAGGGGCATCACTATGATGAAGAAGTTAATTGCACAAAAGGGCAATGGACCCAAACTTGTTGTGGATTTCGATAATGCAGGAAATGCATGTGGTGTGAACCACAATTCATTTATTTCATATCTTGGGTATGTTACTTGTAGCCATTGCGGTTGTTGCTTAGATTCTTGGCATAACGTTTCTAAGGAGAGGAAATATTTAATATGGAGGGATTTATGCGTGAGTTATTATTAATTTGCAATTCTATTTTTTAGATTACTAAATTTTTCGATACTAGTTAATAGAAATTCTATTTTGCAGAGTATATTTGAATTGGATGAAAAGATGCATCGTAAATGCGTGATGCAACACTGTGGGAGAGTCCTAAGGAACTATAGGACAAATCTCACCAGAGAATACATAAAAGAAGCCGACAAGAGGAAGAAGACAGCCACTGAACAGTGGAACTTCCTCGACAAAGAAGAATGGGACGCGTTTGTCGCTTCAAGACAAACTGATGAATTCAAGATATTAGGCGTCAGTCTCAATCTCATTAATTAATATATGTTGTATTCACTTATTCAAGATTAACATTTAGTGTTACTAACCAAATCATTAATGTGCATACTAACTAGGCCCTCAGTGATGCACAAAGATCAAGGCGTGCGATGAATGTACACGACCACACAATGGGTCCAAGAGGATATGCAGGCATTCGCCAAAGACTACAGGCTGAGGCTACTGCTACTCAGTCTGCTGCTACTCAGGAGTCCTCTACTATAGGTAGCACACCTCTGCCTCGCCATGATTTCTGGATAGATGGGAGGCAAAATAAGAAGGGAGAATTAACTAAGGCAGCAACTGCTGAGGCGGATGCAAAAATGGTAAAATACAACTCTTACAGCAATCATTCAAATATTGCTTATTTGTGTTGTTTACTTAAGTACAAATTTTTGTTTTGGCGATTAGCGGGAGCTGCACGAGCTGAGGAAACAAGGAAAGTTCATCCCTAAGGGCACAAGGGATGAATTGACAGTTGCTCTGGGTAACCTAGAGCATCCTGGACGTGTTAGGGCTGCAGGCGCTGGTGTGGGCATCAAAGCTTTTTTTGGGCCATCCCAGCGCAAACATGTCCCAAAAGCGGGACTTTCACGAGAAGAGGTAACATATTTTTTCCTTGTAGATGTTACTGTAAAAGAGAATTCAAAAATTAGAATTTGACGTTTCTTTTATCCATGTATAGGTGGATAAGCTATTTGACAGGAAACTCGAAGAAAAACTTGAAGAAGTAATAAAAAAGTGGCAGGCATCTCAGACTGCCACTTACCAGATAATACCTACTACAGGCTCTACTCCTACTCCTACTGCAGAGGTTGGGAGTAATCTTGTAGACCCACCACCTAGCACATCCACTGTAAGTATTTTTATGACATAGTAACTAGTTTTTTAATTAAAGATGATATGTATATATGAAATTGTAGTCGTTTCAAAAAAAGATGATATGTATATATGTATATAACATTCTTTACACAAAAATTTGTAGGGGTTGAAGTCATGCCGTCTAAAAAGTAAAGAATATGTCGTGGCAGATGCGTCGACTTACCCATCCCTACCAGGGGAAACGTGTCACGGGTCTCCAGTACCAGCTGGTTGGATTCAGGTGAGCCCAATACATATATTCCCCCAGTGGATGGATCTTCCACTTCCATATGCCCACCCAGATTGTGAAACGCTTGGTGAGGCAGTAGGCGGAGTGATATTGTGGGAAAAAGAGTATGTCTTCTTTACTGAAAAGGTGTGGTAAATTTACATTACGTTCAATTGTTAGTGTGTGTATATGCTGGCAGTTGATCTGAAATTATTATATATATATATACAGGTTAAAAAGAAGACACCCACAGCATCTAGGCCTCCACTTCCACCTCCTGCATTACCTAGTTGGGTTCCACAGGACCTACCTGTCTCTTTAGCTCCTAACTGTAGGGGTATGGCAATATGGTTAGGGGAACATGATATAAACTCCCCTATAACTATTTCTTCTGATTCAGATTCTACAGGTCGGTCATACGAAACAAAACTATTTATACAAGATATTTTGGAGTTGTTTCGATATGATTGGCTAAATACATCTTTGATAGAGCTATGGATAAGGTGAGATATTCTTTATACATCCATATACCTTTTGTATGATCTGGTGATCTGGTTTCTTATTTATTAATGCATGCGTAATTAATACATATTTTGCAGCTACTTAGACAACATATGTGTAGATTTTGGATTGGAACATGTAGGGTTTTTGATTCCATCCTTGATTATTCTAGTAGCTAAAGACCCTACATCAGTTCAAAAATATTGTTGTGAGGCTTTTTCAATTTTTGCTGTAAAAAAGAAGACGGTGATAATGGCTCCATTCAATAATACTTTGCTTATTATAATTTGGACTTAAGAAAATTACATTTTATTATGGATTTTGAGTTATTAATTTTTAACTTTTTTTCCTCTAGGGGTAAGCATTGGGAGTTATTGGTTATTGCCCCCGAGACGTTCACTGTGTATTATCTAGATCCTAATGGGGGTAAATTGAATACAAGATTTGGACACAAAATGAAAATGGCAATATTTCGGTGAGAAATATTTCATTTTTCATATCCGTTAACATATGTTATTACATTACTATTTAATTGCAATGTTCTGTGTTACATTAACATGTAGGGGTTTTGAGGAGTACAAAAAGGCTGGAGGAAAGGTCCCCACGAAAAAGAACCAACAAATAATTTGGAAGAACGTGAAAGTAAGTTCCCGACTGCAATATATGTATATATTATTTATGTGAACAATGCTTAATTAGTTGTATTTTTTAATATTTTGTATGTTTGAATTTATAGTGTGCTACACAAGACAACGGATGGGCATGTGGATACTATGTCATGCGATATATGCACATGCTTGTCAAACATGCCGCAATGGACATCGATTGTATTGCTGAGGTATTATATAGTCTCATTAGATAATATGAAATATATCAATCTTATTTATATCTCATTAATTATATATATACATCATTCTCTTTATAGGTGTTTAAAGTTGACCCCATTATAGGAAAGGACTTACCAGATGTACATGAGCCCTATATGATGGGAGAATTAAATGAAGTAGTAGAAGAATGGGCAACAGCCATACAATTAGTGGGGGCTTTAAAATATAATTGGGATCCTGATAGCGAATAATGACTAAATAATGATACTTTGTAAATGAATTTCTGAATTATAATATATGTGTGAATGTTTCTACATGTCTGGATGTTTCTACATGTGTTTTACTGAAAATGAATGAAAGTGTTGGTTGCTATATGAAGTCTACATGTGTGAATGTGAATCAATGGAACTACATATTGCTAGCATGTGTGAATGTTTATAAATGTGTGAAAATAAATTGGAACTGCAGGTTGCATTGCTATATGCATGTGCTACTTTTTTATTGTTAATTTTGTAGGTTTGCGGCCTGTTGTCGGCTGATATCAATGGATGTCGTAAAACCTGCAGTTCATACCTGAACTGAACAGGTTTCTCATCCTGCGACCAGCCACAGCAGGTCTACAGACTGACAAAAAAAAAAACCAATAGGCGTCGGTTATTTGTAAATAACCAACACATAATGTTATAGTGTCGGTTTTTTACAAATAACCGACACCTATTTCGTGTAGCGCGAAGATATATGGTGTCGGTTATTTGTAAATAACCGACACTGATTGTGCCCAAGATGGCGCCCTTTCTGTGGCGCGAAGGGTTTGGGTGTCGGTTATTTGTAAATAACCGACACTGATAGTGCCCAAGATGGCGCCCTTTCTGTGGCGCGAAGGGTTTGGGTGCCGGTTATTTCTAAATAACCGACACTTATAGTGCCCAAGATGGCGCCCTTTCTGAGGCGCGAAGGGTTTGGGTGTCGGTTTCTTACCTAATAACTGACGCCTATAGTCCCATGATGGCACGTTTTCGGTGGCGCATGAAGAGTTTGGGCGTCGGTTTTGAAACCGACGCCTAATGCGTGGACTTTTAATGTCACCCACATAGGTGTCGATTAGAAAATGACACTAAAGGCTTTAAATAACTGACACTAAAGGTAGGTTCTGTAGTAGTGAGCAGCAGTGCAAGAAGCAGAACTACAGAAGGATCTTAGAGAGTTCTCAATCCCGAAAGTTGTGAATGTTCATCATCCAGTTCAGCCTCCTCCCATCAATGTTGCTAATTTTGAGATTAGGGCACATTGGATCACATTACTTCAAAACAACACTTTCTATGATAAACAAGCAGAGGACAACCAAGAAAATCTTCTGAGATTCATCAATCTATGTGCTATGACAAAGAAAAATGGAGTCATTGATGATGCCATTCGACTTCGTCTCTTCAAGTATTCCCTTGTTGATAGAGCCATACGCTGGTACAATTCATTGCAAAGTGAAATAACTATCACCACCTAGGAACAACTCCAAAATATGTTTCTAGAAAAGTTTTATCCTCCATCTCTTACATATGAAATTAGGGGGCGGATAACAAATTTCACTTAAGTTCCTGGAGAAACTCTCACTGAAGCGTGTGATAGGTACAAAGAGCTTCTATGCAAATGTCCACACCACGGAATTCCTAAGAATCAACTCATCGAAATTTTCTATAGGGGTGTGGACGATGATATCAAGATGTTTCTAGATTCCTCATCTAGAGGAAACTTCATGCGTCAAAGTTATGACAGTGCATGGAGAGTCGTCACCTTGGGAGCAGAAAATCAAGCCAATTGGGGTAGATCGGTAGGGAAAGGAGTCTTGAAAATAGCTATGCCCGAAGCAATTCCCGAGTACAACTCTATCGCCGAAACCTTGAAGTTCTTATTTGCTAAGCAAGACCATATTGAATCATCTCTAGCTGCTATTGGAAGAGGACGTTCACCCACTCAGCAACCGGAACAGGTCAAGTCCACTTCCCTATTCTGTAAAGCATGTAAGAGCACTGATCATTCCACTTTATCATGCAATGTGCTCTATGATGTTGTACTGAGCAATGTATGTGGACAAGGAGATAATGGTCATATGGAAAATCTTAATGCTATCAACACCATTCTTGGGTAAGGTTATTACAATCCAAATCAGAACAGGAATCAGCCAGGTTTTCAATAAGGAAACCCCTCTGGAGCAGTAAACTCACATCAATTTGGTTCAAACAATCAATCAAGAGGCCCACCAGGATTTCAAGATATTCAACAATAGAATTTTGGAAATCAAGGAAATTTTAAGGGGAACTTTTAGAATATGAACTACAATAACTATCAAAACAACTCTCAGTATCAGAATCTTAATCAACAACAAGGACAACAAGCAGGACCCATCTCTTCTGATGACAAGCTATCTGCCATTGAAAAATTGTTGCAAACTCAGCAAACTATGATGGCCAACCAACAAGCTCAGCAGAAGGCTATTGAATCTCAACTTGTTCAACTTGCAGCTAGCATAAAGCCACCAGCTGGAGTCTTTGTTGGCCAACCCAAGAACAATCCCAAGCATCCTGAACAGTTGAAGGCAGTCACCACCAAGTCAGGAAAAGACTATTAGGATCCCCCAGTAGAGACACGTGTGGTTATTACAGACGAAGATGAACCTGTGATTGTCCAAAACTCAACAACACTAGAGTCTCAATCGAAAGAACATAAGATAGATAAGGGAAGTCCTGAGAAATCTACTAATGAAGAAACTGAAACACCAGAACCTGATATTCATGTATATAAACCTCGTATACCCTTCCCATCCCGCCTAAAGCAAACCAAGCTCGATACTAGATTCAATAAGTTTAAAGAGGCTATGAAGAAACTTCATGTTGATATACCCTTCTTAGATGCTCTATCTGAGATATCAGACTGGACTAAGTATCTAAAGTCACTCCTCACCAGGAAGTATATAACTGAAGAATATGAGACAGTAAAACTGGCTACAACTACATCGGATATCATATTGAGCAAGATGCCAAAGAAACAAAAAGACCCGGGATCCTTTGGAATCTCATGTCACATTGGCGACTCGTAAGGCAAGAAAGGTTTGGCAGATCTCGGTGCAAGCATCTATATTATGCCACTAAGCCTGTGTAAAAGACTAGGGTTTGAAGAATTGCTTCCTACTGGCATGACTATACATCTTGCAGACAATTCAATAAAACATCTGTTAGGAATCCTCGAAGATGTCATGGTCAAGGTAGGCAAGGACACATACGTTCCATGCAACTTCATCATTATGGATATAAAAGAAGATACAAGATATCCTCTCATCTTTGGTTGTATGTTCCTCTCCAATGTAAGATCCCTAATCGATATTGAAGCCGGTACCTTACTTCTCAGATTAGGCAAAGAGACTCTCGAATTCAAAGTTTTTGAAAGTATGATAAGACCAAGTATGCAAGAAGAAGTATATTTGATTGATTGCATGGAGAAAATGTCACTTCTGACCCAAGAGCATCATGAATCATACGATACCTTGGAAATTGCTCTGTCAAACCAATCATTTGATGAACCAATCAACGAACGAGCAAAGGATTACATCGACTCCCTCGACTCTGCTAAAGAAGACATTGAAGTTACTAGTGAAGAACTCAAGGCTATGGAAACTACAGAAGAAACAAGGGAAAACCCAGAGGCTCCTGAAATGAAGCCCCTACCTGAAGGATTGAAGTACATGTTTTTAGATGATCTCAAGGTTTGCCCAGATATCATAAATTCTGATCTAACTGTTGAACAAGAAAATAAACTCCTGAAGAAATTAAGGGAAAGAAAGAAAGTCATCAGATACAAAATGAGTGACCTCACTGGGGTCAGTCAAGCATTGTGTATGTACAAGATCCCTATGATGGAAGATCACAAGCCGACTATTGAACATCAATGGAAGTTGAATCCTAATATGAAGGAAGTGGTCCGTCGTGAGGTCATTAAACTTCTCATAGCTGGAATAATCTATCTGATATTTGATTCACCATGGGTGATCCCAGTACATGTTGTCCCAAAGAAAGGTGGAACAATTTTTATATGGAATGAAAACAACGAGCTCATCCCCACTCAAACAGTCATAGGGTGGAGGATGTGAATAGATTATAGGAAATTAAACAAGGCAACTCGAAAAGACCATTTTCCTATGCCCTTCCTTGATCAAGTCCTAGAAAGGTTGGCTCACCAAGAATATTTCTGTTATCTTGACAGTTACTATGGATTCTATCAAATAGCAATACATCCAGATGACCAAGAGAAGACGACTTTCACCTGCCCATTCGGAACATATGCATTTAAAAGAATTTCGTTTGGTCTCTGTAATGCACCCGCAACTTTTCAACGTTGCATGGCTGCCATTTTCGCGGGTCTTACTGAAACTATTATGGAGGTTTTCATGGATGATTTTTCTATATACGGAGACTCATTCGATTCATGTCTAAAGCACCTCTCCCTGGTCCTTAAACGTTTTGAAGAAGTGCATCTTGTGCTAAATTGAGAAAATTGCCATTTTATGGTAAAAGAAGGCATTATCCTGGGCCATAGGGTTAGTAATAGAGGAATTGAAGTAGATAAAGCCAAGATTGAAGTGATTTATAAATTTTCTATTCCCACAAATGTAAAATAAGTTAGTGCTTTCCTTGGTCATGCTGGATTTTATAGAAGATTCATAAAGGATTTTTCCAAGATAACGAAGCCGTTGACGAACCTGCTACTAAAAGATACTGATTTCAATTTCGATGAAGAATGTGTCAAAAGCTTCAACACATTGAAACAAGCCCTTACAACCACCCCCATTATTAGAGCTCCCGACTGGGACCATCCTTTTGAAATCATGTGTGATGCCAGTGATTATGTTGTGGGTGCTGTTTTAGGGAAATGTATAGGAAAGAAACATTATGTGATCTATTATGCATCAAAAACCCTTGACAAAGCACAGAGGAATTATGCAACTACCAAGAAAGAACTTCTAGCAGTCATGTATGCCTTTGACAAGTTCAGATCCTACCTAATTGGTTCTAAGGTCATTATCTACACAGACCACGCTGCCATTCGCTACCTTCTGGCAAAGAAATATGTGAAATCCAGGTTGATTAGATGGATCCTCCTATTATAAGAATTTGATTTAGAGATAAGAGATAAAAAGGGTATGGAAAATGTTGTAGCAGATCACCTCAGTCGCATCCACACTTTGGATACTGAGAAGATTTTGATCAATGATTCCCTGCCAGATGATCAACTTATGAGGGTCTCAGAAGTTGTAACATGGTACTTAGATTTTGTAAACTACCTTACTGTTGGGGTCATACATCCCCAATGCACAGGGAATGCACTGAAGAAGTTCATGCATGATGTGTAGCAATATCAGTGGGATGAACCATATCTTTTTAAACTATGTGCTGATGGTTTGTATAGACGTTGTATCACCGAAGAAGAAGCACAATCTATTTTGGAACAATGTCACTCAGGACCTATGGGAGGACATATGAGCTCTAAAAAGACTTCTTTAAAGGTTTTGCAATGCGGATTCTTCTGGCCAACCATATCCAAAGATTCTTATGATTTTGTCCTATCATGGGACAAATGTCAATGAACATGTAATATAACAAAGAGAGATGAGATGCCACTGAATCTATGGCAAGAAGTAGAGATATTCGATGTTTGGGGGGAGGACTACATGGGTCCATTCCCATATTCTCATGGATTTTCATACATCCTAGTGGTGATGGACTACGCCTCAAAATGGGTTGAAGCTATACCAATCGTCACTAGCGATTCCAAACCCGTCATCAAATTATTCAAAGATATTATCTTCCCCCATTTTGGAGTACCACGAACCGTGATATCTGACGGAGGGTCCCACTTCCTTGAAAAAAGCTTTGAAGCTTTATTGATAAAATATGGTGTAACACATAAGGTAGCCTCACCTTACCATCCACAAATAAGTGGACATGTAGAGGTCTCTAACCGTCAACTAAAGGCTATTCTAGAAAAAACTGTTGGACGCAGTTGAAAGGACTGGTCAACAAAAATCAACAACACCTTATGAGCCTATCATACTGCTTATAAAACTCCCATTGGGACTACACCTTTTCGATTAATATATGGAAAGGCTTGCCACCTTCCAGTCGAACTGGAACACAAGGCATGGTGGGCAATTAAACAATTGAACTTTGATATGAAAGAAGCAGGCCTGGCCAGGATTCTGCAACTCCAAGAGCTAGATGAACTCAGGATGACAGCCTATGATAATGCACAAATCTACAAAGAACGCACAAAACTTTGGCACAATGGACATATGAAAAGAAAAGACATACAACTGGGAGACCAAGTTCTGGTATTCAACTCAAGATTAAAGTTATTCCCAGGAAAACTCCGCTCACGCTGGTCTGGACCTTACATTGTCGAAAGCATCTCCCCACATGGTGCCTTCTCTTTATGGAGTGAAAAGTCAGGTGAATTTATGGCAAATGGTCACCGCTTGAAGAGATATTTCACCTCAATTAACATAGGCACCGAAACAATGCTGGAACTCACCAATCCAAAAGACCCATCGTGAAGCTGAAGAATTTAGTCAAGCCATCGATGTAAAATAAAGACGCTTGTCGGGAGGAAACCCGAGCAATAAATCTATTTTACTTTTCTTTTCAAAATTTTGTTTTTACCTTCTAGTTAAATTTTCCTTAAATAAAATTCTCTTTCGTAAAATGCCACTTTTAATATCTAACTGCCCTTTACCCTTGAGATTTTCAGATAAGAAGATGTGCGCTGGTCAGAGCGCAACCACACTCAGTGGTCATTTTGGCATGATTCTTCCCCTCCATCTTGGATTTAGGGTTTGCTCGAGACGAGCAAATATCTAAGTTCACGTTGGAGGGTGGGTGGTACGTACCTCACTTTACACCTACACCCTCTTTTCATACTTAAGCTTTCACTATCACATTCTTGAATAAAAATTTCAAAATTTTTTATGAGATTGAACAGTTTTGCTATGCATTTTCAATCATTACACCCTCCTTATTCGAAGTAAATCCTCAAAAGGACCAATTTTTGAAACAAGCCTTTTGCTTGAAATCATCTTTTGAAGCTTATGGTTCCTAACCTCATGATACTTTTTGTAAAAATGATAAGTATCTGTCAAACTGATAGGGATCAAACACATCGTGCTTCCTAACTGACTAGTGGAACAATAACATGGAATCTCCACTGGATCCTCATCAAGTCATTATTTGAGCAGAGTACGACAAAGAGAACAACTTGGTACATTCAATTGTAAATCAAGTTGCATTCTGATCTGAACTCTCTTCTACACCTCTTCTATCATCTTCGTATCCCTCCATTCATCAAAAGAAACAAAAATAGCTAAATATGTGCCAAACCCTAAGTTCAGGGTGGCACGCCACTTCCCTCTTTATCTACTTCTTCCATACCCCTCGTAAATAAATAGGGCTGTACCACCAAAAATGCAATCTCGAGTCGAATATAGGAGAGACATGCAAACAAAAGATGCCAAAGTGCACACAAAAAGAAATGCAATCTCGAGTCGAATAGAGGAGAGATTCACACAAAAAAATGCAATAAATGAAATTGCAAAGCAAATAAAAATCTCGAGTCAAATAGAGGAGAGATATACTTCTTCTTTCCATACCTCCTTTCACTCCTTTTTCTACCTAATGGTACCATACATGCCCCACTATCCCGAAAAATACCAGTGTCAGATCGGATGCACACTTGTTGATCCTACGGGTATCTCTGGACTCTTACAAAACTCTTTGACATGCTTGTTGTTGGAAAAAGTGAGGAGGAAGTTATATTGGAAAACGAACTCAGGAACGAAGATATGGTAATATGTGTTTAGTGGTCCCAAGAGGTTGAGATACTGAGTCATATTGAGCAAAAACAAAACATTCGTGATGTGAAGATGAAGCAATCACACGAATTGAAAGTATCCGTTTGGCGACTGTTTCAGATTGTGTGTTACTCGAGGACGAGCAACGTTTAAGTTCGGGGTGTTTTGATGAGTGAATATTCATCATGGAATTCAATTATCTCTTTGGAACAAATTCAACTCTATTCATACTTTTCACTCAATATGAATCATAATGTGTAAAACTACTTAGCTGATTCGATTATCAAGGTTTTAACTAAATATTGTTCATTTAATGCAGGTAACCAATCAATTCCATGCATACGGTCCCAAGACCGTTTGAGCCCATGCGATCTCAAGACCGTTTGGGTCCATGCGGTCTCAAGACCGTTTCCTGGAATATACAAAGACCGAATGCCAAAATCGTTTGTTAAAGAAGACCGAGTGAGCTGTAAACCGTTTGGGTCCATGCGGTCTCAAGACCGTTTGGGTATATGCGGTCTCAAGACCGTTTGGGTCCATGCGGTCTTAAAACCGTTTGGCTCCATGCGGTCTCAAGACCGTTTGGGTCCATGCGGTCTCAAGATCGTTTGTTGCGATTGTGAAGATCGAATGGGAAGAAATGAAGACCGAAGCCACGCACTCAAGACCGTTTGTTGCATTTTCACACGAAGACTGTTTGGTAGAAAACAATCTCCAAACCGTTTGGAGGGAAACGGTCCCCAGACCGTTTGGAGGAGATATTTTGCAACTATCACCAAGACCGTTTGGGGACAGATCTGAGCCTATAAATAGGATCCCAAGGGTCCTCATTTGGGGGGATCAGATCTGGACGCCACCAGGCTGCTCAAACACAATTCTGATCCAAATTCAATCCAGTTTCTACCAGTTCCACTCACCTACTGCCTGTGCTGCAACCAAGGAGGCTGAAGAGAGAAGGAAGACAGAGTAAGGGAGACTGTCAAGTCTGTATTGACAACTCTCGTGTGCATCCAAATCTGCTCCGACACGACGTAGAAGGTTGTATCTTCTTCATCGAGCTGCGACTACTTTCTGCACCGAGCTCATGGCAGATCTCTCTTTCTTTCTCATCCTTCTTGTTTCTCGCATCATGAGTGAGTAGTACCTTTTCGCTGGGGTGCAGGGACTAGCCCCGCTGTCCATGCAAACCATGTTCTTTTGTTAAAATCTCCATGGAAATGTATATAACTCTTCATTTTGTCGTTAACGTTTATGTTTGTAGTTTGGTTAATTGCTTGCTTTCATCTTTGTTCTTCCTATGTTGTGATAATATCTATATATAGAATTGAATGTTGTTTCACAAGTTTGACTCCTTGACGAGAACTTATGAAAGGATTCCTTGAGGTGGTAAGTGTATGATTCGGATGGTGATGAGACATCTGATGCCTAAGGTGATGCTTACACGAACCTAATGCCCGTATAGGAGGTTTTGCAGCAGCTCTACTTGGATTGTTATATCTTGCCTGGATTGTTCACGATTGAATATGTTTACCTGTGTAGCGGTGGTGAACCCGGTACCATCCCAGCGATTCCATATCATTGATCTAAACCCCAACTTTAATTCAACTTTTACTTTCTTGCAACTAGTTTAAATAATCTCAAATCAACCAATCGTTCTAAATATTAGTTATACTTGAGATAGATTCAAGTGACAAGGATTCTTAAAAATGTTGTCCTTTGGGTTCGATCCTTAACTATACTGCGATAAGACTCGTCCGCTTGTGGGTGGTAATATTGCACTTTGGTTTTGGTAGAATTTCGGGGATTTCAACCCCGAGTGAGTTTGTTAGTGCGTTCAAATACCATGTCATACATCCTAAAGCTCCTCTGATTTTTCTTCTCCGGCCATGAGGGGTGATCTCAGAGATAGATCTGAATCCTTCCTCCAACCCCTGAAGACCACCTACAAGTTTGTACGAGGTCAGTGGACCTTCTTGGTTCCTCATATGGGCTAGGCAAGAATGGAGTAGCAGACCCCCAATCTACTCACAATTTTCCATAGTGGCTCCTTGCAGGAAACCCCCAACGAATCGTGGAGCCCTGTCTGGGCATCGTCACCCCAAGCAGATGATGCCTTCATCTTTGTCTGTGGGAGACAAAGCTATTCGAGTATGTCAACAGTGTGAGGGGGAGGATGCTTCCTTTTCCCCTTTCGATTCCTCCACCTATGGTGGCCATGGGAAGCGACACCGATGAGGTTTGCAACTCTAGGCTCAAACCACCGCCCCATGAAGCCTAAGTGTATGAGGAGGAGTGAGGACCAAATTTGTGTCAAGGTGCCTATTGATCGGTCATCATCACTGAGCGAGCTCTCATGCCATTGGCATGCTCATGAGAACTAGGTTCTTGCATAGCAGGAGGAAAATGATGGAACCCAAGAGGGAGGATAAGGTTGAGAGGTCCAATCAAGGGAACGAACATATCATCCAGTCCAAGTTCAATTAAACCAAGCGACCCAGGGAAAACCATCCGGCCAGGTTAGACCAAGATGTAGAGCCACATCCCAGTTATATGTATAGGTGGCAGGCATCTAGGAGATCCCAAAGATGAGATCAACGCCCCAGAAAAATCCCTAGTAGGTAAATCCCATCTTAATTTACAAAAAATGCTTTGATCCTGTGCAATTCATAGAAAATAGCTCCCTTAGGAAAATAATCCCCCAAAAATATTCACATACTCATAAAAATACCCTCTTCCTTGTAAAATCTCTGGATTAGACTTTCACAATATTCCTTTTGGTGATACCTAATTTAGAATAAAATGCTCCTTTCTAGGGTTTGTTTAATTAAATAATTAGCAGATGTTGGACATAAAATCTGAGAAAAATACTATTGAGCCCCATTATCACTTGAAAACTTAATATGGACTCCAATCTGATTATAATTTAGAAATATTAGGTCGTTTCCAATTAATACATATTTAGATTTTTTAAACCTCATATTAATTCTAGAAAATAGTGCAAGCATCAGAAAAATATGGAATTTGGAGCAGGCACTTTAAATAACATACTGATCAATATAAAATATCATACACATGTTCTAGGTCAATAAACCTAGGGTTGACCTAAACCCTAATTTGGACCTAAAATAACTAGATATGATGAACATTTATTAATGATGATTAGTTGCTATTGATCAGGTGATGACTAGAGATGTAGATGATCCAGAATGTACATAAGAATATATGAAACCAGGTACGTGGGTTTAATTAAGTATCTGACTATTTTTTATGGATGCATAATTATATGATGTGCTTTGGATGCTTTTATTTTCATATAAATTCATGGATGCATATTAGTATAATATGATTCTCCAAAACATAAAGGAACATAAAAGAACTTTTTGATGAGTTGTAGCTACTACATCATAAATGGCCCAGTATGGATGTATGATATATTGCCTAGTATGGATATATGATGAATTTCCCATGCTAGATGTGTGATAAAGTAATTTTCCCATACTAGATGTATGATAAGTGCTAATAGAAATTGTAGTAGAATTGCATCCAATGATATGTCTAAAAGATGCATTTACCTGATTATTGCATTAAATAATGTTTTCTTTTACTCTTTCTTTCTCAAGTTATTTCAATTATGCAAACATATTAGTATGTATCTTTCTATCCATGTTGTTTCACATATGTTTTAGGTTCAGAGCTAGCATGGGATAAAAGAACAGGATGTGAGAAGTTGTACATGTTTACCTATTGTGTTAAGATCCTAGCATACATGTTAAAACGTATGTAGAATATCCTTTCAAAATGTAATTGTCACTCATGTTGTGATAAGTTATTTTGTAATATATACATGTTGAATGTTGAGATTATTCATGGTGTATGCATTATATTTGAATGTTCATGTATGTCCAAATTGCTTCCGCAAATGACTTTCATACAATTGCCTAACAGTTTTTGGATTTGTCCTCACAGGCCTTCTGAGTCTTAAGACGGAGGAATCCGGGGACATTAAACCTACCCTCCACCAATCATCTTCTGCATCTAGAGGTCCTATATCACATAATCGTCAGGGTTAATTGTAATTGAGGCTTAAAGAGAACGAGTTAATTTTCTAGTAGATAGTAAATTGAAAGGAAACTCAGGAGAAAACAATGTTGTTTGTAAAGTGACTGTAGGTAAAGGTTTGATAATCCATTTACCATGTACTGGAACTTTCAATCCATTAGCAATGGTCATAGGTGGAAATGATGTTTTGCTAGTGGGAAGATTGGATATAAGATGGGTTTTACCTAGGTTGTGATATGTTGCACCTGAATCATGAACCCAAGAAAATGAACATGTAGTAAAAGTTTGAGATATGCATGCAGTAGGTCCCCCAAGTTGTTGCGCAAAGGAAGCCATTGAAGAAATTGAGGATGAGGGTTGTTGAGAAACTTTGTACTGTCAAAACTGATTGCACTCCTCATTTGTCTCCTAAATATGATAGATAGTGTCTCCTAAAGTGTCGTTAGTGGATGCCACATTGTAGATGTTTGGGAGGATACCCCTGAAGTTCATAGCAAGATTCTTTGTAATACACCATCTTTCCACAATGAGAGCATTTTGGGCATCCACGTCCTATAGTAGTCCTACATCCATGTCCTCCTTGTCCTCATCCATGAGTTGCATGCCAATGTTTATGTGACCCTTCATGGTATATACCATGACAGATTCATTCAAGGTAGAATGTGGAGCTTGTTAAATGAAGGCACGAGAGACATGCCGATATGCTTATGCTAGTTTTAGAAGCTCAGACTCGGCAAGGATTTGGTTTCCTACTCTGTCATATTCATGTTGAAGCCCAACCAAGTGTTTAATGATGGTCATTTGATCCCTCTGCTTTTGGAGTATGTTGAGGTCCTCTATTAGCAGAAGAAGAGAACGGAGGTTGTCCGTGATGCGAGTAACTTCCCTAAAATATTGGGTTAGAGATTTGTCATCTCGTTGAAGATTGTACATGTCCACAGTCATCTCATACACGTGGGAGATCTTTGACTCAAACATGAGATTAAGGTGATCCTAGACAACGTTGCATCTCTCAAAGTGACTAGTGACATGAGCTACTTGTGGCTCCATGAATTCCTTAAGATGGAGAGAAGATCGACGTCAACTTGCTAAAACTATTTTAGAGTGTTATTAGTAGGATGATCCTCTGTGAGGTGTTTGTATTTTCCATTCACTTTGAACTAGAGTTTTACTAATCCACTCCATTGAGTGAAGTTCTTTTCATTGAGTTTATGATTAATGATGACTTGATCTTGAATAAGGAGAGGATCCATTACTTCCTTGTTTTCTGAAATGATGAAGATAGGAGGTAAGATAGGGTAGTAGGTTCCTTACACGGTGTGTGTGGAATGACACACAACATGTTTGAAGAAGGTGTAGACATTATAGGTTCCTTACACAGCGTGTATGAAAAGCACTTAGTGTGTTTCGAAGAACCGGATGAATCTCTGGATATTGACAACACTTTGTGTTAGTGATGAATATGGCATGTATTGTTGAAAGTATAACTTGGTATTCTATTCAACACATTGTGTTGATGAGACACACGACATGTGTCACACCTCCAGCTCAAAAAAACATAGGTCTTCTTCCCCTAAAACTGCACCTTGGAAGGATTTTCTTGGTGAGAAAACCTCGTAGGCACAGATCTATCTACCACTAAGACAGTGGTGAAGATTTTGGAAGGAGATGGAGACCCTTTGGAAGATGATATCTTTGAGGATGATGTTTTGGAAGGTTGAGATGACTTCCAACACTTTAGAGATGGTTTCATGGTGGAGATGATTTCCATGATGGGGACGAGAAAGTCTTCTATGCTGGAGATGATTTCCACAATGTAGAAGGGGAAGGAAGTGCACGATGAAGATGATATCCATGGTGGGGAAGGAGGGACATCCACAACATGGGAGCCTGGTGAGGAAGACATCAACATCGATACAGATGACAACTACTACAACTATGGAACGCCCTCTCTAGAGAATTAGGGTATCTATGGCTCTGATACCATGTAAACAAGAAAAGCAAAGTGTGGAATGGGATAACTTTTTTTTCAATAAGGGACACCAATATATATATATATATATATATATATATATATATATATATATATATATATATATATATATATATATACATATATATACATATATATATACATATATATATACATATATATATGGGCTTTCATTCATTGCCCGCGCGGGTAGCCTGGATTTCTCTACCCGACAGCCAAAAAAGTAACTATTCTGGCCAGAAAAGTAACCCTGCTATCAAAAAAAGTAACTATATTGATCAAAAAGTAACTATGCGACTAAAAAAGTAATCCGATACAAAATACATAGCAGATATATATGTACTTGTGTTTTAAAATCTATTGTTGCAAACGTAACTATCTATGCATGAAACTTAGCAGTTTGCAAGGTAAAGTAACCCTCTACATGTCAAAAGTAACCAACTTGAAAAAAAGTAACTGAAATGGGGGGCGGGTAGCTACCCGCATGGGCAATAAAGATGGGCCCTATATGTATATATACAAATATATACATATATTTATATATATAAATGTATACATATATATGTGTATATATATACATATATACATATATATGTGCATATATATATATATATATATATATATATATATATATATATATATATATATATATATATATATATATATGGACATGAGTGGTGGCCAATTTTTATCTACACAACTTTGGACTAATCCCATATACATAGGGAATATACATGGATATAAAGAATAATGAATAAAGGGAATATTAAATGCTTATTATTCTAACAATGTTAACATTAATCATGAGATTTAGGATTTCATATAATTTTCACTACATTGACATGTCTTAAACCCACCTTTAAATTAGAATCATAAGTGGGTATCACTACAACATTGACTCTTAGACTGATTATAATATGTCCATATGAACACATAGATTTGATCATGTGAGATAAGATCATATCAAGTTGCAAAATTGATCTTAAAACCTTAATCATCATGTTTTACGACTTAGGAACCCTAAAAATGCACCATTAACTTTTTATCTTGTTATGTTCTTAGAATATCATTACATTTCATTATCAATTAGTTAAAAATGTAATAAACATGATCAAGAATCTTGTTTATTAATACCAAGGTTTGTATGCATTAGTAACATTTAAACATGCATTTCTTCACTTTTGGAACTAGGATCATATTTGGTTTATGAAACTATTTTATTCAAACTCTATATATTATGATTATCAATTTCATACATAAATTTGGATATATTTTGATCTACCAACAATTTTCTACAATATGTAAAAGATTAACTTGTGCGGACCAACTTGACACGTTACCAAATAGGACCATGTTTCTATTTAGGCGATGGGCCAGTCAGGTCAATGAAAATACCTTATGACCCTGGTTCTTTGAACATGCCTCAATGGCCTTTAGGTAACACACCCCTGGATCATCTTCCTAGTGGGAGGAGCTCATACCCAGCCCTAGAAGGGTAAACCAGTAACCTCTCTTCCTTCTCCAGGCCCTCGATGGACCTATAGAAGGTGAAAGAACTTTTTTGAACCCTTTCTAAACTCGATAGAGAGCTCAATCATACCAAAAGGGGCATCAAAGGAAGAGAACTGAATTACTTTCCTTATCAGTGTACTTGGGATGGAAATCAAAGTGACAGGGTTCAGGAAAATACATGGGCATCATGATAGGGATGAAGAAGTTTCTAGGACATCCCAAAGGTCTTATATTCTCTCTAGGGATCATTAGGTCTTAGCCTGAGACCTACACTGAGTATTCAGAGGTATGAGGATAGTGAGTCAGAGGAATAGTAGTGTCTGTATGAGTTTAAACTCTTATTTCCATTGGTGGTTTTGTATCGAGATGGAGGGGACGACTTCCCCACTTGTGGGTGCACTTGAAACGGAGAATCTGCTGCATGCCAACATACTACCCCAAACAAAATAATTCTTTCAAATTAGTTTCCAATTTAATAATAGTTCAATTTATCCCAAACTTTGGTAAAATATCTATTTAACTATTATCTAACATTTGGAAGAATATAAAGCCCTTTATCCTTCCTATTTATCCAAAACTTGGTTTCCAGGTAATAGCTAGATAATACTTCAATTAATTATCTAGATCATAATATAGCTAATAATCTTTTGGAAATTCTCCTATAATATCATATATTGTTTATCCATCAATTAAAGTTATCCTTCATAATTAATACAATCACAAGATACTAATTTGTACCATGCCATCTCAAAGACCTATATGTAAACCATAATTGGCCCAATTGGGCTTGAATTGGATTCTAGTAACCTGGATCATTCCCTGGTCTCCCAAAGGGTCTATAACATTAATTATATTTTTCATTATCAAACTAAGGCTTGAACCAACATCATTATTCAATTGAAGAATCATATGCTTCATTTGATCGATATTACTTCATTATCTTTAAATTGAAGAGTTATTCTAAGTCTAGATATAAGGGTGGGACCTGAGGGGAGATACACCCAAATGGTATGATACATAGAGCAATGTAATAATAAAGTAGTGGAAACAAAAAGTATTATACTTTTCATACATTGTTCTTCACCTTAAGATGGTGGTAATACAAAACAAAAAAGTGTATCAACTATTTACATCTGAGACCCTTAGCAAAGGGTAACTAAGTCATTCTAAGCTATCCACAAGTTGGCTTCCTGAAGGGGACCATCCTCAGTCATATCCATCTTACACTCCTACATCTGGGTGGTTTTGGGAATGACACCCAATGAAAGGAAACAAAAATATATTTGTTAGAACACTTTGAACACTTTCTGAGTATGTGCATAAAAATAACATTTAGGCATTTTAGTATAAAATGATTATGTAAAGCGGTTTCTATTAAAGAGAGGGATATAAAATGTATGTGAGTTCAACAAGATATAAATAAGAGAATAAAATTTTGAGAAAATGAGGCATATGTACATTTGATCAATATAAAAGCAATTTTGCCATTTCACAATCCACAATATCACAAAACAAATAGTCGAATATGATAAAACAGACTAGAAAACCTAAGGTAGGTCCAAGACCCCACTAAGTCATTGGACTAAGTAAAATGGGTGGAATGACACACCCTGGGAAGAAATATGTGCCCCTGTGTATAAAAGAGGTGGAAAGATGCACACCGAGCGGAAAGACGTTCTCAAATGGTTATGCTAAAGCATCTACATTAGTTATATTTCTTTTCCATAAAAGCATAATTGTAGTTATCATGTCTAATATCACATGCAATAATAGAGAGAAAGAATTATGTTATTCAGTAGAATCATCATAAACAAATAACATGGCAGAAGGGAAATGTAATATGAATAATTGAGCATCAGATTAAATCACAATAATTGCCAATGATGATAACAAGAGGTACCTCATTACTGGCAGCTATACATCAAAGTTAATTGAATGTATAAATATGAAATGGGGATTACACATGCCTAATATTCACAAATATTGGTTATCTTAGTAGGTATAATTGGTCTAAAAGACAAGTTTTCATCCTATGAACACATTAGGTCTGTTAGACAAACCAAACCAAACACGTGTACAATTTCATAATATAGATTAGCATATGTATTTTTTGTCCCAATCCTGATCACCTAATAGCTTATTAGAGTTTTTAATATTATTAAGTGAACCTATGATGTGTTATATATCCTTGATCCATGTTTAGTCACATTAGTCATGATATGTATATGTTACATATGTGTGGGTAATTCATGCATTACCTCTATTTTTTCTAATCTTATTCTCTATCTATATAATATATAACTCAAGTTTAGCCAATTAGGGTCAAACTATAGATGTCTCATTAGATGTTGTTGATCAACATTACTTCCACTACACATATCAAGGGTCTAAATCTAACATGCTTCCATATGTTTATAAATGCACACTTATATACCATTATTTAGTTATCAATCATGTATATATAATGCACTCATGTAGTTATTGCTTATATAGATGCATTAACGGGAATATATATAGGTAGAAACATTATTTGTTTGGAAGTCTTTCTAAAGTATCCCATTTATCGCATTATTAATTTGAAATCATCTTTCTTGTACATATTCTTTATTAACATAGAAATCCATATGCAATGATACATCTTAAAATGGAACAATATAATACGCTAACCCTAGTTATATATTAGATTTCAATATCTTAGCATAGATAGGGTACATTAAAGATATACAACATGATCATTTATTTACCTAGGTTATTGATACGTGATTTCTGTCATAATGTCCTCCTATTAGCACTATTTGTTATTATAAAGCTAGAATGAATAATTAGAAGAAATCAAGTGATAGTAAGAGAATGAATCATGTGTGATCATGGGATACCTTGATGTAATTCAAGTACATGTTTGCTGAGGGACTTGTTTGCATAAGAAATTCTTGAAGGCACTACTATGGTGGTTGACCTCCTCCTAGTTTGAATGAGCTCACCAAGGTGATTGTTCGATTGACCATAGTGATAGGAAGGTTGTGCAATTTTGTTAGTTTAAGACACACGAATGAGATAGGGGAAAGGGTGCAATAGACCCATCCACAAGGTGGTGCCCATTGGATTAAGTCCTCTAAAATTTTAGGTCATGGCTCATTCTATTATGGTGGTGAGCTGGCATAAGGTAAGAGAGAGTCATGGTATATGGTCTTGGTGAGGGACATGTTTTGATTGATGGCTTTCACTTGGGAATTTGAAAATGGTGCATAAGCCAAGACCTGGTTTCTAAGAAGATCAATGTGTCAAAAGGTCTAAGCAGAGGTTGGAGCTTCTGGCCATCTAGGTCTATGCTAAAGATAGATCTAGTGATTTCTATCACACAGAGCATCACTTTTAGGAGGAGGGAAGAGATAGGGAGACATCATAGAGAGTGGGCATTGGTGGTGGCTTCGGCATGCTCTGTAGATTTGCAACTCCACCACAAGTGGTGAGTTTGTATTGTAGACATACTATGATTGTAGGTTTTGACGGGAGAAAGAAGATGTGGTTATAGTACTTCCATGGTTTAAGGGGGTGATCTGACTATTGGAAGGTAATATGTATGGTAGCAATGAACCTGTTAGTGATGAAAGGAGGGTGGCTTGTAATTTTGGGTACCAATTATTCCCTTGTCATCCACTACATAGGCGGCAGTAGTCTCCTGTTTTCATGATCCCTGGGCACAGGAAAAGGAGCACCACCTGTTAGGGTTAGGATAGAAAGGCGATAGGTGAGGGAAGAATGGAGGAGGATATATAGAAGAAGGATGGCAAGAGGAATAAGAGGAACAAAAAGGGATGACATTGGTATCAGTTAGTAAGTATTGAGACATTGTTACGACCCCACCTCCCGATAACCCCCAATTAAGGGAGACTGAGAGGTCGAAGCCGCACCCATGACTTCCAGATCAAGGTTCGGCAATTAACCAAGAATAATTATCAAATTTTAACATACTAAACTGAAAAGTTGTAAGAAAATAAACTTTGCATACCTTTTGAAATTTTGGATTTCTAACTTCTATCCACTTAATGATTCTATGCTAACTAATCCTCCTTGTATTATTCTTCATGTATTTCACCATGTGACGATTTTCAGTTTTTCCTTTTGGCTTGTACCTAAAACGCCGACAAACAAAACGTCGGTCAGCCGAAGCTGGTATGTGGGGGAAACAATAAACTTGCAATTATGATAACCATGTAATCATTCAAATAATCATTTAACAATCAAGATAACGTCTTAAATATAACTCCGCGATCCACAAGTTCCCTAACCTCTGAGATGTCCCTGTAGTGGACTTGGATACTACCTTCCTTATGGTAGATCCCCATTAAACCCCTCATGGTCCCACCTATAAGTGAACCAGTTTCTAGGGTTGAGTCACATGGAACTACCCGTAGGCAGACCACTCCTTAACTCATGGTATGCTGAAGAGTCTCATGAACCACACATGGCAGCTCAGTTTCTAACTCTCGGTAACCTAGACCTTACTCTAGGATTACCCCTTTATCAGCCTTTTTAAAGCAACAAAGGTGAACACGGATCTAGCCAGTTATATGCATACTTATGGTGATAATCATAGTCACTTTATAGTTTCATGAAATAAATAGACATTCAGCAGTTATTTTCAAGCAACTGATAAATCATTCGGAAATCGCCGCGAAACTAAAGCGATTATTCATAAGAGTAACCACATACCTGATTTGATGAATCATGCAGATTATTCAACATTTACTTCATGTATATACAATCAATCCAACCAACAAATCCAAGAAAGTAATTCAATCATCACATAATTCCTGAAAAGAATTTGTACTCTACTGTTACACACTTCATCAAGAATCTACTCTATATACTTGAATTCACTTTCTAGGGTTTCTAATCCATATTAAGGTTTCATTGATATTCATTAGAGTTTCTTAGATCAATTTCTTACACTTTACCCCTTTTTGGTTAACAACCCTAAAATACTCTTTTCTACTCATATAAACCCTAATTGCTCAAACTATCCATTTTAATAGTCTTTTATACTCAAATCGACTTAGGATCATCATATCCCTATTTATTTATAGATTTGAACAATTAAAACATTTAAAAGTCATATTCACTTAAATTAGGGTTTTCAAGCTCATTAATGCATAATCATGCACAAAACCCTAACTTAAGCCAATTATATAAAAGATCATCTTTTTAGATCATATTTCCTCGTTTATCCACAACAGGTTAATATTGGCTTAATTATCCATTAAACAACATTAAATCCATCTATCATTAAAACTAAGGGTTTTTCATTAATTAAATCATTAAAGATGACAACTTTATGTAATTTTCACATTTCAAGCATATTTATGTATATAAACTATAGATTAGACTAATCATGTGCAAAGTTATCCCTTTTTGAACATAATGTACTCTTATACATTTAACAGGTTAACATCAACTCCAATGATTTATTAAACTCTATTAATCACTCTAATCATATCAAAGTAGGGTTTCTTTAATCATCATTATGCTAAAGTTGATAAATTACACCACTTTCAAATTGCAAGAGGAATTGGCTTATAAACATATTTTTATTTAGATTCCTCTTGATTTTCTGAGAAAAATTCATATATTACTTGTTTTAATCTGAATTACGAATCAGGAGCTATGATTTTATCAAAATTTACTTACTCTGGCCAATCGGAGGGCGCCACGTGGCTGTTTCCATTCAACATTGTAGGCGGCTTTGGGAAACATAACCGAGTTACTGAATTACCCCTGGTGCGGCTCTGCATTTCTTTGTACCTCGGAGGGAAAAACGGTCCAACGACCGATCCCTCGTCTTCAACCTCTCGACAGAGGTTGCTGTCGCCGCGCGCAGGGCTAGGTGCGCCTCTCCTTCCCAACTCCGGACCTGAAGGCTTCAGAAACTCCTTCCTTTACCTCTGTTGGACCTCCCCGCACCTCTAGGCATCCTCATCTTGCATCCATGGTGGCCAGTTTGGCTTGTGCGGGCCTGCAACATCCGGCCGCCCAAGCAGTTGTGCTGCTGCTGTGCCGCGTAGTGCAGGGCACGGAGATGCAAACTCGACCTCACTCCGTCTTCGTGGTATCGTCAGCTCCCACCTACTGGTGCTCCATCCTCACAGCCATGGCGGCTGGCTTAAGCTGGCTGGGCCTGCCATCTGCAGCCGGCCTGCAGCCGTGCTGCAGGTGTCGCACGAGGATAGCGGCCAGGAAAGGATGGCCAACCACCCTAGAGTAACGTGGGTGCTTCTTCCTTCTATCGAGATCCCTCCACTGCTGCTGGATGCCATCGAGGTAGTCCCATATGTCCTTGGTTAGGGTTTCAAATTCAAAGGAACAAGAAGAAGGTGAGGAAGAGAGAGATACGTAGAGGTTCTCTTTAATTCGAGCCATAGGCTCTTCCCTTTATATAGGGGTGAGCATTCACACCCCAAGAAGAGCATCCACGAGGACTTAGTCCTTTTTACCCAAAAGGAAACATGTTTTCCTTAAACACCAAGCCACCTCCTCTCTCATCATTATCTCCTAAGATAAATATATTCTTTGGATAATTAGAGACTCGAAAACTCTTTCCCTTTTTCTCTTTATTCTTGGATTTTAATCCATTAGCCACGAAATCCTATTTTCCTTTATTAGAAAATGCTTTCCTTTAAATAACACCACATAATACATTAATAAAGCAACACATTATCCTCTTATTTTGCCTTTTTAGTATTTTCTCTTTCTTTCCTCTTCATTGGGACTCCTTGGATCCCAAGATATTCCATTATTTTGAAATTCTCTACATTGGATACTTATTATCCTTCTAGATGCATCATTATGCATTATTTCACATTATCTTGTTTATCTCTCATTAAAATAGTTCTTTTTGAGAATTTCTCTTTATTTCTGTTTTATTTTCCTCACTGGCATTCCTTTTATTATAAGAAATCCTTGGGATACGAAATTCCATAAAGGGTAACTCAATTATACATCTTTTCACTTAATTTCCACATTTCATCAATGTTTTCAATTTCTTTCTTCATAAAGAAATACTTATTTAATATTTTCTTTTCTTATTGCTTTCTTTTTGCAACCTTGGACTCCTTGGTACCCAAGGAACCCAAGAGGCACGAAATCCTCTTTGTATTTTCCTTCTAGAGGTTTCTACATATTTCTTTTCTTCAATTATCCATTTATTCATTGAGTTTTCTTGTTATTCGGGCCCAATAGCCAACAAAGCCCAAAACACAACCAATCAAGGCTATTGTGAATGGAATCCATTTATTCAAAACAATTCACATAATTATTTGTTCAATTATCCTTAATATGAGAAATTGCATTTCTCACCAATTGAACCCAAAAATTGGGGTTATAACATCCTTCCCCTCTTATAGGAATTTTGTCCTCAAAATTCAATCAAGCAAACAAACAAAACAAGATAAGACTTTTTCATGTCCATCATTGGCCCCTATGTGGCTTTACCGTACTCATGGCGTTTCCAAAGAACCTTTATCATCACATATTTTCTCTGAGTTCTTTCATCCTAGCGTCTATAAACTACACAGGTGACTCATGCCATTTCAGCCTCCCTTGGGGCTCACTAGGTTCATTGCTCAACACATGATCGGGGTACCTCACATAGTTCTCTAAATCGGACACATGGAAAACATCTCCCATTACTCTATCCTGAGGGGTAGGGTCAAACCTAACCTTCTCCACCCATCCATCTCTAATGGACCCATGTATCGGGGACTCAGCTCTCTTAGTTATAACTTAGAGGGGTCAGATTTTCATATCACATAATCTCCCACAGTGAACTGCATGTCAGTCTACTTTGCATCTGCTCATGACTCTCATCGTCTCTAGGCTCCTTTCAGCCCTTGCACAATCAAAGTGACTTCATCTACACGCACTGGGGTCCTTTTCTAACCATCATGTGATACTTTTCTAACCATCATGTGGTCCTTGCACCAACATCACCTTACTGAAGTGGTGACCGACACAACCTCCCTTACAGAGCTTAATATAAAACCTGATACTGGCTATGGTGGTCATTGTCACATCTTTCATAGGACAAGAACTGTCTCTAGATATCACCCTGAACGAGCACACATGCCCTCATCAGACCCTTTGGTCTGGATCATACTAACCATAGTTAGGGGTGATAAACTATACTAACATTGAGTTCTTCATGTACCTACTTCCACTTTATGGAAGTGAACCTTTAGGTCAAACTCAAGAACCTTTGAACTCACTTCATGGTGTAGTTGAACCATCTTTCTCATGGGTAGTTCAACTGGATTTGTCCCTTATCCGAACTCTTCCTTTCTCATATTATCTAGGTAAGGTGACCTACCATAACCCATATTGTATCTCGACCTTCTTTGGCCCAGAGAAGACCTATCACAACATCCATAGTGTTGAGCTCCCATTCCCTGTCAGGGACTCTTTTGTCCTTTATATCGATACACTGGGTTACTGGGGTTCGTCCTTTACCTCCTGGATTGCATGGTCATAAACCCCATGCAACTTCATCTTAAGCATCTAAAGTGCTATAGCCATTTTCCATGGTGTATGGTGATCTTCAATCATGATTTCTTGTATGTCATGATTCTTCCAAGATTGATTCCTCCGAAACCCGAAACCACTCTGTTCGGGGTTTCATCACCTTCTTTTCCAAAGAAGTGCACTTGAGGTTTTACCACCATCCTTTTACTATGTCAAGGAATAAACTGGCTACCCCAACAACCATTAACTTTTCAACGTACCTCGTTACATATGAGTGTTTATCCAAACACCCCTTCTTTCCAAACTTAGGGTTATCCAAACAAACTCTTCTAGCCAAACTAGGTAGATATATTTCAATCAGAGCATCCATTACTGCTTCACCTTCTTATGTATTAGGTAACATTGAAGACATACACTTCCATGTTTTTCACTTATCATAGAACACTCTCTGATTTCATCATCATGGTGATCAAACTCAACCTGGTATAGCTCATGATAAAAACTACCTCATTCCTCTTAGTGTTTGTAAACCATCCATGTATCATTCACTTTACCAGGGTAGATATCTTCTCTATCCCCATTTCTCGTGGCAACGTTCCAACCTACATCATCTCTTATCCTTGGTGTATGACATGCATAATGTACTATCTCTCACCCCAATAACAAGAGGAAATAAGCATTTGGCTATAGTCCAAATACAGAGTTCTTCCTGTTCCAAGAGTAGAGATGGTGCATCCCACCTTACCCATACACCTTTACATCTAAGTTGCAACATGCCACATATGTCTCTACATCACAGACATCATGATAACAAACTAATCTTAAACCTACTGGGAATTATATCCTTAGTCATCCCCTCTAGGTCTATAGGGTACCGGCTCTTTTGGGGTCATCCCTCTTCCGACATGCATCAAGAGAGTGCCCTACTCATCTGCCCTTTGGGTCCCATGAGTTTGTGAAGGTGATCAATCTCCTAACCCATGGCCCTCAGACAATGATAGATGTTACCTCCCGACCCTATGGTCATGTGCAACTTGGGGAATTAGGCAACTCCTACTTTCATCGGTCTTATCCCTATCTGACCCTAGGATAGACTTAGGATTCTCTATCATAGTACATGTTCACTTAGAACCTTACCCAAGTCTTCATCATCTCTCTTCCCGCATTCATGGGCTGACTTTCGTCCTTTCATCAGGATCATGGCAACCTGCCTACCTTGGTCAAGCTCTATATCGTTTACCTCCATGGTAACACATCTGCATGCACTTAGAGATGGATATCTATGGGTATACAGGTCCATTCTCATACCATATACTTAGATTCTCAAGATCCTATGAGACTCTTTAGGTTACCTTAAACTAACCAAAACTGATATACACCCTACCAATGGTGTCTCTCCCCCAGGATGGGAGGAAAACTATCTCTTGATAACACGGTCACAACAGCTCTTCGGTCTAGGGTTTACCTCCTCATGAGCCTACCGATCCCTAGCAAGACATTAAGGCATAAATAGATCACCTACCGAACCATGTTAGGTCATACTTGTCCTCTTTCCTCAAAGTTAGATCAAGATCATACCTTACTTTATCATCAACCTAGCTATGAGGGGTTCATTAAACACACCTTTAACTTCAGGGGCTCCTCTTTTCCTCTACTCATGAGGATTACCATGCTCGCTTCTATAGGAACTCAACTTCTCATCATGAGCATTAGGTATACCACTTCCCCTCTTAAGCCTAGGAACCCTAGGTTCACCTTTAGGTGTCAAACTGCATGCCCTATCTCTTAACTACAAACCAAGCATGCAAAAGGCATGATATGCACTTCTTGTGGTCCTTCAACTCGAACAACACTTAGGATCGGGTCCTCCTTAAGGACAACCAACAAGGTGCAAGGCCGCTTAACCTACTACAAAACCTTTCTAAGTCTAAGGAACTCTTCTTCCTACCTCAGAAGGTAAACACCTATAATGTAGGCACATAGGCACCATATGCTTCATCTTCACTGTCTAGGGTTTGGTCCCTCTAAAAGCAACCAAGATATCATCAACTTATGAGGCAACCACTGTCATCCATCGTTCAGGGTTTTAGGCTTCCAACCTTCTTGTTGGGTTTCCTTCTCTCTCTAGAGCTAACCCTACCACCAACCTCACCATTAGAGGTCCTTTCTCCATGAAGGATCAATCTCAAAAGCATGCTCTAAGTGGTTGAAGCCTAGGTTCGAACTTATGGTTGCTCAAGATCATCCACGGTTTCATCCTACTGTCAGCATTATGACGTGCCCTAGGTGCCATCTATGCCCTACTTGTACAAGCTCATAGGGTTTCTATGGTCCTTCACTAACATCATCATCTAAGGAGCTATCCTTTACCCTGACATGCACGACCCTTCCCAGGGTTGGGTTGCCAAAGGTGTTAGGTCACCCATGGATCATATGGCATCCCAAAGGCATGTCCTTTCAAACACCTGGTCCAACTCATCTCTCTCTCTAACCTTCACTTAGGGTTAGGGTTAGCATCATCCTCCAAGGATGTGCCAGGTCTTCTTGAAATGGAGATCTTTATCTCCAAGACTAACTTATCCTCCTGACAAGAAGGTCTAGCCTTAGGTCTCTTCTGAGGACATGACATCTTATGTCATACGTCCTAAGCAAGTATCTATTATTTATTTTGCGCTTAACCTGTTAAGCTTATGTCCATGACATCTTATTTACATGCTTTTCATTAATTTAGTGGAGGATTCCTTAAACCTTATTAACCTTACCCATACCTCAAGAGGGTGAGGAGAAGAAAGGAAACCCTAATCCTTTATGTCCTTATCAGAATTTTGTGATGAGAAGGGATGAATAAGATGAGAAGTCCTAAAGGTATCTTATTTCGATTCATACCCTAAGACTTTGGCCAGGCGGTCACACGGGTCCGGGACTCCTCGTATTCCGACTAGCGATGCGGAGGAAAATCTTGCCAACCCCCGGTCGTGATCCCTTTCTAGACACCTCCGTCTTTTGGATACTCCTCTAATAACTCCCTTGGGTTCTATGGAGTTTGTAAAATTTAATAATTATTAATGGTTAAATGAGGAACCTACGCTCTGATACCAAATGTTACGACCCCACCTCCCGATAACCCCCAATTAAGGGAGACCGAGAGGTCGAAGCCACACCCATGACTTCCGGATCAAGGTTCGGCAATTAACCAAGAATAATTATCAAATTTTAACATACTAAACTGAAAATCTGTAAGAAAATAAACTTTGCATACCTTTTGAAATTTTGGATTTCTAACTTCTATCCACTTAATGATTCTATGCTAACTAATCCTCCTTGTATTATTCTTCATGTATTTCACCATGTGACGATTTTCAGTTTGTCCTTTTGGCTTGTTCCTAAAACGCCGACAAACAAAACGTCGGTCAGCCGAAGCTGGTATGTGGGGGAAACAATAAACTTGCAATTATGATAACCATGTAATCATTCAAATAATCATTTAACAATCAAGATTACGTCTTAAATATAACTCCGCGATCCACAAGTTCCCTAACCTCTGAGCTGTCCCTGTAGTGGACTTGGATACTACCTTCCTTATGGTAGATCCCCATTAAACCCCTCATGGTCCCACCTATAAGTGAACCAGTTTCTAGGGTTGAGTCACATGGAACTACCCGTAGGAAGACCACTCCTTAACTAATGGTATGCTGAAGAGTCTCATGAACCACACATGGCAGCTCAGTTTCTAACTCTCGGTAACCTAGACCTTACTCTAGGATTACCCCTTTTTCAGCCTTTTTAAAGCAACAGAGGTGACCACGGATCTAGCCAGTTATATGCATACTTATGGTGATAATCATAGTCACTTTATAGTTTCATGAAATAAATAGACATTCAGCAGTTATTTTCAAGCAACTGATAAATCATTCGGAAATTACCGCGAAACTAAAGCAATTATTCATAAGCGTAACCACATACCTAATTTGATGAATCATGCAGATTATTCAGCATTTACTTCATGTATATACAATCAAGCCAATCAACAGATCCAAGAAAGTAATTCAATCATCACATAATTCCTGAAAAGAATTTGTACTCTACTGTTACACACTTCATCAAGAATCTACTCTATATACTTGAATTCACTTTCTAGGGTTTCTAATCCGTATTAAGGTTTCATTGATATTCATTAGAGTTTCTTAGATCAATTTGTCACACTTTACCCCTTTTTGGTTAACAACCCTAAAATACTCTTTTCTACTCATATAAACCCTAATTGCTCAAACTATCCATTTTAATAGTCTTTTATACTCAAATCGACTTAGGATCATCATATCCCTATTTATTTATAGATTTGAACAATTAAAACATTTAAAAGTCATATTCACTTAAATTAGGGTTTTCAAGCTCATTAATGCATAATCATGCACAAAACCCTAACTTAAGCCAATTATATAAAAGTTCATCTTTGTAGATCATATTTCCTCATTTATCCACAACAGGTTAATATTGGCTTAATTATCCATTAAACAACATTAAATCCATCTATCATTAAAACTAAGGGTTTTTCATTAATTAAATCATTAAAGATGACAACTTTATGTACTTTTCACATTTCAAGCATATTTATGTATATAAACCCTAGATTAGACTAATCATGTGCAAAGTTCTCCCTTTTTGAACATAATGTACTCTTATACATTTAACAGGTTAACATCAACTTCAATGATTCATTAAACTCTATTAATCACTCTAATCATATCAAAGTAGAGTTTCTTTAATCATCATTATGCTAAAGTTGATAAATTACACCACTTTCAAATTGCAAGAGGAATTGGCTTATACACATATTTCATTTAGATTCCTCTCGATTTTCTGAGCAAAATTCATATATTACTTGTTTTAATCCGAATTATGAATCAGGAGATATGATTTTATCAAAATTTACTTACTCTGGCCAATCGGAGGGCGCCACGTGGCTGTTTCCATTCAACATTGTAGGCGGCTTTGGGAAACATAACCGAGTTACTGAATTACCCCCGGCACGGCTCTGCATTTCTTTGTACCTCGGAGGGCAAAACGGTCCAACGACCGATCCCTCATCTTCAACCTCTCAACAGAAGTTGTTGTCGCCGCGCGCAGGGCTAGGTGCGTCTCTCCTTCCCAACTCCGGACCTGAAGGCTTCAGAAACTCCTTCCTTTACCTCCGTTGGACCTCCCCGCACCTCTAGGCATCCTCATCTTGCAGCCATGGTGGCCGGTTTGGCTTGTGCGGGCCTGCAACGTCCGGCCGCCCAAGAAGTTGTGCTGCTGGTGTGCTGCGTAGTGTAGGGCACGGAGATGCAAACTCGATCTCACTCCATCTTCGTTGTATCGTCAGCTCCCACCTGCTGGTGCTCCATCCTCGCAGCCATGGCGGCTGGCTTAAGCTGGCCGGGCCTGCCATCCGCAGCCGGCCTACAGCCGTGCTGCAGGTGTCGCACGAGGATAGTGGCCAGGAAAGGATGGCCAACCACCCCAGAGTAACGTGGGTGCTTCTTCCTTCTATCGAGATCCCTCCACTGCTACTGGATGTCATCGAGGTAGTCCCATATGTCCTCGGCTAGGGTTTCAAATTCAAAGGAACAAGAAGAAGGTGAGGAAGAGAGAGATACATAGAGGTTCCCTTTAATTCGAGCCATAGGCTCTTCCCTTTATATAGGGGTGAGCATTCACACCCCAAGAAGAGCATCCACGAGGACTTAGTCCTTTTTGCCCAAAAGGAAACATGTTTTCCTTAAACAACAAGCCACCTCCTCTCTCATCATTATCTCCTAAGATAAATATATTCTTTGGATAATTAGGGACTCGAAAACTCTTTCCCTTTTTCTCTTTATACTTGGATTTTAATCCATTAGCCACGAAATCCTATTTTCCTTTATTAGAAAATGCTTTCCTTTAAATAACACCACATAATACAATAATAAAGAAACACATTATCCTCTTATTTTGCCTTTTTAGTATTTTCTCTTTCTTTCCTCTTCATTGGGACTCCTTGGATCCCAAGATATTCCATTATTTTGAAATTCTCTTCATTGGATACTTATTATCCTTCTAGATGCATCATTATGTATTATTTCACATTATCTTATTTATCTCTCATTAAAATAGTTCTTTTTGAGAATTTCTCTTTATTTCTCTTTTATTTTCCTCACTGGCATTCCTTTTATTATAAGAAATCCTTGGGATACGAAATTCCATAAAGGGTAACTCAATTATACATCTTTTCACTTAATTTCCACATTTCATCAATGTTTTCAATTTCTTTCTTCATAAAGAAATACTTATTTAATCTTTTCTTTTATTATTGCTTTCTTTTTGCAACCTTGGACTCCTTGGTACCCAAGGAACCCAAGAGGCACGAAATCCTCTTTGGATTTGCCTTCTAGAGGTTTCTACATATTTCTTTTCTTCAATTATCCATTTATTCATTGAGTTTTCTTGTTATTCGGGCCCAATAGCCAACAAAGCCCAAAACACAACCAATCAAGGCTATTGTGAATGGAATCCATTTATTCAAAAAAAATCACATCATTATTTGTTCAATTATCCTTAATATGAGAAATTGCATTTCTCACCAATTGAACCCAAAAATTGGGGTTATAACAGACATTCTGTGGAGA
The DNA here is from genome assembly GCA_963693085.1 of Alisma plantago-aquatica. NCBI lineage: Eukaryota > Viridiplantae > Streptophyta > Magnoliopsida > Alismatales > Alismataceae > Alisma > Alisma plantago-aquatica. The sequence goes on from OY856412.1 coordinate 360,504,634, forward strand.
GGTTAGGAAGAGTGACAGTTTACTAAAAAAAACTTATTATAGGATTGATCTTATAGCTATTTTATAAGATCATTAATCACATTGCAACATCTCCTACTCTCCCCTCTTTAAAACCCCACCCCCTACAAAAATAAAGTGATAGAAAATCATACTATGCAATATAATCAATTTCTATTAGATCCTACCAACTTATTATAGGACTAGTCCTATAGTAAGTTTTTCCATAGTTTACAGACTACGTCAATGAGTTTTACATAAGGGAAGGAAATAAGTTTTTCCATAGTTTATAGACTACGTCAATGAATTTTAAGTAAGGGTGGGGAGGGCTTGTGAAGATAGCAACTTGACACACACTACAATATTAAATTACAACATTATGAAATTTAATGTGGTTAATTAAGTTAATTGAACTTTATCAAATACCATCTTTCTTTCTTTAATTTAATTTGGGTGCATATAACATGTTATTGAGACAAACAAATCATACATATCCTAATAATGGCGTAACTCTTCCAAGTTTCGTATCAATTTTACTCTTTGAAAACTTTTGATAATTTATTTCCTGACTTGTAAATGAAGTACTCAGTAAATACATTTTAATGACTTTCTTAATTGAGCTGACACACATTTATTGTATTCTTCATAATCTTGTCACTATTAGTATGGAATGATTCTATATTGTGAAATTTGATTTCAACATTATAAATTAGTTATTTATTCCTCCAACCCTACTATAGGATTTTTATTCTTATTTTTTAGTTATTTCCTCATAATACTTCATATATAAAGAATATTTATAATTACATTATGTTAATTGACACCAATAACTCTTAATTTATCGAATTCAAAGGAAAATAGTTTTCATTCTATTAGGATAGTGGAGGTTGAATTAAGTACTCATATTGTGGTATGTTACACTAGAATTTAAATCCATCATTCCATTAAAATTTGTGTCTTACTAGTGATCTCGCTACTCTAATTATCTCAAAGTCAGAATCATGTCATTATTATTGAATATGTATCATAAAATGCAAAATTTACCATATTTTAGGATCTTAAATTTCAGTACTTTGTTTATGAGCTACTTCACTTAATTTACTCTACAATCTAATAGTGCATTATGCATGCAAGTGCTTCAATTCAAGGTCACGATCTGAGATTCTAGGAACATTACCTACCGGATGTAGGATATTGAAACATGATTTTTGTATTCAAGATCATGTTTGTGGTCTACTTTAAAGTCTTGGTCAAGGATCGTGTCATGGGATAGTGATCCCTACCTCTGATAGGATTTTGCATCTCATATGACTAATGGTCAGATCTAATTGTGTGATACAAATATCAAAGGTAAGAGCCTAGTCTAGGTCCAAAGATTGAAATTTAGTGGCGTTGATCTCAGTCTGCAATTCAGGGTCCAAAAATTTGATTTGGCCTCAAATGAATTATATAAGTTCTTCTTCAACATAGGAGTGAATTTTTAAAGACTAAAAGGAGGATTTATATCTTCCAACTTTAAAAATTTTGTTTATTTTTTTCATATTTTCCAGAATTCTAAGTGAACTTATACGAAGGTGTCCATATTTTTTTTTGAAATCCCAAAGACCTATTTTCAATCTTTGTCTTCCAAATTTTTTTTGGGGGAGAATTAGAAGATGTCACACATCACCCTCAGTGGATATGGCACAAACCATCTCTATTGTGGGAAATCATTGACTGTAGTATCAAAGAAGAATATCCCTACACACAGAATGAGATGTTAGATAACAAGAAAATAATCAAAGATACCAAAGTCCTATCCGCATGCCCATGTGAGGCCCAATGAGGTGCTATATATCGGAGATGAGGTGATAGATCCATCATTCTTTAGTGTGTTTGTGAAAAATGTCATACTTTAGTCAGATTTAGTAAGGTATAATCCTCTACTTTTAGCCTATGATCAATACTTTTTGGCCAATTGTAAAGCCTTCCTATTTTCACTTTAAGCACCCACCACACAAGAGAGAGATTTCTCAAAACAAAAAATCCTTTGGAAAACTAATAACCATTATTATCAAAAACATTCACAGAGGCTCTAACTTCATTCGTTCTCATGAATAATTTCAGATCATATATTTCATTGACCTCAACTGCACCCGTATACAAAAGTATGCCTCTTCACTTATATACAAATTATACAACATGTAAAATATTACTAGACATACAAAAAAAGACATCACCTACCTCTTTCTATTAACATCCTTCAAATGATGGATCCTCTCCACTACGACTATGGTTTCTCTATTGGTCACCTAAAAGGTGTGACAAAGTTCAAAAAGCATCCAGATATATGAAGGAATATAAAAAGTTCATGCATGAAATTTGTAGTTAAACCCCAAAAATAAAGAGATTACATATAAGACCACATATGCACATAACAACAAAATGGAGCAAACAAAGTTGAAATTGGCTCAAAATTAAAATGAAATTTTATCAATTGATTTTAAAAACGATATTTAATTAGAGAACTATGAACCAAACTAAGACAAAAACATGTTTCAAGAATTAACTCAAGTCATGGGTCTTACAACATGGTGATATACAACAGGTATAACGAGGCATAATTTTGGAGAAGAAGCATTGGAAAGACAAACATGTGTGAAAATGTTAATAACTTTAGTAGAAGAAATTTTAATGTTCAAAATAAATTTTGGTAGCTCATATGTCTCCAAGTGATGACTATGGTAAGGAGGATGTTCTATTGCCCTATGGTTCCATTATATAGTGTGGGTGATTTTCCAATACACCAGTGGTGAAAAAAGTTGGTTCAAAGCACTATTGTTGTGCTACAAAAATATATGTAGTAGTTTTCTAACAATGGTAGCCAGTCCGGAGTATGTTATTTAACTAAAATATGAGAAAAATCTACTTGGTCTAGTAGATTTTTTACTCAACTTATTAAGATCTCAAAATATATTATTTCTATTTTGTAATTATATTCTCTTGAAATGTTACACAATTTCCATGTTTTAAATACTCAATTGGAGCTTGAATGTAAAATATAGAGCCTCTTGATACCATGTTATACTTTCTAAACCATTTAGTCAGTAGGCTAACCAAAATGTGATATTGTTCTCCTCTTCACAATAAGGCAGCGATCTTTGGTCTCTTAACCTCAAGTATGGTTGGTGGTAAACATTTTTAGTTACATACAATGCTAATGCGGTATATACAATTAAAATAGTAGTAATTGAATGGGTGAAGTGAGATATGTATCACCCATTGTCCACTTTGAGAATAAGAACTTTCCCATCCCCAAGAAAGGCTAAGGCTTAATATGGAGGGAGAAAAGTCCTCTAGTTCTCAATTGTGTGGCCCTGTCCACTTTAAGGAGCTCCACCTAAAAGAATAAATAAGGATCCAAACCATTAACAAGAGATTTCCACGATGCAATCATTTACAAAAGGTCCATGGTAAGTCAAAAGGACTTCTCGGTGATTAATTCAATATTATTTTATAATACATCATCCTTCTAGTAAGAACCACAAAACTTCTCTATTAAGAGCGGTACTGTTGCAGTTGTGTGTGGACATTCGAAAATATTACAAAATACAAATGATGTTGATGAATAGATATTCATCTCATTTTTACTGCATTTTTTAGAACAATTTTACATCATAATATAGCATTTTATTCAATAAATAGGTTCATGCAGCCCTGCACTCCCATAATTATTAATATTTTGATTTTCCCATCTTTCTAGGTAATTTATGAGTTGTTTTAATTAAATTTGTATTTGTACTACTTTTAGCATCAGTACAATGATATTGTTGATAAGATTACATTTGTTTTATGCAGGAGTTTTGTAATGTCAAAGATTTATTTTTGGCCAACTAAAATTTATTCAACGAATTTTTTTTTCTTTGACCAGGTGCCAAGGCAGTTATTGAATGGTGTCCAAACTACGCAATTTGTGACCCTTGAGTTGGATGGAAACGTTAGATCGTTGTTTCCAGTTCAGTTTGCAATTAATTCTCTCCACATTAATGTCACAAGCATTGCTTGGTCCCCGAGGCAATTATTGCATGTACATTGACAATTAAGCTATTGAGGTACTGCTCATTGCGATGGTCATGGCATTGGCAAATAAGATATTTGGTAAAGCAATAAGCTGTCGACCAATTGTGCAATTAAAAGTTGTCCTTGTACAGCAGAATTGTGTCGAGCATTTGGCAATTTACTCTAGGTATCGACCATGCATGAAGAACAAGAAGGCCATGCAATTAAATGTATCGAGCAGTTTACAAATTGATCTATTGACCAAGAACAAACAAATCCTTCTCGTAATCCTTGATTGCATGGAAAGGTCACATCACGTCTATTAAGCAATGCGAGCCATTCAATTGATGAGATCGTGGACTCTCTACTTTGTAAAAGCTATCGATGCAAATAGTTCATGTTGAAATTAATGCTTTTCATATTAAACGTGATACGGAGGACAATCATTACATCCAGGCAATTAGCTATCGATTAGCTTGCGTATTGCAAAGACTATCGATGCAGAACTCCTCGTACAGCAGGTCGACAATGCAAAGTATCGACCACTGCCCAGCCACCCCATCACAGCTCGACAACCTGGCATCGGCTTCCGCTAATTACACCTCTTGATCCCAGCACAACAATGGCTCCATGCTCGGAAAACTGATCGCGAAGTGATTAATCGACGAGGAGCAGCCAAGTTTGTCGATCCGCAATAACTGTCAATCATTTGGCAGCTATATCCATCGACTATGAATCTATCGACCTCGAGCACCAGTACTTCCTATCGACCACAATGATGTCGACCTTCACGTCGACAGCCTAACGATCATCGAGGTACAAGCTTGGATGAACCTATCGATCTGTACCTATCGACCTGTATCTGTCGACCTGCATTTGTCGACCTGTACCTATCCAGCTGAATCTGTCGACAACCTCAGTTTGTCAACCTGCACTTGTCGAGCTGAACTTGTCGACCATCGTGCCAACGTCGACCTCCTATACCGACGACTGGAATTTCAATAGTCAAAAATAAGTGTTCGAACAGCTCATATCCTATAAATAGGATCTCAGGGCTCCAGTTAAAAGTATCGTTTTTTCTGGCTGAAAGGCTGCCGCTCTATCTCTCCATCGCTCTTTCCTATCCGGCAGGTTGCCGCGCGCTCCTGCGCGCCGCCAAGGCCCCGCCTCCTATCCTCGATAGAAGAAGTTCGACGACACATCCATCACTTGCTATTCCTTATCCGTGGACCAAATCCAACCAAGGAGGACGAAGAAGAAGAAGGGCCACTCGACGACAGTCTTGGGGGACTCGATTGCTATCTCTCTTCTACCCGTTGAGATGATGGCTATCTCTTCCCTTTTTCTTATTGTTTATTCTTATCTCACAATGTGTTACGAGTAGTTCCTTACACTAGGACGTGGGGAGTAGCCCCACTACTTTCTTTTGTTCTTTTATTGTATCCATACTTGCATGAACTCTTTTCATGTTAAGTCAATTGTTTTATTTCTTGTATGCTTGTCCGACGAGTAGGCTTACATGTTTGTCATGATCGTGGGTGTGGAGAACTTCGAACCTAAGATCTAAGATATCGATTGGTTTTTGTTAGACTCTCGATGAGACTGGATAGATGATTTTTGAGGTGACGGATACATGATCTTTAGGTAACGTGACACCGAGCCTAGAAGGATATCTGTCCAGGCTTAATTCTAACGCCGAAAGGGGGATTTACCCGGCCTCCGTGATATTATTTATGTGTGTTTGTGATGTAGTTGAGAGAATAAATGTAGATAGTGATTGTGAAATCTACTCATCCTAGTGTATCCATCCATCTAATAATCTTAGATTTTATTTCCATCATTTATTTCTACACATTAGTTGTAATCATCTAAAATCTACCTTTTTTTATAAATACTCTTCCTAGTTGAGTTAAATCGATCAATCAATTCTTAAAAATGTTGTCATTTGAGTTCGATCATTAACTATACTGGGATAAGACCCGTCCTCTTGCAGGTGGTGATTATTGCATGTTTATTTTGGTAAACTCTAGGAATTTCATTTTTAGTGAACTTTTAGTGCGATAATATAAACATAAAATTTTGGCGTGGTTGTCGTGGGCAATAGAATTATTGATTGATTTAGTTTAATTATGACTAGTTAGGATTTTTTTCTTTTGAAAATATTGAAAATCTTCTTGAAGAATTTTTTTATTGAAAATCTACTTGATTAAAATTTTCTTTCATTCTGATAAACAACTTTCATATTTTTTAGGTACCTATTAAATGGAGTGGTCGGTGCAATATTATTACCATGTCAGTCATGTGCTTTTTACAACCATGCATCAAAAGATTGTCCCAATGTGTTCTTTCGGATCACATATTAGCACTCCACATATACATTGATAAGCAATATGTCACGTGTTCCTATTATGGTTGATTTGATTCAAACTATAATCTACTATATTCTAAAAATTACCATGGCAAACTTTCCTCTACAAATCAATTTCACAATAATGGGGACTTTAATCAATAATTTTTGGGAAGTTGTTCTAATCTGTCGTGTAATGAAGATTAGTTCTCTTATGTGGAAGTTTACAATCAACATCATTACGGGAGCTATAGTAACGAGCAATCCTATGAATACCAGCCTTCGCCTGACATGAGTGGCAGAATAGATGCCATTGAGAAAATGCTCATCGAAAAAAATGCCTGAAGCAAAAGGTTCCTTGTGTAATGGGTTGAACTTGTGCAAATTGTTATATCAGTTAAGGAGCTAGTGAGCCAACAAGAAAGTTACCAAGAATAGATGGAGCAGCCAAAAATGATGACTATTGACGACGATGAATATGATACCATCTTAGTATCAACAATGCTATATTCATCCACAACTGCATAGATTGAGGAACAACAACCAAAATGTGATACTCCATCCTTGTGTATGATTGAGACTTTGGTATATTAGTATGAAAAGTTGCATCAAGAGGAAGTCCTCCTCATGGCTATAGAAACTAATACTCCATCAACTATCACTATTGTGGACCTTGATCCATAAGGTATCAATAATCAATCAACATTGGTTAGTTTTATTCTGAAAGATGAGCAAGCAACTCAAAGTTCACATATATTTATTCCAAATGAAGAGAAGATACTACAACAAGGGTTCTTGTAACATACCAAAACTTGGTAATATTCTCATTTTAACCCCTTTCCAAGATTTTCCTTTCCTTTATATCCTTTTTTACCTTTTTCCTAAACTTTCCTATCTTTTCTATCCTTTTTGTCCAGAATGGTAAAATTGAGTAATATTTAGTGGTTTGGAATGTATTTATTTCAAATTGATACCAACATTTGGATTTATGCACAAATACCTCAATTAGTATTTTAATTAGAGTCTAAAAAATACAAAATGATGATGAATGAGTGATAATTAGTTGATTTTATTAGTTAAGAGTTTTATGGACTTTTGGGATAAGGAATAAGAGAGTGTGGTTTTGAATTAGTAATGAGTAGAAAAGGTCATGTTTTCTTTCTCTCTCCTCCTATGTGGCAATTAATCATAAATGGGAACAATGAGGTGAGATATGACTCTTGAAACTATTATATGATGTCATTTCAAATTTTCACTTAGGGATTTCATTAGAAAAGTTGTTTTCATATTAAGTCACCATTTGTATACATTAATAAATGCATTAATGGCCAATATAGTGGTTAGGGACCAAAGAATGTTAAAAATTGAAATATAAGTGTATAGGAATATTCTAGATACTAAAATAGCATGTGGTCCAAATTTAGAGTCAAATGGTCAATATTTGACGCTCCATATCGATTTTGAAAGAATTGACTAAAGTTTGATCAAAGTTTTAATTCAAATTCATTTATACATCACATTAAACCTATGTTTGGTTACAATTTAATGTCACATGTTACCCTATTTATTTCTGTGGACATGCATGGCCCCGACCGTTCGATCCGCGATGCAAGAGTGTGGGAGTTGTCTCCTAGTTTCAGTTACTCACAGCTCAGTGGCAATTTTACTGTATTTATTCCCAGATTGATTTCTCCCTCTCAGCTCCATCGATTTCACTAATTCTTTTGCCATTAGATTTGTCATTCCACATTGTTTTTAATGAGCCATCATTCACTTCCTCCTCCCCTCTATGGACAAAATGCCCATTTAGGACTTTGCTATTTTCCCCACCCCCAACTTACAGAACGAGTTACACGCCATCCCATGGATATATTAGAGGTCGAGCATGATTCATGGAGATCACCCTACTCTCCTCCTCTCTCAATTTCACCTCCTTTGATTTGAAATCTGCCGCCTATTCAACCTACTTTCACATTGATGACGATCTGGAGCACGATGCTCCGACCATCCCAGTTAGGTTACAAATGTGGTGATAATTCTTGACCATTCTTCTTTTCTTTCCCATCACTAAATTCCCCTACGGTCATCCCTATCATCATATATACCCTACAACTCAGGTTTGAGTCCTCACCGGCTATTCAATGTTTTGACGTTTTGACGTTTCTTCAGTCCTAAAACTAGTATGTTGATCTCGCCTTACCTCCATGAATAGTTTGAGGTACGTAGTTAAGGATTCTCACCTAGTTTTGATTGTTTTTTATCACAGATCATTGTCTTCTATTTCTCATGGTTTTCTGGTAGGTTTTGGGGACATAGAGGTTATTGTCTCTTGGAGTTGGATCCTCTAGCTTCGCTGGACCCCAAGGGTTCTTCATCACTTGCCTGGAGGCTTGTAGCTTGCAATTGTATGCGTAGCAACATCGGAGCTTTGAGTCCACTTCATGTGCCTTGCCATGGCACGAGAAGGAACAAGTTAGGTCTTGAAATGACTTTAATGGTCATATTCTTTTGATCAGCTAATTTATCTCGCAAGGGCATTTCGGTCTTTAACTGTCTGTATTTATCCTTTGACCGCAAGTTATGGTCTTGGCCAAGCGTCGAACATTGATTGGACCAATCCATCTTGGGCCTTGATCGACTGTGCGTTGGGTAGGACTATTTTGCCTACGTGGCTTTTTCTTTGTCTCATTGGTCAATTTTTTTTAAAATTCATAATAAATTGATGTTTTATCAAAAAATTATAAATAAATAGTTGTGGGAAATAATCTTTTGAGTAGACTCCGATTTTAGTGTTTTAAAGTCATATTTTACAGTTCTGTTTTTATGTTTATTAGAACACTATTTTTATTTATATAAAAAGACCTAAAATTGGAAAATAATTCATTTTAACCACAAATTTAATAAATAAATATGTTTTCTTAATCATGAGAATCTAACTGAATGAATGGTCTAGTTTTTGAGTCCTAAATTGAAGGTTTTCTTAGAAATTCCAAAATTTGGGTTTCTTACACTTTACATTTTACAAAACCTGAATACATGGGATATAATTTGTAATTAGGTTAATGTGGTCTTGGAAACAAACTAGTTGGTGGAAAGTGATTATTAGGACTCTACATTGAGGTATGTGTATGTGCATTTGTTAACGCTTCAGTTGGGAAATTTTATTATCAGACCCTAATATTCCCAATGAGGCACAGACTTAGCCTTTAATATTTTTATTGTCTTATTTTGTCACATTTACTTCAATTAATTCTTGGGTCTTGAACACCTCTGCAATATCTTTATTTAAACTTACATATGATTTCTTTTCTAGCATGATGAATTGTTGACTATATAACTAATGTAGTGTACTTATGTACAACCACCCATTGTTGGGCATGTGTTATTTCAGCTAGCGGAATGTGTTTACTCTCCCCACTTTTATATATATTTTAGGTGTTTGGGAATGTGTTACTCTCCCTAACCTATTGGTTGAGGTTAGGTAGGTGCCTCAACCCTATATTAGTTATTGTAGCCATATTAACAATCATTCATGCAACTTTATTATTTTTCATGGTAGAATTATTATTTGTTACATGCCTCACACTCTTGATCACCTTAGCATAGTTTAATCATTACCCCATGTATACAATGTTCTATACTTTACTTGTCCTTATTCCTCCATTGACACATACTTTGTTTCTCCTCATGCTAGATGACCCCAACCATCCAGGCCTAGGATCAGAGTGCGCATCAGGAGCATGGAGATCCAGCCTAGCTCTAGGATGAGAAATACATGGCTTCCATCATGGATATAACTCATGATGATGTTGTTTGGAGACATATTTGATATAATTTAGTTTCCCTCTATCTTAGATCCTTTTGTGATAATTTCATGTATACCCTTATGGGTGAATAAGATGTACATTTTATAAAATCTAATATAGTCATTAGTTTATTCTGTTGCTATTCATTGGTCTTCTATATATCATTATTAGTACAGGGGTGTTTCACCTTCTTTAAAACATGGTATCAAATCCCATGGTAGTCGGAATCTTGACTATGTAAATTTTCTCTCCCTAGTTAGAAACCTTAATGTACATAGTCCCCCTTTAGTTATGATGTTCACCCTAGAATTGACTTATGTTTTTCATGAGATGATGATCAAACATACAAATTTTCCACCTCTATTCCTGGCTTGAATGGCAAGAAGGTTGATTTAAGATCACAAGAGTTTTATATTAGAAATATCTTTAGTTAACCTTTATGTGATGAGCCAGTTAGGTATCTACTAGGATATAAGTTGAAAGCAAGGGTGCCTAAAAAGGGTCATGATCTACAGGTTGGAAATATTTTTCTCTACACCACTAGCTTGGTTTATGAGGACTACCAGATCTGTATGACAATAGCCTAGCATGAGCCGATAGTAATTGTCTGAAATAGCATACCTTTAGGCAATAGTAACCTTAGACATCTATGTTGGATACTCCTGGTAGTCTAATATAATGAACTTGTGACTTGTTTTAAAATGGTTACCTGAAATATTTCGCTTTTGTCCCATAGGACCACATGTTTGGGTAGACTATCCCTAAAACCTTGACTTTGAGGTGGTTGTGATAGATCTTATACCTGAATTAGTTAGACTCACCCTTTTCCTCTACTTTTAGTTTAACTTAGTAGGTCAAATCGTTTAAAGGGTGGAGTAGTAATGGTACCTTGATAGATCTTGGATATGCTGATTTCGAGGATGAAAACCCTTTTTAGGGGAACGATATCTTATAACATATCAAAATCTAGCTACTCTAACTCTAGAAACTCTAACTCCATGTTTAGGGTGTTAGTGTACTAAAATCCTTAGATTTGTCTAAAACAAGTTAAGTTGAAAACCCCACGTGTTTGTTATATTAATGAACATATAATATCCATCTAATGGATAGTTCATAGGTTTGAACCCTAATGAATACATAATGCACATAATATGAGTAACTCACATATTTATCCTAACTATTGATACAAATGATGTTGATAATGTAACCCTAATGATATGTTAAGCACGATAATTGGAGCATAACCTTGCACTTAATGCATGCTAAGAAGGTATAAGTAAAATATAATGATCATGTTGACCTAAAACCCCAAGTGGTAATCACATAACACTAACATATACATCCATGATGACATTCATGATACATTAGTAACATTAGGTGTTATAATCTAATAACATACCTTGATACACATAAATGGTATATAATCACCTAATCATGACTTGGTAGGTGAATCAATCCATTAATATGTAATATGTTCCACCTTATTCACTAAAATACATACAATGACTCAAATATGGTTAATGAGTAATTTGATTCACATAAACATGCATTAATGCTTAATGTGGTGTTAAAAGTGCATAATCAATAATTGCAAGTGAATAAATATGAATAAATGAATTATGATGACATTAATGTGAGTATGAAATGTAATGTGACAATATGTAATTAATATGACATTATTTGGATTAATTGTTGACTTAATCACAAATTTGATAAAATAATCTATTTCATGCAAAATAAACTAATATAATTCTATATAGTGATATTAAGAAGATAATGTAGTATAAGTTCAATTTATTAAGGATTGTGATCTAATATATTAGTAGATATTGAGATAAGTGAGTAAACCCTAACTGTACTTCAAATTCTTAATGAGTAAATAAGAAATACATATGATTTGTGCATAATGTTGGGATGTAATTTCTTTGACAACAATGTGATTGTAACATGACATAATTAATATAATAATAAGGATGATGTAATAATCTAAACATGTTAATTGTGTTATATTTAATAAAAGGTAATCTGAATAATGGAACCCCTAGTGATCCATGAGAACCTGACTTAAGAGTAGAGCATGTGTAGTACCATAGATTAGAGGTAACCACCTTGAGCTTAGAGTTGAGATGTTACATACTCACCCTTCTTCCTTTATTGGTATTTCAGAGATGAAATCCTCTTTAACGGGTGGAGTGTTGTAACATACCGAAACTTGGGAAGGTTACATTTTAACCCCTTTCCAAGATTTTCCTTTCCTTTATATTTTTTGTCCTTTTTCCTAAATTTTCCTATCTTTTCTATCCTTTTTGTCCTCAATGTTGAAATTGAGTAATATTTAGTTCTTTGGAATATATTTGTTTCACATTGATGCCAACATATGGGTTTATGCACAAATACCTCAATTAATGTTTTAATTAGAGTCTAAAATGCAAAATGACCATTAATGAGAGACAATCACTAGATTTTATTAATTTAGAGTTTTTATGGCCTTTTGGGATAAGTAATAAGAGATAGTGTGGTTTTGAATTAGTAATGAGCAGTAATGGTCCTCTCTTCTTTCTCTCCCTTATTATGTGCCAATAAATCAGAAAAGGGAATAATGAGGTGAGATATGACTCTTGGAACTAATATATAATGTCCATTTCGAATTTTCAATCAAGGATTTAATTAGAAAAGTCTTTTCATAATAATTCACCATTTTTATACATTAATATAAACATTACTTGCTAATATAGTGGTTAGGGACCAAAACATGTGAAAAACTAAAATATAAGTATATAGGAATATTCTAGACACTAAAAATAGCCTATGATCCAAATTTTAAATCAAATGGTCAATATTTGACACTCCAAATTGATTTTGAAAGAATTCACTAAAGTTTGATTAAGGTTTTAATTCTATTTCATTTATATATCGCATTAAACCTATGGTTCAATTTCAATTTATTGTCACACATTACCCTCTTTATTTCAGTGGACGTGCACTACCCCATCCATTCGATCCGCAATCTTAAGGTCTAGGAGTCATCATCTAGATTAAGTTACTCACGACTCAAAGGATTTTTTTACTATATTTATTCCCCGATCAATTTCTCCCTCTCTGCTCCATTAATACCACTAATTCTTTCACCATTGGTTCTGTCGTTCCACACCATTTCAAACGAGCTATCACTTGCTTCCTCCTCCCCTCTATGGGAAAAATGCCCATTTAGGGTTTTGCTCTTCTCGCCACCCCCAACTTGCACAGTGAGTTACAGGCCATCCCATGGATATTTAAGAGGTAGAGCACAATCCTTGGAGATCACCCTACTCTCCTCTCTCAATTTCACCTCTTTTGATTTCAAACTCTACCGCCTATGAAGCCTACTTTCTCTTTGACGATGATCTGGAGCACACTACTCCAACCATCCCAGTCAGATTACAAATGTGGTGAGCATTCTCAACCAATCTTCTTTGATTTCCCATCACTAGATTCCCCTACGGTCACCCCAGTCATCATACTGTATAACTCAGGTTTGAGTCCTCGTTGGAAATTCAATGTTCTGACGTTTTGACACTTTTCCAATTGCAAAACTTGTTTGTTGACCTTGCCTTGCCTCCACGAATAGTTTGAGGTCCCTGGTTAAGCCTTCTCACCTTGTTTTCAGTGGTTTTTATCACGGTCCTTTCTCCCCTATTTCTCGGGGTTTTCTGGTAGGTTTTGGGGACACAGAGGTTCTTTCCTCCTCGAGCTGGATCCTTTAGCTTCACCAAAGCCCAAGGGTTATTTTTCACATTCCCAGAGGCTCACAGCATGGAATTGTATGTGTAGCAACAGTGAAGTTTCAAGCTCCATGTCTTGTGCCTCATCGTGGCACACGAAGGAAAAAGTTAGGTCCTGAAATGACCTTAATGGTCATATTCTTTTAATCAATTAATTTATCTCACAAGGGCATTTTGGTCTTGAACTGCCTGTATTTATCCTTTAATTGCATGTTAAGGTCCTGGCCAAGCGATCGGCCTTGATTGGACCATGCCATCTTGGGCCAGGACTAATTGAGCACTGGGTAGGACTATTTTGCCTATGTGACCTCTTCTTTTTGTCTCATTGGTCAATTTTTTTTTTAAATTCATAATAAATTGATGCTTTATCATAAATTACAAATAAATAATCATTAGAAAGGATTTATTGAGTAGAGTCTAATTTTATGATTTTTAAATCATTTTTACATTCCTTTTTTGATGTTTATTAGAAATACTATTTTTATTTATATAAAAAGACCTAAAATTGGTAACTAATTCATTTTAACTCCAAATTTAATAAATAAAATGTTTTTATAATCAATAGAATCTAACTAAGCAAATGGTCTAGGTTTTCAGTTCTAAATGGAAGGTTTTCTTAGAAAGTCCAAAATTAGGGTTTCTTACACTATGTTTTACAAAACCCTAATACATGGGATATAATTTGCAATTAGGTTAAAGTAGTCTTAGAAACAACCTAGTTAGTGGAAAGTGATTATGAGGACTCTACATTGAGGTTTACAACCACCCATAGTTGGGCATGTATTATTTCGCCCAGGAGAATGTGTTTACTCTCACCACTTTTATATACATTTTAGGTATTTGGGAATGTGTTACTCTCCCTCACCTATTGGTTGAGATTAGGTAGTTGCCTCATTGCTATATTAGTTATTGTAGTCATATTAACAATCATTCATGCAACTTTATTATTTTTCATGGTAGAATTATTATTTGTTGCATGAATCATACTCAAGACTCTATTTAGCATAGTTGAATCATTACCCCCATGTTTACATTATTCTATACTTTACTAGTCCTTATTCCTCCATTAACACATACTTTGTTTCTCCTTTTGTTGGATGACTCCAACCATCCAGGTCTAGGATTAGAGTGCACATCAAGAGCATGGGATCCAACCTAGCTGTAGGATGAGAAAGACATGGTTTCCGTCATGGACCTAACTCATGATGATGTTGTTTGGAGACAAATTTGATATTGTCAAGTTTACTTCTATCTTAGATCCTTTTGTGATAATTTCATGTATACCCTTATGGGTGAATAAGATGTACATTTAATGAAATTGAATATAATCATTATTTTATTCTTCTGCTATTCATTGGTCTTTTGTATATCATTATTAGTAAAGGTGTTTTTCTCCTTCTTTATAGTTCTACACTCGACATCAGCCACCTTTGATCCCTTATCAGGATGATCTAAAAAAGTAGATTTTACCCCCAACAGAAGTTTACATGTCTCCGTCATTGTTTGTCAATAGTGCTGATTTTTCAGAGTCCATTGACGAATTGGGAACATCCTGCATGGAGGAACTAGAGCAAGACATCAAGTCCACGCCCCCCATTAACTCTAGTATTAATTTCTTGATTTCTTAGGAGGTTGCAAAATCACATAAAAATATCTACGGAGATGATTATACTATTGAGATGCTTCCTCTGAAGACGATACCACTCCTCTTACATGCAAATCAAGGTGATCAACAAAAACCAAAGCCAGACCCTCCAACTGATCCACCGCAACTACAAATGGTGGATTCATCGCCTTCTACCTTCATCTACAAGGGTGATCCACCACATGCCTTATTGGATGAGCTAATTCCAAAGATATTAGATAGGCATCAATCATGTTATGTGGATCTTCTTCCTGATCCACACATAGATACAACATTTCCTCTACTGATGGAGGAGTATTGGTGGATCTTATTGGATGCGTTGCGAGGTGAAAAGCAATAATATTTTACTCACGTGAAAAGTCCATTCAAGCTTCCAAGACCACCCAATTATTGGGTGCTTCATGGCGCTCCTCTTCTTAAGATTCCATCCCTTATTAATATCTCATACAGTTGGATCTTCTTTTTACTTCGAAGACCGCCTGGTTGAGTTCTACATATTTCTTTCTCTCTATTTTAAATTTAGTGTTTTCTCAGAGATGAGAAAATATTTAAGTTTGGGGTGGAGGGTGGGCGGTACGTACTTTACTCCACTCACACCCTTCTATCATTAAATTTTGTTCTTTAATTTTAGGACCAATAACTTTGCATACATGCATTTCATTTAGCTTTTTTTTGTCATGGAATAATCAAAGACATTACCTAGCTGACTTAGAATTAAATTTCTTCTTTGCATAAATTTTAACATCATTTAACTCCAGTTATTTGAAGCCTCTACTTATTTGAAGCAAATGCTCAAAAGCACCAATTTTTGAAACTAATTAATGTCTAGAAATTGTCTTATGTGGCCGAAGAATCCAAATATTATGTTTCCTTGGAAAAGATGGAAACTAGAAAGAAAATGAGAGGGGTCGAAAACATCATTCTACCTACTGACTAGTGGCATAATTGCATGAAATTTCCATTTAATATCTCGTCTTGTTACTATTTAAGTGAAGTCTGTTAATGAGAACAACCCGATGCACTGAATTACAAATCAAGATGCATTTTTATCTGAACTCTCTTATACACTTCTTCCTCCATCTTCTTACCTTCCATTCCACCAAAAATCAAATAAAAATCCACAAAAATGTGTCAAACTCTAAGTTCGAGGTGGCACATCCACTTTCTCCCATCTACCATTTCTTCCATACCCCTCATAAATTTAATAGGGGCGTACCACCAAGAAAAATGTCAAATTGCCCAAAAAATGTCGTCGATTTAACTATAACAACATAAAAAAGATCTCAAGTCAAATAGAGAAGAGATCGCCTCAAAGAAAAAAAGGATCTCGAGTCGAATAGAGGAGAGATCACTTCCTTCCATACCTCCATTCACTTCCTTTTTCTACCTATGAGAATAATGAATGCCTTTAAATTTTACAATTCTCTTGGCATACACCAGTGTCGGATCAAGTGCATACTTGTTGTTCAGTGGGTCTCTCTAAACTCACATGAAATTTTTTGACATGCTTGATGATGGAGATGGTAGCGAGATAGTGTTTTTGGAAACAAAATCAGGAAAAAAGATATGGAAAGATGTGTTATGTGATCTCAAAAATTTTGAATTGCTTGACTATATTCGGTGGTAAGGAAAATTACATAGTCCAAGGATGAGGCAATCATATAGGTTGAAAGTAGTAATATGATGAATGTTCAAATTTAATGTTACTCGAGGATGAGAAACATTTATGTTTGGGGTATTTTGATGAACGAATATTTATCCCACTTTTACTGCATATTTTAGACCAATTTTGCATCTTAATATAACATTTAATTCAATAAATAAGTTCACGCTGCACTGCACTCTGATAGTTGTCAATATTTTGATTTTCCCATAGTTCTGGATAATTATTGGGTTGTTTTAATCAAATACAAAACTTTACCACTTTTGACATGAGTACAATGATTTTGTTAATAAGAATACTTTTGTTTTGTGCAGGAGTGTTGCATTGTTAAAGATTTATTTGTGGCCAACTAAAATTTATTCAAGGAAAAAGTTGTTTCTTTGACAAGGTGCCAAGGCAACTATTGAATGGTGTCCTAACTATGCAATTTGTGACGCTTGAGTTGCATGGAAACGTTACATCATTGTTTCCCATTTAGTTTACAATTAATTCTCTCCACATTAATCTCACACGCATTGCATGGTCCGCAAGGCAATTCATTAATGCATGTCGAGTACATTGACAATTAAGCTATCGAGGCATTGCTCATTGGGATGGTCATGGTATTGGCAAATAAGATATTTGGTAAAGCAATAAGCCGTCGACCATTTGACAATGAAATAAGTTGTCTTTGTACAGCAGAATTGTATCGAGCACTTGGCAATTTAATCCAGGTATCGACCATGCATGAAGACCAAGAAGGCCATGCAATTAAATGTATCAAGCAGTTTACAAATTGATCTATTGACCAAGAACAAACAAATCGTCTAATGATCCTTGATTGCATGGAAACGTCATATCACATCTATTAATCAATGCGAGCCATTCAATGGACTCTCTTCTTTGCAAAAGCTATCGATGCAAATAGTTCATGATGTAAACGTGATACGGAGGACAAGCATTACATCCAGGCAATTAGCTATCGATCAGCTTGCGTATTACAAAGACTATCGATGCAGAAAGATACCAAGAAAAAGGCAATCCCTCTCCTCGTACAGTAGGTCAACAATGCAAAGTATCGACCAGTGTCCAGCAACCCCATCACAGCTCGACAGTCTGGCCTCGGCTTCCAATAAGCACACCTGTCGATCCCAGCACAACAATGGCTCCATGCTCGGAAAACTGATTGGGAAGTGAATAATCAACGAGGAGCATCCAAGTTTATCTATCTGCAATAGTTGTCGATCACTTGGCAACTATATTCATCGACTATGAAGCTATGGACCTGGAGCAGCAGCACGCCCAACAATCATCGAGGTCCAAGTTTTGATGAACCCGTCGACCTGTACCTATCAAGCTGAACCCGTCGACCATCCACCTGCGTCTGTCGAGTCGGGGCAGAACCAGAACTTTGTAGTTAGAGGGGACCACTATATTAAGATACAGTACAAAAATATGTAGGTGAGAATTGAACCTACAACCTCTAGTGAGTGGACCACTATACAACCTTGACTAAACCAATGGACTAACAATAATCTTTGATAGGATATTTTTGTAATTTTACTATATCTCGAAGTAATGTAGTGGTAACCAAGGTTATTAAAGATGTGATTAGTGGGTATTGAACTAGGACCACCGACATCAAAGTATGCAAGAATGAGCATTTTAAACCAGTACGCTACCAAGCATTTAATGATTAATAAATGACAATATATAATTTCTTTATATTTCAGCTTCCTATCTCTTGCTGTGACATGATTGATAAATTGACACGCAACTTTGTTTGGAATGATTCGAACCCTTTCAGGAGACTGAACCTAGTTTCATGGAAACATCTGATCAAACCCCTCCATAAAGGTGGCTTGGGTCTGAGACGTGCACGGGACTTCAATTCAGCCCTCATGACGAAGCTTGCATGGCTGCACCAGCTTTCCTAATGACACTCCGCCTCCCAACGGCTCCCTTGAGGGGCTTCCGCCCCCCTCCTCTCCCCGGCCCCAACTCTTGCTCCGGCCACTGCTACGATAGCCGAGATTCCAACCCCCGGCCTAACGCGACAGTACAACCCTAACGCTGACTACATGCTCACCTCAAATGATCTTTGATACATCAAATCCTTTCCAATCACATCATCTATAGTATCATCCCACGGGATCGTATCAACAACCCCGTCACAACCTCGGGAATCATTCACATGCGGCCGACCCACAACTCGTCTTGATGGCTATTGCACCCCACGATCACCATAATTAATGAGGATGGGAGGCGTATTATCGATCCTCTGCGCCAAAAGGAAGAGGAAAAATCTCCAGATGCTTAACCTCGTATCGCTGGTGACACAACACCACTCCAGTCGCCAACCTTCTCCACTCGCTCTGCCCGGCCGCTATACACCCATGGATGGCTCCTCACAAAAAGCTTTTTACGACTTCCCCCCATCCGAATCCCTTGACATCATCGTCAAGCCAGAAACCCTAGAAGAACTGACTATCCCCTACCATTGACGATACCTAGAGTGTAAACGCTTCCACTAGGGCACGGTCACTCTTTTCTTTGGATGGAATCACACCCCGATCAAGGTGACTACGGACATCGTCGGAGACTTGTACACCCTCAACGGATGGCATGATTGGGTCAAGCTCGTCAGCCTCAACATCAGGTAGAGACTCTTCATCAGACCAACCGACACCATGGAGATCGACGCCGATTTCACGATCCCTGTGACTGTTTCCTCTTCTTTACGGTCACTATCGAAGAATATTAACACATCCTACAACAGAGACGCAAACACCTTATCGAGTCGGACTCTGACTCAGGTGAAATGTTTGACGAAACTTACTAACGGATCCACTGCTTTCCCTATACCGATGGTGTTCGTGCCTACCCGATCCACATCTCCAGCAGCTGAGACGACGAACCCCAAGCTGCCCCCCCAACTGGCTGGACAAAAAGAAAACCATACCTGCACACTTATGGCAGTCTTGTCTATGGCCACGATCTATTACAATTGTTGTGCGCAATGTCACACCGACCCAGACTAGCCGGAAGCGCACCACTAGGGATTCAACCAGCTCCCAAGAATCAATTGTCAGGTACTCAACATTTAAACACTAGAATCACCCATTTGGTTTACCCCCATCCAACATTTTCCTCCCTATTGCCAGCATATCCTGTTATTGTTTGTCTCTGTCTGATTAGTTTTCCACCACCTACATTATTAATTTGGCCAGATCCATCACAGATGTTTACAATCCTATTTCGATCCACCACACTACCAGTCTTCAGGATGGCCCAATTTGCTCTCGAACCACAGGCACTACATCACACTCTTCGTGCTCCACCGCTAAGCACCCCCACCCAGCCTGGAACCTCAATCCACATCATCTTCATCCCTTGCCTCATCATACCTTTTGAACCCTTTGACATACGCTCCCCCCCACATTTTACCAGCCTTTACCTTATCAATGAATATATCCACAAACACCTTGTAAACCCCCTCCTCCCCCTATCCACACCTAAGGATGAAGACTAGATCCTTCCCAAAAAGAAACACTTCAGATACATCATAACAAATCCTAGATGATGCAAATGTCTAGGCTTTGGCCACATACAACGCCACTTCAACAAACCGAGAGTGTGCCACAACTGTCTCTCTACGACCCACCTCGCCAGGCACTGCAATGTTGGGAATCCAACACTACCCACTGTTAGAAATTGCTTTTCCATGCTCTACAACCTTTTTGCATCCAATGTATCACTGCCCATCCCCACTACTTCTCACCACTATGTATCGACTTCGTCCACACAACAGACGACTCGATACAGACAAACCTCGCTACACCCCCACCCACACTGTAATACCCATGTGGGATCATGGCTCCACTCTACCCCCTTTCCTTGCTCACCCGAACCCCTACGGCTCTGCAAAAAGACACCACCCATTACTGCTCAAACCAGGCTACGTGACTTACCCATGCCATGCAATAGTGCTCTTCCTTGGGAACCCAATGTCTCAAAACACGCTTACCAACTGGTCAACACACACAGTATGCCTTCTTTACCGATTGTGATATATAACATCTCTTATGCACATCCCCATAGGACACATTGTCAACCCCACCCGCCCACACAAAGCACCTCCCACGAAACCCAGATTGAACAAGACACCCACCCTTTTGAGATGTTCATCACCAATCCCCACACCTCTATTACTCTACCTGTTCACCTTCCAGATAATTCCATGAGATCCAAGAAGGTTTTCCATTCCAGAAGCGTTCTGGCAATGGTTATGAACAACATTGATAATAAACACTTGGACATCCTTCAGATCACCAAAGCAATCATTGGCTTCCTCCCGGATGTCACCATTCTCAAACCAAAGATCCTCTCCCCATCCAAGCTCCTCTACACCGTACCTGAGGGCACTCATATTCAACCCCTTTTTGATTACTCTTTTACCCTTCCCTGTGAAGACAGCTTTGTCGAAATTCTCCTAACTAAATGGTCCCCCATGGCTGGCGCCACTGTCGCCCATGATGGTGTCTCTACATGGATCTCCATTTCTGACCTCCCCACACCTATGGGACAACAACTGTTTTGCGACATTGCACACGCCGTTGGAGCCACTCTTCAGTTCATTTCACCAGAAACCATAAACCCTACGAACTACATCAAAGCCTTCTACGTCTTTGCCTCTATGACCCCCACAAAACTACCCGCAACACTCCATCTCTGCCTCGGGGAAACACTGCACCCTATTCGTCTCACCATTGAAACCCCCCTCCACCACCCCTACACCCTTCACCAACTTTGACAACCACCCAACATCCTGAGGAACCCTACGAACTCCTCACATGCATCCAAGCACCCCTCCTTCCACCTTGGGGCGGATAGCCCTAGGAGAAACAAGCATCTCAGAAACAACATCAATGGCCAGATCCCTATGGCCATCGCTCGCCTCCTCCCTATCAACAAACCGTCTAGTCCAACAAACCCTATGGACCTTTTTACTGCCACATCCTCTCCTCCATCTGCCCATGCTCAAAAGCTCACACTCTAGGACATCTCTAAGGAAGCATGGGTCCTTCTCAAATCCAAAATCATAGCGGAGCTAACGACAGAGGACAGTCCCCTCCGTAGGATGCAGCAAACTCGAGCCACCGGATACATAATGAATGGAACAACATCCTAGAGAGGTAATCCCCCCTGCCCTCCTCCTTCTCTTTTACTTCTTTCTCTTCACCTCTTGTTCCACACACACCACAAGCCTGCCAGAAATACTTGCTCCCCTGACTCCTGTGACACAGAGAACACCCTCGCACCTAACCCCCCACAAGAGACTCCCAGAACCATACCCACAACGACTACCCCGACAGAGACAACATTAATGATCTTGCCTCATGGTTTGACATCAAATCATTCAAAACCTTCTCCGAACACCTTGGACTCACTTTTGAAACTGACCTAAAAGCTCACTAAACCCTTAGTAATATTGAAAGCTTCATGGGATGGAATAATAGAAGGCCTTATGAGCTGGCAAGATCCCATTTGGAGGACCTGCAAATACAACATCCTATCTACATCCAAATGAACTATACCACTACTCCCTCTATGTTTATCACAACATGGAATGTTAATGGCACTTCATGTGCCAAACGTCGATGAAAAATCATAAATTTCATCATTACTAACCACATACATATCATCATTCTTATGGAAATGAAAACTACTCTAATGGACTTCATGCTCCATACTATCGAGAGTCGCCATATCGACACATGGATACAGTCCCTAGCTGATGGTTTCAAAAGAGGCATTGTCATTGGATTAAATAGTCTTCTGTTCTCCATCAGACACACTATAATGCATTACAACCATATTACAGTTTAGATCACTAATAACTTTGACAACATTGATTGGACACTCACAACCACCTATGGTCCTCCGTCTCATCCCAAGACTGACTATTTACAACTGCTTCACCAACTTGCCACAAACAACACTGACAATCCATGGATCATCAGGGGCAACTTAAATCTCACCACATCCCCGATGGAGAGATTGAACACTATCACAGATGGACAACATTGCACCACAAATGATAAAAAATTTAATAGATTCATAGAAAAACACCACCTTATAGAGTTGTCCTCACACAATTTCACCTGGAATTAGGGCCACCTATGGGCTAAGCTTGACAGATTCATTTGCAACAACCCTTGGCACCATCTCTATCAAAATACCATCACGTACATTGTTCATTGACCAATCTCATATTACTTTCCTATCATCTTGAACACATGCCCCCACCCCATGGTCACAAACTCAAGCTTATCGTAAACTTTTGGCTAGCTGACCCCAATTTCCTTCCTTGGTTCTCTTCCCAATGGACACTTCTTCCCAACATCCAATACCCTCGCATCAGACTCACTCAAAACTATGAGAATGGCCGCCTTCACATGGGCCAAAACCAAGTACAGGAACATCAAAGAGGCCATCGTTACTAAGGAAGATGACCTACACAAACTTGACTCTGATCCGAACACTGACCCCGCTCGCATACTCACCCTACGAGTTGAACTTGACACCCTATCTAACCATTGGGAAGCTATATGGGCACAGAGGGCAAAACTCTACTAGTTGAAAATAGGGGACAAAAATTTTTAATTGTTTCACCAATGGTACAACCATAAGAAAAAGAAAAATTACATTCACTCTTTCACCATTGATGGGGTTTGCACCACAAATCAAACCACCATTACCACCCACATCATCTCGCATTTTCAAAACATTTTCAACTCTGCTCACCAATCTCACCGTACCAAGTTATTCCTATGGAGGAACATCTTTCCCTCCCAACAATCTGACCATGGTGATATTACTACCCCCTTCTCCACTGACGAAATCAAACAAGCTACCTTTGCTTTAGGTAGTGATAAAGCGCCTGGCCCGGACGAATTCAATGTTGCTGCTATCTGCTCCATATGGTCACTTGTTGAGAGAACTTCTTCAAAATCTTCAAACACCTCCACATTGCTGCTAACCCTACATCTGTCATCAAACCCCTCAATTAGACTAACATCGCCCTCATACCCAAGACCATCCACCCATCATCCATCCATCAATATCAGCCTATCAGTCTAATCAACACTTCCTATAAAATTATTGTGAAGGCCCTTAGCAACCGTTTGAAACCCCATCTGTAGCACATTATCACACCAGTCAATGTGCCTTCCTGCCAAACCGCACAATCCAGGATGCTTACATTGTTGTTAGTGAAACGCTACACTCCTTCCATATATCCCATACTCCTACCTTAGCCCTCAAACTTGATTTTACCAAAGCTTTCGACAACGTTAATTGGGAAAACATCACATATTGCCTCAAAAACCACATCTTCCCACAGAAATGGATCAATTGGATCATGTCTTGCATCTCTACATGCAAATTCTCCACTCTTATCAATGACTCTCCCCAAGGCTATTTCGGTAGCACAAATGGACTCAGACAAGGGGACCCTCTTTCACCATACCTCTTCACCATCTTCACATCTATTCTCACAAGGATGATGACCATCATGGTGAAAAACCACCTGATACATACCCCCAACCATTATAGCTTCTACATCACCCAATATTCTTATGACACCATGATTTTCATCACCCCCTCTGACCAAAACATCATCAAAACCATCCGACTGCTTGGTATTTTCTCATACCTCACTGAACTGAAGATCAACCTTCAGAAATCCACCATCACCAGCATCCATATACCCAACGACGACATGCACAGATACAAAAATCTTATCAGATGCAAAAGGAAGCACTTCCCCTTCACTTACCTTGGGCTCCCCATATCCCCTACCTGTATCACTTCATCTTCCTGGGACCCTTTTATAAAATGACTTGAGGCCAGACTCTTTGAATGGAAATCATACTTCCTCAGTCTAGCAGGCCGTCTCACACTACTCAATAGCTCCCTCATGCCCACCCTCACTTACTACATGAGCTGCATTCCCCTCCCCACCATTATTACTTCTCACATCGACAAGATTCGCAGAATGTTTCTATGGGACAATAGAAACAAACACATCAACTTGGCCAAATGGAAATCCATCACAACTCCCATCGATTAGGGGGGTTGGGGTATCATTGACATTAGACTACATAATGCATGCCTTCTCCTCAAGATCATTGCACAACTCTGCCAACAAAGATACTCTGCCTGGTATGACCATGTCAGGAAAATATACTACACTCTACACCCTCCATGGCATCCTGTCACGAGGAAATTGGCCTCCCCCTATGGAAACACCTCAATGGCATTCTCTACCTCATCCACGCCACTACACACACGTCGCCTCACAGCCATATCAATGTCCACTTCTGGTCTGATCCATGGTACCATGACCAACCCATTACCAACTTTTCCATATCATATGACATCCCACGCTCATTACAGAACATCAACATTCAGAAAGACCTTGCTCTCTACAGCAGTCACAGACACAACATTCTCAAGCACACCATTACACACCATTTCCCTAACATCCCCACCTCTAATGTAATTTGTATCTTAGAATATGATACATGCTACCTTGCGAATTGGATCTGGGGGCCCAATTACTCAACCAAAAAAGAATATAGATTCTTGTCCTATAGAGGCTACATCAATCCCATCGCACACATTTGACACACAAACATCCCCCTCAGATTCAAACTTTTCGGCTAGTTGCTTTGGAACAACAAGATTCTCACTGATCAAAACCTTCACAAATGGGGCTTCCATGGACCATCCAGATGTCATCTATGCTTTATGGACTGTGAGGATATCCACCACATATTCCTTCTTTTCCCCTACACTTGAAACATCATGCATAATATTATTAGCCCTACACTCCTCATCCCAATCCATAATCCAAGAGGTCATCTCCACACACTTTGCTAAAACCACATCACCTAGCTTCAAAGTTAACTAGGATTCTATAATCATCATCATAGCCTCGCACATCTGGAATGAGAGAAACCATCAAAGACACCATACCCCTCATCTGATTGATATATTTATAGCTAACATACATGCTACTTTACTTCATGTTTTCTCTACCCAGGTAACGATGATAGAAACAATGACTCTGCCCCATCCCCCTTGATGAAGGATATGAGTTTTCAAACCCCAGTCTGCACATACACCTTGGAGGAGATTGAACGTGACAATAGAAGCTTCTAATGATAACAGAGGGCATGGCTAATTGTCTACCTCCCCACTTTTGCTATCATAGACATGTATCTTTTTACTTCTTCGTACATCTATTAGGGGCTTTTTTTTGGGGTGCCCCCCATTATCACTTTTCCTTACTCTCAACACTACTAGTATCTAGAGCTTTTTGTTTTGTTACTCTTTCTCTACATGTGGTCTTACATGCTGGAGAACCTTTTATTAATATATTTAATGACCTTTTGATAAAAAAAATCACAAATCTTGCATGGCAATATCTAATGAAGGATCAAGTTCCATGGGTCGCTCTAATGGAAGTTAATATTCCAGTCAGGGGTAGAACAAGTCTCCAGGACCACATACTTGGCAAAGCATCAAGGGTGTGTTTCCATTCCTTCATGCAAACTCAAGGTTGGCACTCATCTCGGGCTCTGACACAAACATATGGACGGATGACTGGATTGGAGAGGGTTATAAACCAATTCTAAATCTAGTTACTACCACAACGACAAAGATAGCGGTCTAATGGATTAATGGAGATGTAGATCCTCCCCTAAAATATAAGCTCCTAGTCAAAGGAATCAAAGATCTCTGGCACTCCACCCCTATAAAAGAGGTCATTTATCATATCCCATTGGTTCGACGATGAAACAAAGCAAGACATTCTTCGAATGCCACCCCTGAAAGTGTCCTATAGCAAGGACATGTTGGTTTGGAATCACATAAGTGATGGTCATTACTCTTCAAGCTCAGCTTACTATGACATGACTGGAATGGTAGATTCTCTACCCATGGATCACTATCAAGACATACGGAATCTTCATATCACTCACAGGGTGAAGACCCATCTCTAGTTGTTACATCAAGATAGACTGCTCACAAGCTCCTTAAGGTAGAAGAAGAAGCTCACCTCTTTCAATCTCTATTTAAGATGCAATTACATGCCATCAGGGACTACTCGGCAGCTAGAAGCACTTGGGAACGCCTACTTCTTGAGAATGTCTCGAACTTCTTCTCTTCCAATCATCCATCTACATGGATTGGTTATAATCTCCATTCTATGAAATTGTTCGACAAGTGGCGTACCACGTTCATGATCACCTACTGGTCAATTTGGAAATATAGAGACTCCTTTGTCTTTGAGAACCACTCTGCCCCCGTCAACGTTATGGTTAATCAATGCCTAGAAACGTCTGAAGCATGTTCTCGAGCATTCCTAAACCAACCTGCCTCCAAATGTAGCTACCGAGAGGCCAAATACAAGTTCCCTATCACCATCTCTCAAGACACGTATATACTAAATGTTGACACAACAATCAATGTAGCCTCCAATCTAATGACAAATAGTCGGACTCTCTGAAACCCATGTGGATAATGGATGGCAAGAGGAACGTCCCCTTTAAAAGGTTCAGACCCCATAAGAGGAGAACTATCTACGGTTTTAGAAGGATTTAGCCAAGATCGGAATGCACATGTTATTAGTTTCTTCATCCTGAGTGATTCTAGTAAAGCAGTCTAATGGATTAATGGTGATGTCGATCATCCCCCAAAAT
This sequence comes from Alisma plantago-aquatica, assembly GCA_963693085.1. Classification (NCBI taxonomy): domain Eukaryota; kingdom Viridiplantae; phylum Streptophyta; class Magnoliopsida; order Alismatales; family Alismataceae; genus Alisma; species Alisma plantago-aquatica. The sequence continues at coordinate 360,532,639 of OY856412.1, forward strand.
ATAAGCTCCTAGTCAAAGGAATCAAAGATCTCTGGCACTCCACCCCTGTAAAAGAGGTCATGTATATCAAGCGGGAGTGGAATCACCTTGCTGACATCCTTGCAAAGCACTACCTCAAGAAACCGAACCCTAGTTGTTATTTACCTTCCTGTCCATCTTTCCTTTCCAATAGACTTATTCGTGATAGCAACATTTTTTCATCTTTGTTCAATGTAATCCCGAGTATTCCCCAAACCCAAGAGGCTCCTATGTAATCAGACACAACCTGAATATAAAAAAAAGTGACCTAGTGGTGACCTGCTGCAAAGTTATTAAAAAATTAAATCAATGGGTATTAACTTGGGTGACCTATACGTAAAGACGCATTACAATATATCCTATACAAATACACTACAAGACATTTGATGGTTAGTAAAGGACAAAGTGTGACAATATTATATTTTTAAGATGAGACGAAGTTGTAAAAAATGCAACTAACATGTATCGAACCCGAGCATACAAGGACACAAGGCTAAGCATCCGAAAACAGTACACTATTGACATTGTGTTGATTTGTTAAGTTCAAACATTCTATATTATAATATTGATGTATTTATATGTATATATATACATATATGAATATCTATTTTTTTTTTTTGGGGGGGGGGGTGTCACGACCCGCTCGTCCCCCCTGGCTCCATTGTTTCCTGTCGAGTTGAACCCATCGACCATCCTGTCAACCTATACCTATCGACCTCCTATATCGACGATTGGAATTTCAAGAGTCAAATACAAGTGGTCAACAACCCATATCCTATAAATGGGACCCTAGGACACCGATTAAAAGGATCTCTTTTTACGGCTGAAAGGTTTCCGCTCTGCCACTCCATCGCTCTTTCCTAGCCAATAGGATGTTGCTCTACTGCTCTGCCAAGGCTCGACCTCCTATCCTTGACAGACAAAGTTTGACAACACGTATTCTCTTCCTTATTGGTAGATTAGATCCAAGCAAGGAGGATGAAGAAGAAGAAGGGCCACCCAATGACAATCATGGGTGACGTGATTGCTATCTCACTTCTACCCACTGAGATGATGGCTATATCTTTCCCTTTTCTTAGTTCTTATTCTGATCTCATTATGAATTGTGAGTAGTTCCTTATGCTAGGATGTAGGGAGTAGCCCCACTACTTTCTTTTGTTCTTTAATTCCATCCATGTATGTATGAACTATTTTCATGTTAAATCAATAATTTTATTTCTTGTATGCTTGTCCGTCTAGCAGGCTTATATGTTTTCATGATAGTAGTGTAGAGAACTGTGAATCCAAGATATAGGATATTGATTAGTTTTTATTAGTCTCTTGATGAGACATTAAATAAATGTTTTCTGAGGTGAAGTATATATGATCTTCGAAAAACTTACTATAGGACTGGTCCTATAGTCTTTTTATAGGACAACCAATCACATTGCAACATCTCCTCCTTCTCTCTTATCTAAAATGCTTCCCCCTAAAAAAATAAGGAGTGAGAAACACAAACTAGGAACTATAACAAATTCCTATTAGATCCTACAAAGTTATGATAGGACTTGTCCTATAATCAGTTTTTCCCATGATCTTTTGGTAAATGATATTTGTCCAGGCTTAATCCTAACATCAAAATGGGGATTATCCTGGCCTCTATGATATTGTTTATGTTTGTTTGTGATGCAGTTGAGAGAATAAGAGTAGGTAGTGGTGGTGAAACCTACTCATCCTAGTGTATCCATACATCTAATAATCTTAGATTTTAATTCAGTCATTTATTTCTTCATATTAGTTGTAATCATACAAAATCTACCCTTTTTGATAAATACTCTTCCTAGTTGATAAATACTTTTAAAAATATTGTCTTTTGCATTTGATCGTTAAAATACTGCAATAAGATCCATCTATTTGCAGGTGGTAATTATTACACATTTGTTTTGGTAAACTCTAGGAATTTCATTCCTTCGAAATTTGTAGTGTGATAATATCCACATCAATTGTCTATCTAGTGGATTATAGATCTTTCTATCATCGATGTCTGACAATGGCTTACCATATTTTATGGAGAAGGTAGTATGTTCTAATTATGCTACCAATAATGCTAGTTTTGCTACATTTGGTGGATGATCCAGTTCTAGCCTTTTGTCATCACCTAGATTTGCATGTATAAAGTGTGGTGTAGGCATAGGAGGTATTGTATCATCCATAAAATAAGATTGGTAAATATTTTTATATTATCAAGAACTATTCTTATGTAAAACAAACTTGACCAATATACGTATGTGACTTTTTGCAATCATCGTCAACCATCTAATTGAATATAGTTTCATTAGAATAATGGGGTCATTCATGTACTCAATATGCTTCTTTAGTCTCTTCAAGTGGTAAATACCCAACTCGTCAAGAGGTTTGGTAAGAAGTATATGTACAAAATAAATAACAAAATAACATGGTGATAATATAATATTTTCCTCCTTGAGAGGTACCCCTTCGTATAAAACAAGGAATATGACAAGAATTCATTGTTCATTTACATCCTGTAGCTTTTCCTAAATAAATTAACGGAGGTTGTTTAACACTTGCAAGCATCTGCAATATGCTTTGTAACACGAAAGTTGTACTGTACCACTAGTTATGTTGTCATATAATTGTGAGTATCTTCCAGTACTATAAAGAGTTATTTTTATATGCCTCCATCTAAAAGAAGGTCATGAATGTTTTTTCCCAATTAACCCATGTGCATATTGAGTTTCATAGAATACCTTTATAGTAACCCCAAAAAACTGTTGGTTTTAGTATGTTTCATCTCCATAGAATCAGGAACAATGTTCTTCTTGAGAACCTATCTATCTAGTTTGCTTATATTGATTTCAAGTGTGGTGGTAGGTGAGGGAACAAACATGATGTATGATTGTACTAACTATATAATTGACGCTATATCGCTTGCATTGTTGACCTATCTGTTTAATTGGAATGCTTAAAAATATGATAATAGTTTTATTGGATAAGAATTCATATAAAATGAAAACATAATTTTAACTTCTTCTCTAAGGACTAAAATTCTAAAATTCATGTTGCCCCAAATAATGGTGCCGAAGATTTTATCTGATTTTAGCATGCAAGAAATGTACTAGGATAGAAATTCTAGTTTCAAACCTCAAATAAAAACATTACAAACAAAACATCAAGGATGTTTGTTTTATCAGAGTATAGTTAAAAATTAAATTCAAGAGATATTTTTTAGATGCAACTAAAAGGATATATCAGATAATAAATGGTTGATTGACCTAATTATTTAAGTAATATGAGTCTTATCATAGTATATTATAAATTTTATCCAAGTGACAACAAAGTATGGAAGAAAAAATAGTAATAAATTGGGATAGATTCGTTGGTAATTGGTTTATTTATAAAATAACCAAGTAAGAAATGGAATTCAAACAATAACAAAAAGTTTTTTCATAGGATAGTAAAATTATTGAGATGTACGGTCCACCACACACTAGCCCTATTACCTCTTTCTCACTGCTATGATAAATTATACACAAACTATATTAGATATATTTGAAATTGCAATGCCTCTATGATACCAAACTAAACTAATCACAAATATTACTTGCATCACGAGTTTGTGATTTTTGGGGGTTCACCAATATATTTCTCCAAAAACAACCTAGTTGTCATTGCATGAAGGCATAAACACGACTTTCTTGATGTTATTAGTCACCATGTGCATTGATGATATTTAAAAACCAGCCAAACATGCAATACATTGATAAAGCACAAGATATAGATGTTATTTATAAAATTTGAAATATTAACAAATAACTTTAAATTTAGTATAAAATGTACAATAATAAGAAATCAAGGGTAGTGACACTATTATCTATATAAAAATTAGGGAATACTACTATCTACTCATGGTTGTGATACAGGGAATAGATAAAGGAAAAGTACTTTTCATGTCAGAGAGGCAACATTGAAGTCCCTTTTTGTGTACATCCCCCTTGATCAATATTCATGATAAGTCATTATATATCTATTATTTCCTCTAATAGTAGAGAATTTACCCTCATATGTCTCCATGTATAAGAAATGATTCCTCTTTTGTTGTCCTCGAGTTCCCTTTTTTTAGTGTTGGTGATCCCTAATAAACTAGGGGAAAAGAAAATTCAACGCACTATCTTTTTGCTATCAAAATGTGGGATAATTGGCTAAAATGGTATCTGGTTGCCTACCATTTGAGTCTAATACATATTTTTGATAAAAATATAGTTGGTCGAATAACCATTTCATTCTATCAATAGAGATTTCTACATCCATTATTCTACTTTTAAATTAATTTATTGGATATTATGCAAGAACCAACTTTTAAACCATTAAATTTCGAGCAAAAATGTGAAATGTTGATCCTTTTCATTGACAATTTATGTTTTCTAAAAAACATAGCTAGTAGGTAACCAAAATATGAATTTCCCTAGACTTTGAGATAATGTGGTGATCTTTCCTTTGTCAACATCAAGTTTGACTAGTGAAGTATAAAGGATGTAGGGGCAATTCTATTATGATTTTATGTTTGTTAACTTTAATTTATGCAATTGAAAATAGCTTTGGAATTCCCCATTAAAACATGAAAAAAATCAAGGAAATAGGTGAAAAACATGGAATACTATAGAAATTATTAAATGAACTAAACGCCTAAATACAATACAAAAAATTATAGAAAAGAACATAAAAAATGCTACCTAGGATATGATGAATAGACATTTATGTTGTCAAAAATTATGAAAAATGGCAGAATAATAAAGGAAAAATTATTGAAGTATTTTAGAGTAGGTAATAGCAATATTAAATGAGACATAAAACTTAGTAGAGGTGTGCTTCTAGTAGAAGTACATTTCCTCACTTGCTGTTTCCATTTCTAATTAATATAGATAATAGAATGAATGCTTTTATTGGAAATTTTATGCTCGCATCTTCTCTGGTCTGATACCATTATTAACCAACATAATATTTATAATAGTACCATTATAAAATTTGTTTATCTTAGTTTTCATTCTCTACAAATAGTATGACATCGACATTATATACATATATATATAATATGTATATATATGTATATATGCATATATATATATATATATGTATATATGTATCTATGTATCTATGTATATATATATGTTTATATATGTGTATATATATGCATACATGTATGTATATATATATATATATATATATATATATATATATATATATATAGGGCCCATCTTTATTGCCCGCGTGGGTAGCTACCCGCCCACCCTTCCGACCACTTTTTTTCAAAAAAAAAATCACAATTGTAGAGGACTATTTTGTCTAGATATCCAAAAAATTTAGCCAAAAATAATATGATTTGCCCCTCCAAAATAAAAAAAAACCCGTCCATATATATATTTGTTGTATATTTTGTATAGAGTTACTTTTTTGGCCAGCAGAGTTACTTTTTTGACACCATAATTACTTTTTTTACAACAGAGTTACTTTCTTAGCCAGGAGAGTTACTTTTTTGGCTGTCGGGTAGAGAAAATCTAAGCTACCCACGCGGGCAATGAATGAACGCCCATATATATATATATATACATATATATATATATATATATATATACATATATATATATATATAATACACTCGAGAGTCATTGCTTGTTTAAATAAAATTCCATACCAGTGTCAAAGACAATGTTAATCCTTTAAAGAATCTCAACAATTTCAACAAGAGTCCTATCAAGTTTAATTTTAGCTATACAGCAGGGACATGATTGTATATTTAGGACTACATCCTCCCATTTTCCATCAGATCTCATTTTGACAGATATGGTGAGAAGGTCCTGTAATAAAAGTATCCTTGTCAAACTCATGGTCATGAATTTCCATGAAGAAATAGGGATAACAACGATACTACTTTTAGAATAACATGTGAAATTTACATTTCAATTGTCTAGAGTATATTGTAGGTTAGAATCCATCATCTCATGTTGACAAAACATTCATTTTAAATGGATTTACAAGTTGATAGGACAAGAAAGATTGTATAATCATGTAACATTTTTTTGGCATTCCAGTTTTGGCAGTTCAATTGATATTTTCATAGGACATCCTCTTAGCCTACATCAAAAATTTCGTCATTTGTTTTCATTTTTTTCATAATATATCCATCTATATGATTAATTTCCCATTATGGTTCCACATGAAGCGAGACATTCCAATTTGAACTTGTGCACAAGTTGGAATTTCATTTAGCTTTCTAAACTATTGTTTTTAAGAATTTATTATTAGATTTACTTTATCTCAAAACATTATATCCTAATTCCACTTGAAATGTCAAAACAATATATTACAAATGAAAGAAGGAACAAGAAAAGGAGAGGATAGAGAATTTGTTCTCAAGTTTCCCTATTCCTTTTCCAATTCACTTTCTCTTATATATATTAGAGAATTAAATGTGAAAGTACCAAAGCACACTTAAAACAAAAATCCAAAAACTATCCATATAGTATCTGACAGAATGGAAACCATAGAAAAGATCACTTATTTTCTACCTTAACGTAACCCCTACAAGATAACAAGTTCTACTGGTGGGCCTAGGTGGCATAACATCTTATTCTTGCATCATGTTGGTCTTGCAAGATAGCTTATTATGTAGGTCACTAGATGCATAACTTCCAACTAGAACATGAAATAATGTGCTAACCTCCACCCCAAAAACATAATTGGATCTCCTGATCCCAAAATCTACACCACCAATAGTTATTCCCCTATCCCACATATCACTATGCCACTTTCTAATTTCGACAAGCTACACAGAAGTACCATTCTTTCATAACTTCTAATTTCTTTGACTTGTATAAGATCCTTTCTCAAATATCATGCTTAGATTAAGAATGTGAATTATACACTCACTAAGGCAACAAGCTATATATTGTGTTGAAATATTTAGGTACCTATTGTAGTTGTGTTGTGGTGTTCATTCTTAAAGTCCTATCTTTTACATTTGGAAACATTTTTATCATTTATATAATCAATATTTTCCCTTATGATCAGAAAGTATGAAATTAATATGGCACATCTCAGTTCAATATATAATTCCATGTAAAATGTTTAATTTTTATAATTAAAAATAATGATTTATACTGGGACATTTCTTGACATGATTTACTTAGTGGTTTGTTTTCTACTTCTATAATGTCTTTGTTTCTACTTCACTTTTCCTCTATTGTGTCCATAATGTTCCATAATAGAATGTGTGCCACGGTCTATAGTATCATGATCATAGATAGAGACGTGAGGTATGATTTTTTTTGTATGATTCTTTTGGTTTGTGGTGAGTTGTAGTTAGACTAGGTTTCTTTTTTTGTATAGGCTACATATCTCTCCATGTTAGGGAATACATGTCATCCAGGTTTTGTTTTGGTTAAATCAAACGGTGGGTAACAAAATCAAATTTAACTCAAAGTAAAAAAAAAGTTATATTCACGAGCTTTAAGTCAATTTCCTTATTCTCCATCTGTGTTCCCATCCATTTATCTCATTACAATTATACAAAAATCTTGGATATCACTCATGATATGTATAATGAACACATTCCTTCTACATTATCAATAACATACACTTTTATTTGCATCACACCCAACTACAACCTTTATAGAGTTCTTCTTAACCATTATGTAGAGTAATTAGGTTGTCAAGAACCAAGGATAAACTTATTTTCTATTTTCCTTTATCTTTTAGTCTAAGGATTATTGTAAATGATTTTCTTTACATGTTACCTACTTACCCACGTCCTATAAACCTACTACTTTGTTAGATAAAGTAGCATACACTATCATCCATGCCCTAATCCTCTTCCCATTGTATTTGTGCATGAAATAACATACATACATATATATATATATGTATATGTGTATATATATATATTTGTGTGTATTGTGTTTTATGATATGTATGCATCATTGGATGGTATTAATACATCATTGACACTACAAATAGTGTAGTTTTTTACTTATTTCTCCTGGATATTTTCATGTATGCAACAACATTTTAGAGGTTTCAGACATGTATGTACAAGTAAAAAATATTTAGTAGTACATGCATCATCATATACTACTTTTAACGGTACATTTTAATTCTTTTGTGGGTGATTTGGTGTATGCAACATCATTTGGATTCATATGATACATATGTATATCTAGACATTATTTTATACTATATCTACCATTAGATATATATTCATGGTGGACTAGCATCGTTTTTATGGGATGACCTTATTATGTTTACAACAGTTTTGTCTTGTATAAGCTATATATGTATACAATAATAAACTTTTATGATGACTTGACCATTTAATATTATTTATATAGTTCTATTTGAGCTTATTCGGTTTTACAGACAACAATATCTAGAGTACACACATCTAGACATGAAACCATTGTCTTGTTAATCTATTTTGAATATAGACAAAACATTGTATGAGATTACATAAAACTCACTAGAAATTTTTTGGATTCAACCATTATTCTGAAGCACCTTGATGCGTGGCCTAATTATATACATGTGAATATAAAATCGTCATTATCAATATTAAAACAAGTTTTTTTAGACATTTGAGAATCATACTTTACCCTTACACCTATTTACCCCATATGTAAGAGGGTAAGGAGATCATATATATACTGGTGGCATGTGGAATTACCCTTACCCTTAGCCACTACACTTCATGGTTAAGAGTCATGGTGGAAAACGCCTACCATCTTAAAGCCTCTGACCTCCAATTGATATCCCCATCAATGGTTTCAAAGTGTAATGATCTTTGAGTGGCCATTTTAGTGAACGTGGGTTAAAGATTCACATAACCAATACCATATAACTCCCTAGGTGGGTCAATCTCATAAAATTGTTGTCTAACTAACAAGTACCAACGAGTTTGACTTGATATCTGGTACATATGTCCATGAGACATGATCATTGGTCAAAACACACATACTTGTCTTATGCATAAATCTTTTTGAATCTACAATGGTAATCAATTTGAATGTTTAAAAGTATTTTTTAAGCATCCATTGCGGTCTCATTTCAAGCATAGATATTTAAGGATATTTCTCCTAGCATACATTAGGGTCAAAACTTCAAGTCATGCACTTTCTAATCAGATGACTTTAAATAAAAAATTATAAGGGTAAAATCATGTTATTAAATATGAAATAATCAAATAAGAAAAATAGATAAATTACCTTTTTTAGTCATATCAAAAGTCAAAGATATCCCTATTACCATCTTATTATGGTTTTGTTTATAAATATATACAAACAACTATTGACATAAATAGATTGTCAGTTCTAATATTAACTTGTGATGAATAATAATGCATCAACTGTGCAATTTTCATTCCTTGTATTACATATCTGAATAAGTTAGTTAAAATAGATTGAGGTATTTATGAAAATCAGTACACAAGGTATTCTCATTCATAAAATATGTTAATTATCAAGGACATGGAAGTTAATTTTGAGATGATCGTTAGACAAAAAACATTTTTTAAGAGTCTATAGGTTGCTCATGCTCAAGATTTTATTCTTCCTATTCCTATTAGTGGCTTAGACTTGCATATATCACTAGTCAAGTATTGTTCTATCCTCAGGTACCATCTTATTTCTAATTGATGAGATATGCCCAATTTGTCGTAAGGCATGTTCAGACACTTTTCAGAAGCATGTGATTCATTCCAAAGGGAGACATGGCTTTAAGTAAAGACATGATACTGTTTGGGATGTTCTATATTATTTACTTAGACATGTAGTAATTGCCGCTAAATATGAGGAACTTGATAACTTATTGAATGATCTACAAGAGGAGAGATCAACTCTTGGACCAGCTGATGTCTTAACTTTGGATGGGTAGGAGGGAAGCATGTATGTGTAGATATGATAAGGGTTTCCCAACTTGTGGGCCTGAGGGGTGGGATATTTACTATAGGATAAGCTTCTCTAGAAGCTTCCTCGATCAAAGTGGTCAAGCATGAGTAAGTTTGCATTGATAATCAACACATTATTATACCTTTCGAGTTTGACATTTTTGTTTTCTTAACACCAGAGACTATGGAATTTCTTAAGAGGGTTCAATAAGTTATGCATTGTTAGATCATGACCCTCAATCTATGGATGTAGTATTTTGAGGGATTAGTTTTTCTATTCAGAAAGGATTGACGGTGTAGCTTGTTACATGTCTTCCTTCCATATCAATTTATTACTTTTACATTATGATATAGTTTGTTATTCACGTTAAGAAATTCCATCATTAGTCACAACGCAAAGTACTTAAGTATTATAATATCTAGTGTGCTCTATTATGTAAAAAATGAGTTTTAGTACCATTAGAAAATTAGTTTATTTGCGATGATACACAATTAGATAAATAGAAAGACCTAAATATGAATTAACTTTTATGAAAGAAATAAAATTTCATGTAGTATTTTTTAATACTTTTTTTGAATCATATGTCGCCAAATGCATAGAAGATGTTTAGATAGTCAATTAAGAAATACTATACTTGAAATAAGGTTCCTTAGCACTACTTGTGATAGGAATTAAATTGATTTAGTTGATAATATCATGTACTCTACTGCATATAATGAGTTACTTTAGTAGAATTAGTACATGTATTTGTCTATGACAATACTTGCATTTATGTTTAGTAATACCTCAAAGTAGACATACTTACCTCATGCGTTTTATATCATTGTTGGTTAATTTTATGTTCATGTATATCTATCTAATGCTAGATAAAATATATATCTTTGCCAGTTTAATTAATAAGGTGCAAAGACAAACCCTTATTCAAGATACTTTAAACATGATCGACTAGAAAACCAATAATTTGCACATTTGTGCTAAATATGAAATAAACCCTATTGTGCATTGCAATCTTAAGTTTCATTAATTATTGATATCCCAATCAAATCTATACATGTAATATTGTTTAAACCTATTTGTTATGTTGATATGATGTTTAAGGTCCAAGTTAAAAACCCTAAAATGTTGTGTAATTTAGTGTTTTAGGGTTCATTGGATGTTTAATGTGTTTCAATAAGTTTAATTTATGAGACATGGATGAACTTTAACCAATGCACATTTATGAATTTGAAGCATACGTTTCAATCCATAAAATAATAAACACATATGAAATATTTTGTATGAGTACTTGTTGTTAATTAAATTTCAACATTAGAAGCTCAACAACCTAAAATTATGCAACTAGAAATGAATGTTGTATTTTCTCTAAAACATATAGACAACAGACTCAGTAGATGGTCCTAGATAGTATGGTCATATGAATATAATATCCATCCATCCCTATTCTTTTTTTTATGAGTAATGTAAGTGTAACTAATTTTTTGAGAGAATAGATAGTTGAATATACGTTTTGTATATTATAAATATACAATGGAGGGACATGTTTGTATTTTTCAAACCACCTAATGTCATATATATTAAGTATATAACACCATTTCAGCTCTTATTACCCTTCATCACTCCTAGTACTTATGGTTGAGAGGAAAAAGGGAAACACAATGGTTTAAATGTGCATTTCTCTTTCAGATACTAGAAGTTGATATCTTCTTTCTTAGTTGATAAATTTTGCTGATTTTTTAATTAATTTGATTGGTTTCTTATCGTTCTAGTTAAAATTTTAAATTGAATACTTTCCTTAGTTGGTATCTTCTTCTTCTTTCGTCTTTTCTCCTTTGTGTTTCTAGTTGCAAACCTGGTTGGGCTTTACATGGTGATGTTGATGGTTTTATTGACATCTTTTGATCTAGTTGGTTAAGAGCTCAACCACATGAATTTTAATTATTAGAGTCAGTGGAAACTCACCCACTTTTCATTTTGACACCTACATATGATGCAAGTATTCCTAAATTTCTGAATAAGCACTAAAGATGCTATTTCAAACAAAATTGATGTTTTCATCCTATTAGTAGGTTAAATGGTTTATTATATATGTAGGGTACATTGAGTTACAAGTTCGATTTAATTTTTACCTGAACAGATTAAATCTATCACCTATTACCCTAAATTTATCCTAAGTCTGCTAGATTATCTAATTATTTGCTTGTTGAGTTGTATCAATTGGATGATTTTACCCATTAAAATTATTTTAGTGGATATTAATATCTTTCCCTAATTATTAATTAAATGGATAAGTAGTTAGTATCTATATCATGTGATGCCATAGTAATTAATTATAATTGATCTCATTCTATTATGCATAGAAAGTATTAACCAACTATGTTGAGGGATAATGGTGCTTATATTTTGTATACTCTTTTTATTAGTTGTTCTAGTTTTGGTGCAACATTGTGAATGGGATCAAAATGAAGAAAATTTAATCTAAAAATCTAATAATAATATAATATTTTTAGTTCTCCCTAGTGAGTGAATTTTTGAAATAAGCGTGTGATAATATAATAATATTGTTGGTCTATGGGCTCTAGCGGGATGTGAATAGAACCAAAACCACTTAAACAACATAATTTAGGCATTCAACATTTATGGCAATTTGATTGCAAGAAAAAAAAGTTAAGATGTGATAGATAATGCAACAAGCCACAATGAACACAAGTATTTATAGAATTTCAAACCTTAAATTAGATGTACTCCACCTCCTGGAGGGGTCAACATATAGGATATCAAACACTTGGGTGTAAATTTATATCAATCATAATATTTACACCAAGAATGCCTTATATTGTCAAGAACCAAGAGTAACTAGATTCTCTTTTAGGAAAAGAGAGACAATAATTGTAGAAATGTCTTCCTTGTCCAATGACCAAGGGACTTCAACCTTTTCCAAGACGTCCCCACCCTTTAATTTGGATCTTTAGTATTAATCTTCACTTTTCTTTCACCAAGGAAGCAATCTGCTATTAACAAACTATGAGATAGGATACTAAAATCTTTACACATATTATAATAAATCTATCTCTCTCACATAATTCCTAACTCACTCTCAATGGTAGTAAATAATAATCAAGATTAAAAAGGATTAGGATATTATACATGATTTTCCAGTCATCTATAGCATATTAGCATGAAAGGCAACCATTAAAACATCCTCATAATCATTTCATTCGTATTTCATCCATTACATATCATCACAAATCAGTTCACTCTTGTCCATTTCCTATCTTGCATTGAACACATGTACCATGTCATTTGACTTAAATTGTACTTTTGAAATAAAAAAATCCTTGCTTTCGTCATAAGACTACTCAATTTAGGTAGTAGAACAAATTACAATTTCTTTTTATTACTCCTTAATCTTCAGTCATCTTCTAAAATCATTATTATGGGAATTTAGTATAGAAAAGACATACATTATTGTGGTATTTACTTGTTATTCCTGAATTTATATTATAACAAAGTGTTTGACCTAGATCATCTTATTAAGGTATCTTACCTTGAATTTTAGTTATAACACCTACAATTAAGTATTTCTTCACATGTAGAAATGTTGTATAAATGTTAGAACTTTTTCTCTCATACTCATTCCAATACTAATTGTAAGACTTTAATCCTGTAAATGGTCATCCAAAATTCATATATTCGATTAAGATTCAAATTTGAAAATTTGAAGTTTATTCAAACATTGCCTGAATTTGAGTCAACTTTTGGATATTAAAATTTCTGATCCAAATTTCTTGAATCAGATATCAAATATTGCTATGTCCGCTTCAAAAAAATATGAATTTAACAAATATATACATATATTATTTAATGTATATTATTTACATATAAAAATAAAATATAGACTCTATTATATATTTAATGTAATATAAATATTTTATATATAACATATTTGTGAACATAAAATTTATGATTATTGATTCAGATCAGATATTTATCTGATTTCAGAAAGTATTCATTCGGACTGGATTCAGATGATGTCATATGATATTTAATGAATAGCTGATAAGATATTATACTAAAAATATTTTTTTGGATCCAGATATCGGATATAGCAATATCTACTTTGCATTCAATTCTTTATAGGTCTATAGGGCTATAAAAAAGTCTTCTAATGCGATACCTATTAATTCATCCTCATTAGAACATTTTTTTTGGTGACAAGGGAACCATTCCCGCATGAGCGCCACATTTGTGACCCCTACAGACAGTGTAATCCCCCAGGTGGACCCCCAGCTTGTACAAGGACCCACCTGTTAGCCGCATCATTGGCCGGCTGACGCGACGGGTGATTCACTTCAGAGCCTAGATGGGAGTCGAACCCGTGCCCCCTTGCAAGGGGTTTGCGAGCCGCACCACCCGAGCTAGGACTCCCCGACTCCTCATTAGAACATTATTATTCAATAACTACATAAGGGTGTATCTTAGTTCATTAGTGTCATTCATGACAAATAGAAACCCTTGTTTCCATTCCTCAATAATCCATCCATTATTCACAAGCATTAATACCTTCATTAAAGACCTCATATTAATCCTCACTTACATTTCATATTTGTGCTCGCCAAATATTCAACAATTTAGTTATAGAACTTATGTTTAGTATTTCAAACATTGACATATACATATTTACTCAATTTCCAATCCTATCATTCATTAGGTTGGTTTTAAGAAATATCAGTTAAAGAAATGTCATTCTTTTCCCATCACATTTTCCATAGAACATGAATTAATAGACCAATAACTCCAAAAGTAAAAATCCATAATAGTAAATATAAATTGTTGGCATTCAATTCCCCAAGAATTTTCCCAATTGATTACCGAGCCGCTCAAAAATACAACTAATGGTTTTATTGAACTTTGGTTGAAAAGAATTAATCTTTCAACATGTTTAAATATCTTAACAAGGACCTAGCCACTCACTTAATGTGTTAAATAAACTCAAAAATGTAGCCCAATAACTGATATCCTTGAATTCTAATCAAACTTTCAGACATCAATCATTTTGCTTTCCTTCTAACTTGAAAATCCTAGAAATGGAGATTGGAGAGAAAGAAAGAGAAAAGAGGGTGATTTGATATCCTTTTTAATAAAATCAGGTGAATAATGAAATTTAGACATAGGAGAGAATATTTATGAAGAAAATATATCTAGAAAAGATCAACTTATAAGATTTCCACACTTTTACAAGGATAGAACCCAGGATCCACATCTCCACTTCCATCTCCTTCCAAACCCTATGTGTCCATCTCTGTCAAGAATTTAATTTAATTAGGATGAACGATGAATTTAATTTATAGATCCAAATCTATAATGCATGTATCAAACAACCAATTTGGTTTCATGCCTTGAAGATCAACAACAGATGCTATTTTTTTTATAAGGAGACTTATGGAGAAGTATAGACAAAGAAAAAGAGATCTTCATATGGTTTTTATCGATCTAGAAAAGGCTTATGATAGAGTACCCAGAGAAGTGTTTTGGATGGTTTAGAAGAAAAAGGGTGTGCCAATCCAATACATTAACTTGATCAAAGACATGTATGATAGCTCTACTGCAAGTGTCAAGACTCCTGGAGGAGAGACACCAACTATTCCTATCACAGTTGGGGTACACCAAAATCCATATCTATTCATTCTTGTTATGGATGAGTTGACAAAGAATGTTCAGGATGATATTCCTTGGTGTATGTTAATTTCTGGTGATATTGTTTTGATTGACTAAACTAAATATGGATTGAATGATAAAGTTGAATGTTGGTAAAAGGCATTGAAATCAAATTGATTGATGATTAGCAGGAGAAAAACTGAGTATATGCATTGCAATTTTAGCCAATCTTGCAGTGTGAATGATGGAGCCAAGTTGGACAGAGTAGATATACCAAAATGTGATAAAATATGTTAGTTGGGTTCTATTATTCAAATAGATGGGGATGTCCAAAATGATGTTTGTCATTGGATCACTACAAGATGGTTGGAATAGAGGAGTGGAACTGGAGTATTATGTGATCAGTAGATCCCTATCAGGTTAAAAAGTAAGTTTTGTAGAACAGTTATACGACCAACCATGCTCTATGGGAGTGAATGTTGGGCGGTGAAGAAACAAGGTCTCAACAAGATGAATGTGGCTGAAATGCATATGCTGAGATGGATGTGTGGGAAGACAAGAAAACATCGCTTGATAAATGACTATATTAGGAATAATGTGGGGGTGGCGAGCATTGAGGACAAGTTGCGTGAGGGCCGACTTAGATGGTACAGACATGTGCAACGCAGACCTACTAGTGCACCTATATGAAGTAATGCTATTGAGCCAAACACTATAAATAGAAGAAGAGGAAGGCCTAAATTAACATGGGATGAGCTTATAAAGAGAAATTTTGAATCTCGACATGTCAATCAGAATATGGCCCATGATAGAGCTGAATGGAAATGAAGGATTCATGTAGGCGACCTCAACATAGTTGGGACTGAGGCTTAGATGATGATGATGAGGAGGAGGAGGATGAACGATGAATTAATAGAATTTTACATTAGTGATATAGTTCAATTGAGGTGTTTGGAACAATCACAAATAAGTACAACATTACATTTTATTTGTTTTAGAAAAATATTTCTATCATAAAATTTGACTGAAAAAGTTATTAGTCATCAATAAAATATCATAAAAAAATTATTACAATTTATTATTTTATCTAAAATAAATTTTCAATGATACTCTAAAATTTTCTGCTTGTTTGAATTTAAGAATATATAAATTAAAATAAAATACCATTTTTATATACAACATTATGTATAGCATTCTCTGTTGAAATTGAATTTAAACAACCAATAGGTCCAAATACAATCTAAAAATTCTCAATTTTTGAAAGAGATTTCCAACAGAGTTATTTAAATCACTTTCAAATTTATGTATGTCTAATCTAGACATCAAATGCTAAAAATCATTTACTAGACTATTTTACTTATCATATTCTTGATTCATATACTATCAAACTCCTTAATTCATCCAACAATGATTTTCATTTATCAGCCCCTAATTATGTAAACCAAATAATGTGGAGAGTATCTCATAAAGTTTGAAATGTAGATAAATCTTCCAACATTAATCAATATTTAATAAGATCAATCTAGTACATCATACAATCATTTGAGTAAACTCTAATTAGATGGCTAAAATGAAATTGGAATCATTATAGAAATGTAATATTTGTAGGTGTGGAGCTAGGACATTGGGTATATGACTCTAATACTAAAACTCTAGTTGAGTTTGGTCAGAGGATGTCAAGTTTGAGATTGAGGTCTATTGAGATTCGAGTTCTTTGTTGAGTCTGTGGACAATTATAAGACCAACATGTTTCTATTTTTGAAGTGTTTGGAAAAGTCTTGAGTTTCGTCCAAGATTGGATGCTTTGCATATCCTATTGCTTGAAAGAGCCTTGGTTGTGTCTAAGATTGGGGATTTCTGAACTCAATTGCTTGGAATTGTCCTTGGTTAGATTGTTGGTGGATTTGGAAGTGCTCCTTATATTCTTATAAATGGACTTTGAGTAGTCAAAATAACTTTCTACATAGTGAACTAGGTTGCTTTATCAAAGTTACTCAAAGTCTACTTTTCATGGTGGAATACACACTTCATACATTTGGCTATGGAAGAACCTACTTAGTAAAATAAGATTGATGGTGGTGATCCCTTTATCAGTGGTGGTCCTTGTTTGTTGGCATCATGAGATTTTTATGTGTGGAAGTAGGATCGAGAAGCATCTTTGGATGAGAAGTTGATGGATCAAATTCAAGGCAAAAAGTGGCTAACACAATTAATTTATAAGAAAATGGAAAGTATCGTGGTAGAACTCGTGGATATATATTCCTTTCTTCCCAATGGAATGGGACTATTTACATCCATGAGAATAGCTATATATGTGTGTGACTAGAAGTGATACCCACTTTTTGTATGATCATGCACATATTCTGGTCAAAACAAAACAAAATCATCACATAATCTCATTACATTTGAAGATGAGAGTCTCATGGTCAAGCAAACTATATAATGATTTCTTTGAGAAATATTATAAAGATGATTCAAAACTTTACTTCAACTTTGCAAGGCTACATTGAGAAGGTAGGGACATGGGAGGAGTGAAGGAAGAAAGAAAGAAAGAAAGAAAGAAGGCACAATGTCTGGCTTCTCACTGATTAAGGAAGGAAATGAATATCTCTAGGAAGATCATATTGTATAGTCCTGAACAATGACGTTATCAAACTCTAGAGGTACTTAGTAAAGATGAGGTAGAGTGGAAACAAAAGGCTTGATGTAACAGTATACACTTGGGAGACTCAAACACCAAATACTTTGTAATCAGTAAGTCTAAACGAATACATAGCATAATATCCGAGCTCAAGAAAAACATTTGTGATTGTGATAAGGAGAAAGATGGACTCAACTTTTTGAATTTGTCCCAATTTAAGAACTTATTTAGAGAGAATGTGGGAAAAAATAATGTTGCCCACATGTAACATCCTTTTCTTGTATTTTTATAACTAACATGAGTAGAAATGGATCAAGGAATGTCACAATGATTAGAACATCAATTGAGGTTAAGTCAAGGGTACACTAGACTATATAGGAGTACAGTGGTGTTTTTCATGGATCTTTAAGCTATGACTTAGACCTTATTCTTTATATATGATTACAAAATTAATGATAATAATTTACATATTAATCAACCCACATGTTTAGATTTTGTGGGAAAAGATTCATGGTTATGTGGGGGTTAAGCAGTTAGATTTATTGATACATGATTGTGTTGCCAAAAAATATATTTAGGTGTATAATGAGATTATCTCAGATTTCTAAAAAGTATTAAGAAACCGTGAAGGCCTTTTGGTATTTTTTTAAGCTTCAATCATATTTATATAAAGCAATCTCAAAAAATTAGGTTAAGTGAATAAAATCATCTCTACTTAGGCTCACTTATGGTCAAGGAAACATTTAGTAGTTTCTAAGCTTCTGTAAAGTATATTGTTCAGTTGATAAAATAATACTAAAAGATAATGAGAAAGTATGAAATTATCTAAAGTTTCATTGGATAAGGTTATAAGCACAATGATATGAAGCCATGAAAGTAATCTTTGTGCAATGTAATACATGTTTCTAGAGTACATGTCGAAGACTTATGGATGAAATAAGTTTAGGTTTAGGAGTGGGGATAAACATTTGTGAAAAGTCATGTACGTAAGGCTATCTGAAACCAAATGAGACTCCTAACAAGAAAAATAGAATTGTATTGTAAACGAATAAAGAAAAAGAAGGATACAACATGGTATAGAAAACATATAAACTTCGAGAAGGACTCAACTATGCTTTCTACAGAGGCATCCACTCAAATGAAAGTGGTCTCTCGCAACTAGATATATTAGTATTAGGTGTTTCCACCAACCAAAAAATGTCACCTCTATATCACCACCATGAAAAGGCTCTTCATCTTAGTGAAGATCCATATCTAGAGGTAATCAACCCACACATGTCCCTCTAATTGTGCAATAAAGGTTGCAACTATGGTTGTATCTTCGAGACAAATAAAAATATGGCCTTGTTTGTCTCTACAACTATTAAGAAATCAGAAATAGTGGTGCGTCCACATTAATTTTCCCATGTGGTTGTAGTTTAGGTGTGGAAGCCACCTAGTTTCCATACAGCCACAATAGTCTGAGTAGACATCATCTTGAGGCTGAGCATAGGAGCCACAATTTATGTCTCTCTGGTAATTGGTAACACGATGGTGCCCTATTGATTAAGGGGTCATAACTAACCTATTCTCGTGCTTTCTGATGGAGAAGAAGTTTGGTCCAGGCACTATAGTTGTATCTTGGATTTCCCATAGACAAAATATGATCTTGCATTGTGGACCTAGCGATTGGGTGGAAGCAACTAGGGAGAACAAAAATCATGCACAACAATGGGCTCTAGAGGTGGCAGTGCAAAGGTGTCGTGTTGTTCGAGGGGAAGACTCTAAACCATGAATAAAGGGATATGGGAGGCTCTCAATGGTCTTAAGGGGTTTTTACCATGGCCAAGGTTTCCTCAAATGAAAAAGCACATCCCACCACAATGATGAGGGGCACATAAAATTTTATATCATAACAAGATGAGACATGGAAGAGGAGTGACATGAACAAGCCATCATGCTTGATGAGAATAATACAAAAGATGGAAAACCATCCATCGATGGTGTGCGTGATAAGTCTAGAAGGGTCCATATGTCTCCATAGAACCTTTAGGGGAACCGACAAAACATTTGTGAACCCAAGTGTGAGAAAGACATCACTAGTGATCAACATTCATCATCGATATTCAAGTTATTTTCTTGCAATTTTTATCATGAGTTAGGGTTATCCAAATAGAAAAACAAGGTTTTGTTGGAATTACATTGAAGAATAAGTTACTACATAATATTCAATTGAGGTGATTTCTAATTTAATTAGGTGAAAATATTTAGGAATCAAACATGTATAATAATGATATATATGCCATAAGTTATGATATAAATATTAGGATTTAATGAGACAAATTTTTACAATCATATTTTGAAGTTTAGCATATTAATACAAAAGCAATTTAGTGTTTTGATTAATCTAATTTATTGTGATGAGATACTCATTATGGGTACTATGGTCATTTGAGGCATTGAGATAATATAAGATTTGTAGATAATGCATGAAGTCATATTTGGAGTCATAAATCATTATAATATTGATTATTCAAAGTTTATCTTATTTTTGTATATTTCATGGAATTACTGGGGTACAAGTTAGGTTATGAAACTAATTGCTGAGCTTAATGAATTAAGGAATTATTACTGATATCAATTTGTCGAAATGACATATTTTAAGGATTCATGAGCATGTCAAATGTTACTATAGGAGTGTTAGGATCAACTATACATAGCAAACTATTTCATGCATTGGAAGAGATAATGTCTAATAGGATAGCTTGGGGTATATGGATATGGTTTTGATATATGTATAAAGTTTGTTCCAATATGGATATGGTTTGAATAAGACCTAGAGGCAAATCAGAGTTGTTCTTTTTATCAAATAAGTGTTCCATTTATTGAGTTTTGATATATATATGATCTAGATTTTGCATGCTTCTTAAAAAAGTAATTTGAGGTATTCATTTACTTGCATATTTTTAGCTTGTAGATATTTTCTTCATTTTCATCCATGATTTATGTTTAGATTAAGTTTAAGTTTTAAGAAATGTAGATTTCAGACATTTAAGGACCATGCTACTTTTGTTTAATGTTATTCTCATCAAAAGTACCATGCAGCATAATTGGAATAAGGCATGTTTTATGAGTTTTAGTTAAATAATAACTTCAAATTAAGAACAGAGGAGTATGATATTTTGGTTTTATAATTTATTTATCTTATTATATATTATTCTAAATTATTAGAAAATACCAAAATAATATACATAATTTAGAATTTCATAATTTTAGTTATTAAATGGTTGAGATTCAGAATTTAAAAATAAATTTTATACCAAAAAGAATTGATACATATTTCGACATTATATGATAATTCCTCATAGAATAGAATAATTTGGTGCATAGAAGGTGCATCAAGGCATTTCATTCCATAGAAGGCACTTAGGGCCACCAGAGACACCTAGGTGTCACTAGAAAGAATTTCATGCTGCATAAGACTCTTTGTGCCAGAGAAGACACTTCAATGTCAATATAATACATTCAATTCATCCAAGAAGAACTTTTTGCTATAGAAGAGGACATATTATATGATGGTGGCCACAAATAGATACATGGCATAAAAAAACACATAAATTATGTGCAATTTTATAGTTTTCAACTTTTAGTTCAAATCTTAGTTATAGTATGTTGATGTCT
This sequence comes from Alisma plantago-aquatica, assembly GCA_963693085.1. Classification (NCBI taxonomy): domain Eukaryota; kingdom Viridiplantae; phylum Streptophyta; class Magnoliopsida; order Alismatales; family Alismataceae; genus Alisma; species Alisma plantago-aquatica. The sequence goes on from OY856412.1 coordinate 360,554,545, forward strand.
TTCTTATTAGAAATTACTCTTACTCTAACGGTATCCCTATTTGTTCATGATCATGTAAAAACCATTTACAAGTATAGAGCTTCAAGAGATAGTCAACACAAGAGAACACAACCAAAAGTTTAGGAGTTTTTCTAAGCAGGGTTCCATCTACGCAATCCAAGAGCTTAAGATAGAAGTACCATACTTTAACTAAAGTTTCTTATAGTGGTTGATGCAATGAAGTTTTATTTCAAAGAATTTGTTAGAATATATTACATACTTGTCGTGTTAGTTTCTTTTTATTGTTATTGTGATGAGTATCATGTTAGTGACACTCTTAAGATAAAAAAGTATCAAATGTTATGTATGCTTTTGCTACAATAATTAATGTGTTATACCTTGTCGAACATGACACGAGACAAATCATTGGTCTTATAGAGGAACATTAACAGTTTCATGTAACCAAGCCAACAAAGTAGGATATTCACACTTCAATAATGAAAATAAATGCAATTAAATCATTGGACCTCGACAGAGTGGATGCATGCTCCTACAATGAAACTAGGATCGAGTCATGGTGCTTTATGCCTTATTCTAGTGCAATGTTTGGTAGGTGAAACAATCCCAAATAAGGATCTCAAATATCATACAAATTCCAAAATTCATTGTTCATTAGAACTGCAATCACCTTAGAACAATTATATTCAAAACAATATCAAATTATTATATAATATTGTGATGGAAAACATAAACCTTATCTAGATTATTGTATTTCCCTTTTCAAAGTAGATTTATTTTGAAGCAAAATTGTAAATAACAAATATTCTCATCCAATAGGTAATGCACTCGATACAATGGCAATTTGAGGGCAAGAAAGAAGACATTTTTTAAGATGAATTTACTAAAAGAATATGATAGAATGAATTGCGATTCAATTATCGATACCTTCAAGATAACAAATCATCTAGGGAATTTTATTCAACTCATCACAAACATCATTACATTGGTGAGATTCCCATATCTTGAAATGAAGAAAATTTAATGATGCGATGATTTTGAGTCGCATTTATAGACTTGTTTGACTTGTGTTTTATGCATTTATTGGTCATTTTGGTGGTTAATATTGCATAGTTCATTTACTATAGTCTATGATCCTTCTCAGTGTCAAATATCCCTTATTTTATTGTTTTGAGCATAAATGATTACAATAATAGGTTTTATATCGGCTTATGTGGTTTTGTGTTGCAATTTTAGGAAAAATGCATATCTGCTGTCGATACCATCGACAGTGGTCGATACCATCGACATAGCCACAGGAAGCCAGCCGCAAGGAGCAGCACAGAGTCGATACCATCAACAGGGGAGTTGATGGTAGTGACTTACCATTAGGTTGCTAGTGAGAAGACAGTCGAAACTATCGACCACAAAGTCGATATTATCGACACGTGGAGCTTCAACTGAGGAAAATGATAAAATTGACGCCTTAGGGGGTCGATACCATCGACCCGTGTCGATGGTATTGAGTCAGCATCAGGTGCAACGACGAGAAGAAAAGAAGACTTGCCAATATCGCGCAGGGTCGATACCATCGACTCGCGTCGATGGTATCGACACCGTTAGATGCATGTTTGTTTCAGATCGATCTAAATCTAACGACTGTGATATTTTTGCAACCTAGCTCGGTGATTATACCTAATGATGGAGGCCCAGAGTGAGGTATCATGTCATTAGACATTGCACACGTCCTGAGAAGGTGTGGAGAGAAGAACGAAGCCCAGAAGCACGCCCCAGCCATTCCGGAAGTCGAAGAATACGTTCTCCACCGCTGAAAGGCTGTAGATTGCACATTCTACGCCGAGGAACACTTGGAACTCCTCCGTTCAGGGGTTTCATTACTTATTCACGTTTTCCTCCATGTTTCCCCTTTTCTCAACCATGTTTTGCTCTGAGATGAACATGCAGGGCTAATCCCCTTTATCTTTAGGACCGAGAGTAGCCCGGGGTAGCATTGTATGACATTTTTATCATAGTAATTCATAATTTATCTCTTAAATCCGTGGTATGATTTCATTTTCTCAATTATATTGTTATGCTTGATCACCATAATGATAATCTAATGCCTTTAATTACTTGAAAGAAGATTTAACGGTTGAAAAGAGATGAAATTCACATTAATTCACAAATCTCTTGAACAAGGTGATGTAAGGTTAATGGTGGAAACCCAGAGGTCGATTCTAATGCACCTAGTTTAGGGTATAGGTTACTACGATGATGGAACCGACCTAGACGTAGGCAGTGAATTATACCACGACAGTGGGAAATTCTGACTACAAGCCACTACCCGGATTGAGAGGTGAATCTGAATTATTATATGGAAAGTCATACAATGATAACCCGCAGTGAAACTGCAATCCTAAAGATCTCCACTTGAATTGATTAAACTAAACACTTAATTGATTGCTTTGTTTTATTTTTTTTTTCTTTTATTTTATAACAACTCTCAAACTCTTTTAATCGGTTTAGCTGATCGCGACCAGTTAGTAGTAGTCTACCGATAATTTAGTATCCCTCAGTTTGACTCGGGCCTCACAAAGGCCTATACTACTTTGACGCGTGCACTTGTGTTATACACACAGTAAAATTGTGTCAAGTTTTTGGCACCGTTGCCGGGGACACGACAATTGTTGGCACTACGAGTGTTGCTAGCGTCCATTCTAGGCCACCTTTTATTTTTATTATTTTGAAATCATTTCTAAAATTCATAGTCTATTTTTCCAATTGTGTAATAGTCTTACACGGTACTGAACTGAAATTATTATTTTGTAGGTATTATGCATGGTGCGGACGCGTAGCAGCGACTGCACACAACAAAAACCAGAGGTTCCACTGTCGGGACCTGGCGACGAGGGGGATTACAATCCAGACCATTATGAAGAGATAGATTCCGACTTAGAACAAGATGCCATGGTAGAAGAGCAGACGATATGGGAGAAGATAAAGGCTTCTTCGTTATCCGCTTCAAAGGGGCCAATAAAGAAGCAAGTGATCAAATTTCTGACATATAAGATTGATCATGCATTAATCAACTTGGTCAAGTCAAATGCATTTCATGGACTGAATAACGAAGACGCGGTGACTCACATTAGCCAGTTCGAGGAGAACTATGATATGATCAAAATAGACAGGTTCTCGCAAGAGACACTTTATCTGAAGTTGTTCCCCAGCTCTCTGGTAGGAAATGTACAAGGATGGTTACACAATCTTGACGATGAATATGTGGAATCATGGAACCACATGGTTGAAGTGTTCTTTGAAAGGTTCTTTCCGCCCAAGAAGACCAATGATTTGGTCTGAAAGATACATAATGTCAACCAAAAGGCAGGGGAGACTTATTCAAAAACCTGGGAGCATTTTCAGATTATGCTGAGGAGGTTCCCACACCATGGTTTGGACAAGGAGAAACATGTCAAGATTTTCTATTTTTCTCTTTCTGAGCATGATAGAAGCAATCTGGATTCCGCAGGATCCAAGTTTTTCTCAAACAACATTGGCACTAGGTGTTGGGAGATTCGGAAAAATATGGCAAAGAAGCAATCTTGGGGCGACAGGGATGCACCAGAACAAGTGAAAGTCGCAGGTTAATCTAGGGCCATTAAGGAGCTGAACGATAAATTATGCCTTCTAGCCAAGAAATTCCTTGCCAAAGAAGATGCAAAATCCGATGAGGAAGCCCACGTCAAATTTATGCAACAAAGGGGCTATAGAAACAATGATTATGCTTGGAGGAAGGATAGGAAATTCTCATGGAAAGATCCAAACAACTTCCTACAAGATCCAGATGCAAAGCCACAGTCAACGACAGAGGATAAAAGCACTGCATTGCTTAGTCAAGTGGTGCAGCAAAATCAGGAGATGATGAGCATGTTTAATAAGCAGCTGCAGTCTCAGGGTGGGATCTTGACTAAATTTGGGCAAACATTGCAAAACCATGGAGCTCAGATGAGGGCACTGGCGATGACTGTGACCTAGATTTCCAATGAAGTGGCGGCCTTAAAGCTTACAAATCAACAAAGACAGGCTGGAAATGTAGTTGTTGTTCAAGCACATCATCAAGTAATATATATATTTGTGATTACTGAGGTAGAGCCCCCGGTGGTAGAGGTCCATGACAAAAGAAAATTGATTTTTGATACAGAGGCTACACCGAAAATACCGTATCCTCGCAGTCATTATGGACTACCAGGTGGATATGTCCCATTCATAAAAACCCACCACGAGACCATCACGGTTGCGCCCACACCTAGGCAAGAAGAGCAGGTGAAGGCTATATGTCATGTTGAAGCTGCAACCACTGAGAAAGATGAGCAGCCACAAGTTACATCAGTTGTAAATGAGATGCCAAAGCCTACTCTAGAGGGTGACATTGAAGCAAGCTTAGGGGAGGAGACCCCAAAAAGCCCATATGTGCCACCACATAAGCGTCTAGATGAGGCAGTTGCGTCTTTCCTTGATAGTCTGAGGTCGAAGAAAGAGCATCGACATTACAGGAAGTTCTTGGAGATGTTCAGAAAACTCCATATAAATATTTCGTTAGTGGAAATGATAGAGTAGATTCCATCATACGGGAGGTTTATCAAAGAAATCATCACCAATAAAAGGCAAATCAAAGACACAGATGTTTGTCGGGTGAATGAGATGGTGAGCTCGATTATCTATGGGAGTTTACCACAGAAGAAGAAAGACCCAAGAGGCTTCTACATTCCATGTTCCATAGGTGGTCAACATTTTCCACAAGAACAGTGCGATTCAGGCACCTGCATTAATCTTATGCCACTGTCCATGTTTCAAAAGCTTGGGTTGCAGGAAATAAAGAAATCAGCGGCAACTATCGAGTTGGCGGATGGGTCCATTGTGATGCCATACGGAGTGTGTGAGGATGTGCTTGTCAAAGTAGACATGTTTATCTTTCCGTTGGTTTTCATCGTCATGGACATGTCATAGCTTAAAAGTTGTGAGATGCTATTGGGAAGGTCGTTTCAAGCAACGGCCGATGTTGTCACTGCCATTGGGAGAGGTACTTTGACATTGGGGATTGGCCAGGATAGAGTTGAGTTCAAACTGTCGCGTGATCCCCTGGGCACACTCTCTAAGGTTCCAAGTTGATGAACTTGATTTTGTCTAGCCTAAGACGTTAAATAAGGGAGCTTGTTGGGAGGCAACCTAGCCATTGGTAGTTTCATTTAGTTCTTTCTCATTTGCAAGTTAATTTAGTTTAATTTTGTTTTTAGTGTAAAAATGATACCTTGATCATTTGTTCAATGTGCAGGACTGAGGCAGGGTCGATACCATCGACCCTTGTGTCGATGATATCGAGATGGGAACAGTTAGGCGACTGCAAAAATTTCTCTGAGTCTACACTATCGACAGCCTCGTCGACGCTATCGACACAACATCAGGTTGATCACAAAAATGAGGTCGATAGTATGGACATGGCTGTCGATACTTGTGAGATCTCTGGAGATATTCAGACGAAATTTGTCTCAGTGAAGTAGATACCATCGACGGGCCTGTCGATGGTATCGACCTGGTTACATGCAGAAAGCGGCGGTCGGGCCTCGCGAGGGTGTTTTCCCTAAGAAGAGTCGATACTATCGACTTGCGTCGATGGTATCGACGCGACATGTCACCGATCTGCGAGAAAAGATCAACGGTGATCACTGCATCAAGAGAGTCAATCCGTGGGATGGGTCGATACCATCGACACCCGTCGATGGTATCGAAGCATCATCAATTCGGGCCCCCACATCAGGCTATCGACAACCGTCGATACTAGAGGAAGACCGGATTGTGCTACATGTGTTGATACCATCGACCTGCATTGATGGTATCGACGGGCACACAACAGCATCAGCCACGGTTATAAAAGGGATGGATTGTCATCATATGACGTCTCACTTTCAGACCTTTCCTCCTCCACTTGTACCATGCATCTTATTGAGCAATCGGAGTCCGACTACGAGTATCCAAGGAGTGCGTTCTTCCCCAAGCTTTCACCGAGTAGAAATTTTCTTCTCCGACCTTCACCGAGCTCCGTCTTCTATCCCTTCTTCTTCGACAATGGTACATACAGACAATGCATCATCATCACGGGCGGAACCTATGGAGATTCCTGAGTTCATCCCTCCACCTACTGCATCTATTCCTCACCCGCGTATTGTCCATCCTTCCGCAGAGGTCCGGAAGGTCTATGAGGAACTGATGAAGAGGAAGATCGAGCCCACACACTATGTCGATCGGACGATGATCCGTGAGTTGGGGTTCGATGCCAACCTCACCTACGTCTTGAAGGGGCAGGCGAGACACACCACCAGGAGGCCCGATGAGCTTGAGTACCACGCAGATGGCCATCCTTTCTTTGGCAAGTGGCTGACTTACAAGGAACTTGTGGCAGAGTTCATGGCATCACTGGACATCAATGTGGTTCTCAATGACTTGATCGCCACCGACATAGAGTGGAGGAAAGGGAGGGTATCATTCCGACTCGACAACAACAACTACACCCTCACCCTCACCCAGTTCAATTCGGTTTATAACTAGTACCATGATGACTACTAGCACTGGCGGCCAGACAACATGATGGACTACGACGCCATCTTTGCCCAATTAGTGACTGCGCCCCCGGGTAGATCCGTCAGCTACCACAATGCGGCGGTTGCGGATTTCGAGCATCCATTCATGCGGGTTCTTCACCGCATGCTCTGCACCACATTGTTCACACACGATGACCTGTCTCTCAGCAAGTTTCAAGAGACATATTTGTTCTTCTTGTACAAATTACTGAAGCGCGAGGAGTGCAATTGGGGCACATTTTTCTTGACGCGTGTGTTTGCTGTGACGAGGAGTACGCGTAAGGCTCCAATTCATTTTGGAGGGCTCATCACACTGCTATCCCTCTACCTTGGGTTAGACTTCTCCCATCTTACTCCCCTCTCCAACAGGAGTAAGGTCAACCTCCAGCATTTGCACCGCTCCAACCTCCTCCTACTTTGTGATGGCTTGGCATATGCACATTGCCATGTCAATCATGCCTATCAAGAGTGTTCACTTCCAAACCCCGTCTTCAACATTGAGGGCACTCAGCATTTCTGATGGTCTGTAATCGCCATAGAGGACTCAGATGAAGACAACGACAACGACGACAATCACAATGATGATGACGAGCATGAAGAGGAGGAGGAGGATTTCACTCCTCTTCGGGCAAAAGTGGCACCCAGGAAGCATCTCCGCATGCATCCGGGTGCATCTTCATCTTCACAGCCTCCGTCATCACAACCCTCTCCTGAAGGAGAGGATATCTATTCCATGCAGGGGATGTATACAATGCTGCAAGATATTCATCAGACGCAGCAGCAACATACAGCTGCATACGCCGGTATTCAGGATACGACGAACTGACTGTTAGATAACCAGAGGGCCATTTTCGAGAATCAGTGCCTCCTCCTCAACAACCAATAGCACATCCACAACATGTTGCATAGGATGGAGATGCAGCAGCAGCCCTTCTACGATCATTACTGGAGCCAAAACTATTTTGGGGGTATCCACAACCTATGCCAATGCCCTAGTACGATCCGAGCTTTCAGGGGAAGTACCCATCTTGGGTTCCCACGGCCCCGAAGTACCCGCCTCCTCTGAAAGAATGATCGGTATCACTGTTCCACCTTTTAAGGTTGTTTTTTACTATGAGGCCATAGTCGAATTCAAGCTTAGGGGGGGAGTTGGAACAACTCCATCCTTTAGTTTTTTTTCATTGTTTTGTCTTTTGTTATTTGTTTCTCTTAGTTTTTAGTTTTTTTGTAGGATCCACACTCTATCTAGTGTAATTGTGGATGTCTTAAGTCATGTGTCATTTCATTGCTTGTACATGGGAATCAGGGGCAAATTTAAAAAAAATTATATTTTTCAAGCTTGTGTTGTTTAACTTGGAGAACATAAATTAAGGAAATGATTGGGTTTGTCAACTCTAAAATAGGAAATCACAACTGTACATGACTAGGATTCATGAAAACTGGACGGAATTGATTGTTTGAGCCTAAACTGATCAAATGATAATGAGACTTTAATTTGAAATAAGAGAGAGAAACCTCTTAATTGTTGCACAGGTCAGTAAGGAGGGACACATAATAATTTACAAAGGTTTAGTCAATTAGTTTTTTTATCTATCCACCCCATTGCTTTCATACTCCACCTTAAGAACTGGAAGTACAGTACAATTTTAATCTTTTTGATTGCATCTCATGTAGATAGGTCTTGCATTGCAACTATTTTCACATATCTTGCATGAAAATGAAAAATGGATTAGTTATACATGCACATTATCCTTAGGTGCATGTCATTTAGTAGCATAATTATCATGTTGTAGATGCAATCACATTTTTGTGCATAGAGTACATCATGCGTCTTATATCTTCTGAACATTAAGGGTGATTAACTTGTTCCACACCTTCTGAATGCTTCAAATGTATAAGTTATGCAGCAAGAAGTGAGCCCGACAAACAATTCATTGTCATCTACAAAAATAAGGGCTTGAAGAAAAAAATAATAAGAAAAAAAGTTTTGAAAAAAAAAAGTGAACAAAGAGTCATGAGAAGCAAGTAGGATTCAGAGGGAGAAAGGAACATCGTCTCACCTGTATTTTAAGACGAATAAGTACATGATGTAGTTCTTATAGATATTCCATCTCACCTTGAGATGAGATGTTAGTGCATGCATCATTCCACCCAAATGTAGGCATTAGGGCATTTTCATTTGCATATGCATCATTTAAGTCAATTTGTTGTGTGCATGTTAAAACTATATAATGCTTCCATTTCTTCCGCTAGCCACCCATTCCATCCACCCGTTGCTCGAGTTGGTAGGCCACCATGATTTTCTCCTCACTCATTAAGATCAGGAGAGTTTCTTCCATGTAGATGGTAGTTAGGGCGAGCAACGTAGAATAAGAGATCACAAGATGCATTGAGTCTGAACCAGAGAATTTTATTATGTTAACTGCCTTATATGATAGTGTTCATCAATTTTGAGGTAGTTATCTTTTATGGATGATTACTGTCACCTTTAGGGTAATTATCATTTCGTGGTTAGTGAGGGCCGGAATGTTAATGTCTAGCGGGGATCATATGGTGATGTCTGTTGTGATAATTTGTTCTTTAGTTGACCCTCGCAATTCTATTCTAAAGTTTAGTTGCTCGAGGGCGAGCAATGTTCAAGCTTAGAGGAGTTTGATGCAATGATTTTGAGTCCCATTTATAGACTTGTTTTACTTGTCTTTTATGCATTTATTGGTCATTTTGGTGGTTAATATGGCATAATTCATTTACTTTAGTCTATGACCCTTCTCAGTGTCAAATCTCCCTTATTTTACTGTTTTGAGCATAAATGATTACAATAATAGGTTTTATATCGGCTTATGTTGTTTTATGTTGCAATTTTAGGAAAAATGCATATTGCTGCTGTCGATACCATCGACATAGCCACAGGCAGCCAGGTGCAAGGAGCAGCGCAGAGTCGATACCATCGATAGGGAAGTCGATGGTAGCGACTTATCATCAGGTTGCTGGCGAGAAGATAGTCGATACTATCGACCACAAAGTCGATAATATCAACACGTGGAGCTTCAACGATAGAACAGGATAAAACCAACGCCTCATGGGGTCGATACCATCGACCCACATCGATGGTATCGAGTCAGCATCAGGCACAACGACGAGAAGAAAAGAAGAATTGCCAATATCACGCAGGGTCGATACCATCGACTCGTGTCGATGGTATCGACACCGTCAGATGCAAGTTTGTTTCAGATCGATCTAAATCTGACGGCTGTGATATTTTTGCAACCTAACTTGGTGATTATACCTAATGACGGTGGCCCAGAGCAAGGTATCATGTCATTAGCCGCTGCACACGTCCCGAGAAGGTGTGGAAAGAAGAACGGAGCCCATAAGCATGCCCCAACCATTCCAGAAGCCTAAGAAGACGTTCTCCACCGCCGAAAGGTTGTAGATCACACATTCTATGCCGAGGAATGCTTGGATCCTTCGTTCAGGGGTTTCATTACTTATTCACATTTTTCTCCATGTTTCCCCTTTTCTCAACCATGTTTTGCTCTAAGATGAACATGCATGGCTAATCCCCTTTATCTTTAGGATCGGGAGTAGCCCAGGGAAGCATTGTATGACATTTTTATCATAGTAATTCAAAATTTATCTCTTAAATCCGTGGTGTGATTTCATTTTCTCAATTATATTGTTATGCTTGATCACCATAATAATAATCTAATGCCTTTAATTACTTTGAAAGAAGAATTAACGGTTGAAAAGAGAAGAAATTCACATTAATTCACAAATCCCTTGAACAAGGTGATGTAAGGTTAATGGTGGAAACCTAGAGGTCGATTCTAATGCACCTAGTTTAGGGTATAGGTTGCTACGATGGTGGAACCGACTTATATGTAGGTAGTGAATTGTACCACGACAATGGGCAATTCTGACTACAGGCCACTACCCGGATTGAGAGGTGAACCTGAATTAATATATGGAAATTCATACAATGATAACCCGTGGTGAAACCGCAATCCTAAAGATCTCCACTTGAATTGATTAAACTAAACACTTAATCGATTGCTTTGTTTTATTTTATTTTCTTTTATTTTACAACAACTCTCAAACTCTTTTAATTGGTTTAGCTGATCGTGACCAATGAGTAGTAGTTTACTGATAATTTAGTGTTCCTGAGTTCGACTCGGGCCTCACAAAGGCCTATACTACTTTGACGCATGCACTTGCGTTATACACACGGAAAAATCGTGTCATTTAACCCCTATAAAGAGTCTAATGGTGTATGTTAGGGGGATCATGGTCTCACCATACATATTTGTGTTTGTTTAAACCATTTGTGTTAATAGATAACAAAAAATGTGGTCACATTCAATTAGGAATGAATGAACATAGAAGGATGGGTGTCCTTATCATAAATATTTTTCACATACAACATGATATTTTTTGTGGAGGCTTCTTTAAACCAAGCATGAACCATGTCATTATGCCTCGGGATGTTTGGTCAAGAACTCGTCCTTCCAAGCATGGCCGCCGCTGCAGCCATGCAGCTGTAGCTGCAAGAAGTCGGGGTCGAAGGAACGGGATACAGGTGGTCCTGGGCGGCCGTGGAGGTCTCCCGCCTCAAGCAAAACCACGAAACACACCTGCATTGCTCTAGGGTTAGATCCCTACCCTTGGTTAGGTTTTCCATGAGAAAGAGAAAGGACGAGAGTGTGGGATCTCTCTCTCTCTCTCTCCTGGACTCATACTAGGGCTTTACCCCTTTATATAGGGTGAGCAACCACGCCCTAAGACAACTATTCACGAATCAAAGAATCCATTTCCGAATAGGAAACCAAAACTTCAATGAGAAGTAGTATTCTCTCTCTCTTCATCTTTTGGATATTCCCTATTATTTGGATATATATATATGAATTCGAAAATCCTTTCCATTACTCTCTTTATATTTGCTTTTTAACCCATGGGCACGAATTTCCATTTTCCTTTAATAGCAACTATTTCCTTTTTTTAACAAAACCACAACAGTTCATTAATAATGTATCCCATTATCCTTTAATTTTGTATTATTGATATTTCCCCTTTCTCTTTCTTCATTGGTGCTCCTTTGACCCCAAATAACTCCAAGAATTCGAAATTCTTTTTTTATTGGACACTCATTATCCTTCTAGATGCATCTAAATGCATTATTTCACATTATCTTGTTTATTTCTTCATTAAAATATATCTTTTTGGAGTTTTCTCTTTGTTTCTCTTTTATTTTCCTTATTGGTATTCCTTTAAACATTAGGAATCCTTGGGATACGAAATTCCACCAAGGATTACTCCATTATACCACTTTTCCCTTATTTTACACATTTCATCAATATTTTCAATTTCTTTCTTAATAAAGAAAATTTTTATTAATCTTTTCTTTTCTTATTACTTTTCTTTGCAACCTTAGATTCCTTGGAAACCAAGGAATCCAAGAGGCACGAAATCCTTCCTTGGATTTGCCTTCTAGAGGTTTCTACCTCTTTCTTTTCTCAAATATTCAATTATTCATTAATTAATTGGATTTCCTTATTATTGGGCCCAATAGCCAAAAAAACCCACAAATCAAACAACAAGGCTATTTTAAATGAAATCCATTTATTCACAACAAAATACATCATTATTTTTTCATTTATCTTTGTTATGAGAAATTACATTTCTCAGCAAATGAACCCAAAATTGGGGTTGTAACATAATGTCTAGATAATTGCGAATATGCACATAACTTGGCTTAAGTATTAAATTAGTGTACAAATTCTACCCTTCCAAGTCTAAAGTCACTTCAGACCTATATATAATATTTGACATATGATAATATTCTAGAAATCCAAACCTTTGTAAGAAACCCTAGATTGAATCATGATACTATCCTAACAAGAGTGTTCAATATTACTGATTATAATAAGAGGATAATAGAAAGCAAAACCCTTAAAATCATGTCTTTAAAAGTTTGGAATCTATTTATGAAAACAAAACCGAAAGATAGAGAGAAATATTCTAGAACATATTTTTTATAATTTTTGGAGCTTCTAGTTAATAGTTATGTTTATATTATATTTTCATTATTTACTAGTATATTGATGAAAATTGATACCCAAATGACCATGACACGCTTGCATATTTGTTTTGGAACCTAGGACGTGAAAGGGAATTATCAACATGATGATATCAAATAAATTGTTTGGCTTATTAGAAAGCGAGAGGAAGAAGATGAGTAAACCCCTACATGAAAATCAGAACAGTTATATGGGCTAGGGGAAAACACACAAAAAATCCAAGGCCTGTCTCCCTTCTCGTAACTTCGACGCCATGAACACATCACGAAAGTGAGTAGGTTGTGATTGAGAAGAGGGGAATCCCATTGAGCAATGATCATATGAGAGCCAACAAGAGGGATGAATGAATCTTACCACTCGATTCAATTAAGTCTAGTGAGGTAGAGTGGCGACAGTTGTGGCTGGAAGCGCCAATGAGGGATTGAGTTTGGAGGAAACAACAAGACTATTTGAGGTAAAATTGACACCACTGAGAGATAACACGTGATAAGATGAAATCCTAGAGTAGGTTACATGTATAGGGTTCTACATTAGGGATTGTGTACATGTGGCTTGAAGAAACTTGAGCACAAGACTGGGAAAATCTCAAATATTCAATGATAGGCTTCAAGTAAAGCATCAATGGATTTGTATTTTGATAACAAAACTAATGGTAAAGAAGTCTCAAGACAAGATGGAGTGTGGAGGGAAGAATTCCAAATTTAATTTTCCATAAAATTGGTGGCTTATTTCCTTTCTTGGAGCAAAGTTGATGAAAACTTAATAGCCATCCTATCTAATCCAATATAGCATGTATCTGCTATAGTTGATTGACAATGTGATAGAATGGCACATGAATTGTCAAATCAGGTTTTTTTTTGATGAATTCAGGAGGAAATCTTATTCATCCCGCCCTCCTCTTGCGAGCATTATCAAACGAAAGCATACAATCACTAATTAAACATGAATAAGTAAATATGGTAGTACTACTACCATTACAATCACTAGCCATTAAACTGATGCACCCCATAGGGGGTGCGGCGGCATACTCAATATATGCACATTGATTTTGGATATTAGACTACCTATGGCAGCATATAATATCAATGGAGTAACGGTTTTCCTCCCAACACAGCCAGATACCACCCGAGAAGCCTCTAGCCTCTACTCAAAAGGAATTGGAGAAGCCCAGCCTTTCAATGGTTTCCATAGCTCTCTCCGCACTAATGCGCGGTTCAAGGATGGCAACCAGATCGGGCCTATGGATGGACATCATATCTTTCAATGCTAACCTCCTTCTTTCACTACCTATTCTAGGTTTTTAGACTAAAGTGATTCACAACTAATTTCCTTTTTCTTTCCCAATTAAATTGGATGAGAAAATAATGTCCAAATAAAGTGAAACTTGGTGGGTTATCTAATTAATGGTGGAGGAATCCAAATTTTTCATTATTTTTTGCATTTGAAAATTTTTAACATGTCAAATCTTAACTTGATTCCTGAATAATATTTTTAGCATATTAATTTATTCATTTATCATTTAATATTCAAATTTTGTATGTGACTCCCTCTTACCTATACTTACCCGTAGGAAAAATCTAGATGTTTATTTTGAACTTAAATTCTTCAATGTGATGCATTTGCAATTTAGGCCAAAATAGTCTATTTTACCTATTTTTTGTATTAATGCTTCAAATAATTTTTAATTTGGTTGAAACTCAATATTTGAAGATTACTAACATCCTAATACAATCCAAAATGAGAATAGGATTCTAAAATAAAAGATTATATGGTAAAGGGAAAAATAATATTTATCTAAGTTTGGGTATGTTACAACTCTCCACTCTTAAACGGAGTTCATCCTCAAAAACTCAAATAAAGAGGGAGGTGTGAGTTTGCAACATTTCCTCTTTGAGATCCCAATTTGTTTCCTCTAGACCATGATACTACATAAAACTTTTACTTGTTCAATTTATTTACTTTTAGCTTTTTCGCACCGGATCCAAGGACCTTCACAAGGTACTCCTCATAATTTAAATCTTTGAGAATGTCTATAGGTTCTATTTATAGCATATGGGATGGATCTTTCACATATTTCTTCAGCACAAACACATCAAAAATATTGTGCATCTTATCATAACCACGAAGTAACACCAAATAGTAAGCACACTTTCCAATCTTATCCAAGACTTCAAATGATTCCACATAGAGAGGACTAAGCTTTCCCTTCACATTAGATCTTGCAATTGACTGAATCAATTTTATTTTCAAGAAAAGTAGTCACCAAATAGAAGACTCACATTCATCCTCTTGTTATCAATGTATATATTATATCGATTGTGAGCCACTTTCATATGTTTCTTTATCAAACAAATATGGTCATTCATTAGTTTCATGTCATCAAACTTCACAAGAGTACCTTCACCAACATCATATGATTGAATAGGGGAATGGCAAGTTTGGCCATACAAAGCTTCAAAGGGTAGTGCACCTACGTTTTCTTGGTAGATATTATTATAAGCACTCATCCAATGGGAGATATTTGTCCCAAAAAAACCACACCAGCCCATCACACAAGCTCATAACAAATATTTTAGGATATGAATTGTCCTCTTAGATTGAACATCAATATGAGGGAGGTGGGATGTATTAAAACATAAATATGATCCCATTTCTTCTTGAATTTTCCTCCATAGTTGGGACATATACTTAGGATCTATATCATCCATGATGGATTTTAGCACACTATGAAAATAGACTATACATTCCATGTATATTGGTACCATGTCTTGAACCATATATGTGGCCTTGAATAGTAAGAAATGAGTAGACTTGGTAAGTGAATCTACCACAACCCAGACTACATCAAAAAAACTTCTACATTTTATAAACTCAAACACAAAATCCATCATAATATTTTCCCACTTACACTCTAGTATAACAAGAGGTTGAAGAAGTATACCAGATGTTTGATGTTAAATACTTACTTTTGATAGGTCAAACATATTATAAAAAAGGTAGAAATCTCCTTCTTCATATTTCTCCACAAGAAAATACTTTGCAAATCCTTGTACATCTTTGTCGTACCAAGGTGAATTGTATATTTAATCCATGAGCCTCACTTAACACCTTCTTTGTCAGATCATCCACATTTGGTATTCATAATCGATGAAGAGAACAAAATGCTCCATCAACACCAATAGAGAAATTAGACTGTGGTTTTTCAATTAAAGATTTCATCTCTTTAAGGTCAAAACTAACTAATTGAGGTGCAATCACCTCAGAGATCTCAAATGGAATAATTGAAGACTAAACATGTGCACATACATGTTATCTACTAAAACATCATCCATGTCATTATTGATCCCATTTCTCCATCTAGAAACATGCTACATACTTCTCCATACAAGACAACAGTGAGATGCGCAAACAACATCCTTATTGTGACTAAGGGCGTCAACAACTACATAAGCTTTCCCAGGATGATAAGTAATAGTGAAATCATAATCCCTTAAATATTCCATCCAACTCCTTTGTATCATATTCAATTCCTTTTTTGTCATAAGATAGTGAAGGATCTTATGATCAGAGAAAACCTCCATTTGCACATGATAAAGGTAATTCCTCAAAATATTGAGAGCATCAACAATAGTTATGATCTCAAGATCATGGGTAGGCAAGTTTTCTTCATTCTTCTTCAATTAGTGGGAGGAATAGGCTATAACTCATTCTTCTTGCATAAGGACACAACCTAAGCCTTATCTAGATCCATCTGTATATATTACATAAGGATTTCCTATGATGGGTGAGGCCAAAATAAAGGCAAATGTCAAATAATGCTTCAGTTCTGGAAACTCATTTTCACATTTTCGGATCCGGATAAACTTGGTATCTTTTCAAGTTAACTTGGTTAGAGGATGAGCCAGAGCACAAAAGTTATTAATAAATTGGTTGTAATAAGCCACAATACCCAAGAACCTTGTATCTTAGAAATATTCTTTTGGGGTTGCCACTTAAGTCACAACTATAACTTTTGTTTGATCCAAAGCTATGTGACATGCTAATATCATGTGGCCTAAGAACATCACTTCCTTTATACAAAATTCACACATGGAAAACTTGGTGTAATGTTAGTTCTCAGAAAGAGTCTACTAGATGATCCACAAATGTTCTTGATATTCACCCATTGACTTAAAGTAGATGAGAACATCATTGATTAATATTACCAAAAAGTCATCCAAGTAGGGGTCGAAGACCAACTTCATAAGGTCCATGAAAGAGGCAGGAGAATTAGTCAACTTGAAAGGAATGACTTATAACTCATTATGACCATAACATGTGTGGAATACCGTCGTTGGTATATCCTCATCTTCTACAATCATCTAATAGTATCCAGTTCATAGATTCCTCTTCGAGAAAATAGTAGCTAACTTCAACTGATCGAATAAGTCATCAATGATGTGGTAAAGGATAGTGAATATTTACAATCACTTGATTCAACATTCTATAATCCATGCACATCCGTAGAGAACCACCTTTATTCTTTACAAATAGAACAAGTTCTCCCTAAGGAGAGACACTAGAGAGGACAAAAGCCATGCAAGATGTTCTTACAATTAGTTCTTGAGTTTTTCAAGCTCCGTAGGTGGCATGTGATAAGAAGGTTTCAAGATAGGGGCGGTTCCTAGTAAGAGATCAATGAAGAACTCGACTTCATGAGAAGGAGGTTTACTAGGTAGCTCGATAAAACATCAGGAAAATCTCAAACCACATCAGTATCTTTCAACTGAGGTGGTGAGGGGTCAAGGACAATGGATGCCAAGTAAGCTTGACAAGCTTGGCATCCGTGTGAGATAAGGTTTGCTGCTTTTACAGATGAGATGATGAATTTCCTATACTCATATTTTCTTCCCTTTGGATGGAGTCACTGACCATCTGAGTGAAGCTTACTAACCTTTTTCTCACCACATAATAAAGAGGCATCAAACTTTTTCAACCAGTCCATAGCCATAATTAAGTCGATGGGCATCATGTTTGGTAGGATGAATTCAGTTATAAACATCCTGTTAGATATACAAAGTTCCACGGGTGGGGTTTTTAGATAGGAAGATCATACACTGCCACTAGGGGTCTGAACATCAAGATTATAGTCCATCTATGTACATTCTAGATCTATCATATCGACAAGTTTTGAATATATAAAGGTATTTGAAGACCTAGAATCAAATAGAACCTTTGTAGGATATAAGTTTAGATGCACACTACCTTCAATCACTTCATTATCATCAACAACATCCACAACATCCATTACGAAGACACGCCCAACATGCTTTTCCACTGTGGGACTTTGTCCCTAAGAGTTGATTTTGTTCCTTGAAGGTGAATTAGGATGAGCTTGTGCTTGATTTGTAGGTTGTTGGGTAGGCACACTACATTGCTAAAGTTGTGGGAACTGGGGCCTATGTGCCCAACCTAATCACAGTGATGAAAGTTGTGGGCATTGGGGACTGATGTACCCAACCTAACCACACTTATGACATGTAACCTACTTCCCATCTCTTAGTGTTCCAGGATTCTTCATTTGGCAACTACATGGAGGATGATGATGCACACAATTATTGTTCTTATGTCATTGTTGATATCCACCCAATCTCTTCCTTCTGATATTATGTGTTGGTACTTGAAATCTCATATATCACTCAATATCTAATGCCTTATCAACCATCTATTGGAAAGTGGGAGGAATATAGGGGACTAGAGTGTGACCCATGTTGTAGGTAAGTCCTTGCAATAATAGAGTACCCTATGGTCCTCACTCAAATCAGTAACATAATTCTCAAGCAACAAAAATCTTTTTGCATAGGAGGGGATAGATATAGAACCTTGCTACAGACTATAGAACTTTGTTTCTTTCTTTCGAAGGGGATAAATGTAGATGTATTTCTCATGGAAGAGTACCAAGAATTGTTCCCAAGACAAAATATAGGAGTGGTGAGTTTGTGCTATCCCATTCCTCCAGACATGTGCTAGTCCATTCAAAATATAAGATGAAAACATGACCTTATAGTGAAGAGCACATGCCTTACCCTCAAGCATCCACTCTATATCTAAAACCCAGTCGTCAACCTTATCAACCATCCCTGATTCACCTTCACCCTTGAAGTAGGGTGGTTTCATCTTCATGAAATTCATCAATAATTACTCCTTCAACTTATCAGACACAGGAGGGGTGTTCAACTTTACCACCATGGTCGTGGTGAGAAATTTTTGTAGCAAGGATAACTCATATTCATGGGAGATGCTAGTCGAGGTATTAGCGGTGGGGATGACAACACCCTGAGATATAATGGTGACATGGGAACTCAATTTATCTCTGATAGGGGGATCCACTGACATGCTGAAGTGAGGCATTATCTGTGCAAAGAAATCATTTGAAATGCCAGACTAGGGGTAGCAGTGGTATCGTCAAATAGGTTTGGTTTTATTGAAACTTAGGTATAGCATATAAGGCAAAATTTTCTAAGGATGAATTCTGAGATAGTTAGATTACTGAGCATATAAATGTTTTTCTATCATCTTGTAAGGAGTGGGACCCAGAGGGGTTCAGTCCTTACTTAATTTAAGAAAATAATTTCATAAAACCACATTCATTCACAACTATAAAACAATAACCATCAAATAAAAGGGGTCCTCAATATTTTTTCAATAGTTTACTAAGAGAAACATAGTTTTGTAGAAACAGAAAGTAAACCTAACTATTCTAAATTTATTTTTCAAGTTCAAAATTGGGTCAACAAAGGGAAACTAATAAGATATAAAATCTAAACTAGTATCATTGATTTGTGGTGAGAAACCTACTGATCTTAGAACACATCTTGAAGCTAGTCCCTAGCAATGCCTCCTCCATCCTGGTCCTCAAGATGTGCTACCTCTAGGAGGGTTGAAAGTAACACCTAAAAGAGCAAATTCAAGAGAAAGGATGTCAGCAAACATTGAGTATGTGTAGTGAAAAAAGCTAGGCATTACTATAGATCATTGAAAGTTTACAAAAGATATCAATAAAGGGATGCTCAAAATAACTAAGTCCCTATAGAATCAAAAAATTAAGATATGAGGCATGTCCATCATGAATATTAATAATTAGGAAGTCTTGAACTTTAAAAATTTCTATCAATAAATCATAAGCTATGCATGCAACTCTCATACACTAATGTTATTTAAAGTACGTCGGGGACACCATAGGCTCTCAACCAAAAATATTTGGTGGAAAAGTGCATCATGGGTGGAATTAGTGTGCTCTATATATAATGAGTGGAAAAGCACACTTGAGGTGGAAAACGTGTGCCTTGTGTATGGTTGTGCTCATGTAATACTACTAAAATAAAATTAGTCTAAACCATGCATACAAATAGAGAAATGTAAGTTAAACTTTAGAAAAATCTTCACAAATTTTAGGGAAAGGATGAGAACATCCTCATAAGTAATAAGTCTAGATCAAATGATAGTCAACAATATGATCAGATAGTTTTAGTTGAACTTTAAGGAAATAATCCCATAAGATATAGATATTCAAAATGTTACATGAGTATTCAAAGAGTATCAATAGATGCTTCATATGAGATCGAATTTCAAAATGTCACCTCAGACCTAGATATAATGGTTTTTACATAAATTAGATTCAATTTATGTTACGTATGATGAAACTTTAGAACTCCAAACCTTTAGAACAAAACCCTATATTAACTCACGATATTAACCTAACAAGAGTGTTCGATATTAATGATTATATGTCTAATCCAAAGTTATTAATTTTGTTCACTATAATTTTTTAAAAGTTCACAATAATAGGAGGATAAGATAAAGAAAAATGGTAAAAATCACATCTTTAAAACTTTAGAATCAGGATCTGAAAAGAAAATGAAAAGATAGAGAAAAAACCTATGATTTCCGAGCACAATTTCTATAACTTTTGCAGCTTCTAATAAAAAGTACAAATTTTATATGATTTACATGATTTACTAATTTATTGATGAAAATTGATATTCAAATGACCATTACATCCATGCATCATACTTTTGGAACATAGATTGTGTTAGGGCATTATTGACATGATGATATCAAATAAAGTTCATGGTTTATTAGAAAGATAGAGGTGAGAAAATGAGTATACCCCTACATGACAATTAGAATAGTCACATGGGCTGGGGGGAAACAAAAAATGCAAGATCTGTGTCCCTACTCGTGACCCCAATGCCACGAACACAACATTGAGATGAGCAGTCATGGTTGAGAAGAGGGGAGTCCCAATGGGTGATGATCTCGTAGAACTAATAAAATAGGAACCAATGACAAGGATGAAAGAAGATTACTACACGAATAAATTGAGTTATAGTGAGGTAAAGCACTGACAATTGTAGTTGGATGTTTCGATGAGGAGATTGAGTCTAATGGCAACAATGACACTATTTGAGGCAAAATGGGCACTAGGTGGAGATTGCATGTGATGAGACAAAACCCTACAATAGGTTAGATATATATAGGGTTCTACGTTAGGGCTTCCATACATGTGGATTGAAGAATCATGGACCCTGAGAATTGGTCAAATCTCAAATATTCAATGATAAGTTTCAAGTAAAGCATTAATAAATATATATTTCAATAAGTTCTTACACCCAAAACACACGAAAACTACTAATCATTAGATTAGGGCATAAGTTGAGGATATAGAATAATAAAAAAACCATATTAACCTTTTTCTTGATTCAAACTCTTTTCTTTCTCACATTTTGTCACAAAGCCATTCTTACCCTAATTTCAATCCCACTATCCAAATGGGCAGTGTTAAAGGGATTAGAGTGCCTGTCCCTTAGTGGCTTGAAAACCACACAAAGTTAATATTCAAAAATGAAATAAAATTCATAAATAAACCAAAAGTTTATTACACAGGGCCCATAGGAAACATGGAAAAAAAAATAGAAAAGAAAACTAGCCAAAAAATACATCCCTTTTAAAAGTTAGCTCCCAATGAAGAGTCCAGATTTGATGTAGCAGTCTTTTTTTCTGTAGATAAAAGGACTATATAGCATGTGCATAGTCTCTAGTATTTTCATTACCTAAAATCAATAAAATCATGACACAATCAATGTGATTGCACGGTACACTATACAAAAATAAGTAAAATAGTACACTTGGCAGGACTTATATTCAATATGTATAATGAACAATTTTCTGAAACCAATATTTGCTTGAAATTTTTTTTATTCCAAATTTCTCATTATGATGATATTGAGAAGCATGCTTATATTTTATTTGGCTCCATCTTCCCAACAAGATGGGGGAGGTCACTATGCTCCTTCTCTCCATATGAGATAGGAGGTCAATGTACAAGTTCCACCCTTCGAATGAGGAGGCCACTTGTACTCAATATCAACATTAGCAACATTATGATCATCATAACAGGGGCAGCCATAGTGGACAATGTCATTTATGTTTTCAAGTTTGTCACAAAATATAATATATGAAAATCATAAGACTATCACTAGTAAAAATTGGGCCATTATTCACGAGTGAGTCCTGTCACAAACCCCTCTCTACAGGCCCTCACAAATAGGGACGGTTGTGAGTCTGGCCCTCACAAATGGTCCGTGAAGTGAACTCACGTGACAAATACCAGTGGCCCTCACGAATACAATTGTCACAGACCAACTGACCCTCAAGAATGTTATATTGAGGGACTATTTATCCTTCATAAATACATTTTTGAGGGACTATTTAGCCTTCATAATAACATTATTGAGGGCATGTTTAGTTCTCGTAAATACATTTTTGAGGGACTTGATGGTCCTGGAGAATATATTTTTGAAGGGATAATGCCTTCATTAATATTATTTTTGAGGGGCTATGTGGTCGTCATCAATGCAATTTTGATGGTCAATCTGGATCTCAACACTACATTTTTGAGGAACTAAAGACCTTCATCAATATATTTATGAGGAACTACTGTAAATGATTTAGTTATTGACTATTGAATGATTTATTAAATGTTAATTAATGGTTACTATAGTGAATATCAAATTTTAAATGAAAACTTTGTATACATAACCCAAGCAATATTGTTATACTACTTCAAATGACATCATAAGAAGATTCAACACCAAAAGGACACATAAAAATGTTAAATCACCTCAAACCAATTTCTATTATTGAAGCAAAATATTATCCATACATTGCGTGCTCAACGTTGATATAAATAAAGAATACATATGGTTCTAAAATTTGAGATTGATGACAATCAACATATCATTCTAGAAACTCTTAAGATCTATAATGTCTCCATATTCCTTCAAATGGTGTGGTGCTCTTCATCAATGCCAGGCCTCATACAGTTATGTACTTGAGTATTCTTCTCCTAAAAATGACAAATCATTATATTAATAGAATTTAAAGTTTATACATAAATCATAGTACAACAAACAACTTACCCTTATATTTCGGTTTTGGTCTACTCCAAGGTGCATAGTCCGTCGAAATCCATCATTAAAAGTAATTCTACCCTATCAATATAAATACAAAAAGGAATCAGAGTGAGTGCGAAGTAGAGATAAATGTAAGTGAACCATCTTAGCAGTAACATGCACCCATAAACTAAAATTATGATTGAACTTAGTAAATAGTACATAATTAAAAAAAACTCAGTGGGTTATATGCCTATATCTCTGTTGACTACACTTAGTTGTTGTCATCAGCGAGATGCATCTATAGATACAAAAAGAGGACGATCCTCACATGATAAAAAAGAGTCATCTGTGGGTATGACATGACCCCAAAAGATGGCTGCTGGACTAATATGTATGTCTCTAGTCTGTCTGCTGATATGTTATATAGTAAACTACCATAACTCTCTCTGATTTCCTACTACAGCTGTTACTCTAAAATGTGTTGGAGCATCAATGGGTGAAAAATAGCCTTTGACCAAAATGTTGCCGCCTACAACAACGGTATGTCAATCACTTCAGGCTTGCAACATCAGTTCTATTGTATTGTATTCTACCTGGTGTTGGTCTCAAATTCACTGAGTTTGGATATACCTTGGCATTGTTTTAGGTTGTCAAGTTGAAGGTTCTATGTGATAGCTTCTTCAAATTAAAATCCATCAAAATCAAATTATTCCTTCAAGAAGAGGTATTCCTCTTTGTTCAATTTTGCTACAAACCCAATATCACAACAATTTAAGTATCTAGATCAATGCAGCTACTCCATTTTACTTGATTTTGCAGAAGGAAATCCTAACCACCTAGATAATTTCTTCATAACTTAGAATAAGGAATTGTATATACATCTGAGAAGAGCTTCTGGGTAAGTTACAGAAGTATTTCTAGAATAATAACCATTTCTCTCGTGTCTCCTATGAAAGAAGACGCACTACAAAAATCTGTCACATGTACGTGCTTAATGATCATTTATAGATATAAATATATCATTTGAGAACACAATAGCTAAAACCCAACTATATTTACCTACCGTGTTCCAAAACTGATTACTACAGGAATCTTTGCGGGGTTATAAAAGATGGGAGAGTAGCTGCGAGCAGCAGAAACTGCCAGCAGCAGCAAAAATAGCAGCAAAGAGCAACAACTTTTAGTGGTAATGGTGTGATTTAGTAGACTTATGAACCTTGTGGAATATGTAACATTGTTAATATTGAATAATGGTATGTAGTATGCTATAATTGGTCTTTAGGGTCAATTTCTGCAAATTACTGTTAAATTTTACTTGAGTAATAATTATTTGAAGCATACTGTTCTAAAAATTAAAGTCGGCTCTGTTAAGAGAAGTCTTTATCTCATGAAAAACAAATAAACAATTAAGTTAGCATAGCATATGAGATTTCATTGCTTATTGTTGTTACTCAATTACAATCCCAGATTTATGAAACATTAGTTTCAGAATGATATAATTATATATTTATTTAGTCGTATTGATGCATTGATGCATAAGTTCTAGGAAATAATGAAGGATGAGGTATATCCCAAGGATGATAAAACCAACCAACTGGTCCAACTTAGTTGAGAAAGGAAGCAGTGGCTAGGATGGTTGGGTTCACTCATGGAATAGGAAACTGTTGCAAACTAGCCAAGAACCTATTCAAGTGATCTTCCTCTATTTACAAGAATGAAAGCCAACACATCATCGGCCAATGAAAGTGAATTGTCTGCCCAACATAGTAAATTAAATGATGTATCCAAATTTGTAGTCAGTGCAGTAAGAAATCCTCAGGTAGCCTAGAAAATCCACGCAATGCTGGTAGAAAGTGGTGCATCACCTCCACCAGATCTATTCTTAGATCTAGATGGTTCACAATATGCAGAAATCACAAAAAAAATCTGCAGACGTCAATATGAAACAAGAGAAGTGGAATCAGAGTACTTGGTCTTCTGGTGCGGAGAATACAATCTCTTCCTCTGTTTCTGGTCTTCCAGACCGGAAGAAAAAACAATGTGAATCTTCAGAAAAGAAAGATACCTTAAACATCAACTCCGTGTCCGAGGAAAAAATTATGGAACTTTTTGCTGCTGTGCGGGAAGAAAAGAATTCCTCTACGGATCAATCTCAATTTGATATCAATTCAAGCTCAGTACAACCTGCATTTAATATGTTAACTCATACAACAAACTACCATCTGTCAGATGGCACAATAGTTAATCACATGAGAACAGAAGTAGATACAACACTCCAGATTCATTCTGAAAGGCAAATGGCATCCATGAGTGGCAACTCGTATCTTCCTACTACTAAAGAAAATGATAGTTCCTCTCTTCCTAGTCCAGTACTTGATGGTGTCGCTGAGTGTGAAATACCTTGGGAAGACCTTCAAATTGGAGAACGCATTGGACTAGGTATGGAAACTATTTTCAATCATTCTCCTTTGCCATCTCTATTACGTTGCTTTTTGTATTTCTGTTTCCCACTCACCATTGTTTTTCTCTAGGCAGTGTATATGAAAAATAAGCAAAAAAATTGTCTAGCCCATTTTGAACTTACAAAATACTGTTTGTACCTCACTTCTGAACAAAATATCAAGCATAGCGTAGCTATTGTGATTCTCCATGTGGAAGTGATGTTTTCCTTATTGTGGTGTGGAAATGTAACTTTGCATAGACAAGTTGGGCTGTTAAAACTTAATGGTCTCCATAAAATGATAATGGAATCCAAATTGTATTCTACATTGATAAATACTCATTAGCAATCAAAAAGTATAATGGTTTTAAATCTTTTTGGACTTTATAATTTTGAATTAGGTCTAGTAAACTTTGATAAATAAAATGGAGTTTAGAGCTTTACCATAGCAAAAAGTAGAAAGGAAATCAAGTGAACTATATTTGGTCAGCCTAAGTACCGTTATAGTAGATAATGCTTTCCTACTTTTCTTTCAGTGGAAATGGAACATTATAAAGGAGTTATCTAAGAGCCTAATGATCATGAAACACTAATAAAGAGAGGAATTCTCTAGATAATAGAGAATAGATCTGTGTCAGATGAGGATGCATAATAATGGTGAAGTAGAGACTTCTTCCAAAGCAAGGGTACAGAAAGGAGAGAAGGGTTGCTTTAAATTTTGTCTATATTGCTATAGATGTGATCTCTAGATGGTCTGTTGGAAACCTTGGTGATGTAATCTATGCAGCATAATTGGCTATACTAATGACCAGTCATCCCTCTGAAATGAAACGTAATTGGCTATCCTAATGACCAGTCATCCCTCTGATATGAAACATAATTGGCTATCCTAATGACCAGTCGTCCATCCGCCATGAAACTTTACAACAAAACTAGATATTCTATGGTCAGTTTCCCCTCTACCATGGAACTTTGATATTAGACAAATGAGAATTATCTTTGAAAAAGTTGTTGTTGATGATTGGAGTCTGCCTTAGGCTCGGTGAGGTAGGGTCTAGTAGACATCCATTGAAGATGGAACATGATTTTTAGGGTATGTTGATATCAATCATTTATTCCTCTTGGAGAAACAAGATGAATAGAGCTTTTTCTAGTAGAGGTGAGGCCAATGATTGTGGCGTGGGAGTTCTGGATGATGAAGGTTGGCTGTTTCACAACAATTTCCTATATGAAGGATGCATGCTTGAGGATCGCCATGTCATAGAGGTGCAAGAACCTTCCGGGTTGAAGATATGCAAAGAAAGTTGAGAGATTCCTTTCATGACCATGTTTTTATCCTTCAATGTTGGTGGATGATGTTCTCTAGCTTTTGTGTTTAATTATTCTATGCCCTGATGATCGTTGTGGTGATAAGTATAATTTTTCTCCTTGGCTAATTGTAATGTAATTTGGCTCCTTACGGGTTGGAGATATGCAAAGAAAGTTGAGAGATTCCTTTCATGACCGTGGTTTTATTCTTCAATGTGGGTGGATGATGTTCTCTAGCTTTTGTGTTTAATTATTCTATGTCATAATGGATATTATGGTGATAAGTATAATTTTCTCCTTGGCTAATTGCAATATAATTTAGCTTACATAAAATTCAAAGATGATCAAGATTTAGGGACCTATGGCATTGTTGGGTGGAGGAGGCAAGTCTATTTGTTAGACATGATTAATTGATTTTGCTAAGAGGAGGGAAAAGGGAATAGGTTAAATCAAAGTTTTCTAATGTTGATAGGTTAAATCTAAGTTTTCTTAGTATTGTTGAGTTAGGGAGTGCGGAGCTTCCTAAACCATGGTTTGTCAATGTTTCTAGGTGACTGAAGTAGCTTCTTGGAACTTGTAAATAGTTGACTCAACCATGCCAGTGATGCCTACCCAACAGTGGTGGGGTGCATTGATATTCTCTTATAGAGTTAAGGTGCAAAAAATATGCACACGTCAACTTTGATACTTAGGGCTAGTGATAGTGATGCCCTCTAAGAGTTTAGGAGATGGGTTGTAACATGATTGAAATGTATTGGAGTATCCTCATTTTATGAAAATACCCCCACCCCATCTCCCTTGGACCACTTCCTCAGAGTACATCCTGTTGGATCTATAATGGGATCTAGAATAGGGGGGCGTGAATAGAGCTTAATGTGCCCATAGCCTAAAAACTAGAGGATTCTCCATGAAAGATTGGAGATTATTTAACTTTGTTGTTCATTTGGCCACTATTATACTCTATATCATGTTTACCAATTTATTTGGTACTATGGTGTGGGATATCATTAAGATTATTTTTACAACTGGGAAACTAGATGAAGAATAAGAACACGTAATATGTGAGGAACGAATATCCAAAAATGATAGAACTCTGTGGTTTTGATGTGAGAATCTCTCAGTTATTAGTTTATTTTTGTCATAGAATATTTTTTCTAGGAAGTCTTTATCACTCTGATTTGATGTTGTGAGACATGCCAGCTAATGCATGGATGAGGAAGAGGGGTACAACAGCATGCAGTTTTGGATGAGGGTGCCTGGGTGTGGATGCAACATCTTCATGTGGGGCATGTGTAGTGCTTGCATGCATTTTTGAGCTGTGGGGCAACTGTTGGTTGCTGCACAGATCTGCGTATAAGCTCTGTATATAAATACTTTGGTAAGCCTTTAAATCTCTAACATGGTTATTATATATAGTTAAGCATGTCTACTAGATAGTTGATGAGATTAGGAATTTTTTTATCCAATTTTATGGGAGTAGTGAAATCTCAATGGACCTTTTTTTATCCATTTTACATATATGAATCCTTCGATACCTCAATGAATATATAAATACTACCTACTTCAAAAATTAATACTCCCACATATCATACAAAATTTAAGGAAAATTATACTCTCTGGAATCGATACTAATGTGTGAATAGGTAATCGGATGGATGAGGGCTATGATTATTCACTCGAACCTAGAAAATTATATACTCTAGAATCGATACTAAATGATATCACACAATCTATAAACATTTTTCCTACCACACAAGATGTCCTTATATTCGATTCAAGTAATGCAATCAACTTCATCTTAAACTCTCAAGTATGTGCCTCTAAATACAAGCTGCTGGTTGATGACATCACTATGTCAGAGAAAGATGTAACATTCAAAAGATAATATACCAAAACAGATCTCGAAACAATCGCGCAAGGCTTTGATGATAACGGATATGGATGGGTGATGCGCAAGGCGTCGATGAATTCATAGGTAAATTGATGATTTAGATAGACGAGGTCATCAGGGATCTCAAGGTTCACAAAAAGAGCTATCGAGATTATGACGGGATGCATGAACAAGTTCTACTGATGAAGAAGGATACCAGATCAGAGATGAAGGCATCACAAGGCAGTGATAATACCTATCACAGTGATCGCGGACGAGGACGGGGAGGCCAGTGAGGTCGAGGATGAGGTCGAGGGTGTGGTAGAGTAGGCCGTGGTGAAGGGAACATCACATGACAAGCTGTAGAAGGAAATCACGACACCAATCGCGATAAGGGCAATGTCAGGTGCTTTCACTGCAATAACCTTGGTCACTATGCTTTTGAGTGCCAAGGGAAGCAGCGGAAGGAAGAAGCCAATCTGGCTCGAGTGCCTGACGAGGAACCATCCCTATTATTGGCAAAGCATGACGTGCAGGAGCTCAATGTGATCCTGCTAAATGAGGACAAGATCATACCAAATCATATGACAGGGCGACGAGCAAAGTTTAGAGAATTACATGAATCAATCAATGGTTAGGTGATATTTGGGGATGGCCCTATAACTCCACAAACACTCGCGGTAAATAGGTACTTCTTTCTTTTGGTTGATAATTTTAGTAGAAAAATGTGGGTGTATTTAATCAAGGAGAAAGGAGAGGCGTTCAAATGTTTCTAGAAATTCAAGGTCCAGGTGGAGAAGGAAACTGAACTTTCACTGAAGATCCTTAGAATAGATCATGGAGGAGAATTTATGTCTTTGAGATTCATCTCATTTTGTGAAAAGGAGGGAGTCCAACAAACCTCACGACACCTTACACTCCACAACAAAATGGAATGGTAGAAAGGCGAAATAGAATGGTCATGGCCACTACGAGGAGTCTTTTGAAGAGCATGAATGTGCCTGCATTCATGTGGAAGGAGGCTGTAAGACATGTTGTCTACTTGCTCAATCAGATGCCTATTAAAGTGTTAATAGATATCACACCTCATGAAGCCTGGTTAGGAAAAAAACCTCATCTCGATCACCTAAAGATCTTCAGATGCACAACACAGATGAAGGTTCCAACTGTGCATACGAGGAAGTTAGATGACCACAGCGAATCATTAGTCTACCTTGGAGTTGAACCAAATAGCAAAGCTCACAGGCTTTATGATCCTTGAAAAAGGAGGATCAAGGTGAGCATGAATGTCGTGTTTGATGAAGAAAGGAAGTGGAGGTGGATTGAAATAGAAGGGGACAATCCACGATCTGAGGTCACTTTCATTGAGGAAAGACACAATGATCTTGAAAGAGGAGTAGGAATGAACGATGGTGATGAAGGACAATCATCCAGTACTACCATGCCAGCTCAGTCACAGGGAAGAAGAGGCCCAAGATGATTAACCTCATTATAATGAAAAGCTGGTATGATGTCAGCTTATTACGAGAAATAGGCACCACCCTCAAAAATGACTGTGCAAACTCTGTCAATCTGTACATAGATGTTCTATGTAATCAACACATTATTTGTTTATTCTAATTAACATGAAAATTAATTTTAGATAAGAGAAAATTGTCTTATCTTGTTTGATGAGTGTGAATGAATATGATCAGCTTAACAATATGTACATATTCCCATATAAGACATCTGTCTATAACTAAAGACTTTTCTAGGTACAACCTAAATGTCTAGATCATCATGTACGAGGACCTTGATATTACTAGCAGTCAAGAGTATGATTTCACATGACCAAGATATCAGTTACATGGCTTAGTTGAACAAAACACGGAAGTGGTTTCCTCCTCCTCAGTAAGCAAGATGGTAATACTTACTCTTTTCCATCCATTTGTTATCCCTGTGGGACTTGAGCCGGTTTTGCTTCCTTCTGAGTTGTCTTTTTGTTGTTCTTGTTTTTCCTTCTAGCTTTCAACTCTGCTTTTTCAGATTGGATTTCCATTCTCAGAATTATACTCTAAGAAGAGTTATATTTAGATCGTCATCTTTATATACAAAACAAAAATATATCTAGAATTTAAATGTATAATTACCACTATCAACAATTGAGAAGTTGCTTACTTTTTGTGAATGAAGACCTTCATCCTGTGACAAAAGAAAGCAAAAGGCTGGTTCTGTTAATAGTTTGCATAAAGTGCTACCGATGCTTCAACTTGCAGAGAAACTCAATTTTGATGATTACAAATAGGCTGACTGTAAGATATATCATAATACAAAATCCATGTCTGGTTGTCACCACTGTAGGTTGTCATGGCTAACCCTTTTCCGGATTGGTCATCATGGTCATCCTTCAAATCTTCTAAAATTTAACAAAACTTAGATTGTCAAGTCATTTACTCAGAATAGCCTACGGTCTTAGCCTCTTAAGTGAGCAGGTCATTCCCATGTTCAACTAGAAAACCATATTACTGGAGAGAGATTGGCACATATTCTGCACACATAAATGATTTACGATAGTAAAGTGCAAATAGGTGCTTTCGTTCAAGCCCACCTTAACAAAAGAGTTGAGAATTCTGCTTCTTAAACAACACAATTTATCAAAGACGTTGGAAATAAGTATATGGAATTATGGGGAAATGATATGAGTCTATATGTTGAATGTTACAATCAGATAGCGTTCAGTCATATGTAAATGTTATGAACCCATATGTAAACTATAACACAGATCATAACAAGGCAGTAGGAAGACATGGGTTCACTAAGCCTCTTAAGGCAGTGGCATACCCAAAGCAACAAAGGTGGCATTACAGCAAGTCACCAGTGAGGGAGGAGAAAATGAAAACAGAAAAGAGCACTTGGAAAGTTGGGAGCGTACAGGAAGGATTCAGAGGCATAGAGGAGTAATTAGATAATCAGGAGGAAGGGGGGCGTATATTAGTTTTGAAACATATGGAGAGGGGGGTGAGAGATCAACACAATTGAATCTAGCTTTGCAAAGAGTAGTATCAGACCAACAACATGAAGCATACCGGCAGAGTTCTATAAGAGGTTGAATGGGATGCACGCAAACGAGTAAGCAAGTAGCACATCAGTGTTCACGACCATTACCTCAAGAGATGGAGCAACTTGGGGGAGGCATACCCGACTTCTTCTAATACCGCACCAGAAACTGAATCTTGAACGTGCGTGCAGAGAACGGAATACGAGAAAAGAAGCCCCCAAATAAGATCACAGCTCAATTAGATTCTCAATACGGAATATGAGAAAAGAAGCCCCGAAATAGGACCTGCATATGGGGTAAGAGCACTCCCCACAAGCATCGCCCTTCCCCACGGCCCTCCCGCATGTCGCGTAGATCGGGGCTCCGTCGGACTCCATGATGTGCCCTTTGTCGTGTTGGGTGGCAGCGTATCGGAGGGGAGAAGCCACCTAGGGCTTTGTAGTGGTAGCATCGGTGCTACCCATCCCTCATCATTACTGGTGCGGAGAGGGGAGGACCGTCCGGACGCACACGGCGCGAGAGGGGGAAGCAAAGAGCGATGAAACAGTTTTGGAGGAATGAGTGGGGAGGTTTTTTTATAATTGACAAATGTTGTGTTTTAGAATGGAGGGAAGAGTTATGAGATGGAGGGAAACATTTGACATGGCATTTTTCACGGGGTGATTAGTGAGTAATGTATTTGTGAGGGATTAGTGTTCACATAAAAGTTCTAAGGATGTTAAAAATACGGTTGAGGGATTTGGTCCCATATTTGAAGGATGAGCCCTCACAAATAGACATCATTATTCATGATTTTTGGCTCCTCACAAATGTTCTTCAACAAAGGAAATTTTTTTTGTAGTGTATTTAGTAGGGAACAATAGATGAAACAAGTATATAGCCAAGTATACAAAAAAAGAGATTGATAAAAGTTATCATAAATACCATTTGTCGGTTCAAGGAGGAGATATAATAGCTTACTTTCTTGGTGGATGTTCAGAGTATTTATTCCAAGAAAATAGTAGATCAATTCATTGAGTCAGATCCTAGATCAGTAAAATTGGTTCAAGGGTCAAGATCATGGTGTTTATAAGATCATGTTTCAATATTAGATATTAGGGTTAAATTTTCCTTTTTCAACCTTAGGGTTAGGTCATCCACTTATAATCAACAATATTCCAAGATTTCCAACATTATTCATGTGTCAACAATGTTTCAAGTATAAATGACCCACTTAGGTATTTTAGGAACATATGTTAACCACAATCATTATCGTCGTTATTCAAGTCATAATCAAGTTTGTAGATCATCATCATGATGAATTAGCATCATTGGTATTCAAGATTAGATCAATCTTAATTGTTAAAAAATAGAGTCATGGGTCAGATATATGATCAAGGACTTGCCAAGATTAAGATCAATCATCATAATATTAAGATGAATCCTTATTTCAAGGTGAATGATTCATATTCTAGGGTAAATGAGTCAAAATGTTAGATATAAATTCATATTTAGTCAAGTTTGATTTAATGTCTCAAGATGATCATTAGAGTCAAGTATTAGGGTTTCCTATGATTAAACACAAAATAGAGACATTAGCTAAATTATATGAGAAAGAGATCAAAATCTTCGGTTATCAATCAGATCCATAATGAATTAGACTTAATCAGTACTTTTAATTAATTCGTTGGATTTCTCTGATCCAAATGGACTATTGGTTCAAAGTTTTTGGCTAGGAATGGAGAGTTATATTTTTTGCAAGATCTGTTCATTTATTGGAATTTTCGAGTACAAAGAAGAATAATACCAGATAAGAAGAAAGGTTGAGAAAAATATGGGTTGTTGGATCCTTCAGTCAATCTTGATCAACATATAGATCCCATGTCTAGGAGGCCACCTCTGTTACAACCCCAATTTTTGGGATCATCTACTGAGAAATGTAATTTCTCATATTAAGGATAATTGAACAAAGAATGGTATAATTTGTTTTGAATACATGGATTTCATTTACAATAGCCTTGATGTTTGTGTTGTGAGCTTTATTGGCTATTGGGCCCAATAACAAGGAAATAACAAAGAAAATTCAATTATCAATTGAATAATTGAATATTTGAGAAAAGGAAGAGGTAGAAACCTCTAGAAGGCAAAGACATGTAATCCAAGGATGTATTTCGTGCCTCTTGGGTTCCTTGGGTTCCAAGGAGTCCAAAGTTGCATAAAGAGTGCAATAAGAAAAGAAAAGATTAATTAAGTATTTCTTTATTAAGAAAGAAATTGAAAATAATGGTAAAATGTGGAAAATGAGTGGAAAGAGGCATAAATGAGATTCCTTGGTGAAATTTTCGTATCCATGAGGTTGCTAATATTAAAAGGAATATCCATAAGGAAAATAAAAGAGAGATAAAGAGAAATCCTTAAAAAGAGATATTTTAATAAAGAAAAAGTAAGATAATGAGAAAAAGGATGAAAGAAAAGGAAAGAGGAAAAGGAAATTTTCTCAAGAGGGGATTTCAAGCCATTAAGGTTCCTTGAGATTCAAGGAACTCATAATAATAATTTTATAGAAAAGGAAAGAGAAAATAGGTGAGAAATATATATAATTAAGAGATATCTTTCACTTAAAGAAAAGGATCGTTTTCTTTGATATAATGAGCTAAATTTCAGTAAAAAGGTAGATTAAGTCATTATGGACTTTCCCTCCAAATTTGCTATTAATTGGATACTTTTTTTGGAAGTTATAGCTTTTATACGGATTCCCTAAAGTGTTGGGCTTATAATAAATGTCATGATTTTCTCTGATTTAAATGGAAATTGAAGGAACTATGTCAGCCTTCAGATCGAGATCCGAGGCAAGCTATGCATCACTTTCCTTGAGTCCGAAGAGGACAAAACCACAAGAACAGAGGGATATTTCCCTCGATTTTACTCGCAGACCAATGCATGTGCCAACATGGAAATCTCTTTGTTGGATTCGGGATGGAATTCCGAGTTGGTTATACCCTACTTTCTCGTGTTGTGGATGCATCTAGAAGGAACGCCCAACTGGGCTAAAAGCAAGGGTGGCGGTGTGTTTGGAAAACCCTAAAAAGGGCACTAGATCCTATAAATAGGACCCTCCTCAGCTCGGGCAGTCCCTTACGAGCTTTATCGGCCACTTAACTAGTTCTCTCATGCCCCGAGTCGACGAGATTGTGAAACTCTGGTGAGCCTCCAACGTGGCATCGCCGCAGAATCATCACATGGATAGGCTAGGTGGAAGAAAGAAGACGCGAGCAGCAGCCGTAGGATGGAAGACCATTGTGGTCTCACGGAGCAGATCCAACGGCCCTGGTTTTGGCCAGCTAACTTAACTAGTAAGTGGAGGGCGAGCGACGCAAGACGTCCGATCCTCAGGGGGATCAACGGACTATCCATCGAACGGCCCAGCAAATCCGGTAAATAGCCTTTTCTATCCATTATTCAAGAAAGGTGATGAATCTTGCATAATTCACTAAAAATAGATCCTTTGGCCGAAAAATATGAATAGGTAGTGATTTTTGATCAGAAAAATGCAAGGAATGTAATGAAAATGTAATTCACACCTAATTATGCTTGAAATTCAGAAAGTGTATAAAAGTGCCATCTTTTATAGTATAATCAATGGAAAAACCCTAACCTTTGAGATGATTATTGTAGTTAGTAGAGTTTAATGGGTGATTAGAGTTGATGTTAACCTGTTAAATGTAAAAAGGTACATTATGTTCAAAAAGGAAGAACTTTGCACAGGATTAGTCTAATTTAGAGTTTATGTGCTTGAAATTTGAAAAGGTCATAAAGTTATTATCTTTAATGATTTAATTAAAGAAAACCCTTAGATTTGATGATAGATGGACTTAATGACGTTATTTGGGTAATTCATGTTGATATTAACTTGTTGTTAATAAAAGTGAGAATAGCATCTAAAAAGATGATCTTTTTATATAATTGGTTCAATTTAGGGTTTTGTGCATGATTATGCACTAATGAGCTTGAAAACCCTAATTTAGATGAATATGTCTTTTAATTATTTTAATTGTTCAAATCCGTAAATAACTAGGGATATGATGATCCTAAGTCAATTTGGGTATAAAAGACTATTAAAATGGATAGTTGAGCGATTAAGGTTCATATAAATGGAAAAGAGTATTTTAGGGTTTGTTGACCTAAAATGGATAAAGTTTGAGGAATTGATCTAAGAAACCCTAATGGATATTAATGAAACCTTAATGCGGATTAGAAACCCTAGAAAGTGAATCCAAGTCAATAAAGTAGAATCTTGATAAGGTGTGTAATAAATAGAGCACATATTCTTTTCAGGAATTATGTGATGATTGAATTACTTGCTTGGATCTGTTGATTGGCTTGATTATATGTACATGAAGGATATATTGAATAATCTACAAGACTCATCAAATTATGTATGTGGTTACGCTTATGAATAATCGCTCTAGTTTCACGGAGATTCCCGAAGTTTTAATCGATTGCTTGAAAATAACTGTTGGATGTTTATTTATTTCATGCAACTATAAAGTGACTATGATTATCACTATAAATGTGCATATATAACTGACTAGATTCGGGTCCACCTCTATTGATTTGAAAAGGCTAAGAAAAAAAGGGGTAATCCTAGAGCAAGGTCTAGGTTACCGAGAGTTAGAAACTGGGCTACCTACGTGTAGTGCCATGAGACTCATTAGCCTGCCATGAGTTAAGGTGTGGGATACTTACGAGTAGTGCCATGTGACTCAACCCTAGAAATTGGTTCACTTATAGGTGGATCATGAGGGTTTTAATGGGGACAACATAGAGGATAGGGTACTCTTGGATCGTGAAGCTATATCTAAAATGTAATCTTGGTTTTTAAATGATTAATTGAATGATTACATTATTAACATATTTACATGAATATTGTTTCCCCCACATACCAGCTTCGACTGACTGACGTTTTATTTGTTGGCGTTTTAGGTACAAGCCAAAAGGAAAAACAGTAAATCGTCATATTGTGAAATTCATGAAGTTAAATACAAAGAGGATTAGTTAGAGTAGAATCCTTAAGTGGATAGAAGTTTAGAGATCCAAGTTTTTAAAAAGGTATGCAAAAATTTATTTTCTTACAACTTTTCAGTATAGTAGGTTAAAATTTGATAATTATTCTTGGTTAATTGCCGAACCTTTGATCTAGAAGTTATGGGTGCGGCTTCAACCACTTGGTCTCCCTTAAATGGGGGTTATCAAGAGGTGGGTTTGTAACACTTGGTATCAGAGCATAGGTTCCTCACTTAGCCATTAATAATTATTAAAGTTTACAAACTCCATAGAACCCAAGGGAGTGTTTAGAGGATTATCCGAAAGATGGAGGTGTCTAGAAAAGGATCACGATCGGGGGCTGGCAATATATTCCTCCGCACCGCTAGTCGGAATACAAGGACTCTCGGATCCGTGTGACTGCCTGGCCAAAGTCTTAGGTTATGAATCGAAATAAGATACCTTTAGGACTTTCTCATCTTATTCATCCCTTCTCATCACAATATTCTGATAAAGACCTAATGGATTAGGGTATTCTTTCTTTTAATCACCCTCTTGAGGTATGGGTAATGTTAATAAGGTTTAAGGAATCCTCCAGCAAATTAATGAAAAGCATGTAAATAAAATGACATGAACATAAGCTTAATAGATTAAGCACAAATTGAAGAATAGATACATGCTTAGGGTGTATGACATAAGTTTTCATGACCTCAGAAGGGACCTAAGGCTAGACCTTCTTGTCAGGAGGATAAGTTAGTCTTGGAGATAGAGATCTCCATTCCAAGTAGAGACCTGGCACATCCTCTGAGGATGATGCTAACCCTAACCCTAAGTGAAGATTAGAGAGAGATGAGTTAGACTAGGTGTTTGAAGGGTCATTCCTTTGGGATGCCATATGATCCATGGGTAACCTAGAACCTTTGGCAACCCAACCCTGGGAAGGGTCGTGTATGTTCGGGTAAAGGATAGTTCCTTAGATGATGATGTTAGTGAAGGACCTTAGAAACCCTATGGGCTTATGGCATAGCATGCACCCAGGGTACGTGAGTAGTGGGAGCAAAGGGTTGAAACCCTGGCTAGGAGAGCTTGATGAATAGCTTATGAAATAAGCACAAAGAACTATGGATAACCTTGAGCAAAACATAAGTTGAACATAGGCTTCATCTAGGTAAGGGCATGCTTTTGGGGTTGACCCTTCATGAAGATAGGACCTCTAATGGTGAGGTTGGTTGTAGGGTTATCTCTAGAAAGAGAGAGTGGGAACCAAGCAAGAAGGTTGGAATCCTAAACCCTATGATATGTAGGGGGTTGAGGATGATGCAACCTAATTGGATGATAGTGGTTGCCACATGCTTGATCCCTAGAGGTTGATGATGTCTTGGTTTCCATGAGAGGAACCAAACCCTAGAGAGAGGATGAGTCTGTTGGTACCTCTGTACCTATGGTATAGATGAGAAGAAGAGATCCTTAGACCTGGAGAGATATAGTAACAGGTTATGAGGCCTTGTACCTTGTTGGTTGTCCTTATGAAGGACCCAACTCTAAGTGTTGCTCGAGTTGAAGGAAGACAAGAAGTGCATGTCATGCCTTTTTGCATGCTTGGTTCGTGGTTAAGAGATAGAGCACGTAGTTGGACACCTACGAGTGAAATAGGCCTAAGAGTGGAAGTGGTACACCTAATGCTCATGATAAGAGTGTAGTTCCTATAGAAGCGGGCATGGTACTTATTATGTTGAGAGGAAAGGGAAACCCCTGAAGTTTAAGATGAACCCCCCCTCCCCCAGCTAAGTTGATGACATGGGAAGGTATGATCTTGATCCATTGTTGAGGAAAGAGAACAAGTATGACCTAGCCTGGTTTAGTGGTCTTCTTGTGCCTTAATAGCTTACTAGGCTTAAGCATATGGATGTAAACTCTAGACCTAAGGGTGTTTGTGACCTTGTTATCGAGAGATAGTTTTCCTCCCATCCTGGGAGAGGGACTGTCACGGAACCGGAATCCAAGTCCCATGAACCAAACATATACCAAAGGCGATATGCGGAAGCGTAAAGCTTAGCACACATGAACAGATAACAAGATAAAGGCACCGACATAATCTCAACAATCAACAAGATATATTAAGAAACATCATTATATTACATGATTTGAATTACATGTTCAAGAGTCACTTTGTACAAGTCTGCTCATGTATACTATATTTGGATCTTACAACAAGTACACCTAGCATAGCTCACCAAGCCCATCAGCCTTCTAGCCATCTCTGAACCTAAAAACAACATATGAGAAATTGGGTCAACACACGAGGTGTTGAGTATGGGGCTGAAAGATACACATATATATAAGTTTTGCATAATTTTGAAAAGATTTCAATACTAAACGAACAAGAATAAACACGTTAATTGTTTAACAAATGTGAAACCATATTTTATGTCATTTCACTCCATTATACCAACAATATCAAACATGTTTAAGGCCTTTGACCATCTTCCCGTCGGAAGGGTCCGTAAGGGTGCTCAAGCTTAGCTACCCTTTTATACGAGAGGGACCTCAAGGTCATAACCAAGAGCCCTTTATCAACAATATTATAATGGAGTTCCATATATATATGTGTTCAAGTTATAAAACAGACGAAGCAAACATCGAGTATGACATATCAATACTACATGGCAATATTTGAGAAAATAGACAAACAAGCATATAATATATGTCTTTTCAAGCAAGAAAGTGGTAGTCATATAACTAGATAAGGCCCATACCTGATTCAGAGATTCATAACCTAACATATCCTTCACCATCTAGCCATATGCCAAACCTGATTAACAACAAGATTACATATATGCATTAGATTCTCATCATTAACCCTAATTAGATGCATTTTAGGGTTTTGGCCAAGGTGGGTTCCAAGTTTCTTATTGGTTCATTATATGATATTATACTGATCTAGAGGTCATCACGATGGTGTGATTCAAGTTTCATGCCATTATAACTTTCCATGCTCTTTCTACAATCATAACAAGGTTTAAGGCATTCACATGCATTCTAGGGTTAAAAGGCTCACACAAGGGCACCCTAGATCATGATTCATCGAGTCAAGAGGTCTAGATCTAAAAGATGATATAGATCAGCAATATTAAGTCATTAGAAACATATGACAAGATTAAGTGGATGTCCATTAGCAATAAGATTAGCAATCTAGGGCAAAGTTCAACATTATTGTCCAAAGTAGGCACATATGTACAAAAAGGAGTAATTATGATCAATAGGGGTGATTAGGGATCCCATGTAGTTCCAAGGTGTACAACATTTATTGATTTGATAAGAAAGAGGGTACAAGTGTATATAAGATTCAAGATTTATCATAAGGATGCATTACATTGGTCATCATAGTCAAAGATCCTATTTTAGAAAAACAGGAGAACTAAGAGGAAAATCAGGTCATGAAATTATTTCTCGATGATAGATCTTTTCAAGACGATTAAAACAGTATATTGGATTGTACTTTTGGCCAAAGGAATTGGGAACTATCGATTTTAGAAAAATACCAATCCAACTATAGGTGTTACCTTGATTGGGCCTTGGCCGTCCATGAGTGATGGGCCTCCGGCCTTGCTGGTCCAAGCCCAAGCGGGCGTCTTCCCCTTCCTCATGATCATCACGGATCCTCTGTTTCCTGAACGAAATAGGGGAGACCTGTAGGACGGCGCCCAGCCTTCGCAGGGGCCCTGCGCCCATGGAAAACCGTGGAGAAGCGGGTCGGAGGTCCTCCGCGACTACTAGACGGGACCTTGGCGCTGAGGGCTCGCGGATGCCTACTGGCACCTCCCCAAGGGGATTCCGGGTGGGAGCAGTAAGAAGGCAGGGGAACGCTGGCGCAAGAGGAAGTAGGAGGCAGGAGACGATGGCTAGCGGCGGGGGGGCTTATGGAAGTGACCATGTCGGCCGCGAAATTTCGCCCTCGTGCTGGCCTCCGAAGCACGGTTTGGGAGGAGCAAGCCACCTGCAGTGGTCCAACCTGCAGCGATGGCCATTTCCGCCACACAAGGCGGAAAGGCAGAGGCCTAGGAGATTAGGGATTCCACGAGAGGAGGGCACACAGAAAGGAGGCTAGGGTTGAAAGCAGGATTTTATAAAGCAAGCTTGGGTTTGGGGTCATGCCCCCCACCTTTCCGTTACCCAAACTGGTGGAGGCGGAGAGCGTTTCTTCGGTCGTTCATCGGTTTCCAGAAGAGGAAAAGAGAGGAGGGAACAAGAAGATGGGCTACAGTATTGTATTGGGCCTATGTGGCCGGCCCAATAGAGAAAAGGGCATATAAAAGAGCTAAAACAAATTATAAATAGTAGAATATCAAGGTGTCATAACTTGGACTCCGAGGGTCCAATCGATGTGCTTTTTGTTCCGCTGGATTCGTAATTGAATCATCTACAACATAGTATACAAATGAGAGAAGTATGATCATATTGATGGGGTTCAAAATGGATTCAAGAGGATGATGTAATAAATGATAAAACTAAGCTCAATACTAAGCTCAAAGTGTTGTTTGATGTCACACATTGTGAAAATCATGCATATAGTGATCACAATGGGTCATCAATAAGAGAAGTAATGAAATTGAACTCATACTGAGTGATGTGAGTCACCAATAGAGAGAGGAATGGTATAATAAAGGAGAGAGAAAAAATCAAGGTTGTCACATCCTTCCCTCCTTATAAGGAATTTCGTCCCCGAAATTCAACCAAGATCATAGTTAAGAGTCAAGCCAAAATCCATCGAGTCTAGGTATCCAACCATGGTTATAAAGGCATTTCACATGATGGATGCACACTAGGTTATCCTTATCAAGGGTGTACTCATTCTTTAGTATCCATATATCAGAGTTTTGTACTAATCTTCATACATGACCAGGGTGTATTATCAAAATCTATGTTATCACTTCTCAAAAGAATCATGTTTATGGACATGACTTCCAACAAGACTATCATCGAGTGTGCATCTCGTCTTTACTCTAGATTTCAAGCATGGTTTTGTTTTCCCCAAAATTTCCACCAATTCTAAACAATTATGTTCATTATTTTTCCATTTAAAATCTAAATTAAATAATTTATTCATCATGTTCATCTGAGTTATGACTCCAACAATATCATCATATCAAGTTAATCGTATGAGCATGAGATTAGGCACGTTACCCCTGATTATTCAAGCTAAGTTTTCATGACATCATCATATTATTTTCATGATTTCAAGTCTACATCTTTTATGTATAGTATGATTTCATATTAGGTCTAGCTTATGAGAGTGGCTTATTGCACATATATCAAGATTTTAACTTAAGTGAGATTCTTTCATGTATCGAGCATCATTCGAGGAACAACATTATCATCAATGTCAAGATTTTTGAATTCTCTCACTTATATCTAGCAATAGCTCCACAAGCTCAAGCCACTCAAGCTAAGACATATGTTTCCAACAAGACATGTTAACCACAACCTCATACGTGTAGCACAAACTTTCTACCCATCTTTTGAAAAAAACAAGGCTAACTTCTAGATTCCTTAATTTATATACAACTACTAACCCGAGTATGAGGCTCATCATGGATATCACACATCATATACATCATCTTAGGTCTTGGGACATCTCCCTCACCTATATATATCAAGCATCAAATTTTCAATTGCCTCTTTCTCTAGGGTTAAATATTTTCATAGGAAATCTAGGGTTCAACATTTTCAAGGAAACCACATGTTGGGTCACTCAACTCATATACTTAGAAGTATTCTAGATAGGGACTCATCATCAAGTATTTCATCATTCATATTATTCAACATTTCAAATATTTTGGAGTTTAGGTACTCTAACCTTTTCCCGATACGGGTCAACTCATATCAACATGTCTTCATATTCATATGTCCCATGCTAGAGGTCTTCCTTTGTAAAGAGATTGAGGCATGTGTTGGTCTCCAACTATACGTCACATATCATATTTCAGCATGTACAAAACTAGGTACAAGCAAGCATGCCAACCCACTAACTATGTTTAGCACATCAACCAAACCATATGTATCATACAAGGTGCTAGGTTTAGCTAGGGTTGCATGGTCCAACTCATTCCATATCGTATACGTACTCGACCTTCCTCATTCAACTTGGGTCTTATCAACATTGACATCATCATCAATAACATAATCATCATCTTAGGTTTCTAGGTTACTCACATGCCTAACCTATATCATGGCTCTAGACAACTCTAGAGATTATCACTATCAACTAAACTCTCTCATCTAGACTTGATGTTACATCTCT
This sequence comes from Alisma plantago-aquatica, assembly GCA_963693085.1. NCBI lineage: Eukaryota > Viridiplantae > Streptophyta > Magnoliopsida > Alismatales > Alismataceae > Alisma > Alisma plantago-aquatica. The sequence goes on from OY856412.1 coordinate 360,597,641, forward strand.
TTCTCCTAGGTTGCATGGAAACTCACTGCCTTTCTACGTGTGGTAACATTTTTCATATGTACATATAATAATATTTGAAATATGTTTTCTCCAACGTTTAAACAGGTGATGAAAACCACCATACTCCATTCTAATAAAACCAAAACCAAAATGAGTTACCACACTCATTAGGCAGTCTAGTATCATGACACCTAGAGAACTAGCAAGAACATGGTGCACACTTGTGTAGACATCCTAAGCACATGTCGCGAGTCATGTCTAGGGAGGTAACTTACACAAGTCTACACCTAGTTCTAGAACATCTAGGTTCTAACCTAGAGGCTAAGTCAACCTAGTCTACAAAGGACATATTATTAAGTTTCTAGGGTTGAGATGTAAAGTGAATTTAGTTTGTGTTTGATGTGAGCAATGTTTGGTGTAGTTATTGTTCATGCTTTGATACCATCTGTCACGGAACCGGAATCCAAGTCCCATGAACCAAACATATACCAAAGGCGATATGCGGAAGCGTAAATCTTAGCACACATGAACAGATAACAAGATAAAGGCACCAACATAATCTCAACAATCAACAAGATATATTAAGAAACATCATTATATTACATGATTTGAATTACATGTTCAAGAGTCACTTTGTACAAGTCTGCTCATGTATACTATATCTGGATCTTACAACAAGTACACCTAGCATAGCTCACCAAGCCCATCAGCCTTCTAGCCATCTCTGAACCTAAAAACAACATATGAGAAATTGGGTCAACACACGAGGTGTTGAGTATGGGGCTGAAAGATACACATATATATAAGTTTTGCATAATTTTGACAAGATTTCAAGACTAAACGAACAAGAATAAACATGTTAATTGTTTAACAAATGTGAAACCATATTTTATGTCATTTCACTCCATTATACCAACAATATCAAACATGTTTAAGGCCTTTGACCATCTTCCCGTCGGAAGGGTCCGTAAGGGTGCTCAAACTTAGCTACCCTTTTATACGAGAGGGACCTCAAGGTCGTAACCAAGAGCCCTTAATCATCAATATTATAATGGAGTTCCATATATATATGTGTTCAAGTTATAAAACAGACGAAGCAAACATCGAGTATGACATATCAATACTACATGGCAATATTTGAGAAAATAGACAAACAAGCATATAATATATGTCTTTTCAAGCAAGAAAGCGGTAGTCATATAACTAGATAAGGCCCATACCTGATTCAGAGATTCATAACCTAACATATCCTTCACCATCTAGCCATATGCCAAACCTGATTAACAACAAGATTACATATATGCATTAGATTCTCATCATTAACCCTAATTAGATGCATTTTAGGGTTTTGGCCAAGGTGGGTTCCAAGTTTCTTATTGGTTCATTATATGATATTATACTGATCTAGAGGTCATCACGATGGTGTGGTTCAAGTTTCATGCCATTATAACGTTTCATGCTCTTTCTACAATCATAACAAGGTTTAAGGCATTCACATGCATTCTAGGGTTAAAAGGCTCACACTAGGGCACCCTAGATCATGATTCATCGAGTCAAGAGGTCTAGATCTAAAATATGATCTAGATCAGCAATATTAAGTCATTAGAAACATATGACAAGATTAAGTGGATGTCCATTAGCAATAAGATTAGCAATCTAGGGCAAAGTTCAACATTATTGTCCAAAGTAGGCACATATGTACAAAAAGGAGTAATTATGATCAATAGGGGTGATTAGGGATCCCTTCTAGTTCCAAGGTGTACAACATTTATTGATTTGATAAGAAAGAGGGTACAAGTGTATATAAGATTCAAGATTTATCATAAGGATGCATTACATTGGTCATCATAGTCAAAGATCCTATTTTAGCAAAACAAGAGAACTAAGAGGAAAATCAGGTCATGAAATTATTTCTAGATGATAGATCTTTTTGAGACGATTAAAACAGTATATTGGATTGTACTTTTGGCCAAAGGAATTGGGAACTATCGATTTTAGAAAAATACCAATCCAACTATAGGTGTTACCTTGATTGGGCCTTGGCCGTCCATGAGTGATGGGCCTCTGGCCTTACTGGTCCAAGCCCAAGCGGGCGTCTTCCCCTTCCTCATGATCATCATGGATCCTCTGTTTCCTGAACGGAACAGGGGAGACCTGTAGGACGGCGCCCAGCCTTCGCAGGGGCCCTGCGCCCATGGAAAACCGTGGAGAAGCGGGTCGGAGGTCCTCCGCGACTACTAGACGGGACCTTGGCACTGAGGGCTCGCGGATGCCTACTGGCACCTCCCCAAGGGGGTTCTGGGCAGGAGCAGTAAGAAGGCAGGAGAATGCTGGCGCAAGAGGAAGAAGGAGGCAGGAGACGATGGCTAGCGGTGGGGGGGCTTATGGAAGTGACCATGTCGGCCGCGGAATTTCGCCCTCGTGCTGGCCTCTGGAGCACGGTTTGGGAGTAGCAAGCCACCTGCAGTGGTCCAACCTGCAGCGATGGCCATTTCCGCCACACAAGGTGGGAAGGCAGAGGCCTAGGAGATTAGGGATTCCACGAGAGGAGGGCACATGGAAAGGAGGCTAGGGTTGAAAGCAAGATTTTATAAAGCAAGTTAGGGATTGGGGTCATGCCCCCCCCCTTCCGTTACCCAAACTGGTGGAGGCGGAGAGCATTTCTTCGGTCGTTCGTCGGTTTCCAGAAGAGGAAAAGAGAGGAGGGAACAAGAAGATGGACTACAGTATTGTATTGGGCCGATGTGGCCGGCCCAATAGAGAAAAGGGCATATAAAAGAGCTAAAACAAATTATAAATAGCAGAATATCAAGGTGTCATAACTTGGACTCCGAGGGTCCAATCGATGTGCTTTTTGTTCCGCTGGATTCGTAATTGAATCATCTACAACATAGTATACAAATGAGAGAAGTATGATCATATTGATGGGGTTCAAAATGGATTCAAGAGGATGATGTAATAAATGATAAAACTAAGCTCAATACTAAGCTCAAAGTGTTGATTGATGTCACACATTGTGAAAATCATGCATATAGTGATCACAATGGGTCATCAATAAGACAAGTCATGAAATTGAACTCATACTAAGTGATGTGAGTCACCAATAGAGAGAGGAATGGTATAATAAAGGAGAGAGAAAAAATCGAGGTTGACACAGGGACCCCTTGGGTTGGGTGTATGTCTGTTTTGTCAGTTTAAGGTAACCTAAAAAGGTCTCATGGGATCTTAAGAAGCTAAGTGAAGAAGTACATGGTATGATCATGAACTTGTAGACCCACAGATATGCATCTCTAAGTGCATGAGGATGTGTTACCATGAGGGTAACCGGTATGGGGCCTGACCAAGGTCGACAGGTCACCATGACCCCGATGAAAGGATGAAAGTCAACCCTTGAATACAGAAAGAGAGATGACGAGGGAAAGGTTCCAAGTTGAACATGTACTATAAGAGAATCCTAAGTCTATCCTAGGGTCAGGAAGGGATAAGTCTAATGGAAGTAGGAGTTACCTAATTCCCTAAGTTGCACATGACCATAGGGTCGGGAGGTAACAACTATCATTGCCCGAGGGACATGGGTTAGGAGATTGATCACCTTCATGAACTCATGGGACCCAAAGGGCAGATGAGTAGGGCACTCTCTTGATGCATGAGGAAAAGAGGGATGACCCCAAAAGTACCGGAACCCTATAGACCTAGAGGAGATGACCAAGGGATGTGTGTAAACCTCAGTAGGTTCAAGACTAGTTTTCCATGGAAGTAACTTTGATATCAAAATGATTGTGATGTAGAGACATAAGTTGCACGTTTCAACTTAGGCTTGAAAGTGTATTGGCAAGGTGGGATGTATATCCCTACTCGTGGAACTGGAAGAACTTTGTATTTGGACGGCCGCCAAATGCTTATTTTCTCTTGTTATGGGAGTGAGAGATAGGACAATACGCATGCCATACACTAAAGATTAAAGATGATGTGAGTTGGAACGTTGCTACGAGGTATGAGGACAGAGAAGATAAAATACCCTGGTAAAGTGAACGATACATGGATGGTAATGGAGCTTCCACTTACGTGGAATTGCGTGCACCAACTAAAAATCCTAAATATAGTAAGTCTTTAGGTTTAGCCTTGCTTATACTAGATAGAGAACTCCACCCACGTATGCTTATATATGTGGAAGTCTTATCGTAGTATAGTTAAGGGTCGAATCCACAGGACAACGGTCTTGTTGCAAGCAACAAGATGGAAAACATTAGAAGTTCACTTAGTATCTTAATAGTAGGCACTTAGATCAAAAAGTTGGTTTTGTTGTTTTTAAACTAAGAACATGTAAAGTAAGGAAAGAAAGTAAATCTAAGGATGTAAAACTATGATAAAAGTCACTAGGGTGTGATCGGTTTTCACCACCACTACACATGGATCAAGACATGAAAAATAAAACATAACCTGCAACAAGAGTTTAGTCAGTTAGTATCTTTGTAGACTTAGTTTCCTTTCGGAGAACTAACTACGAGAAGTGCGCGAATGTTGCAATGCCAACCATTTCCGAACAAATGGTCACCTACTTTGCATCATTCCCTTCGCAAAGTGTGTTCCTCGACTTATCAAGGTTGCACTTTCATACGTCAACTGATTCCATTTCATAGTATGAAAGTGCAACGAATGATAGTGAGTTTACTACACTTCTTGAGAGACACTTCTAGATACCGAAACAGATGCATGGTGGATACATGCACCAAGAACCAACATACAAATGAGTTTCGAATCTAATAGTACAAACGTAGACAATTCATACTAAAAGATAAAGGATAACACAAGTTGGAGATCAAGCAACATGCATTCATTAAATGTTTGATGTTGAACTGAAAAGATAAGAACTCTATATTACAAACTATGGATTACATTTACATGATATGAAAACATGGGTAGCGGGGCTACTCCACTTACCCTAGTGAAAGAGACTACTCGCTCATGACTAGGACAAAGAAGGAGGCAAGAAGAGAGAGATAGCATCATCCCTATAAAGGAGAGAGGAAAGTCAACCCCTTGGAGAGAGAGAAAAGATCCACTAGCTTCACAGGTTGTGCGATGATGAGATCTCCCCTTCCCACCTTCTTTGGAAAAGAAGGAGAAAGCAACTTTGAGATGGAGTATGGGTTTCAGACCGGCAGCCCCAGGGTGTAGGATGGAAGTCAGATGTGCTCTGGAGTGATTGAGGCAGCCTTTGGACGTCTGAAACTTGATAGTCTGGTGGAGGACCCTTGGGGTCTTATTTATAGGCCTTAAGTGAAGTCCAAATGGTTTAGAGACCATTTGGACCTCAAGACTGTTTGGACCTCAAGACCGTTTGGACCTTGAGACAATTTTCACCTCAAGACCGTTTGGACCTCAAGATCGTTTGAACCTCAAGACCGTTTGGATGTCAAGACCGTTTGGTTTCATGCGGTCTCAGAACCGTGTGACTCCATGCGGTCTCGGGACCGGTTGGCTTCATGCGGTCTCGGGACCATGTGACTCCATGTGGTCTCGGGACCCTGTTGGCTTCATGCAGTCTTGAGATTAAGTGACTCCATGCGGTCTCGGGACCAGTTGGCTTAATGCGTTCTTGAGACAGTGTGACCCCATGCGGTCTCGGGACCGGTTGGCTTCATGCGGTCTTGAGACCGTGTGACTCCATGCAGTCTCGGGACTGGTTGGCTTCATGTGGTCTTGAGACCGTGTGACTCCATGCAGTCTCGGGATCGGTTGGCTTCATGCGGTCTTGAGACTGTGTGACTCCATGCGGTCTCGGGACCGATTGGCTTCATGCGGTCTTGGGACCATTTGACTCCATGCGGTCTTGGGAACGATTGGCTTCATGCGGTCTTGAGGCTGATTTAGTCTTTTATGATTTTTTGTGTCTTTTTCTGCAATTATAAAGGGAAAAAATTAGTCTGATAGTATATTTACAATAAGAAGGAATATTTAAGGATTATGGCTAATTTTAATTGAGAAAGAGTATAGAGAACTAAAGAGAAGACTAAGACAAACATCCAAAATTGGAGGTTATCAACCCCCACTAACTTAGAGTCTAGCTTGTCCTCAAGTTAGATAGAGCTGAGCCATGTAATGGCGAGGCGATTTTATTTAGTTAGGATTTCCATACTCTTGCTTCAATTCTCAACCTGAGTTCTCCTAAGGTCATATCAGGTCTTATTGCTTGCCTTGACTCTTTCAGGTTTCGAGAGTTGTTTGGGTCTCAGGTTCCTTCCGTATCTCGTAGCTCGCATCAGGACCACCTTTATTTTGTGCATGTTGTTGACTCTAATAAGCTTTATACCTCTCTGAAGGATCTACTGGAAGCTAGAGAGGGTATGAGGGTTGGATAAAGGCTTGAAGTGTAACTCGCCCTTTAAGTGGGGGAGGGGTTATCTATGATTTTAGGATCTCACTACCGGGCATGACACATCTGCCTTTGTGAGGGAAGCTGAATGTACCGGCCGGGTGAGTCCTTTATAAGCCTTTCATATACTTAGATACCTTAGGGTTTCATTACCGGACACGACACATATGCCTTTGTGAGGGTAGCTGAATGTGCCGGCCGGGTGAGACCTTCACCGGTTCTTTATATAGATCCTTATTTATGGAACAACTCTCATAGTTTTATTCAACTCTCTGGCTTTTATTCGAAGACTCACAGGCTAGGGTTTTGGGGTTTTGTTTGGGAAATTATTTTGGGGGGCCAAGCCTCTTTTATTTTGAAGAGAGGAAAGCTGTTCTTAGAGTTTTTCAACATGCACTTATTCGGTTTGTGGTTCACTTACAGAACTTATTGTTTTGGAAGTTGCCTGATGCCCCTGTCATCCTTGAGAGCTTGGCTTATTTGTGCCTTGATATTGACCTGTGGAGAGTCAGATGAAGAAGTGAAGCAAAAGCATGAGAATCAATAGTGGAAGGACATTATTAGATCGCCATTATGTGTCTAAGTGCTATGTACTATTGAAGACTAACGTGATTCTAAAGTTAACTGAGGGTGACTTTATTCAAAAAGGATTATTTTAGAAGAGAAAAAGGAAAGAAAGAAAAAAAAGTACAAACAGAGGAAGGGAAAAAAATGAAAAAAGAGGGATTTAGAAATGATACCTTACCCTTGTCTAATGTACCCCCCCTAACTTATCACTCACTATGTCCTCAGAGTGTCAAAGTGATAGGTTGAGAAGTACGATGACAACGGCTGCAGGCTAAGTTAATTCTGTATTTGCCCCTGGTGATTGAAGTAGATCAGATGTGAACTGTCCACGTAGAGCATGGTAATCCACGTTAGTCATATATTCTACTGGTCTTTGAAGGACGATGATGGAGTACATCCAGTAGAGGACGTGGAAGCCACAGTCATTTGATTCTCAGATTTGCTGGGGGAATAAGGGCGATGAAAGTGATCTGTGTCATATACCCTTGTATGATGACTTAGAAAGGTGATTAATTTGTCAGCGCATTCCTTCGCCACCACTTCTGTTGGTATCCTTGGCATCACGACATAGTTCTTCTACCATGGATTGTACTGGCTGTCGGAACTATTATAGATTGTTGTTGTTCCTTCTAGTAGGTTTGTTGCCAGGAGCATCCAGTGCAGATGATAAAGGAAGGGTAGCATGATGAACTTCGGTGTTGTGTGTTGTAGAAAGGATTGTAGCGCTTCAGTTGTTCCAAAGTTCTTTAACTTTAAAAGATCATCCTTCATGTATGGTGACGCCATATATGTTGTGGGGTTATTTTGGCCTAGGAGAAACTGATAAGCGACCATTAAGCTTACGGAGAGTGATCCTTTAAACTGCAAAGTCTCTCGAAGTGTGTCTGCCATTACTAGAATGTCACTAGACATGAATATGAGCTCATCCTTCTCGACTGAAAGACGCGACATAATGAGACATAGTTCGATGTCGGAGAGACCCTTGCAAGCACTGTGATTGAAGTCAGGAAAGGTTTGTTCTATGGTAGACAAAGGATCTATGTCTCTGTTACTTTTCTCGGTAGCCAAGGACGGCTCCTTGGAATTCTCCAACTCTTTCAGAGATTGTCGGGAAGGTCGCCTCTACAGGCGTTGGACAGCTGAGAAAAGGTAACGAGGGACGTCATCTGGTGCCATTGTCGGGTCCTTGAAGAACCTTCTATCACAGATGAGATCCATGGCGTAACGCCCTCGCAAGGAATGAAAATGTTCAGCAACGAGGTCTGTAAATGGGATTTCTTGGTTCAGTGCTTGGATGTGACGTATGGTGCAGAAAGTGCAGTCCCTAGATCCCTCAGTAGCTTGAACTTGAGGGTTAATTATTTGGAACCAGGGCTGGCTCCAATCTTGGTGGAGAGATGGGCGTGCAGCCCAAATTAACTTAAGCAGCCGGAAGGGTATACGTCTCGCTTCACCTGCTGCTTCACCAACAAATTTTATTGTGCCGACGTGTAGCTTAGTGCCGCAAAAATTATAGACCTTGGCATCCCGAGCCTCGGTGTCGACAATCATAAATATCCAGTGATACAAAACTTGAAAGGGCACAGTTAGATAATGTGCCCGTCGTGCTAAACCGGCACGCAGTCGCTCAATTGACTTTTCTCTTATGTCTTTGTATAAAAGGCCAATAGACAAAGCAGGTGAGGCGTTGAAAACTGGCTGCTGCCTCTTAGAACTTCTGTACACTTCTATACAGTTGGCGAGAAGGACGCGGAAGATTGCCATTGGCATCATGGACTGAGGTCGTAGGATGTTGCGGAAATCTTCTCGTTTCATCTTGCATCTAGTTTTAGTGTTATTATAGATGATGTCTTCCCCTGCCTTTGCATCATCCACAATAGTGTTCAGTATAAAAATGTCCTGAGCATCTAATGTGGAGATGGCCGCCATATCCAGGTCATGCATTTTGTGCGGTAGAGGTGGTGGTGGGGGAAGCTCCTACGGAGGAGGGGAAGAAGGTTGTTCCAGGACTTCTGCATAGCTTTGCAAATCGTCATCCGAATCAGAGGCAGAATCGAGTTCTTCATCTGTATCTAAACTCACTCGTTTTGCCTCGTCCTGGTCATGGGGGAAGGGCACTGATGTGTCAGGTGCGGAGAAAGGTGGAGTTGTTGTTGTGGGTGGGCTGGCACTGGTTCCTAATATACATTGGTGGAACTCAGCAAAATCCGTGTCTTTAGCAGACTCCCCGATGGACCCCATAGTAGAATAATCAAGGAATTGGTCCCCATATGACATGTTTACATTATCATTGTGGGGGGACTTGGGGTGATGTCCACCGTCTTATTGACCTTTGTCGGAACCTTTCTGAGAAGGTTCTTTTGCTTGTCCTGGGTCCTCCCCATCGTCAGATTTATCACCTGAGGAGGTGGTATCATTGTTTGAATCAGAAGATGAGTTGGAGTCTTTTTCTTCGTCACTATCGCCATCTTTGTCAGCCACTGCCTTATCTGCTGGCTTTTTTCTTGCGGTCTTTTTGCACCGCTGGTGGGTGGCTTGTAACTCATCAAAAGCCACTTGCACATGCTCGCGTGTTCGAGCAGTGCGTCATAGGGTTCTTTGACGTCAGTATATCAGCCCTCGGCGGAGAGGAGACGTGCTGTAAGATCTGTTACTTGAGCACGTAGTTGCTAGATTTCATTATTAGTTGACTCCTCTTGGTGATTATTTAGTTTTCTGGGGGTGGTGTTGATGGTGTCCAAGCGCGTGCTCAGAACTACTTGATGTTACTGGAGCTCGCGGAGAGTCTCGAGCAGAGGTTGAGTCTGCATAGAGATCTCATCGACTTGCTTTTCCGTCACTTCTTTTTGGCGCTTCACTCCAACGACCAGTTCTGGGAAGTTGTTGTAGTGGTTGTTGATGTGCTCAACTTGCTTAGCCACCTCATCTTGTCGTTGCTGAAAACCTTGGAGGATGTTGGGCAATGCTCGGTTTTGTTCGTCGATCGTGGCCACCTGTCTGGATAAACCCTGCACACAAGAAAAAATAGAATGTAAAATGTTAGAAGGATGGGTGAGGAGGTTTCGGACGACGTCAAATTGACATCTGAATTCCTCACCGATGTTGGAAAAGGGGACCCCAGAAGTGGAAGGATGGGATGACTGGGGTCTGCGTGGGACGATGGTAGTGTCTTGTGGAAGAGACACTGATGGTGCCCCGAACTGTGTGGTGACTATGGATGGGGTCACCAGCGGCGTCGGGGTGGTGGTGGATGTGAAAGGTGGTGGTATCTCAGGTGAAAGTGGTGGGAGTGATAGAAATGGGGTAGAAATTGTGGAGGTGGATGGGAAAGTGGTAAAGTCAGGCATAGGGGTGGAGAAGGGGGAGCCCGAAGGGAAAAGGGGTGAAGAAGAGGGTGTGAGTGGTTGCGTGGATGAGGTGAAGAAAGGAAGAGCGGTGGATGCTGGAAAGGTGGAGGGTGGAGTGGTGGTGGCGGTTAGCTGATCATTTAGACTCTTAATAAAAGAGTCGATTGATGAGGTGGTTATGTTTTCTTCATGGAGGGGGTCGGCCTCTGGATGTGGCCTTTATGTCGGTGTCCCTGACAGCTGTTGTGCCTGCAACTACCTTCTGGAAGGTCATTTTACAAGTATTTTTGATGGTCGAGCTGACGGGGCTGTGATACTTAGCTCCGTCTGTCCTGCTTTTGCTTTCTTTTCGGTTGCTTTAACCGAAGCTAGAAGGTGTGTAAGCTCCTCGTCAGAGAAGAGGAGCTTTTCTGTGTCATAATTTGCAAGCTGTGAAAGTGGGAGGAGGGTTCTGGATGACTTGACTGTAGGGAAGAATACGTAGTGTCGTTTTGCATCCTTTTTCTTAATAATGAAGGAGTTCTTCAAGGTTTGTTCATTGGTAAGGATGTTGCCCTTTATTTGCATGCAACGAGGTAGGGGTCTGTCCATCTTGAGATATTTGATAATGGATGTGACATGACCCCCCATGCATATTTCCTTCCCCAAGGCGTAAGCTGATAATTTTTGGATCATTTGTCATCCAATGTTGACTGGCATTCCATTTAGAATGGACCAGAGAATAAAGAGATCCGAGATTATAACGTTCCCTCCCTCTGTCCTGGGGAAAAGTGCGCCTGCGAGAATTTCATGTAGGGTGTGCACAAATCCAGAGTGAATGTTCGATTCTTTGCACGTCTTAGCATCGTAGGTGGGGAGCCCAATTAGAGATTTCCAAAATTTGTTCCTGTTGAAATTAGGGTGCTCTGTTCCCACAGCCTTGGCTTTATTCAGCTGATGCTGGTTGTCAATAAAAACTTCGTTCAACATGTTTTCCAGTTAAGACAACCTTGTTGCCAAAGATTTGGGTGACCAACCTTCTGTCACCTCCATCCCATGATCTATTCATGATGTCTACGGGCTCTTTGGTCAGAAAGGTGAAAAATTCAGTAGTGGGTTCAGAGTATGAGATCTCAGGTACTAACCATAGCCTTGCAAGGTTGGCTTTGTCTAGAATGTTGAAGATTCGGTAATGGATCCCAATCTTAAGTAGTATGCTGGAGAAAACGTACTTAGTGGGTTTTAGGATTTTGTCAGTGGAGGGGGTGGTATGTATGACAAGATTTTCTGGTGGTGGTGTTGTGGTAGTGACAGGAGGGAAGGCAGGGACAGTGATGGTTGCGGGAGTGGTACTGGAGGTGGTGATTGGTGGATTGTTTCCTGCCAGGATTTGTTCCCTTACAGTGGCAGGCCGGACTTGCTTTCTGGCTCTTTTATTGGAGGTCTATCCGGTTGCAGTTTCCTATACCTTGCGTTTCCCTTTTTGTACTTTGGCTGCGGATTCCTCCTCGGAGTTTGTCTTGTATTACGAGCCTTCATCATCATCGGAAGAAATTGCAATTTGTTCTTCAGGTGCCTCATCTAGGCACTTGTTGAGGCGATCAAGGTCTCACAAGACTTGCATCATTTTGACATTTGGTGGTGCCTTTCCAGTCCTGTTGAAGTCATCTCTGATCTTCTGGAGTTTAGCTTGTTATTCCATCAGTTCTCCTTTGTCCAGATTGGAGCATCTTCAGATCTGATGGCCTCCTTTGCTGGTGATGCCATATCTGCAAAATGGGAAATCATGAGTTAGAATAATATGTTTAGAAATTCTTTTGATTTATTTGTATTTATGTGGTTATATATATATATATATATATATATATATATATATATATATATATATATATATATATATATATATATATATATTAGAGATTTGTGGAAAGCCAAACGGTTTGAAGACTGTTTTGTTCCAAACGGTTTTAGGACCGTTTGGTTCCAAACGGATTCAGGATAGCTTGGTCCCAAACGGTTTGAAGACCGTTTGGTCCCAAACGGTTTCGAGACCGTTTGGAAGGTGAAACGTAGGGTAACATTCGGCGAAGGCGAAGGCAAAATGGTGAAGGGAAGGTGGAGGCACCGGCGATGAAGGTGAAGGCAGCGACGAAAAGAGCCGATGGCGATAAAGATGAAGATAAAGAAGATCGCGGCGGAGCTGGAGGCAATGAAGATGAAGGCGGCGAAGGAGAAGGGGAACGCGGCGGCGGCACCGAAGTTGTCGACGGCGGTAAAGAAGGTTGCTGATAAAGAAGGTTGTTGATGAAAAGGCCGGCTAGGTTGTCGCGGTGACTACTACCTTGCAGCCGGAAGCAGAGACGATGACTGTGAAGCGGAGGGCGGAGGTGAGGTCGCCGTGAAGGAATGCAGAGCTTAGTTCGACAAAGGTGAGTCGCGCAGGAGCAGGGAAATGCAAATGTAATGGAATAGCTCTGCGCGAAGGCTTCAGAAAATTCGAGAGTCGAAGATAGGAGAATGAGGGGGTAGGGTTTATATTTATAGAAAATGAGGGTTGACTCAACAAAAACCCTAGGTCAAACGGTTTAGCAACTGTTTGGATTCCAAACGGTTTTGGGACCGTTTGGCTCCAAACAATTTGAGGACCGTTTGGCTCCAACCGGTTTGAGGACCGTTTGGCTTCAAACGGTTTCAAGACCGTTTGGACTCCAAACTGTTTCAGGACCGTTTGTCTCCAAACGGTTTCATGACCGTTTGGACTCTAAACGGTTTCAGGACTGTTTGGACTCCAAACAGTTTCAGGACCATTTGGCTCCAAACGGTTTCAAGATTTGGACTCCAAACGGTTTCAGGACCATTTGGCTCCAAATAGTTTCAAAACCATTTGTCTCCAAACGGTGTCAAGACCGTTTGGAAGGGTAAAGGTCGAAAGGATTTTTATATTTTTATGTTTGTTTTGGTTTATATATATTTTTATGTTATTTGATTTTGCTTATTTTTTGTTTGTTTTGGTTATGTGAAATTTTTTTATATTTTCATAAGATAAGTCTAGGGTAATTAAAAGAATGGAAAATAAAGGAAGAAGTTGAAATCATGGGTTGCCTCCCAAGTAGCGCCTGGGTTTTACGTCACTGGCTCGACGAAGCTGTAACGTTGTTATGTTGATGGCGTAGCGTCTTTGATTTCAATGGTTTGTCTTGGCATTTTGTCTTCCAGAGTGTAGTATCTTTTTAAACGATGACCGTTGACCATGCTTTCTCCTCCGTTGTTGTCGATAATTATGACAGCTCCAGTTGGATAAATATGCTTTATGGTGAAGGGCCCATACCATTTTGTTCGAAGCTTTCCAGGAAACAACTTGAGCTTGGAGTTGAATAGGAGTACTTTGTCGCCAACGGCGATGTCTTTTCTCTTGAGGTGACCATCGTGCCACATTTTGGTCTGTTCCTTATAGATTATGGCACTCTGATAGGAAGTCATTCAGATCTCTTCTAGCTCTTGCAACTGGAGTTGTCTATTCTCTCTTGCACTTTTAAGATTGAAATTAAGTTGTTTGATGGCCCACCAGGCTTTGTGTTCCAATTCTACTGGAAGATGACATGACTTCCCGTACACCAAACAGAACGGGGTTGTCCCAATTGGTGTTTTATAGGCTGTTCGGTATGCCCAAAGGGCATCAGGAAGTTTGGCGGACCAATCAGTGCGGTTTCTGTTCACTATTTTTTCTAGAATCGCCTTTAGTTGTCTATTAGATACCCCAACCTGACCACTTATCTGTGGATGGTAAGGCGTTGCTACTTTGTGGTTGACTCCGTACTTTTTCAACAAGGCTTGAAAACTTCATTCCATGAAGTGGGTCCCGCCATCTGATATGACAGTTCTGGGGACTCCAAATCTTGGGAAAATAATATCTTTGAACAATTTAATAACTGGTTTGGAATCGTTGGACACAGTGGGTATAGCTTCAACCCACATTGAGACATAGTCCACCGCAACCAGTATGTAAGAGAAGCCATACGAGGAAGGGAAATGGCCCATATAGTCTACCTCCCCCACACATCAAAAAGCTCAATTTCTTGCCACATTGTGAGGGGCATTTCGTCTGTTTTTGATATGTTGCCGGAAAATTGGCATTTGTTACAAGCTTTCACAAAATCATAAGAGTCTTTTGCTATGGTGGGCCAGAAAAAGCCTGATTGCAAAACTTTTATAGCGGTCTTCTTTGCACTCATGTGCCCCCCCGTGGGTCCTGAATGGCAATTCTCTAGGACGGGGGTGGTTTCTTCTTCCGGCAAGCAACGACGGAAAAGTCCGTCAGCGCACAGGTGAAACAGGTAGGGTTCATCCCTATAATACTGCTCTATATCATGAAGGAATTTCCTTTTGTCATGGTAAGAAGCAGAGGGGTGAATAATCCATGTGGCTAGATAATTGACAATATCCGCATACCAAGGGAATCCATGAGCAACCTTCATAAGTTGATCGTCTGGGAGAGAATCCCGGATAGGGATTTTATCTTCATCTTCAACTTCGATACAGCTAAGATGATCGGCTAAGACGTTCTCTACTCCACTTTTATCTTTAATTTCCAAGTCAAATTCCTGAAGCATCAACACCCAGCGGATAAGCCTGGTTTTGGCACCTTGCTTCTGAATCAGGTATCGAATGGCGGAGTGGTCGGTGTAAACTATGACCTTGGATCCAATTAAATAGGAGCGGAATTTTTCAAATGCGTAGATGACAGCCAAAAACTCTTTTTCTATGGTAGTGTAGTTTTTCTGTGCTTCGTCTAGCATTTTGGATGCATAGTAGATAACGTAAGGTTTCTTGTCAATCCACTGTCCTAAAACAGCCCCTATGGCGTAATCGCTTGCATCGCACATGATTTCAAAAGGTTGCGACCAATCTGGGGCTCTCAGAATAGGTGCGGAATTTAAAGCATTCTTGAGGATGGAGAAACTTTGCATGCATTCTTGATTGAAGATGAACTCAATATCTTTAGTCAGGAGTTGGGTCATGGGCTTTGCTATTTTTGAGAAATCCTTAATAAATCTTCTGTAGAATCCCCCATGACCTAGAAAAGCCCGAACTCCTCTTATATCCTTTGGAGGTGACAACTTTGAGATAACATCGATTTTTGCCTTATCGACCTCGATTCCTCTATCACTTACCCTGTGCCCGAGGACGACACCTTCAGTTACCATGAAATGGCATTTCTCCCAATTCAGGATAAGGTTCGTTTCCTCGCAACGTTGTCGAACTTGGCCAAGGTTGATTAAATAGTTATCGAAGGAGTCTCTGTAAACTGAGAAATCGTCCATAAACACTTCCATGATGGATTCAGTTAATCTAACAAAGATGGCGGACATACACCGTTGAAACATAGCGAGTGTGTTACACAACCCCAACGACATTCTTCTAAAGGCATATGTCCCAAAACGATAGGTGAAGGTAGTTTTTTCCTGGTCTTCCGAGTGTATGGGTATTTGGTAGAACCCAGAATAACCGTCAAGATAGCAAAAATATTTCTGATGAGCTAGACATTCCAGGACTTCATCAAGGAAGGGTAGAGGGTACTGATCTTTCCTCGTGGCTTTGTTCAGCTTCCTATAGTCAATACACATCCTCCACCCTATTACAGTCCTGGTGGGTACTAACTCATTTTTGTCGTTGAGCACGATAGTAGTGCCTCTCTTTTTAGGAACAACCTGGACAGGGCTGACCCACTGGGAGTCAGAGATAGGGTACATTATGCCAGATTTAAGTAATTTGAGGACCTCCAGGCAAACAACCTTTTTGAGATTAGGATTCAGTTTTCTCTGATCTTCATGAGATGGCTTGAATTCTTCAACCATTGGGAGTCTGTGCATACATAGGGCTGGATTTATGACCGTCAGGTCAGTTATCTTATATCCAATGACCTTTTTGTGCTTCTTCAGCTCATCCAGAAGCCTTTCTTCCTGATCTTCTATAAGGGTAGAGATGATGATGACCGGGCATAATTTTTCCTCATCCAAGAAAATATGTTTAAGCCCTGTGGGTAAAGTCTTCGTTTCAGGGGCCTTAGGTGGCCTAGTTGCTTCTATAATGGTGACAGCTTTGAGTTCTTCAAAAGTGGCCATTGGTGCTTCTTCAGCCTTTTCTAAATGTTGAAGACACTGTTGAACTAGTTCATTCGTAGAGAATTTGACATCCAGATTGATTAGAACATTCTCTAGTTCGTCAGCTAGCTCAGATATCTCTAATTGAGACATTTGTTGTAATGCATCAGAAGAAAGACCTCCTCTTGAATACTAGGGCCTTTCATGCTGTTAAGAAGTCGGAATTGAATTGCTTATTTTCCGAGTCTTAGAATAATGGTACCAGCTTCAACATCGATAAGTGCCCTGGAGGTAGCGAGGAAAGGTCTGCCGAAGATTATCGAGTATCTCAGATCTTCTTTAATATCCATGATGACGAAGTCACAAGGGAAATAGGCACCCTTGCCTATCCTTACTGGAATATCTTCAATGATCCCCAGAGGTACGGTGATGGTAGAATCATCTAATTGAATTGACATTGCTGTAGGCAGCAATTCGGTGAAACCCAATCGTTTGCACACATAGTAAGGAATAAGGGATATGCTGGCCCCTAGGTCAACTAGTCCCTTTTTGGTAGATGCATTTCCGATGCAGCATTGAATTCCGAAGGAACCTGGGTCCTTCTTCTTCTTGGGCATTTTATTGAGGATGATGTCAGAGGTTGTTTGGGAAAGCTTGACAGTTTCTTGTTCCTCAATGATGTACTTTCTTGATAACAGAGTCTTGAGGTATTTCGCCCAAGCTGGTACCTCGGAGAGAGCATCAAGGAGCGAGATATCGATGTAGAGTTTTTTCATCGCCTCCTTGAACTTTTGGAATCTGGTATCCATTTTCGTTTCTCACAGTCTCCCTAGATAGGGAATCCTTGGTTTAAACTACAAGACATCTGGCTCTATGGATACTTGTTCTTTATCTTTCCCCCTTGCACCCTCTGTGGGCTTCTATGTTCCTTGCTTCAGGATCTCGTTCTTCATAAAGGCAGGAGTATCATCGTTATCAAGAGTGATCCTAGTTGTTTCATGAAGAGTGCGTCCAGATATCGTGGTGACCGCATTCAACTATTCAGGCCTATTTTGTCCATGCCTACAATTTGATTCGGGCTGCCCTACAAATGTACCTGCTGGAGGCTTCAGTTGTGTACCAATCTGGGCAAACTGAGCTTCTACTGCTTTTTTTGTGCTTGTTGATTAGCGAGCATAGTCTGTTGGGATTGCAGCATCTGCCTTATCAAGGACATTTCATCTTCCGGTAGGGGAGGAGTATTTTTATAAGGAATTTGTTGTTGTCCTTGTTGAGGTTATTGTGGTGGCAGCGCTAGCTGAGGTTGCTGCAATTGAGGGTGCAGTTGTGGGTGTAGCGGAGGATGAGTATACTGAGAGTAAGCAGATTGGTTCCTGGGGTAGTTAGCTCTCGGGAAGTTATTCCTGGAGTTCCCTTGATTTTGATTGAAATTGTTTGGGAATCCCGGTGGTAACCTACTAGAGGATCCTCCCTGCGTATGGTGCTGTGGATTTGCGGTTCCAGCAGGGTTCCCATATTGGAATCCTGGATGGTTCCTTGGCTGATTAGGATTGTAATAGACTTGTCCAGGGATAGAGTGGATAGAGTTGACTTGTTCTGGTAGTTGTTCTTCAGACTGGTCAGTGATAGGTTCAAATTGTTGCGGTGGTGGATGTAGATCCATCATCACATTACAAAGCATACCACATGAAAGGGTCGGATGGTCAGAAGCATGACAGGCCTCACAAGTTCATGTGGTGGCCTTGACTTGTTGAACCAGGGGATTTTTCTTCTTATCAAACTCTCCAAGAGAAGTCTTGAGAGCTTTTTGTTTATGAACTATGGTTTTCAAGGCTTCAGCAATTTCCTTCATCTCTATTGATTCTTCAACTTTGTAGACCTTGAGGACACCTTTGCCAGCTGATCGTCCCCAGTTGGACTTATTCTCAGCTCCGAGTGTGACAATTTTCCAAGCATCCTCATAATTCTTTCTCATAAAGTTTCCTCCAGATGAGGAATCCAAAAACTGTTTGATATCATCACTCACTCCCCGATAGAAGGTTTATATCAATTAGTTCTGGGAGATTCCATGATGAGGGCACTTTCACAAAAGTTCTTTAAACCTTTCCCATGCTTCAGCAAGGGATTCTCTGGGAAGTTGAGAGAAGTGATTGATTTGCCCCCTGATCTCATAAGTCAGTGAAGGGGGAAATAACTTCTCTAAGAATTTTTCTTCCAGGGGAGCCCAAGTGGTTATTATAGGTTCCCTGTTAAGTGAGTTGTACCAGCTTAGAGCTCTCCCAGACAGAGTGAAATG
Source organism: Alisma plantago-aquatica (assembly GCA_963693085.1). NCBI lineage: Eukaryota > Viridiplantae > Streptophyta > Magnoliopsida > Alismatales > Alismataceae > Alisma > Alisma plantago-aquatica. The sequence goes on from OY856412.1 coordinate 360,616,307, forward strand.
AAACAGATGAAGCATTATTGCATCAAAAGCGACTCCGACTTGCGGAACCAGGCGGCACAGTGCCTTAAACCTCTTCAGATGATCCATGCAATCATCTCCAGAACCTCCAGAGAAGGAGATGACTTGCATGATCTGGATCCATTGGGTCCTTATCTCGAAGTTGGGAATATTGATGATCGGAGGTCAGACCGGATGGTTATCTTCATAGTTCTTTGGGACAACATAGTCCCTCAATTGCTTGTTCCGTAGTTCCAACTGAGCAGCTTGGGTTGCTGCCTCATTCTCATCTCTGATGCAGGCCTGTTCTTCCGCATGAATCTCCACTTGTATCTGAGCACGAGTATCAGCGATCAGTTGTTCTCTTTGAGCGGTGATGGCGACATTGACCCTCTCCATCACCAATGCAGCCTGGCGTTGATCCTCAGCCATTTTCCTGGATCATTGGAGATTGAGTCTGATGCGATGATGAAAGCTTCTCTCTACCTCGGAGTCGTACTCCAGATCAGGGGAGAGTTTGCGGTTATGCGATGATCGCATACACGTTTTCTACCTGAGTAGAGAAAAGAAAACACTTATTAAATGATGTCAAAGATATAATGGATTCAAGAGGATATGGATTTATGATTAAAAGAAATTGTAAAACCCTAACCAACTAGTAGAATACTAAATGAAATAAAAACGTTCCGTAGTCCCCGCCAACAGCGCCAATTTTTAATGGAGCTTCCACTTACGTGGAATTGCATGCACCAACTAAAAATCATAAAGATGGTAAGTTTTTAGGTTTAGCCTTGCTTATACTAGATAGAAAACTCCACCCACGTATGCTAAGATACGTGGACGTCTTATCATAGTATAGTTAAGGGTCGAATCCACAGGACAACGGTCTTGTTGCAAGCAACAAGATGGAAAATGTTAGAAGTTCACTTAGTATCTTAATAGTAGGCACTTAGATCGAAAAATTGGTTTTGTTGTTTTTAAACTAAGAACATGTAAAGTAAAGAAAGCAAGTAAATCTAAGGATGTAAAACTATGATAAAAGTCACTAGGGTGTGATCGGTTTTCACCACCACTACACATGGATCAAGACATGCAAAATAAAACATAACCTACAACAAGAGTTTAGTCAGTTAGTATCTTTGTAGACTTAGTTTCCTTTCGGAGAACTAACTACTATAAGTGCGGGAATGTTGCAATGCCAGCCATTTCCGAACAAATGGTCACCTACTTTGCATCATTCCCTTTGCAAAGTGTGTTCCTCGACTTATCAAGGTTGCACTTTCATACGTCAACTGATTCCATTTCATAGTATGAAAGTGCAACTAATGATAGTGAGTTTACTCCACTTCTTGAGAGACACTTCTAGATACCAAAACAGATGCATGGTGGATACATACACCAAGAACCAACATACAAATGAGTTTCGAATCTAACAGTACAAACGTAGACAATTCATACTAAAAGATAAAGGATAATACAAGTTGGAGATCAAGCAACATGCATTCATTAAACGTTTGATGTTGAACTGAAAAGATAAGAACTCTATATTACAAACTATAGATTACATTTACATGATATGAAAACATGGGTAGCGGGGCTACTCCCCGCACCCTAGTGAAAGAAAATACTCGCTCATGACTAGGACAAAGAAGGAGGCAAGAAGAGAGAGGGAGAGCATCATCCCCATAAAGGAGAGAGGAAAGTCAACCCCTTGGAGAGAGAGAAACAATCCACCAGCTTCACAGCTTGCGCGATGACGAGATCTCCCCTTCCCACCTTCTTTGGCGAAGAAGGAGAAAGCAGCTTCGAGATGGAGTATGGGTCTTAGACCGACAGCCCCAGGGCGTAGGATGGAAGTCGTATGTGCTCTGGAGTGATTGAGGCAGCCTTTGGACGTCTGAAACTTGATAGTCTGGTGGAGGACCATTGGGGTCTTATTTATAGGCCTTAACTGAAGTCCAAATGGTTTGGAGACCGTTTGGACCTCAAGACCATTTGGATCTTGAGACCGTTTGGACCTCAAGACCGTTTGGACCTCAAAACCGTTTGGACCTCAAGCTTGTTTGAACCTTGAGACCATTTGGACCTCAAGACCATTTGGACCTCAAGACCGTTTGTTTCATGCGGTCTCGGGACCGTGTGACTCCATGCGGTCTCGGGACCAGTTGGCTTCATTAGGTCTCAGGACCGTGTGACTCCATGCGGTCTCGGGACCGGTTGGTTTCATGCGTTCTTGAGACTGTGTGACTCCATGCGGTCTCGGGACCGGTTGGCTTCATGCAGTCTTGAGACTGTGTGACTCCATGCGATCTCGAGACCGGTTGGCTTCATGCGGTCTTGAGACCGTGTGACTCCATGCGGTCTCGGGACCGTTTGGCTTCATGCGGTCTTGAGACTGTATGACTCCATGCGGTCTTGGGACTGGTTGGCTTCATGTGGTCTTGAGACCGTGTGACTCCATGCGGTCTCGGGACCGATTGGCTTCATGCGGTCTTGGGATCGTTTGACTCCATGTGGTCTTGGGACCGATTGGCTTCATGCAGTCTTGAGGCTGATTTAGTCTTTTTTGATTTTTTGTGTCTTTTTCTGCAAATATAAAGGGAAAAAATTAGTCTGATAGTATATTTACAATAAGAAGGAATATTTAAGGATTATGGCTAATTTTAATTGAGAAAGAGTATGGAAAACTAAAGAAAATACTAAGATAAACATCCAAATTTGGAGGTTATCAGATGGTTTACAAACACTAAAAGGAATGAGGTAGTCACCTTGTGAGGATTTTTTTATCTAGAGATATGAGTCATACAAGGCTGAGTTTGATCACCAAAAAGATGAGCTCAAAGTGTTTTCAATGGAGATAGACTTAGATTAGATATCATAAGCAAAATACATGGAAGTGTATGTCTTCAATGTTAACTAATACCTAAGGATGTGAAGTGGTAATGGATGCTCTGGTTGAGATACATCTGACTTGTTGACGAGAAGCTAGAAGAGGTTGTTTGGATAACCCTAAGTTTGAAAATGAGAGGTGTTTGGATAACACTCAGATGTAACGAGATACATTGAAAAGTTAAGGGTTGTTTGGTTATCCAGTCTAGTCCTTGATATGATGAAAGGATGGTGAAAGAACCTCAGATACACAACTTTGGATAGGCAGGTGATGAAACCCTGATGTGAGTGGTTTAGGGTTTCTAAAGAATCAATCTTGATGAATCATGACATACAAGAAATCGTGATTTTAAGGTCACCATCCACTATGGTATTACTGAGATAATGAGTGGTAGTACTACTGTGGATGCTGGAATGAGGTTGCATGTGGTGTATGGCCATGCAAGACAATGGAGAAGGACGAACACCAGATACCCAGTGCATTGGTAAAAGAGAAAGGGAGTTCATCACTATAGATGTTGTAAGTCTCCCCTAGACCTAGGATTGTTGAGATGCAATATGGGGTATGGTGGATCGTCTTACCCAGATGATATGAGAAAGAAAGAGTTCTATCAAGGGATAGATCTGGTTGAACTATCCATGAGAGAGATGGTTCAACTACACCATGATGTGAGTTCAAAGGATCTTGAGTTTGACCTAGAGGTTCACTTCCATAAAGTGGAAGTAGGTACATGAGGAAATCAATGTTAGTATAGTTTATCACCCCTAACTATGGTTAGTATGATCCAGACTAAAGGGTCTGATGAGGGCATATGTGCTCGATTTGGGGTGAATAGTTAGAGACAGTTTTTGTCCTATGAAAGATGTGAAGATAACCACCATAGCCAGTATCGAGATTTATAAGAAGCTCTGTAAGGGAGGTTGTGTCGGTCACCACTTCAGTAAGGTGATGTTGGTGAAAGGACCACATGATTGTTAGAAAAGGGCCACAGTGCGTGTAGATGAAGTCGCTTTGATCGTGCAATGGCTGAAAGGAGCCTAGAGATGACGAAAGTCATGAACAGATGCAAAGTAGACTGACATGCAGTTCACTGTGGGAATATGTGACATGCAAATCTGACCCCTCTATGTTATAACTAAGAGAGATGAGTCCCTGATGCATGGGTTCTTTTGACATGGTTTGGTGGAGAAGGTTAAGTTTGACCTTACCCCTCAGTATAAAGTAATGTGTTATGAGTTCCATCTTTCCAATTTAGAGAACTATGTGAGGTACCCCGACCATGTGCTGAGCAATGAACCTAGTGAGCCCCAAGAGAGGCTGACATGGTCTGAGTCACCTATGCAGTTTATAGATGCCGGGATGAAAGAACTCAGAGCAAAGAATATGTGACGATAAAGGTTTTGTGGAAGCACCATGAGTACGGTAAAGCCACATAGGGGCCAATGATGGACATGGAAAAGTCATATCCTGAATTATTTGTTTGCTTGATAGAACTTTGAGGACAAAATTCCTATAAGAGGGAAGTTGTTACAACCCCAATTTTTGGGATCATCTGGTGAGAAATGTAATTTCTCATATTAAAGATAATTGAACAAAGAATGGTATAATTTGTTTTGAATACATGGATTTCGTTTACAATAGCCTTGATGTTTGTGTTGTGGGCTTTATTGGCTATTGGGCCCAATAACAAGGAAATAACAAAGAAAATTCAATTAGCAATTGAATAATTGAATATTTGAGAAAAGGAAAAGGTAGAAATCTCTAGAAGGCAAAGAGATGTAATCCAAGGATGGATTTCGTGCCTCTTGGGTTCCTTGGGTTCCAAGGAGTCCAAAGTCGCATAAAGAGTGCAATAAGAAAGAAAATATTAATTAAGTATTTCTTTATTAAGAAAGAAATTGAAAATAATGGTAAAATGTGGAAAATGAGTGGAAAGAGGCATAAATGAGATTCCTTGGTGAAATTTTCGTATCCATGAGGTTGCTAATATTAAAAGGAATATCCATAAGGAAAAGAAAAGAGAGATAAAGAGAAATCCTCAAAAAGAGATATTTTAATAAAGAAAAAGAAAGATAATGAGAAAATGGATGCAAGATAAGGAAAGAGGCTAAGGAAATTTTCTCAAGAGAGGATTTCGAGCCATTAAGGTTCTTTGAGGTTCAAGGAACTCAAACTAATAATTTAATAGCAAAGGAATGAGAAAATAGGTGAGAAATATATATAATTAAGAGATACCTTGCACTTAAAGAAAAGGAACGTTTTCTTTGAGATTTGGGTAGAAAGGTAGATTAAGTCATTATGGACTTTCCCTCCAAATTTGGGATTAATCGGATACTTTGTTTGGAAGTTATAACTTTTATAAGATTCCCTAAAGTGTTGGGTTTATAATAAATGTCACGATTTTCTCTGATTTAAATGGAAATAGAAGGAACTATGTCAACTGTCAGATAAAGCTATGCATCGCTTTCCTTGAGTCCGAAGAGGATTAAACCACAAGAACAAAGGGATATTTCCCTCGATTTTCCTCGCAAACCAATGCATGTGCCAACTTGGAAATCTCTTTGTTGGATTTGGGATGGAATTCTGAGTTGGTTATACCCTACTCTCTCGTGCTATGGACGCATCTAGAAGGAACGCCCAATTGGGATCAAAGAAAGGGTGGCGGTGGGTTTGGAAAACCCAATAAATGGCACTAGATCCTATAAATAGGATAGCTTGGGCAAACCCTCATGAGCTTTATCGGCCCCTTACCTAGTTCTCTTATGCCCCGAGTCGACGCGATCGTGAAACTCTGGTGAGCCTCCACCGCGGCGCCGCCGTAGAATCATCGCAGGGATAGGCTAGGTGGAAGAAAGAAGACACGAGCAACAGCCGTAGGATGGAAGACCATTGTGGTCTCGCGGAGCAGATCCAACGACCCTGGTTTTGTCCAGCTAACTTAACTAGTATGTGGAGCGCGAGCGACGCAAGACGTCTGATCCTCAGGGGGATCAACGGACTATCCATCGAACGGCCCAGAAAATCCGGTAAATAGCCTTTTCTATCCATTATTCAAGAAAGCTGATAAATCTTGCATAATTCATTAAAACAGATCCTTTGGCTGAAAATTATGAACAAGTAGTGCTTTTTGATCAGAAAAATGCAAGAAATGTAATGAAAATGTAATTGACACCTAATTATGCTTGCAATTCAGAAAGTATATAAAAGTGCCATCTTTAATAGTTTAATCAATGGAAAAACATTAACCTTTGAGATGATTATTGTAGTTAGTAGAGTTTCATGCATTATTAGAGTTGATGTTAACCTGTTAAATGTAAAAAGGTACATTATTTTCAAAAAGGAAGAACTTTGCACATGATTAGTCTAATTTAGAGTTTATGTGCTTGAAATTTGAAAAGGACATAAAGTTATCATCTTTAATGATTTAATTAAAGAAAACCCCTTAGATTTGATGATAGATGGACTTAATGACGTTATTTGGATAATTCAAGTTGATATTAACATGTTGTTAATAAAAGTGAGAATAAGATCTAAAAAGATGATCTTTTTATATAATTGGTTCAATTTAGGGTTTCATGCATGATTATGCACTAATGAGCTTGAAAACCCTAATTTAGATGAATATGTCTTTTAATTGTTTTAATTGTTCAAATCTGTAAATAACTAGGGATATGATGATCCTAAGTCAATTTGGCTATAAAAGACTACTAAAATGGATAGTTGAGCAGTTTAGGTTCATATAAATGGAAAAGAGTATTTTAGGGTTTGTTGACCTAAAATGGATAAAGTTTGAGGAATTGATCTAAGAACCCTAATGGATATTAATGAAACCTTAATGTGGATTAGAAACCCTAGAAAGTGAATCCAAGTCAATAAAGTAGATTCTTGATAAGGTGTGTAATAAATAGAGCACATATTCTTTTTAGGAATTATGTGATGATTGAATTACTTGCTTGGATTTGTTGATTGGCTTGATTGTATATATATGAAGGATATGTTGAATAATCTGCAAGACTCATCAAATCAGGTATGTGGTTACGCTTATGAATAATATCTCTAGTTTCACGGCAATTCCCAAAGTTTTAATCGGTTGCTTGAAAATAATTGTTGGATGTTTATTTATTTCATGCAACTATAAAGTGACTATGATTATCACTATAAATGTGCGTATATAACTGACTAGATCTGGGTCCGCCTCTATTGCTTTGAAAAGGCTAAGAAAAAAAGGGGTAATCCTAGAGCAAGGTCTAGGTTACCGAGAGTTAGAAACTGGGCTACCTACGTGTAGTGCCATGAGACTCATTAGCCTGCCATGAGTTAAGGTGTGGGCTACTTACGGGTAGTGCCATGTGACTCAACCCTAGAAATTGGTTCACTTATAGGTGGATCATGAGGGGTTTAATGGGGACAACATAGATGATAGGGTACTCTTGGATCGCGAAGTTATATCTAAAATGTAATCTTGGTTGTTAAATGCTTAATTGAATGATTACATTATTAACATATTTACATGATTATTGTTTCCCCCACATACCAGCTTCGGCTGACTGACATTTTGTTTGTCGGCGTTTTATGTAAAAGCCAAAAGGACAAACTGTAAATCATCATATTGTGAAATACATGAAGTTAAATACAACGAGGATTAGTTATAGTAGAATCCTTAAGTGCATAGAAGTTTAGAGATCCAAGTTTTCAAAAAGGTATGCAAATTTTTTTCATACAGCTTTTTAGTATAGTAGGTTAAAATTTGATAATTATTCCGGGTTAATTGCCGAACCATTGATCCAGAAGTAATGGGTGCGGCTTTGACCTTCGGTCTCCCTTAATTGGTGGTTATCGGGAGGTGGGGTCGTAACAACCTCCTCCTGATCATGTTCATGTTAAAGGAGGAAAGGAGGTGGGGGCACGTAGCTTGGTGGTCGTCGATCGCTGGATATGGTTGCACGTTGATTGTGATGTAGATGAAGGGTTTGCAACCTCCAAGATGGTGCTGATGTGGAGAAGTGGCCAGAGTAAGAAGGGGAAACAAAGAGGAGATCAAAAGTGAGAACGTAAAGGTGTCACCAAGCTTCATGGAAGCGAGACAAATCCCTAGGTTGGGTTTTTATAGGGTATTAGACTAGGGTTAGGGTTAATCTTAGGGGTCACACTATCCATGGTGGAGGCTAAGAGAGTAGCTCTCAACTGTTCTCAAAATTGGTTGATTTCAGGGTGATTAAGAGCTAGATGATCTTGGTTTGGCAAGTCAAACATTTTCTCTCGCTTCGATTTTCAAAACGGGGTCGTATCTAGTCAATTGCAAAATCGACCGCATAGTTTCCTCTCCACTGATTGTGAGAGGTAGGGAACGACCTCGTGACCACTCACTCTGATCCGTGGGAGCCTGATATGAGGGTCAAGGTTCAATCCAAAGGATGGTCGCGGATCGCTGACCTGGAAAAGGTCAAATAAAAGGCAAATAAAAAGGGATTTTTATCATATAACTTTAAAAAATTTGTAGAAATTAGTAGGAATGTCCATTTGGGGTGAAATTTGGACCATAGCTTCAAAAAATTTGAAGAATCTTCAAAAAACATTTGAGTATTAGAAGATGAAGTTTGATGGACAATTCTATTTCTTTGGGTAAAGAGATAATTTAACCTAATTTGTAATGTTATAATGTGTATACAAATCACATTGGTTATCATATTTCGAATTTGAGCGTCCACATTGATTATGTAGCCAAGAAAAATAAGTTGGGGGCATGATTGAACATAATGAGGGCAAAAATTGGACTTCAACAAAAGTATGGGTAAAACTCACTTTAACACATCCTCCCCTACTTATTAGGAATTTTGGCCCCAAAATTCAGACTTCCTTCGGGGTAGGAAATCTTTCCTCCATGTGTGACTTAAACTCCCAGGTAGCATCATCATAATCATTGTTCTTCCACAATACTTTAACCATATCAATCTTATTATTTTAAAGCTCTTTGGTTTGAGTACCAAGTATCTTGACTGGAACTTCTTGGTATACAAGGGTGTCCTTTGATTCAATTGGTTCATGATTGAGGACATGGATATGGTCCTTGACATACCGCTTCAGGTTTGACACATGAAAGACATTGTTCATCATGATATATTATGGAGGTAAACACAACATGTATGCACATACCATAATAAGGTGCAAATTTTCAAATGGACACACATATCTGGGGCTAATTTTTCCTTTGTTCTTCATGATGGCTCGAATTGATCGAATCTTCAGGAAAACATGATCACCTACTAGAAATTGTGTATCAGTCATGTGTGCATCAACATAAGACTTATGACAGTCATGTTTCCTTTTCAGCCTTTGCATGATAAGGTTGACATTATCAGAATGAAGTCATAGTTCCTCAGACTTCAGAATCAATATCTCGCCTACTTCCTTGTAGTAAAGCGGAGATCCACACAACCTTCCATATAAGGCTTCATATGGAGGCATGCCTATATTGGACTAGTAGCTATAATTGTAGGTGAACTCAATAAGAGGAACGTAGTGGTCGCATGAACCACCCCAATAAAGGACACATGATCTCAACAAGTTCTCTAGAACTTGGATTGTCCTTTCAAACTATCTACGAATTTATGGGTGATATGTAGTACTGAAATTCAACTGAGTCCCCAGTTCTTCCTGCACTTGTCACCACAAGTGAGAAGTGAATTTTGCATCATGATGTGACACAATGGATATTGGAATTCCATGCAATCTGACTCTCTCGTGAATGTATAACTCTGCTAACTCTGGGACTTTGGTTGTTTTCTTGAATGGAATAAAATGGGCTGATTTAGTCAGATGATCGACTACAACCCAAATGATGTCACTCCCTTTCTTGGTCCTGGGTAGACCCACCAAAAAATACATGGTAATGTTTTCCCATTTCCACTCGGGGATAGGGAGGGGTAGTATAATACCTCTAGGATGTTGTTGTTTAGCCTTCATCTACTAGTAGTTCAAACACCTAGATATGAAAGTGGCAATGTCAGTCTTCATATTCCTCTACTAGAAATGCCTCCATAGATCATTTTACATTTTAGTCGATCCAGGGTGCATTGTGTATTTTGACATGTGAGCTTCTCATAACACCCTTTGTGTCATATCTAAATCCTTTGGGACCCATATGTGTTGTTTTTATTAGATTCATCAATCCATACTGACTGTCAAATGTATATGGGTTTCTCTTGCTGCTTAATCATTTCCTCAAGACTCTTGCTATTCTTTTGAGCCAAAAAACTCTCAGACTGGAGGCCTGGTTTTACATGGATGTTGGCCAATCTAAGAACATTGCCCATATGCCTCAGGGCCCATGGTGACATGTCTTCCATGTTTCCCCAGTCTGTAGGAAAACAATAGCACATTTAGTTTGTTTCCTTCTGAGCACATCGGCCACTACGTTTGCCTTAATAGGGTGGTAGGCGATGGTGAATTCATAGTCTTTGATGTACTCAAGCCATCACCTCCTTCTGAGATTGAGATCTGTCTATCTCAGGATGTACTTCAGACTCTTGTGGTCGGTGAGGATGTCAAAGGTGTCACCATATAAGTAGTGTCACCATATCTTCAAAGCATATATGATGGTGGTAAGCTTAAGGTCATGGGTTGGGTAGTTGACCACATTTGGCTTCAATTGTCGAGAGGAATAAGAAAATACCTTTATTTCTTGCATGAGGACACGACCCAGACCGAACCTTGATGCGTCAATGAAGATGATGAACCCATCATTTCTTGACGGAAGGCTCACGATAGGTGCAGTTGTTACATTTGTCTTCAGATCTTGAAAACTAGACTCACATTCCTTTGACCAGACAAACTGCTCTCCTTTCCTAGTGATCTTTGTGAGGGGTAAGGCGGTCTTGGTAAAATTCTATATGAAGCATCGATAATAACCAGAAGACCCTAGAACTTCAAATTTCAAAAACATTATTGGGGGGTTTCCACTCAACAACAACCAAGTATTTGGTGGGGTCTAAAGCAAATTTTCCACCATAAATTATGTGACCCAAGAACATGACTTCAAATATCCACAATTCACATTTGGACAATTTAGCGTAGAACTTATGAGATTGGAGTATATCAAAAACTTTGCAAAGATGATTATGATGTGACTCAATGTCATTTGAATATATAAGGATGTCATCAATGAAGATCACTACAAACTCATTGAAGAAAGGTTGGAAGACACTATTCATCAAGTTCATAAACACACTAGGGGAATTGGTCAACCCAAATGGCATGACCAAAAATTCGTAATGCCCATACCAAGATTGAAAGGATGTCTCCGTCCTTAACCTTGAGCTGGTGGTAACCACAATGGAGTTCCATTTGTGAAAATACATGGGTAGAACAAAGTTGATCAAAAATTTCGTCAATTCTGGGAAGAAAATACTTATTTTTCATAGTATCTTGATTGACCATATGGTAGTCAATGCACAAGAAATGTGATCCATTCTTTTTCTTGAAAAATAGAATGGGTGCTCCCCAAAGAGAGGTACTAGGGAGAATGAAACCCTTACCTAGTAATTCCTACAGCTGCTTTTTCAATTCCGTCAATTCAGTAGGATCCATCCAATAGGGTGCCCGAGAAATAGGTGCTATATCAGGTGCCAAGTCATTAGAGAATTCAATGTCAGATCAGGTGGTAGCCCAGGGAGCTCCTCAGGAAAAACACTTGGGTAATCACACACTATATCAATATTTTCTAGGGCAATCATATTAGTTTTGACTATAGTTACAATTTCCAGGTATGTTTTACACCATTTGGATATCAAGTTGAGCTTTGATCAATGAAATGACAATATTTCAATTTTGGTCTTTCCATCCAAGAATTACAAGAATGAAGAGCTTGGGTTTAGAAATAATGACTTTCTTGGCACAAAAATAGATCATAGCATGCTTTTTATGGAGCCAATCCATCCCCAAAATGAGGTCAATGTCTTCCATGTCTAGGAGTATGAAGTCCGACTCAAGATTATGACCAACATAAGATAGTCGACAATATAGTAGGAGACTTTCATTTTTCCACTTGGGGTAGTTACATCAAGTATGTACCTGACTGACCTAAATCGCGCGTCCAAAAATGGAGATGGATTTTAAGTAGTCGGACTTTTAAATTTATAACCTGAAACCTTCTAGGCCCCTGCAACTTTGTTTACAGGGTCGAAGTAGATAGACGAGGTCGAACACAGGGACAAGGGTGGTAGTGTTGAGAACTCATAATCGACACGCTACACTCCGACAGGGGTAAAGAGATAATAAAGTTCCCAAGGGAACAACAGGATATGATTGTCAAAACAAAAGAAAACTATCTCCAACTAGAGCTACTAGGAAGATTAAGGTTTTAAGCATTTATCAGTTTTTAGGGGTTTTCATGCAACAGAAACAGAGAGATAATACTAAAGCTAAGCAAGGTACGAAGGAGAAAACTGCGTTAAAACAAGTGGCAGTAGAAACATCATGTAACCCTCCTCTCGAAGCGGGTACCTCTAACCAAGCATCAACACCCCTCTTGAGGTTGCTGGACTTAAGTTAGAGTGGAAAGGTTACCAAAGCAACTCCGATTCCGGGTACTCTCGTACTCCAGAATCGGATCAAACACTAGAGCCACAACACCTCTCTCGAGGATGCTGTAACGGGAAAACACGATTCGGTAGCTAATCAAAATGTGATCCAAGCGTACAAGCTAGAGTTCGGATGTTAAACATAGCAATTATCCAACAAGGGTACCAAGCAATAAGCAGCAGGTAATTAAGCTCTTCTACTTCCATTAACATATAAAGGTTTGATTACATTGCATAAGTTTAAGAAATAAATGACTGAAATAAAAGATAAATGTCACCTTCTTGATATAGAAGAACGACAGACTACAACTGACCCTCCATCCTGATATTGGGCAGGAGCCTTGCCCGATACGACTGTGTCGGGCGGCATGCCCTCTCAGGCAGCACGCTAATGACGGGCGGATCGTATCGTGTGAGACACCCTGGCCCGATATGATCATGTCGGGTGGCACCCTCTCGGGCGACACGCCATGACTGGCGACACGTATGGGGTTTTGGTATCGTGTCGGGCTAGAGCGATGCTCCAAGTATCGGTCACTTGTATTGGGTATCTACGTCGTCCGATATCGGCCTACAATGGTTCTCAGGATGACACTAAGTGAACCATTCCCTCCCTCTCGGGAGGGGGAAGTGCTCACCTAGAATCGCCTGTCATGGCCATTGAGGCACGACACACTAGCTCTTGCAGCTTTCCTCAGTTGATTTGCATAGAGTTCCGACCTGTCTTTTCGGCTTCCTGTAGCTTCTACTTATAGGCAGCGGTTGGGGAAGTTATGGTTCACTGAGCGCCAAGTGTCCTTCGTTAGCTTTTATTATCGCAGAGCCAATGGACGACCGATGTCAGTATAGCCCAACATAAGGATGTCGGCTGTTGGGCATCGTGACAAGAGGCGCGTGCCGGTGGGTGGCCTGTATCACACGACACGTTTGAGTTGTTGTGGCGAGAACAACTCCCTGTTGGGTAAAGAGGCGTGTTGTCCGATGGTTCCTTCTTGCACGACATCCTCACATCGCGCGTAGATGTATCGTGCTACCCTATCAGGAAGTGAGCATATCGGTCGGCCGGAAGGCAGATGCAGGTGGAGCATGTTTGTGGGTCGGGACGACCTTATTGATGATAAATGTGTCAAAATTGGAGGAAAACTCTACAAAAGATGGAAATATTAGGTTAAGACTGTAGCATGGTCTGTTATTGCAAAAGTACATATAAAAGGAGAGGAAATCATTTTAAAAAGGTAGTTTTGATTAACAAAATAAGGGTCAAAATCATCACAAAATTTGGTGTTATCAACTCCCCCAAACTTATCATTTTGATTGTCCTCAATCAATATTTAAACTTTATTTTGTGATGCTTCTCCTTGACCAGTATAGCTTTCAGGCCAAGAGGTTGTGCGAGCATTGAAATGTCTTGCTGAGAATATGGCTTGACCACAAACAACAGACTTTATTTCTCCTATCTTATTTTAAGCAAAAAAATGTTCTCCACAACTTCGACAAGACTTAGGTGCATGATTCTGAAGTTAGATTTCACACGAAACATCTTTATTTTTGGGGCAGAAAGTTGTGTGTCGGGTAGGCTAAGGCTTTTTGGGTTTTTCTTGTTTCCCATCAGTCCATCCAGGTATGGGTCCGTCAACAGGCAAGTGGTCCCTATAGTCCAAGCCAGTGGCTTTAGAGCAGTGATTTCACATCCTACATACCATTGCCCCGGATCTACCATGCCTAAAGATGGGTACTTTTGGAAAACAAGTGTGTATATATATTTTTATTTTTCTTCTTTTTTTCTTTTATTGGGCACAACTCTCATGCTTTTATTCACTCTCATTAGGCTACTTTCTCTTTTTGGGATATTTGTTGGTAAGGGGGAACAAGAGAGATCTTTTGCTGTTTGGGCAGCTTTTTCCTTCTGCATACACATCTCTTAGCTGTAGAGAGATTATTTTTTTTTTGAAATTTTTGGCGTGGAGATTTGTAGTCTTTTGTTGTTTGAGGCAGCATTATCAGAAAGATATAACAAAACTTGCATCACCATAGGTACATAGAAAACAAACTGGCAAGAAGTCGCATCAGGTTTTTACTAATATAGCGACTTTGTACATATGTATGGAGGTAAGATAAACAAAAAATTTCAAAATATTTGTATGAACATAAATATGTACACATGATACAGAGAAGAAGAACAAAAGAATAATAAATTTGACTCAGAAAATTTTCAAAATTTCAAAAATTCATGTACCTCCCTCACTAGTACATGGTACCCCCCCAAACTTACTCCACACTTTGTCCTAGAGTTGTGAGGTAGATAAGGTGAGGTAATGTTAATCCAGTGAGGTTATCTGGTGAGTGCGCCTATGCCAGATAGAAGCTCCACACATATTCTCCTTGTTTGTTGTGATAGTCGATGTGGTGGAGCTGGTCAGGAACCTCTTCGTTTGCTATCCATTCCAGGACAAAATGCTGCAGTCGTTGGATATAGGAATCTGCTGCGGACTGCGGTGGCAGAACTGAAGTTCGTGCCACTTTCTTGCTTGCGTGTCCAGGAATGGTTGTACCAGCGATGACACCTTGTCATAGCATTTTTGAACTAAGCGCTCGAGGGATGTCAATGTTGCTGATGTACACGACACTGGATGATGTTTGTTGTTGTCTGAGCTGTTGTAGAAGATTCCTACTCATTGCCACGTGTACATCGTTAGGAGCATCCAATGGCTGTAATGCAGGATGGGCGCGTAGATTGTACATGGAACCCTGTGCTCCAACTCTGCTAGGAAAGTTTGCTTTGATCCTATTTTGTCGGAGAGGAAAACATCGTTGAACAACATAGGATGAGCTATGTATGCATATTCGAACCTTGGATGTATCATTTGGATGTAAGCGGCCACCACAGATACAGCCAAGCATCCTCCTTCTTTTATCACGTCCCTTAAGTCATCAACTGGGACTATGATGTTGCCTGCCTCATAGATGACATCCACTGGGGTAGAATTAGCCAACTTCAGAAGGATTTTGTTGACATGGTCCTACATGAGTGTAGCACATGAGAAGCAATCGAAATTCTTGACCAACCCTTCTGCAGTTTCAGGAAAAGCAGGGTCTTCAAAGTAGTGCACTTTCCGCAGGATCTCCAACTACTTGCCTGCCCCATACGTGTCGGTTGCCATCTCTACTTCTTTCTCTGGTGAGTTTCTGGGTTGTGAGAATTCATCTTCTTGATCGCTGTCCAGTAGCTCTACTGGTACTCATGTGTCTCGGAAATAGCACCTGTCTTTTATCAGCAGCAGGGCGTATACGCTCCTGAGGTGGTAGAAGTTTTGGCCCTGGAGATGCCTATGGTATCCAAATATATTGAGAAGCTCCATGGCACGCAAGATGATGAAGACGTTGTTCCCTGTTCCCTCTTCTGCTTGGACGGGGAAGTCTCAGATAGAAAAGAAATTCCAAATGCCGTGGTGACGTTTGGTCCCTTGCTTGATAGCTCGTAAAAGACACAGCGGTAGAAGCCTCAGATTTTTGTCCTCCGGGCGGCTGAAGACAAGCCCGTAGCACGACATCTCATGGTTGCTGTAGCTCAGCAGTTGGACGTCATGGTTCCTGAGATCTGCTATGCATAGGAACCACATGTTGTGGTGCTTGTACGGGGCCAACACGAGGTGCGGGTTATGCATATCTATGTGCTGCAGCATGTTGGCCACCGCAGTGGAGTCTGATTCTCCCCATATTAGTCTTCTTGCCAAGGTCGGGGTGGCATTATACACTGTCTTCCGACCTGTCCCGACGTTGATATTCTCTATGATTGCACTTTCAAGGACCCTGAATAGCCTTTTTCCGACGATGGATGGTGAGCGGAACATGCTTTGAAGTGCTCCTCGTCGTACAGAGAAGTAGTTGTCGCTCCATACGATGCCTTCTTCATCTGCCTATGATCTTAGGACCATGTTCAGTAGTTTCTGGTCTCTGATCGTCAGGTAGCCGATGGCCATTCTGTCAAAATCGGCCATATCAAAGGAAGGTATCTATGATGTCCCAACGAACTTGTCTGCCATCTAGCGTCTTCCTCGAGGAAGGTGTCTTTCGTTTGCATCGTACATGTCCCCCTTTTCTCCCTCTGATTCATCAGATGAGTCCTCCCTGATGTTGATGTCTTCATTATCATCTTCAATATCATCCAGGGGGACTGAGGGAGCCATTTCTTCCAGTCCTAGGGAGCTCTCATGTCTTTCTGGAGCTCTGTAGGTCGGCCTTGGAGACTTCGCCTCCTCGGGCATTGTGGACGGCCCGCTGGAGGAGGAGGAGGGTGATGATCCTGACGAGGCCGCCGACGAGGAAGGTGAGGAGACAGAGCCATGGGGTGACAGAGACCTTCTCGGCTGCCTTCGGTGTGGATGGTCATCTCCCCTGTTCAGCCTCTCCTCGATCTCGTTGATGTGTTGGAGAGCTTGTTGAAGAGTCACGTTTAGAGCCTCTAGTTGGCCAGGAAGGCTAACTAGAGTCAACAACTCCCATTCTTGCTTATTCAGCTTTTGCTGGAAAGATGAAAACTTGCAGGTTAGGGAAGTAAATGTAGCTGAGTGGCTATTAGTTACCTCCTGTAAGTAGTCGAGCTCGTGCCCCAGCATTTTCCCGAGTGACGGAGGGGTTCTAGCGGTCCTCCCTCTCGTCCTCTCGTGCTCGCGTGATGGTCCACCCGATGAGGCAGAGCCTATCTTGATTGTTTGCGAGGCAAATGCCGCCGGTCGAGGTGTCGGCACTCTTGCGGCCGCTACTGCCCCACCTTCTTGTCGTGGTGGATATGGTCAAGGTGTGGGCGGACGCTGCTCCACCTCTACACTGTTGGCGATCTCCTCAGCAACTGCTACAGGGGACACCGGTGGCAGTGTCGGTGTCAGCAGTGCACCCTCGAGCTCCATTGGAAGGATATCGGCAAACACCTCATTACTAGCGTCTGACTGGAGCTCTTGCTCTGCCTCTACGGGCACTATAGAGATTTCGAGGGCTGCGGATGTCTCTTCCGCGGCAGCTCCCGTAGTTATTGTCTCAGTGACCTTCACGATCGCCAGTTCTTCTTCGGCCATTACAACCGTTGTTGTGGTTGTGGCTGATATAGTAGGAACGACGACAACTCTATCAATTGCTGTCATTGGTGGCTCTGGAATTGTGGCTGGCTCGGTGCGGGTCCTTAAAGATTTTTCCTGCCTTGGGTCGAGAGGAATTGGTTCCCCTCTCACAGCCACCCTTTCCTGGATTCTTGTGGTGGTGGCGTAAGCTGCGTCTACCGCCACAACTTCTATCTCCGCTGCAGTGAAGACCAGCTTATCTGCGTCGTAGGTGGTGCAGCGTGGGAGTGGGAGTAGGGTGTTCGTCCTTGCAAACTTGTAGAAATAGTCCCTTCCCTCCTTTATGATGTTGGTCCTCATGAGGTATTTGAGGTCGATCAGCTCATCGCCCCTCGTCCTCGAAAGACTGTGCGGATCCTTTGGGTACCCAAGCCCAACCACGATCAAGTTGACGATGCCACCCATACAATATTCTTTGGTGGCATCCTTTATCAGGTGCAGGCTGTTCAGCAAGAACCGCCCGAGGTTGATCACTCTTCCCTCCATCATGTGCCACATGACGTGGAGTTCTTCAGTGTCGATATTACTGGACTCGTTCTTGCTGAATAGCAAGCACGCCACCAATTTGTGCACTATCCTCCAAAAGCATGAGTGCACGACCCCCACCTTACTTCCCGGCTTGAAGGATGACTTGTCGGTCAGCCTGTTCTAGAGCTCCACGGGGTTGAACCCATCTCCTTCAGTGGTTCTCTCACCGTTATTCATCAGATTCTTCTCCTCCTCGTTGGAAGAGAAGATCTTGTTTATCATCTTCTCGGAGATGGCGTGCTCCGAGTTATACAACAGCGCTTGTAGTCGATCCGCTCTGCCATATTCTTCTTTTTCGGCAACATTATTCTTTACTCGGCGGAGAGATGACATGAACTCCCTCATGAGTTCAGTGTAGGATGCAAATCGACTGAGGCAGATCTTCCTCAGCCCTGCCATGGAGATCACGTTCTCCAGTCTTCCAAAGATACCCAGCTGAACGAAAGAAGACTGGTGGCAGAACTGGCTTGGCCTATAGAGCTTGGTTTCCAGCTCTGCATAACAACGTCTGTGCTCATCGTCCCTTAGCACGAACCTTCCTGGTGAGTGATCCAGGGGTACTTCCGTTGCTGCTGGTGTGGCGGATGGAGCCGCCACTTCTCCCATCCTTATTCTCTTCTCTACTGTTGATGGCCCAGCCGCTTCGGGATTCAGGCGTTTCTGCCCAACTGTCGTCGCTTCGGCTGTGGCCTTGGTGTTGATCCTCCTCCCGTGCTCGTCAACTAGAACAACGGTTTGTTTTTTGCGGGCCATTTCTGTTAACAATAAATCGATTCATAGATCAATTAAATGTGTTGATATAAAGGAAAATGAAATGCACTAAAAAAATGGCCCGATACAAAGAATGACTCGACACCATCGTATCGGGCGATACGAATCTTTCAAATATGTAGGCTCGTGCCCGATACGCAATTTGGGTATCATCTGTCACGTCGTAAGAACATCTTAAGCGATTGAGAACAAGACGATACATAAAGAAAATAGCGCGTCAGTCTTGTCACCCGACATGGGTGTCAGGCGATATGGTTGCGAAAAACAAAATGCCCGATAGGGCCTTCCAGAAATAAATAGCAACGTGTCGCCCGACAACAAAACAAATGAGGTGGTGCAAAGATGGGCAACACGACTATCGCCCGAAATGGCGTATCGAGCTAACGCAGGTAAAAGGCACATCACGCGACACACATATTGGGCGATACAAGGTTGTTCAGCTAAAAAGTCGTTAGCCCGATAAGTTACGTGCGATAGTGAGGCCGTGTCGGGAAAAATTGGATGATACAACTGTCAGGCTATACCTTTGTTGTTTTCTTAAACCTTCCGCACGACACGAGAGCAGAGGATCGTTGCACAACATAGGAGCAAGCTCAAGAAATCACTGCACGATATAGGTAGGTGAAAATAGTAAAGGTAGTAGCCTGACACGGTAATATTGCCGCCCTATTTATAGCGGTCTCAACCGGGGTAAAACTGGAATTTATGAGACGTGTGTCGGCTGTTAGGGTAAGTCATTCCCGAGACGGGCAGTACATCCATCACAACATTTACGATACCCGAAATTCCTTTGCCCTGTAAGGGCATGTTTTGCATGCTGGTTGAGTTGCAGCCCGATACAAACCCTTCACAGCAAAAATCAAGATGGAAAAATTGAAAACAAAGCGGGAAAAGCGGTCGATGAAGAAAACATTATTGGCCAAAGATTAAGATCTCAGCCTCAGATAGTATTACCCATCTCGGTCTATAAAATGGATCGGTGGCCCATAAAACAGAAGTGTGATGAAGTGGACTTTTGGAATCCTAAATGCCCAATAACATAAGTGAAGTCACACATGTTGGGTTGTTTTGAGAATCCCAAACGTTTTAATAAAATTGGAGTGTTGTTGTGGTTTATATAATGTTTTGGACAATAATTTTATGCCTTTTTGAGGTATTTGATTTATAGGTCAAATATTTAGTTTTTGGCATCAAAATATAATGGGATGTAGTGATGATTGTAATGAAGCAACGTCCCAAATCCCATGATGTAATGAGGTCCCTAGAAGAAGTTGTTTAGGTTAAACTTTATGAAATCATGAGTATTATTGAGCATATGTTTCAGTTTGAGTTATGTTGGTTTATTTATGGAGATGCCATGTGGGTAGAGTTATCGTTGGTTTTATGCAGTGAATTCATGACCTCAAATAAGTGTTGTGCCTTATTTATCGATGTTGGATAAACGGCTTGCCTCACAACAAAAAAATGGAGACCATGCGGAAGGAAGCCACGCTCCCCCATCCCCTCCATGATGTGGGTCGTGGGTTGAGAGCAGAACATGGATGAGAAGTTCACCTCAATAAGTGCAAGAGCAGTTAGACCACTTAATTGGGGAGATCGGACTTCTACTTCCTACCCCATGCACTACTTCTCACAGACGACTGTTGAGAAGAACCTATAGACCGAGAGGGAGCTAGAAGGGGTTTCAAAGAAGATGAGATGTGGGACGGAGATCTAGTCTCAGGCGGTGGTTGGTACGTGTAGGACGGATCAAATCCTCGTCGGAGGTATGACTCCAATAAGTGCCACACTTACGGAAGAAAGAACAGACAAGCTGGAGGGGGGAGAGACCAGATCTCGTCAGGGGAGAGTCTCACGGTAGTGAAGAACTTCACCTCCAGGGTTGGGGGTTGTGAGAAGACGCGCCCTTCCTGACGAGAAGATAGGCCGACGGCACGCGGCAGGAGGAACGGTCCATGGACAGTGAGCTGCATCAGGCTGGAGGCGGAGCTAACGCATGCAGCATTAGGCAGCAACCATGCTCGATCTTTTCACCGGAGATCGTTGCCCTGGTGGCGTTGAGCACTCGCGGGCGTAGCACACGGGAGACCGGAGCCAGCGGCGGTGCTCTCACAGGCGGACGGAGGAACTGACGAGCGAGAGAAGTGGGCGGCCGTTTTCCCTCACTGGTGAAGAGGCCAGCATCGGCGGCACCCCAGATCCCTGTCACAGCAGTGCTCACCCACGCCGGCGATCTGGAGCAGGCCGAAGACTTGATCGCTTGGTGGCGGCGGCCGTGAGATGGAGTCCCGCTGAGGACTTGCATCGCGTGGAAATAGAGAAAGAAAGAGGGTAAGGTCAGAACCGGGTTCAGGAGCTGAGAACCGGCTCCAGACCAAGCAAACCAGCGGCCCAACGCAAGGTAGAATTCGTGTCCTTGGTGGCCACGTGTCAGCGGCCTATTGGCCTAATAAGGTAAAATTCCAGTATTTGTCTAGATCTTTGATAAATCGTAGAAAATAGCTCGAGCATCGGAAAAATACAAACAATATACCAAAATGTTCAGAAAAATGCATAGCACAAGATGGAAAAATAATATCAGACTTTTGATGCATTAATATCAGTGATAATATGTAAGATGTGAAATGCTCATAGGATGGATAATAAATATCAAACATCGACCAAAAATTATGAGAAAATACCAGTAAGTGACAAATC
Organism: Alisma plantago-aquatica; assembly: GCA_963693085.1. NCBI lineage: Eukaryota > Viridiplantae > Streptophyta > Magnoliopsida > Alismatales > Alismataceae > Alisma > Alisma plantago-aquatica. Next base: position 360,637,882 of record OY856412.1, read on the forward strand.
ATATCTGTAATCCATCTGATGTCAGTAATCATGATGTTGATGCACGAAATCATGTAATTTGCTTAATAAGTCTAATTAGGGCTTATAACCCTAAATAAAATGTATTAAATGCATACATGCTCAATAAATGATAAAATTTACAGAGTAAGCTCATATCAATATTTGGAACCTCATAATTAAATATGAGATCATAATGATGAACAAAATCCATGTTATATGAAGATGACCCATAATGCATATGATGGAACCCTAATCTAGGTTAATGGTGTAACCTAGAGCTAATATGTGCACATTAAGGTTATGGAACCCAATGCTCAGATAATGAACCACAATCTGGAATATGACATCAATAAGCTAATTATAAGATAAGATAAGTAATGATGCACATATCTTAATGAGCTAAGGTAAACCCTAAAATGGATACGATTAGGGTTAAGATGAGATGTATGATGATGAGAATCTGATGCTAGTATATGATCTTTCCTTAAGCAGGGGTTTGACCAAGATATAGTTGACATGAGGATATATCTGATATCAGGACATATGTGATTAGGTTGTCTTTCTTGATCAAGGTACGCCATTACCTCTTACTTGGCTTATTATACAATATGCTTGTGCTATATGCATAGTAAAATACTTGGCATATGATATTGGATGAAATGATTGTTCTTGTATGATATCTTGCTTGATTTTCCATACTTATGGCTATGAACACTTGAAACATAATATATCTGTTCCATTATATGAAAGCACTATATCTCTTTGGTAAGCGTAGTGCTTAAAGGTGATCTATCTCTTTGGTAAGAGGATCACCATATGAAATGATCTATCTCTTTGGTAAGCGGATCATGAGGCCATAAAGCATCTATCCCATTGGTAGGCGGATGCATGAGTATATAATGGAAAATGTGCTTAAAATATATGTTCTCTTTTGTTAATGAATATCCATGTGCAAGTATATGTTTTTCTTATATTCTTCTGTTACTGCCAAGTATATTAGTTTTATCTTATTGCCAAGATATGATGAGAGGAGGTGGTATCAGAGCATGAACAATAGCAAAGCCTAACATTTGCTCATTATAAGTCATTCCTGAGATGGGCAGTACATCCATCATAGCATTTACGATACCCGAAATTCCCTTGCCCTCTAAGGGCATGTTTTGCATGTTGGTTGAGTTGTAGCCCGATACAAACCCTTCACAACAAAAATCAAGATGGAAAAACTGAAAACAAAGCGGGAAAAGCGGTCGATGAAGAAAACATTATTGGCCAAAGATTAAGATCTTAGCCTCAGATAGTATTACCCATCTCGGTCTATAAAATGGATCGGTTGCCCATAAAACAGAAGAGTCAGCGTGTGTGGCGCATGCACCGGCTCGAGCCTTATTACAGTCCATAATGTTTGTATTGTTTGTTTTGCAGTAAAGTAAAGTGCATCCTATTCTAAGAAAGAAAATAAAACTTGGGTTGCCTCCCAAGAAGCGTTGCGTTTTCCATCTTCAGTTTGATGCCTTCATCTTCCTCACTTCTTGGTCTTCAGCATCTTCTTCCTGCATCTCTATCCTTGCCTCTGTCGGTCATAGTCCTGCCTTCTTGGCAGTCTCGGTGTTTGATGGTATCTTCCCTGACGGGTTCTTTATGATCTCAGCCATTTGAGCTAATTGCTGGTCTATCTGGCATTGGTGCGTCTTCATATCTGCTAACTGTACCTGCAAAGAGTTCAAAACGCCCGAATTCGATAGCGCACTTTGCGCTAGTTGATTATTAATAGTGTCCTATCTTTTCACGAAATCAAATAATTGGCCAACCACATCTGATTGGCTCGAACCCTTGTCATGTTACTTGTTTGATCCTTAATTGGTATTTACCTTGCACCTAGAAATTTCCCTTTCTCGATTGAAACAAGGTGTTCTTGGTGTACTGACTCGCCCCCCCCCCCTTTCTCGAAGGCTTGTGGCGGCTTAGACGAGCTATGCAGATGATGTGAGTTCTCAGTCGCATCCTTGTTTCCGTAGTTGAAACTGGGGTGGTCTGGCCTTTTGAAATTCACAAAACAGACATTTTCAGTCCCTTCGGCCTCAGAGTCAGTGTCACTTGATGCATCCGGTCGGGTGTAGATGCAATTATCTACCTCATTCCGTCCTTCCCTACAGGTCACACACTTCATTACCTTTTCAACTGGCTTCTTCCCTTTTCCGCCATATTCCCTCAGCTGCTTAACATCTGTAGCTATCCTTTATATCTGCGAAGTAATAGACTCTACTGCCTTGGATTCAAGAGAGGGTCCTTCACTGACCTTCTTAGCCTGCCATCTGTCAGATCTATCATAATCAGTGATGGCTTGTAGATCGGCCATGTTTTTGATGATCTTCTCAGACTTTCTCAGCTTCTTCCCTAGGAAGTCACTTCCTGCTGCCACATTCAGTGACACCCTTTCATCGGGAGTCAGACCGTTACAGAAGGTAGTGACCAAGAAACCCTTCTTGTAGTTATGGTGAGGGAAGTCCCTCTGGTATTCCTGGTATCTCTCCCAGGCGTCGTGGAGGGTTTCGTTGGGCTTCTGCATGAAGGAGGTTATCTTTGGTTTGTTTCTCACAATTCTCTCAGTCAGATTAAATTTTTTTCACGAATGCGCCAGCCAGTGCCCCCATCCATTTAGAGCTTGGTGAGGCAGCCCCAGGTACCACGACAGAGCTTTATCTTCCAAGGAGAATATGAAGCCCTTGCAGTATATGACTTCCCGTGGAAGCCCCCGCATATTTATGGTGTCGTAGATGTTCTTGAACGCGTCCCAGTGGTGGTAGGGGTTGTCGTTCTTAGAACTCCCCCTGAAGCTTTGATTTTGGATCATGGAGATCACAGAAGGATTGTGCTCAAAATTTGTGGCGTTGAAACATGAGATAATGACGGGACACCGGGAATTGTTAGCTTTCATGGAAGCTAACTCCCTCAAGGTCTTCCCCTCTTTGTCTGAGTCTTTGTTGTCACTGGGTTCTCGGTGCTATTCTAGGTCATGATTTCTTCTTTGTCTTGGGTGGTGGCAACATCTATCACGGCGGCGATCTTCCTCGGACCGCACCATTTATGGATCTTCGAGTCGGTTGTTGTCGTCATATCGGTCTTTGTTTTTTGGTGGAGAAGAGAGAGACCAAGCCCTCTCTTGATGTTCACCTTCAGAATGAGTTTGTTCTACATGAGGTGGCATGGTGTCGGTGCTAGGTTGAATAGATCACCGTTCTTCAGAGTAGCTGAAATAGCACAAAAAATCAAGTTTAGAAAATCAATTATTAATGATACGAGTTATTCATTTTAGGCAAAGATGAATAATAATAACGAAAAAGAAAGAAAAAGAGTGTTGCCAATCTCATTTCTAAGCTGGAGGCATGGAAGTGTAGTTAGTGGATTCAGATTCGTCAACAGTGTCGTTTTGCCTTGTCCCCAGCAACGACACCAAAAAGTTGACCGACCTAAATCGTGCGTCCAAAAATGGAGATGGATTTGAAGTAGTCGGACTTTTAAATTTATAACCCGAAACCTTCTAGGCCCCCACAACTTTGTTTACGGGGTCAAAGTAGACAGACGAGGTCGAACACAGGGACAAGTGTGGTAGTGTTGAGAACTCGGAATCGACACGCTACACTCGGGCAGGGGTAAAGAGATAATAAAGTTCCCAAGGAAACAACAGGATATGATCGTTAAAACAAAAGAAAACTATCTCCAACTAAAGCTACTAGGAAGATTAAGGTTTTAAGCATTTATCAGTTTTTAGGGGTTTTCATGCAACAGAAACAGAGAGATAACACTAAAGCTAAGCAAGGTACGAAGGAGAAAACTTCGTTAAAACAAGCGGCAGTAGAAACATCATGTACCCCTCCTCTCGAAGCGGGTACCTCTAACCAAGCATCAACACCCCTCTCGAGGTTGCTGGACTTAAGTTAGAGTGGAAAGGTTACCAAAGAAACTCCGATATCGAGCACTCTCGTACTCCAGAATCGGACCAAACACTAGAGCCACAACACCTCTCTCGAGGCTGTTGCAATGGGAAAACACGATTCGGTAGCTAATCGAAACGCGATCCAAGCGTACAAGCTAGAGTTCGGATGTTAAACATAGTAATTATCCAACAAGGGTACCAAGCAATAAGCAGCAGGTAATTAAGCTCTTCTAATTCCATTAACATATAAAGGTTTGATTACATTGCATAAGTAAAAGAAATAAATGACTGAAATAAAAGATAAATGTCGCCTTCTTGATATAGAAGGACGACAAACTACAGCTGACCCTCCATCCCGATAGGACTGTGTCGGGCGACACGCCCTCTCAGGAGGCACGCTAATGACGGGTGGATCGGATCGTGCAAGACACCCTGGCCCGATACGATCATGTCGGGCGGCACCCTCTCGGGCGACACACCATGACTGGTGACACGTATCAGGTTTCGGTATCGTGTCGGGCTAGAGTGATGCTCCAAGTATCGGTCACTTGTATCAGGTATCTACGTCGGCCGATATAGGCCTGTAGTGGTGCTCGGGACGACACTAAGTGAACCATTCTCTCCCTCTCAGGATGGGGAAGTGCTCACCTAGAATCGCCCGTCACGACCACTGAGACATGACACACTAGCTCTTGCAGCTTTCCTCAGTTGATTTGTGCAGAGTTCCAACCTATCTTTTAGGCTTCCTGTAGCTGCTATTTATAGGCAGCGGTTGGGGAAGTTATGGTGCTCTGAGAGACACGTGTTCTTTGTTAGCTTTTATTATCGTGGAGTCAGTGGACGGCCGATATCAGTATCACCCGGCACAAGGATGTCAGTTGTTGGGCATAGTGATGAGTGGCGCCTGCCGGTGGGTGGCATGTATCACACGACATGTTTGAGTTTTCGTGGTGAGATCGGCTCCCTGTCGGGTAAAGAGGCATGTCATCCGATGGTTCCTTCTTGCGCGACATCCTCACGTCGCGCATCGATGTATCGCGCTACCCTGTCGGGCAGTGAGCATATCGGCCAGCTGGAAGGCCGATGCAGGTGGAGCATGTTTGTGGGCTGGGACGACCTTATTGATGATAAATGGGTCAAAATTGGAGAAAAACTCTGCAAAAGATGGAAATATTGGGTTAAGAGCATAGCGTGGCTTGTTATTGCAAAAGTACATATAAAAGGAGAGGAAATCAGTTTAAAAGGGTAGTTTTGATTGACAAAATAAGGGTCAAAATCATCACAAATTTGGTGTTATCAGTACCTCTAAGTTTCTTGTTTCAAGGTTGGGCATATAGGTGAGACTCTTAGACATGAAGGTGTTTATTGACCCAAAGTCAAAAAGAGTAACAACATAATGGTCATAGATTTGCATCATACCTAGGTATACATATATTTTGTGTAAGGAGATTGTTCAAGATAATCATGATACAATGTTGTGGAAATAATTTCAAACTTAAATAGTACCTTCCACGAGTTTATTCCCATTGACATTTTCCTTATCTACATTAACTACAAAGACAAGGGTTTGTCATTGTTCTCCCTATTTGGCCCATGCTGGAGGGGGTGATGCCAGTTATCTCTAAAGTATCCCTTGTATTTGTCGAAGTGGAAGACTGGGGACGAGTACTTGCACTTGTCTAGAATGGAGGTTACCATTGTTGTGGCAATGAGGAACATTAGGATTCTGGCCTTCACCTCTGTTTTGGCCAGATTCTAGTTTTGTGTATGGCTACGATTATAGTTCTGGTTCTGGCCTTGATTGTAGTTCTAGTTATGGCTTTGATTGCAGTTCTAGCCTTTATTGCAGTTTTGAGCAGGAGGATTTATGTGGTTCTTTTGTAAGTTTCTACTATTATTTCCACCATTATGGGGTTTCCCTTTCTTCTTAGGCTTTTTGGGTACATCTTTAATAAGCCCTAGGTAGGCAAGGGTAGGTAGTGGCTTCTCGTATCCCATTCTTAGGGTTCTCTCCATGGAAAAGGCATGGTCATAGGCTTCTTGGGAGGAGGTAGTTTTGGATGAGGATATAAAAGCTTTAGGGTAAGGAAGAGCTCATCAATGTCATGGTCAAGTTTTTGCTTTGTTGTGAGGTTAGTGGCATATCTCTCCAGGAGACAAGACTACCGATTGTACTCAACCACTGTATTGGTTCCTTTGGGAAGGGTGAGGAATTGTTTTATCTCTCTTTTTCCTCAGAGGTGGGCTGGAAATGGTTTTTGAAAATAGGTTTGAAGGCTTCCTAGTAAATAGGGATGACTTGTTGTGACCAAAGATAATGTTCGCACTACAACTTGGCTGCTCCTTTTAGCTGGTAGGTGGCAAACCCAACTTTGTCTTATTCCTGGGCAATAACCCAACATCAACCTTATCTAAGACATCGTCCTTGTCCTCACCATAGAAGGCTTTTGGGCTAAGTTTCAAGAAATCTTGGATGGAAATATTTGGGTTTTGGGTGATGGTTGGGAACTAAGGATGTTCTCTGGACTGCAAGGTTATGAAGTGCATCCATATTGGCTTTCTATTTTATTTCCCATTCCTCCATATCGGTGGTCTTATTTGCAGAACTGACATCCTCATCATCATTCATGTGAGGCTTTTTTCCATTATCTTTGGTACCATATGTTCCTTCACCATCCCTATTGTTCCTAGTTTTTGGATCCATCTGCAAGGGTTCAATTGATATAATTTTTCTCATTTATAATTTTCAAATCATGGGTATGATAGATAATGGAAATATAGAAACACTTTTTCTCAAATTATTTTTGAATTTAGTTCTTTCCCATCCTTAGACAACCCCAAAATAGAGAGAGTATATGGATCAAGTCATAACAACTTAACGAGAATGAGAAGATGAGAAGTCATCCTACTTTCCTCTAATAGGTGGCATGGGTAGTCCTTAAAGAATAGATGAGATCCTAGAAGACTCTCTAGGGTTATATGAAGTCCTTCCATCTATTTCTAGATCCACTAAGGCTAAGTGGAACGAGGAGAACCTCAGCCACCATAAAGACGGATAGGAGGTGATTATGCCAGAACCCCCTTTATGCTCTTTCTAGACACCTCAATTTCACCATAGTGAACTTTAGGGCTCCCATGGTTTAGAGATTATGAACATTATTTCATTAATGCATATGAAGTGTTTTATGGCTCTGATACCAAGTGTCACAGAACCATTCTTACCCTAATCCCAATACCACTATCCAAACATGCACTATTAAAGGGATTAGAGCACACGTCCCTGAGTGGACCAAAAATCACACACAAATAATATGCAAAAAGGAAATAACATTCTTCTTTTATTGAAATGAACCAAAATGTTTATTATATAGGATGTTTAGACAACATGGAAAAAAAAATAGATAAGAAAACTAGCCAACAACTACATCCCTTTTAAAAGTTAGCTCGCAATGAAGAGTTTATATTTGATGTAGAAGTCTTTATTTTTAGTAGACAAAAGGAGTATATAGCATGTGCACAATCTCTAGTTCTTTGCATTAGCTAAAATCAAGAAAATCATGACACAATCAATGAGATTTCATGGTACATTATCCAAAAAAAAAGTAAAACAATTTATAGAAAAATAGTACTCTTGGCAGGACTTATATTCAAAATGTATAAGAAGCTATTTTCCAAAACCAATATTTGTTAAACAAAAATTTTATTACAAAATTCCCATTATGTTGATATTGAGAAGAATGTTTATATTTTATTTGGCTCCATCATCCGAATGGGATGGGGGATGTCACCAGGCTCCTTTCCATATGAGGTAGGAGGTCAATGTACAATTTCCACCCTTTTAATGAGGAGGTCATGTGTACTCAATATCAACATTATCATCATCATAATACTGCTAGTCATAATGGGCAATATCATTTATGTTTTCAAGTTTGTCTCAAAATATAATATAGGAAAATCAGAAGACTGATCACTAGGGAAAAGTATCTCAAACAAGTATATAGCCAAGTATACAAATCAAGAGATACACACAAGATATCATCAATACTATTAGTATGTTCAAGAATGAGATATAGCATACCTTCTCAGTGGATGTTTAGAGTATGGATTCCAAGAAAATAGTAGATCAAGTGATCAACCCCTTGAGTCAGATTCCAGATCAACAAGATTGGATCAAGGGTCAAGATCATCATGTTTATAAGATCATGTTTAAATATTCAATATTAGGGTTACACATTCCTCTTTCAACCTTAAGGTTAAGTCATCCACTTATAATCAAGAATATTTTAAGATGTGTAACATTATTCAAGTGTCAAGAATGTTTGAATAATGAATGACCCATTTAAGTATTATAGGAACATATGTTGACCAAAATCATTATCATCATTATTCAAGTCATAATCAAGTCTCTAGATCATCATCATGATGAATTAGCATCATGGGTATTCAAGATAAGATCAAGTCTTAATTAATAAAAAGTCAAGTCATGGGTCAAATATATGATCAAGGATTTGCCAATATTAAGATCAATCATCATAATATTACAATTAAATCATTATTTCAAGGTGCATGATTCATATTCTAGGGTAGATGAGTCAAAATTTTAGAACCAAATTCTTATTTAGTCAAGTTTGGTTTTAATGCTCAAGATGATCATTAGAGTCAAGTATTAGGGTTTCCCAAATATTACACTTAAAATTGAATCATTACATAAATTATCTAAGAAATAGATCAAAATATAGAGATATCAGTGAGATGAAAAATGAAATAAACTTCAAAAGTATTTTTAATCCATTCCTTAGGTTTTTCTTATCAAAATGAACCATTGGTTCATAATTGTTTGATCTAGGAATGGATTGTTATCATTTTTGCAAGATCGGTTCATTTATTGGGATTTTCAATTAGAGAGATGAATATTTACCAAAATAGTAGAAAGGTCAAGAAAAAATATGTGTTGTTGGATCCTTCGGTCAACCTTGACCGACACAGAGATCCCACTACTATGAGGCTACCTCATCTTGATCACATGTGAGAAAGAAGGAAATGAGGAGGGGATGTGCTGCTTGGTGTTCGTCGATCGCTGGATCTGGTCGCATGTTGATCGTCATCTAGCGGTCCTGGTCCTTCGCCTTAGCCAAAGTGCTCATGACCCGCATGGTGGCACTACGACAAAGTAGTAAATAGAGTAAAAATTGGAAACAAAGAGGAGATCAAGAGGGAGAATGTATAGGCACGACCAAAGGCTTTGTGGGAGCGCGACGAAGCCCTAGATCAAGTTATTTTAGTGTATTAGACTAGGGTTAGGGTTAATCCTAGGGGTCACAGTGTCCATGGTGAGGGCTAAGAGAGTAGATTTTGATTGTTCTTGAAACACACATATTTGAGGGGGATTAAGAGATAGATGAGTTCACTATGACAGGGCAAACATTTTCACTCACTTCGATTTTCAAAACGGGGTCACATCTAGTCAACTGTAAAATTAGTCGCAAAGTCTCCTCTCTACTGATTGTGGGAGGTAGGGGATGACCCTGCGACTACTTAATTAGGGTTATAATCCATGGGAGCCTGATTTGAGGGTGAGGGTTTGCTCCTAAGGCTAGCCGCGAATAGTTGACCTGGTAAATGTCAAATGAAAGGAAAATAGAAAGGGGTTTTTATCATATAACTTTGAAAATTTGTAGAAGTTACAGGAATATCCATTTGGGGAGAAATTTAAATCATAGCTCAAAAAATGAGAAGAATCTTTAGAAAAAGTTTGAGGACCAGAAGATGAAGTTTGATAGACAATTTGTTTTGGGTAAAGAGACCATTTAACCTGATTTGTAATGTCATAATGTGTACACAAATCTCATTGGTTATCATATTTTGAATTTGAGTATCCACATTGATTATGTAGCCAAGAAAAATTAATTGGGGCCATGATTGAACATAACGAGGGAAAAATGGAATTCAACAAAAGTAAGGGCAAAACTCACTTTATCACACATTCAATCACATAAGCTAACTTATTAAGGAAAATTAAGACTCAATTACTCTAATCTGATTTCCAAAATAAAGATACATATCTAAACATTTTTTTAGTTCTCACACTTCTATGTACATCCAGAATGCTAATCAGATAAATTCTCTATTATTAAATAAATAAAGTTACACTTCATAATGTACAACTCTCTCACTTCTATACAAGGACCTAGAATGAACTTGACTAATTTGATACTTGACTCTTGTGGCAGATCTACTCTGCATTAATGTTCTTCAAATCCACATGGTTTCCCTCAAAATATTGAGTATCGGGGTGAGCCTACTCACTCAGTGAATGAATACTTCAACGAAATAGTTTAAAACACTTAGATAATCAAATATATGTTATTGATTGAATATAGAGTAGAACAATAGCAATCTATAAAGTAACTAGTCATTCACAAATAGATGTATGGAAAGTTACTCTAGATGACTACAAAGAGTAAATCAATCATTGAACATTCTTAAACAGCCTCAAAGGAAACTCGTAATTCAGAAACATAAAAATAGCAATTTATCTATAAAATGCCAAAGACTAAATCAAAAACTACACACACTTGATTATTCATTCATTCATCTTGTTATGCCCATAACCCACTTGCAGTGTACCATGACATGTAAGTGTATTGTAGCAAGCTACAATCTCACTATATAGTCCTTATAAGCATGTTGGGATTCCTAAGTCTTTAATCTCAATGCCATGTTTGCAGCTGGCATATCCATATGTGGCTCTTAGTGGCTAATGGGAGTGGCGAGATATCTGGACTCCTCCTCTAAACCTAGGTACTTAGGAGGACAATCAAAGAATTATCTATCTTGTTGTGAAGTAATGGACCTACCAAATATATCCATTGATCAATACAACTTATAACACATGTATTATTGGAATCCTCTATTGGTATTGGGTACCACACTATTGCAAGGAGTCTGCCCTCACTGGCCTAGACCCTCACATCCTACTAGTACGCTCTTGCTTTCCTCGATCTAGACACAATACCTTCAATCAGAAAGATCATTTCCTCCCCACAGAGTAGGCCTCCTATGAGGATTCTATAGTGTTCAGGGCATCTAATGTCTAATTTACTCTTTCACTTCCATAGTTCAATCATCAAATCAACATTTTTTAGTTTATCCTTATGGATAGTTCTTTTTGTAAATCATAGATAGTCATTACTATACACTAAGTAGTTGAGAAACACCACTTACTATATTGAAGAACACTAAATTGAAAATACTTGATTCACTGAATACCCTATCCTTAGAATTTCATTTTCCTCATTCACACATCACATGACTCTTATATGGATTCAATGCATCATAAACTTTCAATGATAAAAGACAACTTTCAAAAACATATATATGAAACCCTATAATGAATTGAACTAGGGTTTATATGCCATTCATAAAAATATCATGCATCAAGAATAATCTTGAATAAATAAATCTATAACATTAAAAATCACTTTCATTAGATTTCATAATCTCTATTTGCAAACTTCAAAATTTCAATTATTTCAGGGTTCACCCTCTTTACTGATATTTCAAGCATACATAGATAATGTCCAATGAATTACAATATAACATTGGTCATATATGTATTAAACATTAAGATAGAACAATCATTTATAAATAAATAGATTCAAATACGCAAAGTTCTTCATTCAATTATATCACAATTTCTGTGATGACCCCAATTTTAGGATTATGATACCCAATATAGTATTTTAAGACCGTGAGTGTCATGCAGATGATGATACCAAATGAAGGAATTGGTTATTCAATTATTGTATATTTCCTCCCAAGAGGTGTAACTATATATGGAATTGATGATTAGAACATTAATTGAGTTCAAGTATGATGAATATGTTGATTAATTGATTTGGGTACATATGAGTTCAAGGGGCCCGTTTAATAGTGCCAATGGACTCAAGTGATATATTAGTGAACTTTGAGGTATCAATATCATAACAAGTGTTTTTGGACTTGGAGGATCAAGATTTTATGATGATGTGAATTGAATTCAAAGTTAATACACATATTTATAAGGTTGTTTGAAGAATTCTATTGCATTCCCAAACCATATATTTTAGTGTCTCAATCTTTGATAGCAGCTACCCCAAGATATAATGGGCCTATGTATAGAATTTCCAAATATTAGGAGACTGCTACAAAGAAATGTAGCTATTTGAAGTCGAGGACTTTGATGATGTACATGTAGATGAACTTTGGTGTTTTAGTTATTCAATATATATAGGTTTGTGACAAAGGATGTCACGCAGCTGGACCACTCAAAGTGTGGGGGGTGAGACTTTAGATGGATGAGGTCCATGGATGGGAGGAGTGGCTCAATCTCATCCGTTTGCTGTGATCTAGCGGTGCAAACCTTAACACCTACCTCCGCATCATGCGGGAGGGGAACTGGTCGTAGTTGGCCGCCCTTCTCTCCATGTTTCAGTGGGTGATCAGCCACATAAGTGCGATCCCAACGTGCCGCATGGTCAGGACTTTTCTAACAACCTCCCACACCAATCCTTAGTCCTGCAACTAGGGATTCCGAACCCTCGTGGAGCTGCCCTTTCCAACCGCAGTGGCAGGCGGAGGCGGGGTGAAGGGAGACCAGTGAGGCAGTAGAGAAATGGAGAACTGACGGAGAAGACGCCACCATGACTAGGCTGAGAGGAGGCTGCAATCTCCACTGATCCCTCCCCGTCCACCCCTACATGGAGGCACCTGAACTTGGACACGGAGGAGGAACCTCCAGTAGTGAGGATGACGACGCAGGTGGCGTGGATGAGTTTCTGAAGATCGGCGTAGCAGTCAAGGATAGATCACGAGAAGAGGTTGTATGAGGGTGAAAATGAGAGCAGAGCGGCGCCGATCTCTCACCAAGTCAGCGCACGACGCAGAGGAAAAACGGCAGCCGTGGAGGCTTATCCTGAGTCGCCGATGCCGATCGTGGCCTTGGTAGCGGAAGAGGATCCCTGCGAGCCTACGGCTTGCTCTCTGGAGATGGTCCCTGGTCTGCGGAGGCGGCTCCATGGAGGATCCACGTCGAGGAAGAAGGTGGCACTGAGGTGCAGCGCCAGTTCTCGTCGGCATTGGTCTGGGCGGCGGTGCACCAGAGACCGAGTCACGCAGACTCGTGCGTCGACGTTAGGCAGAGTCGATGGGGTCGGATCTCACTGCTGAAGCTCGTGACCCAGGAGGCATCACCCTCAATGACTCAAGGTGGCGGCCGCAGAGGAGCTCCGCAGAGCCCTAGCTCCAATGGCGGCGCATGAACCCTGGTTGTGCATTGAGAAACGACGGAGCAGGCATCATGCGAGGAAGAAAGAAAGGGACTGGCCGGCCCAATTTTAGTAGACCAAGGTTTCTTAGAACCAGATCCAGTAAACCGGACGGCCCAGGCCGTGACCCGTTCCCCCACGGTGGCCACGTGGCAGGCTCTCATTGGCCAAAAGGTAAATAAATTTAGTAAATGAACATATCTTCAATAATTCGTAGAAATTAGCTCGATGCACAGAAAAATAAGTATGATATATCGAAATTCTCAGAAAAATGTGTAGAATGCAGTGGAGGCATAATATCTGTCTTTTTATGCACTAATCTCAGTTATATCATATTAGTTGTGAAATGCTTAATTGAGGGATAATAAATATCAAACGAATGCTTAAAATCATGGAAGAAAGTAAGTAAGTTCATAATCATGTTTATAGTGCATATGATGTCAGATATGGTCATGTTGATGCACGAAATCCTATAATTTGAGTAATATGGCTAATTAGGGCTAATAATACTATAGATAATGCAATTAATGCATACATGCTCTATAAATGATGAAATTCACAGAGTAAGCTTATATCAGTATATTGAACCTCAACTTTAATTATGAGATCATAAAGATGAACAAAATCCATGTTTTATGAAGATGAATATTAATACATGGTTTAAAACCCTAATCTAGGTTAATGATGTAACCTAGGGTTAATATGTGCACAAAAATAGAATATGGAACCTAATATTCAGATAATGGATCATAATCTAAAAAATGACGTCAGTAAGATAAATATAAGACAATAATGCAAGTAAACATTGGAATATCCTAATGAGATAATATAAACCCTAATGAACACGACTAGGGTTAAGATGATCAGAATCTGATGATAGTATGTGGTCTTGTCTTAATCAGGTGATGACCAGACTTCTAGATGATCGCGGATATGTGAGGAATATCTGAACTCAGGTACGTGGATATAATTATATGACTAGTTTTGCTGGATGTTAACTATATGTAATTGTTTGCATGAAATTGATATACATTGTTGAATGTAGATCTATATGTATTGTCATTTCCTCCTTGAACAATAAGAACACTAAGGAAAGAAAATGGAATGTAGTTACTGATGGTTCATTAATCTCCCTATTAGAGAGGGAAAGAATTAATGTTGACTAGCACCTCCCTAGAGTACATGGTATACGGGGAGATCCCTAGAGTACACGGTACACGGGGAAGGGCCCACTATTTATGTAATTTGTGCTAAGTCCACCATAGTAATACATGTCCATTGAAATATGATTAATAACGTGGGACTACCTGATTTTCTGCCTTTAAATAATGCTTTCTTTCTCTTTCTTCAATTTCGAGTATTTTATATGCCAGCATAGTATAGCTCTTTAATTCCACGTACCAACTTTTGTTGATGTTTTTGTTTCTCATATTTTCTAGGTTCAGAGCTAGAATGGGATAAAGGAATAGGATGTGAGCAAGTTGCACAGGTTGTACCTATTGTCTAAGATCCTAGTTAGCATACATGTTCTTAGATTGTAGAACTTTCATTCAATGTGTAATTGTAAATCATGTGTAATAATTCATGTTGTATAAATTTACATGGAATGTTGAGAATGTTATGGTTGTATGTTCATGTATGCGTATTATGCTTCCGCATCGCTTTCTGATATGATTGGATGATGTTTTCGGATTCTGACATCTCATTCCCAATAGGGTTTGGAGAAGTCAAAATCCGGGGACGTCACAGTTGGTATCAGAGCATGAACAATAGCTACACCTGACAATTGCTCACCATGAAACATAAAAACTAAATTTCACCTTTTACTTAAATCCTAGAAACTTAGTAAGTTGTTCTATAGGAATAAGGTTTGACTTAGCCTCTAAGTTAGAACCTAGATGTTCGAGAACTAGGTTTAGACAAGTGTCTGAAACCCTTTGCATATAGAGCTCATATGTAATGGGTAGCTACACTAATCTACACCATGTTCTCACCATTTCACTAGGTGACATGACATTAGACTATCTTCTGTGTGTTGGACACTCGTTTTGCTGATTTGGTTTTGTTTCCCAATCGGCTCGCACCTCGACAGTTTTCTCTGACGCCTTCTTTCTCGGAGAAAAACTATGTAATATTTTATTATATATATGTAAATATGAAAATGTGTCCCTCACACTGGAGAGTAGTTAGTGTTCATATAACCTAAGTGAAAGGGAGTGACATCAGTCTAGAAGAGAGAGTAGTCTAGATTAGATGTCTAGAGCCTTATCAAGATATGTGATACATAAAGTAGATGATAGAATGATAGTTGAAATAAGCGTGTGAAATCTTATCTAAGTTTGATATCTGATAGTATAAGTTTCCTCATAAATGTTTCAATTGTATACTAGTTGAATCCAATTTTGGAGAATTTAAGCAAAATATTGATGATGGAAGTACATTCCCTTTTCCTACTTAAGATAAGCTAAGTTAAGATAGAGATGAGTGTGCATGACTCAAGCTCTTATACAAAGGGGATATCTAGTGGTAGGATGAGATATGTGGTGAACTCCAGAGAGAGTAAGACCCACAGGGAGAAGGTCATAGGACCTAGCCTCCAATATATGAGATATGTGTGGAAAAAAAAATGTCCTACACTAGATTACCCTTGAGTGTTGAGTTGAGTCCTTATGCATGATTCAAATCCATATGTGAGAATTGGGTAAAAGAAAAGGATGGGTAGATGACCCATATGATAAAGTCAATCCTTTGGCTGAGTTAGGTCCTAGCTAGAGTGACATATTTTATGAATCTCATCATTAGTTACAAGTGAGGCAATATATGAACTCTAGTTATGAGAGTATGATGCTTTGTGCAAAAGATACTCAAAATACATGTTCTCCCTTCTTCTTCTCCTTCTTAATATACGATGATAGAAGCCTCACTTGAGCTATATAGATGATTTATATATGCAGAGTCACTCGTATAAGCTTGACCTATTCTATATTTCCCCCCCTATATCATACATGTAGTATCCATGATTGAAAACATGATAAGATCGGCCTAGTATATTTTCATTCCCCTTCTATCATATATGAAAGATAAATGTTATGAAAGCATGATCTTAACACAAAGGTCCCTTTGGATCATATACTGCATGACAATATAGTGCTTAACCCTAATCCTTATAAATCCAAGCTTATAGTTTGAGAATTAACTACACCATGAGGTGAAACTCTAATATTAAAGCATGAAACCTAAGACCCTCTCACATGATGAAATTATGATATGATGTTGATCATAAAGCTAGACTAGTGGTGTCAAGCACCAACATTCTAGTAAATGATGCTTGATACTATCTTACATGCTTTAGTGGAGTGAAAGATTGAACCTTGAATAATACCATCTTATGTACATATGTACGAATAAAATCCTTATCCTTAAGTGACTATGAGGATGTAAATTCTAAAATATAAGAATGCATACGATGATTAAGACACTAAGTGATGCTACGATTCCTTAAAAAAAATGCTTTCACCTATATAAGGTGGGGTGGGTATACCCTTGCATGCTTAAATATCCTAAGATAACAACTTAGGGTATATCCAGAACTATGATGGCTTTGAAGCCTAGAAGTGTTGACTTATATGAGGTTGAAGCCCTTATTTTCACCTTAAATATGAGCTTAGTTGAATTTCGAGGACGAAATTCCATATAAGGTAGGGTGAATGTGATGACCCCAATTTTAGGATTATGATACCCAATATAGTATTTTAAGACCGTGAGTGTCATGCAGATGATGATACCAAATGAAGGAATTGGTTATTCAATTATTGTATATTTCCTCCCAAGAGGTGTAACTATATATGGAATTGATGATTAGAACATTAATTGAGTTCAAGTATGATGAATATGTTGATTAATTGATTTGGGTACATATGAGTTCAAGGGGCCCGTTTAATAGTGCCAATGGACTCAAGTGATATATTAGTGAACTTTGAGGTATCAATATCATAACAAGTGTTTTTGGACTTGGAGGATCAAGATTTTATGATGATGTGAATTGAATTCAAAGTTAATACACATATTTATAAGGTTGTTTGAAGAATTCTATTGCATTCCCAAACCATATATTTTAGTGTCTCAATCTTTGATAGCAGCTACCCCAAGATATAATGGGCCTATGTATAGAATTTCCAAATATTAGGAGACTGCTACAAAGAAATGTAGCTATTTGAAGTCGAGGACTTTGATGATGTACATGTAGATGAACTTTGGTGTTTTAGTTATTCAATATATATAGGTTTGTGACAAAGGATGTCACGCAGCTGGACCACTCAAAGTGTGGGGGGCGAGACTTTAGATGGATGAGGTCCATGGATGGGAGGAGTGGCTCAATCTCAGCCGTTTGCTGTGATCTAGCGGTGCAAACCTTAACACCTACCTCCGCATCATGCGGGAGGGGAACTGGTCGTAGTTGGCTGCCCTTCTCTCCATGTTTCAGTGGGTGATCAGCCACATAAGTGCGATCCCAACGTGCCGCATGGTCAGGAATTTTCTAACAACCTCCCACACCAATCCTTAGTCCTGCAACTAGGGATTCCGAACCCTCGTGGAGCTGCCCTTTCCAACCGCAGTGGCAGGCGGAGGCGGGGTGAAGGGAGACCAGTGAAGCAGTAGAGAAATGGAGAACTGACGGAGAAGACGCCACCATGACCAGGCTGAGAGGAGGCTGCGATCTCCACTGATCCCTCCCCGTCCACCCCTACATGGAGGCACCTGAACTTGGACACGGAGGAGGAACCTCCAGCAGTGAGGATGACGACGCAGGTGGCGTGGATGAGTTTCTGAAGATCGGCGTAGCAGTCAAGGATAGATCACGAGAAGAGGTTGTATGAGGGTGAAAACGAGAGCAGAGCGGCGCCGATCTCTCACCAAGTCGGCGCACGACGCAGAGGAAAAACGGCAGCCGTGGAGGCTTGTCCTGAGTCGCCGATGCCGATCGTGGCCTTGGTAGCGGAAGAGGATCCCTGCGAGCCTACGGCTTGCTCTCTGGAGATGGTCCCTGGTCTGCAGAGGCGGCTCCATGGAGGATCCACGTCGAGGAAGAAGGTGGCACTGAGGTGCAGCGCCAGTTCTCGTCGGCATTGGTCTGGGCGGCGGCGCACCAGAGACCGAGTCACGCAAACTCGTGCGTCGACGTTAGGCAGAGTCGATGGGGTCGGATCTCACTGCTGAAGCTCGTGACCCAGGAGGCATCACCCTCAATGACTCAAGGTGGCGGCCACAGAGGAGCTCCGCAGAGCCCTAGCTCCAATGGCGGCGCATGAACCCTAGTTGTGCGTTGAGAAACGACGGAGCAGGCATCATGCGAGGAAGAAAGAAAGGGACCGGCCGACCCAATTTGAGCAGACCAAGGTTTCTTAGAACCAGATCCAGTAAACCGGACGGCCCAGGCCGTGACCTGTTCCCCCACGGTGGCCACGTGGCAGGCTCTCATTGGCCAAAAGGTAAATAAATTTAGTAAATGAACATATCTTCAATAATTCGTAGAAATTAGCTCGATGCTTAGAAAAATAAGTACGATATATTGAAATTCTCAGAAAAATGTGTAGAATGCAGTGGAGGCATAATATATGTCTTTTTATGCACTAATCTCAGTTATATCATATTAGTTGTGAAATGCTTAATTGAGAGATAATAAATATCAAACGAATGCTTAAAATTATGGAAGAAAGTAAGTAAGTTCATAATCATGTTTATAGTGCATATGATGTCAGATATGGTCATGTTGATGCACGAAATCCTATAATTTGAGTAATATGGCTAATTAGGGCTAATAATACTATAGATAATGCAATTAATGCATACATGCTCTATAAATGATGAAATTCACAGAGTAAGCTTATATCAGTATATTGAACCTCAATTTTAATTATGAGATCATAAAGATGAACAAAATCCATGTTTTATGAAGATGAATATTAATACATGGTTTAAAACCCTAATCTAGGTTAATGATGTAACCTAGGGTTAATATGTGCACAAAAATAGAATATGGAACCTAATATTCAGATAATGGATCATAATCTGAAAAATGACGTCAGTAAGATAAATATAAGACAATAATGCAAGTAAACATTGGAATATCCTAATGAGATAATATAAACCCTAATGAACACGACTAGGGTTAAGATGATCAGAATCTGATGATAGTATGTGGTCTTGTCTTAATCAGGTGACGACCAGACTTCTAGATGATCGCGGATATGTGAGGAATATCTGAACTCAGGTACGTGGATATAATTATATGACTAGTTTTGCTGGATGTTAAGTATATGTAATTGTTTGCATGAAATTGATATACATTGTTGAATGTAGATCTATATGTATTGTCATTTCCTCCTTGAACAATAAGAACACTAAGGAAAGAAAATGGAATGTAGTTACTGATGGTTCATTAATCTCCCTATTAGAGAGGGAAAGAATTAATGTTGACTAGCACCTCCCTAGAGTACATGGTATACGGGGAGATCCCTAGAGTACACGGTACACGGGGAAGGGCCCACTATTTATGTAATTTGTGCTAAGTCCACCATAGTAATACATGTCCATTGAAATATGATTAATAACATGGGATTACCTGATTTTCTGCCTTTAAATAATGCTTTCTTTCTCTTTCTTCAATTTCGAGTATTTTATATGCCAGCATAGTATAGCTCTTTAATTCCACGTACCAACTTTTGTTGATGTTTTTGTTTCTCGTATTTTCTAGGTTCAGAGCTAGAATGGGATAAAGGAATAGGATGTGAGCAAGTTGCACAGGTTGTACCTATTGTCTAAGATCCTAGTTAGCATACATGTTCTTAGATTGTAGAACTTTCATTCAATGTGTAATTGTAAATCATGTGTAATAATTCATGTTGTATAAATTTACATGGAATGTTGAGAATGTTATGGTTGTATGTTCATGTATGCGTATTATGCTTCCGCATCGCTTTCTGATATGATTGGATGATGTTTTCGGATTCTGACATCTCATTCCCAATAGGGTTTGGAGAAGTCAAAATCCGGGGACGTCACAATTTCAGACATAGCTAAAAACCCAAGATTTTGATATATTCTTATAACTTCTACTAGGAATTACATTTTAGATATTTTGTACCATTTATAATATAATTTATCATATGAAATTTATCACAATAATAAAACAAACCATTTCTATATCATCTTGTAAATGCTAGAACTAAAAGGCAGAGTAGGGTTGTCTCTCTCTAGCCCATCCTCCCTCTACATACCTTGTCATCAATCTAGAGAAGAATAGATAGTGTAGCTTGATATTTCTCAACCTAAGTATTCATATATTGGGCCAGGATATCCAAATATTCATACTTGCTAGAGCTAATGACACACCACCTCCAAAGTGCCACACTTATGACTTTAACTTTCTATCCTAACAATCCTTGACAACTCAACCTAAGCTTTGATACCAAGTTGTTACACCCGCATTCCACAATAACCACTAATCATGAGATTAGGTCCTAAGTTGTGGAATTATCATACTGTAAAGATCACACTTAACCTGTTCCCATTTTCAAACTCTTTGTTTTTTTACATTCAATCACATTATCTAACTTTTCAAGGGAAATTAAGACATGATTACTCTAATCCGATTTCAATAATAAAGATACATGTCTAAACATTAATTCAATTTTTCACACATCCATCAACATATGGAATGATAATCAGATACATTCTTTATTATTAAGAAAACAAAGTTACACATCATCATTTAAAACTCTCTCACTTATATACAAGGACCTAGAGTGATAGGGGATCGACTGAACTTGTCTAATCTGATACTTGGCTCTTGTGGAAGACGTACTCTGGCATTAACAATCTTCAGATCCACATGGTTTCCCCAAAATTGTGAGTAGAGGGGTGAGCCTACTCTCTTAGTGAATGCATACTTCAAACGAATAGTTTAAAGCACTTGGATAATAAGAGATATGTTATTGAGCAACTTAATATAGATTTGAACAATAGCGATAAAAATATATGTATTGTAGGTTACTCTAGATGACTACAAAGATTAAATCAATCAGTGAACATTCTTAAAAAATATCAAAGGGAACTAGTCATTCATAAACACACAAAATCAATAACATTAAAAAAAAATCACTTTTGTTGGATTTCATAATGTCTATCCACAAACTTCCAACTTTCTACTTCTTCAAGGTTTCACCCTTTTTATCAAGATTTCAAGAAAAATATGATAACATCAAATGAATTCCAAGATAATATATGTCATATATGTATGAAACATTCATATAGAACAACCATTACTAAATAGAGAGATTCAAATAGGAAAAGTTCTTCATACAATTATATCACAGTTTCAAACATATTAAAAAATCCTATATTTCGGTATACTCTTATAACTTAAGTAATAACTTTAGGAATTCTATTTTAGATTATTTGTATAAATTTTTAATATAATTTTATCATCTAAAAATTATTGCAACATGATTATAATCCATTTCTATATTATCTTGGAAAAGCTAGAATTGAAAGGCAGATTAGTTTATATTCTACATATAGGAAGAGATGAATATATAGTGAATTCGATCTGAATTCCTACAATCTATTGTTTAAAGGAAGTACTATCATTGGGTCATTCATTACCCAAATCCTAACTCCACATTAATAAAAAGTAAATGGCGATAGGACCTAGGTGTTTGTTTCTAGAATGGTATTAACAAAGCATGAATGCAGAAGCGTAAAGCTTAGCATACATGAACATATAATAAGATGAAAGCAACAATCAAAATGTCAATTTTCAGTAATTTTTATTAAGGCACATTGTCTTATCACAATATTTTAGTTACATACTATACAGTACAATTTTTCAAGTCTACTCATGTACACTAGGGATTTTACCAATAAGTACACTAGACATAGCTCAACAAGCCCATTAACATCTAGCCATCAATGAATCTCTATAAATACATAAAACAATTATGGGCCAGCACACATGGTGTTGAGTAGAGGGCTAAAAGATACATATATAAGCTTTGCACAATTTGAAAAGAGTTGTAGAAGTAGATGAACAAGAATAAATAGATTAAATATTTAGCAAAGTAGAGCCCATATTTTATATCATTTTACTCCAATTATACCCACAATAATATATATCATAAAGCCTTTTCTATTAATTTTGCACTGGTAGAGTCCGTAAAGGCGATGAACATTAGCTAAACCTTTTCTACGTAAGGGACCTCAAGGCCATATCCAAGAGATAACCCTCTTATTGACATGGTGTTCTCTATCTTGACAACAGAAGTAGGACACCTAGCTTCATGTACTTACCCGAGAATATAGGAAGGTGCACAAGGTTTGTATAATGAAGTTTCTATATTATGTATGCAAGTTATAAAACAATCACATGAGACAAACATCGAGTAAAATACTAGAATACTACATGGCAATATTTGATCATGTAGAAAAACATACATATGTGTCACGTTTTAAGCAAGAAAGACATAGTCATGTAATTATTAAATCCAATATGTGATTTAGATATTTCATAATCTAACACATTCTTAACGTTATAGCCATAAGAAACACCTAATTAAGCACAAAGTTACATACATGTATTAGATTCTAATCATTAACCCTAACAACTCCATTTTAGGGTTTTGGTCAAGTTAGGTTCCAAATTGGTTAGTAGTACATTAGATGATCTTTTACTTATTTAGATGTCCTCACAAAGGTGTTGTTCAAGTTTCAAGTCATATTGATGTTCGATCTATTTTATATGGTTAGTGCAAGGTTTCTATTACTTATGTACATTTCAAGGTAAAAGGACCCATAATAGGGTAAACAAGTAGAGGTTCATCAAGAAAAGAGGATCAATCATTAAATATGGTTTATATTAGAAACATCACGTCATAAGAAACACATTCCAATATAGGTGGATGTCCGGTGGGGTCTAGGCATCATATTCACAACTGTGGGTATCCACATCTCAACATAAATACAAGAAACAACATAGTTTATATGCCATTAAGGGTCAACATAAGACTTTAGTGGACATTGACAAGAACATGATCAAGAATAAAAGAATCAACTCTAATTTTAGAGTGAAGAGCCTAATAATAGGACCCATATCGAGATTAGGGCATACATAAGTTAAAAAAGTCATATAGCTCACACTATTTCACCACTAATGGACTTAGAGTCACATGTAACATCACAATATTTTAGAGAGAGATCATGAATCATTGGTATCTTCAAAAGTCATGGAGATATTGATTTTAAAGTTTGTTAGGCATTGAATGTCATTTAGGAACAAGATTATACAACTTCTGTATGGTACATCATTAGCATGCACAACAAGACACATAGTGCCCTAAGTCATTAAGAGTACATAAAAGGTTGTTAGGGCTCTTGAATCATTGAAGGCTGATCAATTTCTACTGATTTGATGGTTTTGAGTGTAGGGTAGCAATAAAGATCCATGTCTTATCACATAGATGCATTAATTTCATTTAAAGGACTAAAATTAGCATCTTTTAAGAAAATATGTAAACAAGAAAAGGAACTAGGGCCTGGAACAATTCCCATTATCTAAGTCTCATCGAGCTGATTGATTTGGTATATAATTTAATATATATTAAGGGAGTTATCATTTTTCAAATATTTAGATAATAACTATAGAGAAATGAAGATCTGGTATCACATTCAATTGATTCAATGACTCCTTTCATTGGATGTCAATCTGGTAGCTAGGATAACATCTTTTTTTCTCCCCTTGTACAGTCCTCAGGTGCCTATATGATTGCTGGAAGTGGTTGCAACATGCTCACCATTGTCACGTGCCTTCAACAATCACGTGTGGGTGCTTCTCCATGATAGCCAGACGCCCACAACTGGTGGTGCTCCATGCAATGACTGAGTGGACCGGGCCCATCCACATTGTTGTGTGCAGTGTGGCTACAATGTTCCCCTTATCCGATGGCCCTGAGCCCTCGTCCCTAGATGACCAACCTGCATCGACAGTGACGATTGGTAGAATGGAGCTCACCAAATCTCCCTGGGAAAGACAATGTCGGCACCCCGGGTCTCCAAGGCGATGTCGCCCAAACATGGGGATGATCCACACGGTCAGGGGTGCAACCAGTCCTGGTTGGGGATGTAAGAAGGCCAAAGCCCCAACGTGACTTTGGCGGTGACACTGATGGGAGAAAGAACAAAGATAGGTTGAGAGTGCCTAGGGGATGAAATGATCCACAATGAGTAAGGAAAAGGGGGAGAAAGAATGAGAGGGGGCCCAAACGAGAAAAAAAGTGTCTTAAATTGGATCGAAGGGGGAAAAAGACGAGTCAATTAGTTGGCATTGCTATAGTAGTAGAGGCCATGTACAGACCAAGGAAAGAGAAGGTTTGAGGACCCTTGAATCCCTGATCCTAGATCCAACAGTAGATGAAACACATACTTTAGGGTTAGGATAAAGGAGGGGCAGAGGCTGAGTCATGGGTCTCCTCTTGGGCCCACATGGGCCAGTCCAATGTGGAAAAAGAATTGAATTTGATTTAAATCAAACTGAATAAGGAGATCGTTTAAATCTAATAACTTGGGCTATAAAGGTCCAATTGAGACATTTTTTGAATTGTTGGAAAGAAAATTGAGATTTCTAAAGCATGAAATTATTAGATGTCAAGTTTGTTACAATTGTGAGATATAACTTCACTTGAAAAATGGATACATATTAAAGTGTGAACCTTAGCTAAAAAACACAAATCAATGTCCCACATTATAAAATTTATCATCTATGTGATCAAATTGGGGTACCACCACACTCAAATTATGGAACTAATATCAAATAAAGTGAGTTGAGTTATTAGTAGAGAGATAAAAAGAGTATAATCAATGAGAGAGACAAGTGATACTATCATATCCTTTCCTCCTTAAAGAAATTTCATACTCAAAATTCATCTAAAATCATAATCTAGAGTCAAAGGCCATAAAGATCATGTTTAATTAAAGTCTTTGAGGCATCCCCTTCATGTGTTCCATACAAAGGTTGTTATTATCAAGGGTGCACCGATTCCAGTTATATACATCCTACTTGATGTTTTATCATCTCATGACATCATTTTGACATTACAGTTTTCAGATCTCTTACTTCCCACTAGAATAGGGTTATGTTTATGTACTCATACAAGTCAAAGATGAGTTATAAAAATGTATATTATCAATTTATTAAATGAACATGTTCATCATCATGAGTTTCATGCAAGGTTATCATTGAACGTGTGTTACATCATTATACTAGATTTCATGTATATTAGTTTTTGTCCCAAAAATTTTGTTGACTCTAGTCAATGATGTTCATTTCTTTTTATCTAGATCTGAAATTAAGAATTCTATCTATGATTACTCAAGATAATATCTCAAGGCATCGTTATATTGAGTTCATCATTTCGAACTTACATATTTGATATATAGTATGATTTCACATTAGGTCTAGCTTGTAAGATCGACTTATAGTACATATTCAGATTTCACATAAGTGATATTATTTCATTTATCATGCATCAACTGAGGGACAACATAATCATCAACTTTGAGTTTCAATACATATATCACTTGTATCTCAAAGAAGATTCACAAGCCTGGTCCACTCAATCTAAGACACATTTATGTCCATCAAAACATGCTAACCACAAGCATCTACCCATAACAAAATTTATACCCAACCTTGAAAAAAAGGGAAACCACTAGATTCCTTCACATAGAACTAAAAATCCAAGTATGAGTCTCATCATTGAGATAAAATATGATGTACTTCATCTTAGGGTTTTGGGACATCTCCCTCACCTATATAGAAAATCTCATACATTCCATTTCCTATTCTCTAAGGTTAGGTATTATCATAGGAAATATAGGGTTCAACATTATCAAGGGCACCTTACACTAGGTAACTCAACTGATATACATAGAAGTACTCTTGTTGGGGACTCATCATCATGTATAACATCATACATATTTTCAACAATTCATATATATATTGGAGGTTAGGTATTCTGACATTCTCCCTTTTTGGGTTGACCCATATCAAGAGTTCACCCTTTTGTATGTCCCATGCTATAGGTTTTTTTTGTAAAAAGGTTGAGACCTATTTTTTTACTAAGTCATATCTTACATGTTGCATCTCAACATGTAGAACACTAGGAACAATCAAGCATGCCCACCCACTAGCTATGTTTAGCACATCAACCAAGCCATATACATCAAACATGGTGCAAGATTTAGCTACAGTTTCACAGTCAAACTAATCTCATATCATCAAACATACTTGAATCCTTCAACATCAAACATAGATCCTCATGAAGCAACTCATATCATCAATATTGACATCATTATAAGCATCATCATCATCATCATCATCTTCATCATCATCATCACCGTCATCATCATCATCATCATCATCATCATCATCATCATCATCATCATCATCGTCATCATCATCATCATCACCATCATCGTCATCATCGTCGTCGTCGTCATCATCATCATCATCATCATCATCATCATCATCATCATCGTCATCATCAATGTTGTTGTCATGATCATCATTATCATTGTCATCATCATCATTATCATCATCATCATCATCATCATCATCGTACGTCATCTAGGATACTTACTTGCCTAACCTTTATCATGAATCTAGACAACTCTAGAGACTACAACTATTAAGGAAACACTCTCATCTAGACTTGATGTTACATCTCTTTCTCTTAGGTTACATGGACACTCATGCCTTAATGTGTGTGGTAACATTTTCATGGGTACATATACTAGTACTTGAAATAGGTTTTCCCCAACATTGATACTGGTACAGAAACCACCATACCCATTCAAATAAAACCAAAACCAAAATGAGTTACCACACTCATTAGGAAGTCTAGTTACATGACACCTAGAGAACTAGCAAGAACATGGTTTACACTTGGTTATCTACCCTAAGCACATGCCATGAACATATGTCTAGGTTTATAGTAAGATGTCCCTTTTCTCACCCTCTTGAACCTATAACCCATACTATAGGACAAGATGAGAAGAAAATAAAGGGTTCTAGAGATTATGCAAGCATACACCTAGTTATAGAACATCTAGGTTCTAACTTGGAGTCTATGCCAACTTAGTCCACAAAGGACAACTCATTAAGTTTCTAGGGTTGAGATGTAAGGTGAGTATAGATTATATTTCATGCGAGCAATGTTTTGTATAGTTATTGTTCATTCCATGATACCATCTATCACAAAACCATTTACTACCCAAATCCTAACTCCAAATGACTAAAAAGTCAATGGCAATAGGACCTAGGCATCCGTCCCTAGAATGATATTAATAAAGCACAATTGTGGAACCATAAAGCTAACCATACATAAATATATAATAAGATAAAGAACTAATCATATTCTCAACATTCAAAAAGTATTATTAAGAAACATTGGCTTATTATAAGATTTCAATTACATATTAAAGAGTATAATTTACAAGTTTGATCATGTAAATTATAGATTTTACAACAAGTATACCAGACATAGATCACCCACCCATCATCTTCTAGCCATCTATGAACTTATAAAAATACATGAAACAAATTTTGGTCAACACAATAGGTGATTAGTATAGTGTTGAAAGATACATATATATAAGCTTTGCATAATTTGAAAAGAGTTACAGAAGTAGATGAACAAGAATAAACAAGTTAAGTATTTATCATTGCAAGAGCCCATGTTTTACATCATTTTACTCTAATTATACCAACAACATTACATATCATAAGGCCATTTTCACTAACCTCCCATTGGGAGAGTCTGTAAGGGTGCTCAATATTAGGTAACACTTTTCTACGTCAGGGACCTCAAGGCCATCTCCAACAGCTAACCTTGTAAGACCCTTGACCTAGATTTATGCTTGATCTTTCTTAATTAGCATAAAAATACATGAAAAAAATGTTGGTCAACACAATAGGTGATTAGTATAGTGCTGAAAGATACATATATATAAGCTTTGCATAAATTGAAAAGAGTTATAGAAGTAGATAAACAAGAATAAACAAGTTAAGTATTTAGCATTGCAAGAGCCCATGTTTTACATCATTTTAATCCAATTATACCAAAAACATCATATACCATATGGCCTTTTTCATTAACCTCCCGTCGGGAGAGTCTGTAAGGGTGCTCGATATTAGAAACACTTTTCTACATAAGGGACCTCAAGGCCATCTCCTACAGCTAACCCTGTAAGACTACTGATCTAGATTTATGCTTGATCTTTCTTGATTAGCATAATAAGATGCTTAAGACCTTATTCTTATCATGTGATGTTCCTTAACAACATGTGACATGCTTATAGTTTTAGTTTGATCCAGTTTGGTTGTTGTTTGAGCTAGTTATATTATGTATCCTTGTTTTGGACCTAATTGCAATTTCCCATGTTTAGAATTTTTCTTGCAATTTGTCACATGTTTGTTGTGCATTAAATGTTTTGACATCATGTTGGAGAGAGAAGTTATTTAGGGCACCTTGTTGTACCATACTTTGATGTGGTATCATGTGTTGATGTTTCTAGGGTTTTCTTGGATGCCCTCACTTAGTGTTTGTGCCTTTG
This sequence comes from Alisma plantago-aquatica, assembly GCA_963693085.1. Taxonomy (NCBI): domain Eukaryota; kingdom Viridiplantae; phylum Streptophyta; class Magnoliopsida; order Alismatales; family Alismataceae; genus Alisma; species Alisma plantago-aquatica. Next base: position 360,666,787 of record OY856412.1, read on the forward strand.
AGCACCATGGTCGGTGAGAATCTTCAATCTTCACCTAGCTTGGTGATCCTCATCATTTGTGTGGTTTTGGTGAGCATCCTGGTTGCCAAGAATTATCATCGGTCATTGAGAATTTCTATACCAAGTGTTCATTCATTTTTATTGGTTTTAACGACCCTTCTTGCATGCTTATGTTTAGTGCTTGCATGGCGGTGATATGGTAGTCATATGCCATGTTTATTTGTACACCTAACCTCCCTTCTATCAATCTAACATCTAGATATATATACCCCTCTAATTGCATGCAAGTGATCTCTTTTGCACTCTCTTACTTTTATTTTCTCCTTAGAGCTTATCCCTTGTGTTCGTGATGGAGAAGGTGGTGCTTGACATTGGAGAAGTGGTTGAACCCCTTGCATGTGAAGCTAGAGTTTGGAGAAACTCTCTTCTTTACTGATCATTTGGTGTTCTTGATCTTGGTAAGTGATTTTTCTTGCTTGATGTCCATTTTCTTGCAACCCTATATTTCTTCTTTTTCTTGACCAAATCCATGGGTCTCCATGGTGGTGCTTTTTGAGGAACTTCTCTCTTCTTGGTTGAACCCATGGTTCTCCATCATAGTGCTCAAATTGATTTGCTCTCTTTCTTGTCTTTTCAGCCTAGGGTTTTGGCTCTTTCCTGTGCTCCTTTAACCTATGTTTTTGCTTCTCTCTTTGAGGTGGTGCTAGCTTGGTCGTGAGGTGGTGATCAACCTTGGGGTTTTCTCTCTTTTCTAGGAGCATCCTTGTTGTTAGAGTTGTTTCTTCACATCCAAGGTGAGTTATATAACCCTTTCCTTGATTATTGTTGCACTTAATCTTTGCATGCAAATACCTTATCTCTAAAACATAGTTCCAAGTAGAATAATGATGATATCTTGCACTATAGTTTATCTTCCTTGGTGATCTTGAATAGATAAACCCTCCTTTGTTGAAACCTAATCTAGTGCATGTTTATATGGTTGATGGTGAGAGTGTTGATCTTTACATGCATGTTCTAAGTGATGGTTTCTCTCTCATCCCAAAGTTTTCCTTATTTAGTGGATGATCAACATTAGGGTTTTTTAGTGTTGCTTTCCGTCATGTGGTTACACCATGATGTTCAGTTTCATGATGATGATCAACTTGATGATCTTGTGGTTGATGAATTTTCTCTCTCTTCATGTGGTCGCCAAGTTTTCTATAGTGGTCGATGATCTTTTCACATTTTGTAGGCTGTTGAGTTTACTAGTTGATGGTCTCTTAAGATGGTGATTTTTTCCTTGTCCAATGATGTTTTCATGTGCCTTTGGTCACCAAAGATGGACCCTTATTTTATCGCTGAACTTTTGATTTCTCGTCAGTTGTTGAAGATGATTAACCTAGTTCTTTTAGTCACTGAAGATAGACCTTCTCAATGGTTGTTGAATTGGGGTCAAACCCTAGTTTTTAGCAATCATGTTATGTGTTTTTAATGGTCATATTTATGTTTAAATATTTAGTTGTCCATGACTATATGTAGCCTAGTTTTCAATGACCTATGGGGTGTGTGAGATCTTATGCAATCGATGATGTTCTTGGGTTACTAGGTCATCATGTGTTGTTGATTTTAGGATGATTGTGTTTTACCAATATGTTACAAGGTTGTTAGATAAGAAAGTAATTAGGTTTTAGTGTTGGTTCTATATTTGGAAACCCTAAATTTGATTACTTTTTGAAACAAACCCTAATAAAAAATAGATAGTGATATTGCTTAGTCTTCTTAAGCAATGAACATAATGATGAAGTTTTTACTCACTCCTAAAATGTTGTAACACTGATTTTTTATCTTATGGGCATCATATTTCTTTAATGCATAGTTATGCCCAACTTATCTAATATTTGTGTGGTGATAGTATTCTGCCTTGTGAGGAATAGAGAGATAGTGATGTTCTTGAAGGGAACAATGTGAATGGTGCTATGACTTGGGAAATAGTTGTGTGCTTTGTTTGAGGTGATATCCTCTAGTAATGTGATGAGGGTTTAATATCCCATGGTGATGTGATGATGAGTGTGGACTCATGAGTATGACAGTGAACAGTACCAAGTGATTATGTGACAAGTTATACCTTAACCATTTAATATCTTCCAAATTTGCAACCTACCTTATATTTTATAAAATCTTTTTAAGGTTTGTATGTAACTTGATTGATGTAGTTAAAACACACCCAATTGACATTCACTAATCAACTGAAACCCTAATCACTTAGTTGCTATGGCCATATATCCATTCTAGTGTTAGGACTTGCTTGATGGTGAAACAAGTATTCCTAAGTGAAACTCAAAGTGCATAATGTTGAGTATGCAAGCTGCAAGTGAATAAGTGTCCTTGACATCTTGACCCCAATGTTTTGAGGATGTTGCGACCATGCCTCAACAGTAGAACGGGTTGGGTCGTAACTTAGTGTATATGATGTAATAGAGGACAGTTGTAGTTGTACCTTAGATTTTGATTTTGTATACCTATTCACTAGTGTTGTGACCTATATACCAAGGTGAACTAGGCTATTGTGTAGTTGCTCTATATGTCACTATGACAGACTTGTATTGACTGAGAGAGGAGGAGATCATAGGAGTCTAGCTCTCGTAGATCTTGTATGGCATTGTTTTTTACTTAGCAATGGACAGTTGGAGTGTGAGTGGTATACCTCAACTCCTTAGGTATTAGTTATAAGATGCAATACAACCATGTAGTATATCTTCTTCGGTTTAAACATGATTCACATTGGATGTTACCCGTACCTTATTTTTATTACTGCTTAGTTGTTATATAATGGGGTAAGAGAAATCAATGGTTACACATGTTCTTCATATTCCTTTTAAAACCATATGATGATCTACTTATCTGTTAGAGATGCTCAATCTACTTAACTTGTATAATTAGTTTAACATATTCATTTAGCTGAATCTTCTCTAAATACTCAATCCTCTAGAATAATACATCTTGTTGTAGAAATAGCCACTGGTGAGAGATATATCTCTTGCTGGAACATTTGTCTCACTCATGGATTTCCACACCCTTTTTAGGTGGTCTTCAGCATCATTGTAGAGATCATGTTGTTGAGGAAGAGAAGCTCAGAGATCAGTAGACATAGAATGTTGGATAGCTTCTTGTGTCATAGTCGAATTTTATGTGTTGTCCATGTTCTCTTAGGTCCTGGAAGGTATGTGTTTTCTTGTAGATGTTGTATCACGATACATGTTTTTGTAGTATGCCTTTGTTGCATATGTGGCTTGTATATGTGAACATATATCTTTTCTAATAGGTGTGTGGCAGATGGCCACTATACATATGTGAATACTTGGAATGGTATGTGATATGTTATAGGTTGTGAAGCTTGATGTAATATGTTTCCACACAGTGATGGTTGTATTATATCAGTTTTGTTTTACCTACTTTTATGGCTATTTAGTTGTTTAGTTGTCGATCGTGTTTAGGTTTTGAGTAATCGTGCTTGCAGTGGCATTGGGATGCTATAGTTTAGGTTGGTATCAAAGCTCTAGCTTCACTAAGTCTATAGGGACATAGGACTAGGGTTGTGTCTGTGCTTGCATCCTCCAACATATCTAATTATATCTTCTACTTATGCAGATATGGCTAGAGAGAACAAAGAACATGCTAAGAGTAGTGTTGCTGCACCAGGAGGTGGTACGAGGAGGCAGGTATGAGTATATGGAGTTCCTAAAGAGCCTCAGTTTGACTTAGCAACTATGACCAATCCAACTTTTCATTCCATGTTTGGATAGTTTATGGCCATGATTATGCATATGGCGGATAGAGCACCCATATCTCAAGTAAGGTTTGTTATTTTAAATGCAAAATCCTAGGGTTCTAGGAAGTCCTTTGAGGGATTTTGACTCATTGGAGTGTTGGAGTATGCGGATATGAAAGATCCAATAGATGTAGATATGTTGCTGATGGAGTTTGATAAGGCATTCAAAAGCCTCAATATCCTAGTAGAGGACAAGGTGAAGCATGCAATGTACCTGCTGAAAGGCAGTGCTAGCTATTGGTAGGCCATTGAGGAGGAGAAGAGACATGGTGTAGTGATCAGTTGGGAGGAGTTTCAGTGGGAGTTTGTGATTTGATACTTCTTGGAGATGTACCTTGATGAGAAGATCTTGTAGTTTGATAAGATCTATGAAGGATCAATGAGGACCAATGAGTACGGGGAGAAGTTCATGGAGCTATTGAGGTTTTTTTATCACATGGAAGCGATAGATAAGGAGAGAATATGAAGGTTTTAGAAGTGTTGAACATGAAGTTGACAACAATGGTGTCTTATTTTGAGAATAGGGAGAGGTTCTCTACCTTCATGTAGTTAGTGAGGAGGATCGAGTGGTCTGCTATAGAGAAGCGTGAAGCCAAAGCTAAGAAGGGCCAGCTCAGTTTCAGGGGCAGTCGCCTAGAGGCTACAAGAAGCCAAGGTTTTTATGATAACTTGGATTTCCCTTGTCATCTAATTAATGTATATCTTGCCTTATTTGATCCTATAATGTACTCAACAACCTCTCTCACCTCCACTTCGATGAATTTGAGTCACTTTATTCCTAATTGATGAATTGGTTTTGGTTAAACCTAACTTTGTACTTATATATGACTTTAACTTGAGTTTTGAACTAAGTGTCATGTTCATTAAATATCACCAACTTGCAATAAAAATTGAAACCTTTCAATGAAGTCTTTTTTTGTAATAGGTATTTAATGATGTGGAGGATTCATTTATGAATCCAATGACACAAAAATTTCCTCAATTTGACCACCGTAGCCTGAGTTGTAGTCTCTTGAAATCTTGCTAACTAACACTTGTTTTAATGCAAATGAGGGTTTTTTTATATTAATTGTGCCAGAGTGGGAATGCGGCCCAATTAGGGGTGGTACCCCTTTTTCTTTTTTGCTTAGACCAAATATCCATGGTGCTTGTTTTTGACCAATCAGAGGCCCAGTTTGGCTAATAAGGGATATCGACCCTCAGTTATTGTTGCCTCAGATTTGAGTCTTAATGGACGGCAATGATTGTCTCTTGTACCTCTGTATAGTAGCTTGGAGACAATGTTATCGGGTTCTACCTAACCCACTTTGATTCAGCCATTCCCCTTCATCCCCACTCCCTTTTGTAAAATTGATGCCCCCATTTTCTTCCCCTTGATTCCCTCTTGTGTTCCCCTCTATTGTCATTTCATTTGGTACTCTCCAGCTCCACCCCAATCTTCTTTTCTTCCTCTTCGGGCATTGATGGATCCATCTTCGAACACCACTAGATCTTCCTCATCTATCTGCTATTGATAGTGTTTGGGGTGTTGATGAGTCTTCATGGACGATGCGGATACTGGAGGTACCTCGGCGGCTCCCCTCCTAACCAATAGCTCTAAATCTATCGCCTCTGGCAACCTACTCTTCCACGGGGGCAATGCTCGTGCAGGATGAGCCACAAAGGGTGGGGAGCAATGCCCGATAGTGGTTAGTGACCGCGAGTTGTGGGCTACCCCCAATAGAGTAGAGAGCCATGTTAGGGTACCGCGACGGAGTTTGGGGTTAGAATTTAGATGGGCAGACCGGTGGTCTCCATGGAGCAAAAAACCTGAGGCTGAGATCAATTGAGCACCCTTCTAGAGCCCAACCCCTATCTATTCCATCCTTCCTACATGCATCACAGCCGCACGATCGCTAATCACGAGCCATGATCGGCCAAATCTTAATTTTTTGTGGTATCCATCTTCCTTTTTCTTATATTCATGTGTGGACTTGCAAAGGGCATAACTCATCATTCCTTGGGTCATTGTGATCATATAATATAAGAATTTTCATCTAGATAACAATATCATTTGAATGGGACTACTTATAGAACATGAATCTGATAAGTCCTAAGTCTAGATCATCCTAGAAAGATCTATGTCTAGATCATTCATCCTAGAAATACCTAAGTCAAGATCATTTATCCTAGAAAGACCTAAGTCTAGATCAATTTAATGATGATATAGAAATATGATGAAATTGACTATATCTTCTATTTGACATCCTAGAAAGACATAATTCTAATTCATTCATCGACCTTGGACACCATGATAATGAACTCAATATTGAAATCTCAAAATCTTGCTCAAATAATGCTTGAAATGTTTCTCGGTTGTTGTTTGATTGTTGTATATGGATTATGATCAACTTTATTTCTAAATACGAATCAAAACCCTTGCTTCGATATGTTTGGACCTATGGCTTTGATGTCCAAACTTGACCCCCGACATTGATTTATGAAATCTTGACTCACGATTATTGATCTTGATGTTGATTTGACTCATATGGGCACCCTATTTGGATCTTTAGGTCACCATCAATATATGAATGATGACTTTCATGTTCCCAAATCTTGAAAAAATTGCAACCATGATTATGTTAACTAGCTTGATTAATGACTTAGGGTGAACCACCATGTGCACTTGGGTGTGGCCTTCAATCGATTTTGAGCACAAAATCATGATGTTGAAATATGAAGTTTGTCTCGAATTGTGGAAATATAAAATCTTAATCATGGATGTATAGCCCCAGCTAGGTTGATGTATAAGCTAGAATCCTAAATGTTGGGAAAGAAAATCATGACTTACTTCTGAACTCTGTCCAATTGACTTAAATTGTGACCTCTCTAAAATTGGTTATATATAGGATTAACTCTCTAAAACTGTGAACCATGTGATGATACTTCCAAATTTGATGATCTATGTGACTATGTGTTGACCATGATGCTCAATTTCTCAATTTTGGAATAAGATGGACATTTTAAGTGGTGAGGATACCTGATCTGTATACTATGACAATATTGATGTTGAAGGGGGAAAACTCAATCTCTATTGATAACTTGATTTAATTTTAGGGACAAAATTCTTTTTAAGGTGGGGAGGATGTGATAACCAGGACTTTCCCTCTCAACTAATTAATAAATATATTGACTCATTTAATCTTCTAATATGCTCAAAAACCTCCCTCACCTCCACTTTGATGAATTTGAGTCACTTTATGCCCAATTGATGAATCAGTTTGGTTAATTATCACTTTGTACTTATATATGACTTTAACTTGAGTTTTGATCTAAGTATCATGTTCATTATATATCACCAATTTTCAATAAAAATTGAGCCCTTCCAATGAACTCTTCTTTTTGTGATAGGCATTTCATGATATAGAGGATTCATTACAAATCCAACGAGATGAAAATCACCTCAATTGGAGCATCGTAGCCTGAGTTACAGTCTTATGAAATTCTATTACCTAACACTTATTTTTGATGTGATTTACCTTTTTTTTACCCTAACTATGACAGAGTGGGTGTGCAGCCCAATCGGGGGAGGTGCCCCTTTTTCTTTTTAGACCAGCGGTACATGTTGCTTGTTTTTGACCAATCAGGAGGCCCGATTTGGATAGCAAGGGATCTCGACCCTCAGTTATTGTTGCGTCAGATCTTAGTCCTAATGGACAACCAAGATTGTCTCTTGTACCTCCATATAGTAGCTTAGCGCTAATGGCTCTGACTTCTACCTAACCCACTTTGCTTCGGCCAATCCCTTTCGTTCCCACTCCCTTTGGCAATATTTGATGCCCATATTTGCTTCCCCTTGATTCCCTCTTGTTTTCCTCTAATTTCATTTAATTTGGCAGTCTCCAGCTCCGCTCCCATCTTCTTTTCTTCCTCTTTAGCCATTGTTGCTCCCACCTCTAGCCACCTCTAGATCTTCCTCATCTAGCCTTTGTTGGGCATGCTTGGGGCACCGATGAGTCCACATGGACGATGAAGATACTAGAAGTACCTTGGAGGCTCCCCTCCTATCCCTAAGCTCTAGATCCATCACCTTTGGCAACTTGCACTGCTATGGGGGTGGCGCACGCACAAGGTGAGCTACAAAGGGTGGGGAGTGATGTTTCACGGTAGTCACGACCCTGATCCGTGGGCAACCCCCAGTAGAGCAGTGAACCAGATCACTATACTCCGATAGATTTTGGGGCTAGCATTTTGATGGGCTAGATGTGTGGTCTCTGTGGATCAAGGCACTTGGGGCCTAGATTGAGTGACCGCCCTTCCAGAGCCCAATCCCTCTATGTTTTGTGTAGCCGACATGCATTGTATTTGCATGATTTCCAATCAAGGGCCAACATTGGCCCAGTTCTTGATTTTTTGTGGTATCAATCTTCCTTTTTATTAGATTCATGCTTGGACTTGCGAAGGCATATCTCATCATTCCTTGGGCCATTTTGGTCATATCACTACTACAAAAATGGCTTATAAAGTCACATTTATAGGCATTGGTTGTATACAAGAAACTGACACCTAAACCCTACAACGTCAGTGGAATATACAAACTGACATCTATCTGTGAAGAGCATCTTGACACGAGTATCTCTTTTTATTGACCGCCAAATCCAAATTTTACAATGAAAAAAATTACCTCAAAAATTTAACATACGACGTCGATTGTTAATAAATCAACTGACGACTAAAGGTTTTTCACGAGACAGAAATTGGGCATATTTTTATCGTTAGTTTTCTTGCAATAACCGACGCCAATGTGTTTTCGCGCGCTGTCCCCGTGAAATTTTTTACCCCCCCTTTGGCATCGGTTTTCTACGACAACCGACGACTATGGTCATAATTCGAGTACATTTTTTTGTCAGCATATGTAGATAAATGTCAATTTTTCTAGTTAAAACCGATGACTATCATTGAACATAGGTGTTGGTTTTTTTGTGGTGATTGATGCCTATTATTATAAGAATAAGTTGTTTTTAATAACCGATGCCTATTTTTAACTTAATAGCACCCACATGAAGCCGAATCTTCCCCTTTCTCTCTATTTCATTGTCGACTCGGCTTAGGTCTAGCGATTTGTGTGATTCCTGTTTCCGCTCACCGTCATTGTTGTTGTGCTCACCACCGCCACTGCTATTGTGCTTGCCGCTCCCTTCTCCTACTTGTTGTCGCCGTCCCTTCTCCTCGTCTGCTCCCTGCTACCTACTCCCTGCTCACCGTCGGTCCCTGCTCCCTGCTCACCGCCGCTACCGCTCCCTACTACCTGCTCGTTCTTGCCTCCGCCACTCATCTTCTTCCTCAAAAGGTACCCTTCTTCCTCCTCTTCTGCTTATGTGCCTATAATATGCTTCACAGTTATTAACACTCCCCCACACATCCTGAGCCCCAAATATGAATGGTTGATGTAGATTACTGGACTATATGTTCATCATGTGTTGTTGACTCCATATATGATGACAATGCTTGACCTAATTCAACTCCTAATTCTTAACCTATCCCTAATGCAAGTAAGAGATGATGGTACATAGCCTCTTGTGTGATTATTATAATGATAGAGTACTTTCTCTCTCTAGTTGTTGTTGTTGGTATGTATGCCCTGAGATCCAATCATGTGATGATTGGTGGGATACATTAAGATTGATTTGATAAACATCAAAGGAAATCTTCCAATTCTTTCTAGTTTAGTCATATGAGATAGTGATAGAACAGATTGAATGTCTAGAGAATGACAATACTCAATGACGTATGCCTTCAGGTTCAGGACCTGAACGATGAGATCATACGGATGCTAAGAGTTTGTACATTCTTGTTATGTCCCTAGTCGGATGTCATTATGGAAGGTAGATTGACAACAATGACACACAAGACTAGCTTGTGGTCTTGGTTGATGACAGAATCTCATTAGTCATGATATAGAGATATCAAACAAAACACATAGGTACTTGTTAGAGAACAAGTGTACCGGACAGACCCACCGTGAGTTTGACACATGGAACCATGACATGGTAGTCACAACCAGTACTCACAGTGATGGTGGTGAGTGTGATTCTTTGACCTGAAATTACTACACTCAACACATGTCGTTGGGTACACTTTGACATCATCAAACGCAGTCCTGAAACATGGGTTGTTATAAAGGTGATGATTGGGTGGCTTTGACACATGGGGATTTTGAGGGGTGAGTGATAGATATGGGATTTGTCCCTCCAGTGGGAGTTTGATATCCATGGCTACTTGATGAGTAGGATTGAGAAAGGCATGCACGCATGTGTGAATTAGTATGTGATATTGATGTCATACATATCTCTTCCAATCTACTCTAAGATCAATAAAGTGAATGAACGTTGACAGGATGACTGTTCCATGACTCGAATTCATTCGGGATATCAGTGACAAAGGAATTATACATTCACTGTAACACCATTCACGGATTGTAGGACTGAAAGTTGTTCTCCAACTTTCTATTTCACTTGGGTAGCACTGATGTGTGACTAGGCACCGCTCTTTGCTTGTAAAGTCATAAGTGTTATGAACTTTCACTGCCAATGTGTAATGGACATGCAGGGTCACACACATAGGATTTAACCTGGATGAGGAGTTTTGTCCACACACAATGTTTAGATTGATTACTAAAGGAGTTTAGTAGTTCTATTAAACACTCAATCAATTGATAGCTCAATATCATAATGTTCAAGGTGTTGGACACATTGATTGGAGTATCAGATTGATTGAAACTGCAATTGACTGATTCTACACAATCTGCACTCCCAACCAATCGGCTCATTAGATGAACCGATCGGCTAAGCTTGGTGAACCGGTCGGCTCAAGTGTCAAGACGATCGGCTCATGGTCAGGGTGAATCGATTGCTTCAAGTGTTGAAACAATCGATTCAACTGGTGCAACCGGGCAAGTTGGGAAAGTAGGATTGATGAGAATTTTCCTTGCGTTTCACTTGGCCAATTTGATTGGAACAAGGATTGGTATTCGATACCAATTAGAAACAAAAGAAGGAAATTCGACCCGGAACTGATTAGGACCACGAACTGACCGGTTCAACAGTGAATCGATCGGCTCATGCTTCCCAACCGATCAGTTGAGGTGTCAACTGACCGGTTCAGGTCCCCAACCGACCGTTTCAGTTGTGAAATGATCGGTTCAGGTTGCGAGTTGGTTGTTTTGTGGAAAATCTTGAACCCTTCTACTCCTGCTTTTAGTCCCGCATTACCCGGTATGGAGAACCCCGTCCCGTGACCCTACTATATATATAGGGTTATTGGGGGCTTCTCAAAGAACAACCTAGTACAACCAGTTTCTCTGCAAAGTTGTCGTTCTCTGGTTTTGGTAACCGAGAGATCCCGAGCAAGTGCTACCCGAAAAGGGAGGCACAACATGGGAAAGACAACTGCAGTTGCAACTAGAAGCAGGAGAGTGTGTTGGAGACTAGTATGTCAACAAGAGGGTGCGACTATTTCCAATTCCTTATGGGACAAGGAGATTGGAGTTTCAGGCAGTCCGTGTGGACGACTACATAGGCGGGAGACCTCTGTCGCTCGGAGGACAACTGTCAATCCTCCAGTCTAGGTGCGACTAGGAGCTGCACAGACACCATCCAAGACAGGTGGTGAAGACCGTGCAATCCGTGAGGTATTGTCACCGAGCAAGCCTCGGGACAAGGTATGATTCCACAAACCATCCTTTCCTATTATATAGAGATTGACGCGTTTCCTTATTCCGGGTTTGGGGGAGAAAAGTTTTATTTCTGCTTCCTTCTCTACCTCCCCTAAAACCTAACAGTGGTATCAGAGCCACGTCAACTGCTCTATATTTTAGGAATATCGATATGATAGATTTTGGTTTTTTGCCTTAATTTATTTCATATGATGCCAATAAAATTGTCTTTATGCATGACCAATCCTAAATCCACAAATCCCTATCTACATAAATGATATTTATTATTAATGCACTCGATACGCGTCACCCTTAAATGTGTTTTTTGGTGGATGTATAGCGTGTTTATGGCCAATAAACGCTATCTGTGTATGGTTGTGTGTGGTTTCTTGCATCTCGGTCTGCGCACCGATCTTCCTTCTTCTATTCCTGATGTAACTCGAAATAATTCGAGACTTCTCTCCTACTTTGCTCCCCTCAAATGTAACTCGAGGTTTCTCTTTATGCAATGTAAAATAGGATATATTTTATTTCCTATTATGTCAAAGAACGGAGGTCATCGAGATGACAGTTGAGACAATCGGTTCAAGGCGTGAATCAATCGGTTGACGTTCCAGACGATCGATTCAAGGCGTGAACCTATCGGTTGATGGCCGGTTCGAGGAGAGAGATGAGTAGGTGGAGACCATGGCGAGATGCACGATGACCAGGTGAACCGATCGGTTGGAGGAGCCAACCGATCGGCTGGTGGCACCCAGACGACTGGGCCAAAATGAGCAAGGCATTCATGGGATGAGTTGATCTACTCGGAAGGCAAAGCACAGAGTTTATCTTGCACAGGTTGCATGTGATGTAGACCTAGATGACTGTGATTCCTCTTGGCTTGGGGAATCGCATTAGTGTGGCTATAATCATCACTTTTATCATTTTGCATGGTTTTTGTGGGATATGGCATGTATATGATGCGTACTATGTATTGTGGTGATTCGATATGTATATGTATATAAAAACCAAATCCTTCGTTAAATATTAAGTTTTAGATGGCTTCCAAATGCGACACCCATGAAAAGCTTGATTGACCAAGTGTGGGCACGCCCTAGCGTGGTGCATCGTCTCTCTCGTGGAAGCGTGAAGGATGAATGTGTGGTTCTGCCCTAGCAGGGTGCATATTCATTGTGTTTGCTTTGGGTCAGACTTAACAAGGTGACCTTGATAGGATCTAGCACCTTGAGGCATGGAGATGATCATGGCAAGGAGTTGCATATGACATCTTATCAAGAGTTTCATATGATGCAATTGGCAAGAGTTGCCTACCTGAGAGATCTATGTTGTGGGTGACAACCCTAGCTGGTCCATGACTTAGAGGATTTTAGGATCTTGCCCACTAGAAGGTTGTACGCTGCAATCTTCTGAATTGATGGTGAGGGCTATCAATTTGAACTAAAATAGTGGGAGCGATAATTAATTAAAGACCTAATTATATTGTCGAATTTTCAAATCAATCAAACAAGTCAAAAATGAGTTTTTGGACTAAAATTATATATTTCCTTTTGTAGTACAAATGACGACAAACAACAATCATTATTTGCGATCGGTCCTTGAGACCAACAAATTAAATGGGAATAATTCCACGACTGGTCAGGATGATGAGAAGTGTTCTCAAAGAGCAAAAGCTCTAAGTCCTAGTTATACCAAGACCAGATAAACTCAATCCCACCACATCAATGGCTGAAAGTATGCTTATGGAAGCATACCAAAGAAGAATTGATGAGGAGTGCTTGATGTTGTGTTCTCTGAACTATGAGTTGCAGAGACAACATGAGACATATGATGTCTCCAAGACACTGTCCTAGTATGTCATGACAGAAGAAGATCCAGTAAGGTATTCACACACTCAATGTGATTGGGTATGTAGAAAACCTGACTAAGAAGGATTCCTTCTGAGCCAAGGGTTGGCTATTGGTATGATACTGCAAATTTTGCGAGAATCATACAATTCAAAATAAGCTACAACATGAACAACTTTGACAAGCATTGACAGAGTTGTTGGACATGTTGAGGATAGTAGAGGCAAAGATGAAGAAAGAAAAACCATAATCTTTGATGTGATCAAAGAGAAAGGTAATTCTTAAGGGAAAGCATAAGGGAAAAGCAAAGAAGTGTTCTGATGCTAGCCAGCAATCCAAGCCGTCTTCAGCCTCAAGGCACATGGGGAAAGGGTGTATGAGGGATTGCCCTCTATATCTGGAAGAACAAAAGAATATGAAGGAGGGGATGGAGATCTCCACCTAAGGTATCAGGAAATGAACCACTTCTTTATCTGAGGTATATGATACCAAGATATGGATATGTCATATATGATATGCAATATCCACAAAGAAGTGATGGCCTTTGTGAAAGGACCAAGAAAGAAGTAGCCATCATTGGAGAAAGTGTTGCTGCCATAGATAGGGGTATCTTTCAATTTATTTCAGCCTAAAGGGAATGAAATAGAGTTGAGAAATGCTATTTCATATTTGCCAATAGATAGAAACACTTTATTATTGCATATTGTATGACAATGATGGCAATCAATAAAGTTGATGTTTCAATCTTAAAGATATGATCTTTGTGGAAATGCCTTGTTTATCTTGTGATACATGGTATGCATAAGATAAAATGATACCTAAAATTATAGATAACTCAAACAATCAAATTAGCATCAATCATGAGAAATGCATTTCTAGTTTCCATGTGATGGATAAATCTAGACTCTTTTAGTTAGAGAACCAATAAGAGACATGAATATCTTGGACATGATTAATCAATCTTTACTAAAGGTAGTGGGAGAATGATTATCCTATTAGGTATAATACATGTGATGTATTTACATACCTATTGGAACAAATTCTAATACTTCAAATGGTGTTTAGAGAAATACCAATATGAATATCTTGAAGTGTTCAAGAATATCATAAATGAAGTACACATTTGGTAAAGTGTTAATTCATGATGAGATCAATGAATGAAATACTTGGACCAAATGTTTGAGATCCTTATGAGTGAATATGATAGTGTATCATAGTGAACTCTTGATTAAGGCATGGTGATGTCTAAATCAAGAAGGAATCATACTCTAAAGAGTTAGAGAATGATTATCAAATAACCGAATTCTTCTTAATAAAAGAATACCCCACACTAATAAAGGACATTAAGAATCACAAGGAGTTGTGAGTTCTTACATCCTTAACAGATACACCTCAATTATCTATATGATGAGTTGTTCATGTTATGAGTCAACTATCTAGATGAATATGAGGAACCAAATTTTGAGTTATGGTTTACAACCATTACATCCTAAATGACTTCCATGTGAACCATAAGGTATGACCTTGATGGAAGCACCCATTGGATGAAATCCATAAGTGCAAATGAATCTTAACTGTTAAGACGCATGGATGAAATTTTGAGAGGGATGATGCTTGTTGATTGGAACTTAATGACTAAGACATTTGGCATATGTATACTAAAACCGCATTCCTCTGAGGAATAAAACAAGGATGTGTATGTGACACAACCTATAAGGTTTATGAATCCACTAATGCAAATGAAGTCTATAACTTACAATGAACTGATCAATGTGATTGATTGAGTACAAGAAACTCAGAATTAGATCTTTAATTTGATGATATAGTCAAAGAGTTTGACTGATATGTCAAAGATAAAGAAGGGATCTATGATTTAGTGGGAGCGTGTTCACATTCCACATGTTGATGTGAAATGGAAATGTTCTAGAATGGAAATCCAAAAGTGGAAATTATCTTTAAGGAAGATAGAGATGATTCCTATGTGATAGGAATAGAGATCTATAGAGATAGTTCTCAAAAACCTCTTGACCTGAAAAGAGAAAGCATACATTGGCAATCTGCACTGAAGGGTTCAGTATGCACAGATTCAGTGGGAGAATACTTGTCCATGTTACATGGAATTAGTATCCCAAGGCCAAGTGTCCAATTCTTATGAAGAATGGGAACACTAAGAATAGATATGGATCTATCATGTATGTAATCATCCCATTATCTTGCATGTATAGACATGACAAGAATAAAATGCATTCATCATCTTGTATGTACAAAATGACAATATGATGTGCTCATCTTGATAACTCATATGTGGGACATGGCGAGTGGATGTCTTTCTACTTCCAGTAAGGGTTACTGGAATACCATGAGAAATTGATAAGTACTTGAGAAGTACTAGTTCTATGGAGATAAGGAAGAGTTCAATGTAAAGAGTTACATTGATGCAAACTTCCGAAAGGACAGGAAATTAATCACAAAATATATATAGGATATATAAAAGTGAAAGTTTATTGATAATTGGAAGTGTTCCAATAAAACCATTTAAACATAAATGCCGAGTATCTATGTGTTAGAGAACAACAATGGATACTATATGGATCTAGAAGTTCATGAGATGAACTTATAGATGTTCTGCTCATTGATGACAAGTATGGAATCCTTGATCATGCAATGTGGCTAAAGGTTAGCAAAGGAATATTAGATCACATATTTTGGCAACTCCATCTCATAAGTGTGATGTACAATGAAAAGATTTGAGACATGCAATTAATACTGACTTTGGCAAGGTGTTGCCATTACGCACTACATTGGCACTAGAGTACAGTAACATGTGGGACATGTTTGAAGATCACTATGAA
Organism: Alisma plantago-aquatica; assembly: GCA_963693085.1. Lineage (NCBI taxonomy): Eukaryota > Viridiplantae > Streptophyta > Magnoliopsida > Alismatales > Alismataceae > Alisma > Alisma plantago-aquatica. The sequence goes on from OY856412.1 coordinate 360,682,987, forward strand.
TATGATTCAAGGGTGATTGGCTCACAGTGCAAGTGGGAGTCTGTTGGTATGTATGCCCTGAGAGCCAATCATGTGATGATTGGTGGGATACATTAAGATTAATTTGATAAACATCAAAGGCAAGCTTCCAATTCTTTCTGGTTCAGTCATATGAGATAGTGATAGAACATATTGAATGTCTAGAGAATGACAGTACTCAATGACGTATGCCTTTAGGTTCCGGACCTGAACGATGAGATCATACAGATGCTAAGAGTTTTTACATTCTTGTTATGTCCCTAGTCAGATGTCATTGTGGAAGGTAGATACACAACAATGACACACAAGACTAGATTGTGGTTTTGGTTGATGATAGAATCTCATTAGTCATGATATAGAGATATCAAACCAAACACATAGGTACTTGTTAGAGAACAAGTGTACCAGACAGACCCACCATGAGTATGACACATGGAACCATGACATGGTAGTCACAGTCAGTACTCACAGTGATGGTGGTGAGTGTGATTCTTTGAGCTAAAATCACTACACTCAACACATGTCGTTGGGCACACTTTGACATCATCAAACGCAGTCCTGAAACATGGGTTGTTATAAAGGTGATGATTGGGTGGCTTTGACACATGGGGCTTTTGAGGGGTGATTGATAGATATGGGATTTGTCCCTCCTGAGGGAGTTTAATATCCATGGACACTTGATGAGTAGGATTGAGAAATGCGTGCACACATGTGTGAATCAGTATGTGATATTGATGTCATACATATCTCTTCCAATCTACTCTGAGATCAAGAAAGTGAATGAACGTTGACAGGATGATTGTTCCATGCCTCGAGTTCATTCAGGATATCAGTGACAAAGGAATTATACATTCATTATAACACCATTCACGGATTGTAGGACTGAAAGTTGTTCTCCAACTTTATATTTCACTTGGGTAGAACTGATGTGTGACTAGCACCGCTCTTTGCTTGTGAAGTCATAAGTGTTATGGACTTTCACTGCCAACATGAAATGGATCTGCAGGGTCACACACATAGGATTTAACCTGGGTGAGGAGTTTTTTCCACAAACAATGTTTAGTTTGATTACTAAAGGAGTTTAGTAGTTCAATTAAACACTCAATCAATTGATAGCTCAATATCATAATGTTCAAGGTGTTGGACACATTGATTGGAGTATCAGAATGATTGATACCGCAATTGACTGATTCTGCACAATCTGCACTCCCAACCGATCAGCTCATGGGATGAACCGATCGGTTGAGCTTGGTGAACCGGTCGGCTCAAGTGTTGAGTCGATCGGCTCATGGTCAGGGTGAAACGATTTCTTCAAGTGTTTAAACGATCGATTCAACTGGTGCAACTGAGCAAGTTGGGAAAGTAGGATTGGTGAGAATTTTCTTTGCGTTTCACTTGCCCAATTTGATTGGAGCAAGGATTGGTATTTGATACCAGTTAGAAAAAAAAGAAGGAAGGTTGATTGGGAATTGATCAGGACCATGAACCGACTGGTTCAAAAGTGAATCGATCGGCTCATGGGTCCCAACCGATCGGTTGAGGTTTCAACCGACCGGTTCAGGTCCCCAACCGACCGTTTCAGTTGTGAAACGACTGGTTCAGGTTGCGAGCTGGTTGTTTTGCGGAAAATCTCGAACCCTTCTACTCCTTCTTTTAGTCCTGCATTGCCCAGGATGGAGAACCCTGTCCCATGACCCTCCTATATACATAGGGGTATTGGGGGCTTCTCAAAGAACAAATCAGTGCAACCAGTTTCTCTACAAAGTTGTCGTTCTCTGGTTTTGGTAACTGAGAGAGCCCGAGAAAGTGCTACCCGAAAAGGGAGGCACAACAAGGGAAAGACAACTGCAGTTGCAAATGGCAGCAGGAGAGTGTGTTAGCGACTAGTACGTCAACAGGAGGTTGTGACTCCTTCCAATTCCTTATGGGACAAGGAGATTGGATTCGTGTGGACGACTGCATAGGCGGGAGACCTCTGTCGCTCGGAGGACAACTATCAATCTGGCAGTCCAGGTGCGACTAGGAACTGCAAAGACACCATCCATGACAGGTGGTGAAGACTGCGCAAGCCGCGAGGTATTGTCGCCGAGCAACCTAAGGAGAAGGTATGATTGCACAAACCATCCTTTCCTATTATATAGACATTGATGTGTTTCCTTATTCCGGGTTTGGGGGAGAAATTTTTTTTTTTCGCTGCCTTCTTTGCCTCCCCTAAAACCCAACACTTGTAATTCTAAGCTGATGTCACACGAACATCATGTCTTTTAAATAATGTTGTATTAAGCTTATGTATCACACATATGATGATGAGCCTGGATGAGGTATGGGGAGATCATGATGTTCTTGTAGGAAACAATGGGAATGGTCTTCCTAATGTGTTTTGTTACAGATATCTACATATTAGGTTAAGGACATGTTTCTGTTGTGACATGAGTTTTTTGCTATGTTGTTATGGCTTTCCACAAGTGTTTTTATAAGAAAATTGTGTTTTGAATGGGGTTGTGAACAAGGGACTGGCGTTAAATTTTTTTGGCCTAGAAACCCGCCCAAGATTTACTCATTAGGAGTAAATCTTGGATAGTCCCCAGTTTGGGACTGTTCTTGAATATCTATTCTCACTTAGGATGTAAGTGTATAATGTGTATTGGGTTTTCAAGAAATTTTTGGTAGCATTTCCCCATTTGTTCTCTAAGTACATATGTACTTGGAGAACAGCGGGGAAATGCTGCTGAAATTTTCTTGAAAACCCAATACACATTATACACTTACTAGTTAGATTAGGTGTTCAAGAATGGGATAGGTGATACACATTTATTATATATAAGACCTTAAACCCTAGAGTTTTAACCATAAACCATAACTTTTAACCCTAGACCCTAATCTTGTTGTAATATATACTTGTTTTCTCTTTGATCATAGAATGGACAGATCATGGATGTCCATTCCAAATTGCTACACCCTAGAGTTTATTTCTGGTTTTGATCAATTTATTAGATTTGTCGAGGAACATAGGAAACAACCTGGAGGTAGGTTCTAATGTCCATGTAGGCATTGCAGTAACAACTTGAAAGTCAGTACTGGTGACAAAATCAAAATTCATGTCATGTGCAATAGGATTGTACAAGGCTATACAATATGGCACTGACATGGAGAGATTTCAAACCTGAAATCAGTTGATGTCGATAGCACTGATCCACCTCCTATCTTTAGAAACATTGTGCATGATGCTGAGATATTGTTATACACATGTTGTAAGTTTATGAAGCTTAGCGCTGTGTTGAGATTGTATAAGTTGAAAGCTAACAATAGATGGAGCGACAAAAGCTTCACGTCATTGTTGACTTTGTTGAAAGAAATTCTTCCTGAAGGAAACGAGCTGCCAATCTCAACATACCGGTTAAAGAAACGGTTGTGCCCAAAGGGAATGGAGGCCAAGAAGATTGTGTATTATTTCAAAAGGACTATATGGATTTGAAAGATTGTCCCAAATGTGGTGTGTCAAGGTATAAAGTGATGACTTCGCGGGAGTCCAAAACTGGTTCTCCTGCCAAGGTGATGTGGTATCTACCTATAATACCACGGTTTAAACGCTTGTATGCCAATATGATAGATGTGTAGAATTTGAAGTGGCATTCAGTTGTTTAGAAAAATAATGATGGGATCCTATGACATGTGTTTGATTCCCCATAGTAGAAGAAGATTGATTTATTGTATCCTATATTCGGTGAAGAAGTCGGGAATCTAAGACTTGGGCTTTGTACAAATGGGATGAATCCGTACGGGATATTGAGCAGCCAACATAGAACTTGGCCAATTATTCTTGTTATATGCAATCTTTCTCCCTGGTTGTGTATCAAAAAAAAGTATGCTATGTTGTTGTTGTTGATAGTGGGCCCTAAACAACCTAGAAATGATATTGACGTTTATCCTGGACCTCTGATTGATGAGTTTGTATGTTAAGATGTCGTTGTTGATATCGGGTCCTAAACAACCAGGAAATGATATTGACATTTATCCTGAGCCTCTGATTGATGACTTGAAGAAACTATGGGGTGAAGGTGTGATGACCTATGATGCTTCACGAAGAGAGACATTGTTTTGCACGCTATGTTGTTTTGCACTGTGAATGACTTTCCAGCATATGGGAATTTGTCTGGATATAGTATCAAAGGATTTAAAGCGTGTCCTATATGTGAAGAGAACACTGATTCAATACGACTAAAACACAGCGGCAAGACTTTATATCTTGGTCATCGAAGGTTTCTTCCAAAATTCCATCCATATCGTAGATTGTACAAAGCATTGAATGGATGGAATGAGGAAAAAAGTGCACCTTAACCTATTCTAGGGGAGGATGTTTATGAAAGAATAAAAGACTTTGCCAATGAATTTGGTAAGAGATCACAATGTACGATAGCCACACAGAGTGATAAATCTTTATTCAAGAAGAAGTCAATATTTTGGGATCTTCCTTATTGGAGTTCTTTGACAAGTCAGGCATTGTATCGATGTCATGCACGTTGAGAGAAATGTTTGTGATAGCATCATCGATACTCTGTTGAATATACTAGGTAAGAATAAAGATGGGATAAAATCTAGAATGGACCTATGTGAAATGGGAATAAGGACAGAATTAACAAAAGTAGTTAGTAGCGATCGGAAAACATACTTACCTCCCACTTGTTACACGTTGTCAAGAAAGGAGAAGAAAGCTTTTTGTGAATTCTTGGTAAATGTTAACGTGGCATAGGGTCACTCATAAAACATCAGTACATTGGTATCAATGAAGGATCTAAAGTTGATAGGTCTTAAATCTCATGATTGTCCCACTCTAAAGCAACAAATATTTCCCGTGGCAATCAATCTATATTGTTGAAGCATGTGAGGTTTGCAATCACCCGACTTTGTTTCTTTTTCAACACTCTGTGCAGCAAAGTTATTGACCCTGATACTCTCAATAAATTGTAAAGAGAAGTGGTTGTTACCCTATGTTATCTTGAGATGTATTTTCCTCCTTCATTCTTTGATATAATGGTACATCTTGTTGTCCACTTGTGATGTCTCCCAATTTATATATATTTTCCATAGTGACATTCATAGATATGCGTGCACTCATACCGATAGATTTCAAAAGGGAAAAGATAAGAAATTAAGGTAGTCAACTAAAAATAGCGATTGAGCCAAGATCAAATCCACATCATCATATAATGACACACGAACATTCATTCATAAGGATAAATACTATCATTACATATGCAGAGATAATATTGTTCTTGAGAAAAAAATAACTTTGTTTCATAGGATCTCAATCATCCTCAACATAAACTATGAAAAGAAATAAAATAACATCTATCAAGAAGTGAGATAAGAGGAATAGATCTATCTAATATATCCTCCATGCTTATTATTTGTGCCTTCAGGTACTTTGAGCATACATTTCACTTTGTTGTCAAATATTCCTTGCACCTCGAAAATATGAGAAACAAAAATGTCAACAAAGTTGGAACGTGGTAAAGGTTACACTAATAAGGTTGCATAAAGGAAAATATTTGAAAAAGAAGGAAAGAGGGATAAAACCATTTCTTAAGGTGATAATCAAGTAAACACCCTTCTTATTACATTCATTTTGATGTGATTGTACTACGCCTACTGCACTTGACTTACATCTAGTGTGGGAAATAGAATATTATCATACATCTAACATGGGCCAAGAAATCATAAATCCATGTTAGACAACATACATCCACACCAGGCTTTGTGCTCTAGTAGCTACAACCCATCATAATCATTTATGTTTCTCTTAAATTTGACAAAGTATAACTCATACTAGTCAACCAAGCAATCATATCCAAATACGAACATTCAAGATATTACATAGCATAGGCAACCCAAAAATATAGTCTAATACTTATAAGACCACGTACCTGCTTGTTTAGATCAGATATCCAAGAATTTAGAATCAACAAGAAATAAGTCACCCTGCACAGAAAGCAAGGGTACAACATTACTATTGGTCCAAGTGACCAAGACTAAGATATGTTCTTAGCTAATATTCCTTTTGGGTTATCTAATTTAGATCAGGGATTTCCCATATTTTAATTGAGTTTAGAGATATTATCATGTTTGATCCATCATTAATTAGTTTGCTTAAAAGATAGTATTGAATTACTCAAAAAGAATATTTTCATAAACTAGGGTTTCTAGGATGGTCGGATAAAAAGGAAACAACCCTTAAGATATTAATGGTTCCACAAGATCAGGGTTTGAATTAGAGTCCCAGACCGAACATGATTATTGATAATCATCTAGTGATATTAGATCTTGATATAAAGATATAAGTCTAATTCCCAGTAGAAAGAGAAAACTAATTCTAGGGTTTTCTCCTAATCCTAGTTATTTATCATCTTAGAATAGTATTTCGATTTATATTGAAATCAGGGTTTTATTTAGGGTTACAGACATATTAGACAGTCGTACATCATCAATAAAATTATTATTAATAATTGATTAAAAACAAGGAGGTCATTTAGGCTTTATGCAACTACTTTCAAAAAAGGAAACGTATTTAGTCCCTGATCATATTTTATTTGGATAGAGGATATTTTTCTAATCAAAATGGTATATAGGTTCTCTACAATATGATATTCCTAGCATCTTTTATGATTTTTCTAAGGTAATACATTTTCTTGAGTAATAAAAAATAAAAAGAAAAGAAAAACCTCGATCAAAGGCCGGATCCGACTAGATCAACGGCTCAGATAGATCTACACCGATCTGGCATTCCTGGGTTGATCTACACTAATCGGATGCTCCTGTCTTGATCCCACTGCTATCTCCTTTGGTTTACTACTTGCTCGAGCAGTGAAGGAGGGACTCCGGCGAGGTCAGGATCACCCCTTAGTACTGCTCGCGAGTGGGAGAAGGTTGGGACAGATTCAGGGGATTGATCTGAAGCCAGCAAGGGTCAGAATAGGGTGCAAGTCCCTGTGTAGCTCGTCACATCCATGTGGGCAGGCAAGGTCTCCGGAGCCGAGGTCGATATGGAGTGGGAGGTGATCAGAGGCCTCGTGGTGGTGATGGGGAGATGTGTGGGGTCTAGATGAATGTGCGGGGGAGGTTAGAAGGGAGCAGAAGGTACTGTGGTGCTCGGATGGTGGTGGTGGCTGGAGGTTGAAGACGGTGGATAGGAGGTGTATACTCGGGGTATCTCGGGTGGAAATGAGGCAGCGGAAAGGTTAAAGGGGGAGAGGCGGACCTAGTGGAGGCCTTGAGTAGGCGTGAGGGAGGCTAGGCGAGGAAGCCCTAAACTCAGCCACCATCGGGGTGAGAATAGCGGAGAAGCGGGGGTCAATTCTCCCTTCTCCAAGAGCGAGGGTGTCAAGATAAGGCTTGTTGACCTCGGTTTGCAGCGTTGAAGATATTTGTTGGTTCGAAATTTGAAAAGAGTCATGAGGTGGTGAGTTTGGTCGAGCCTCTCCTCCCGCTACCTCCATGTCCTTTGCGGGAGGTAGGAGATGAGGTCTCCTCTATTAGATCAGGGCCTGATCCATGGATCACCTGATCCAATGACTAGGAGAGGGGTCGAGATATTAAGGTCAGTGTGACATCTATTCACACCTGAATAAAATGAAAACTTAGGTCTAGGATATATATAAGGTGATTTATTAAATTAGACATAATTCTTGATTGGTAAACCCAATTCTAATGAAATTTGAAGTGTAGCTTCAAAAGGTCATTCTGCTACTATGATATAAATTTGAAATCCCAAATTCGAAAGTTTGAAGTGTTCATTTACTAAATACATTAACACATGTATTTATATCATCATAGCATACTAGGGTTTGCATATTTTTGCAATTTGTGACACATATTTGTTCAATTGGGTGAGGGAAGTGTATGAGGGTATTTTAGTCAACAAATTTTATAAAAACACTTTTAAGAGAGAGAAAATACTATAAAAACTCACTTTGTCACATTATCCCCTCCTTTTGAGAATTTTTCTCTCAAAATTCAAGTAGCCTGAAAGAGATGTTGATATTTCCGCTCGACTTCGGACTTGAGCTCCCATGTGGCATCAGTCTCATCATGGTGGCTCCAGAGAACTTTTACCATATCTATTTGTCGATTACTGTGAAGCTCCTTTATCTTGAAATCTAGTATTTTGACTGGTGACTCGGCATAAGCCAGATCATCTTTCAGCTTGAGAGGCTCATGATTCAGAATGTGACTAGGGTCTTTGACATAAGGCTTCAGATTAGATACAGGAAAGACATTATGCATGGCACTATACTGAGGTGGCAAAGCAAGATGATAGGCACATTCTCCAACCCTTTCAGGGATCTCAAAGGGTCCCACATAACGAGGACTAAGCTTTCCCTAATTCTTGGCCAAAGCTCGAATAGGTCGGATTTTTAGAAAGACATGATCACCTTCCTTGAACTGACGTTCCTATCGGTGAGCATATGCATACAATTTCTACCTATCTTGTACTCGCTTCATTCTCTTCTTGATCAGTGTAACTTTATCTGCATACAACTGCATCTCCTCAGATTTCATCAAGGTGTGTTCTCCGACATCGTCCCAATGTAATGGAGATCTGTACGGTTGGCCATAGAGAGCTTCGTATGGTGGCATCCCAATACTTTCCTGATAGATATTATTATAGGTGAACTCAACTAAGGGCGGGTATTGGTCCTACAAACCTTCCCAGTTAAGAACACAAGCTCGTAGAAGGTCCTACAGAATTTGCACTGTTCGTTCTGACTGTCCATCTGTCTGCGGATGATAAGCTGTACTGAAATTCAACATGGTGCCCAATTTTTCTTGAACTTGTTTCCATAGCTTTGAGGTGAACCTCGGGTCCTGGTCTGAGACAATGGATGCTGGAACTCCATGCCGACATACAATCTCCCTTATATAAAGGTCGGTCAATTCAGAAAATTTCGTAGTAGTCTTCACAGGTAGAAAATGAGCTGACTTGGTGAGACGATCCACGACAACCCATGCATCATCGTATCCCTTCTTGGTTCTGGGTAGCCCTACCACAAAATCCATGGTGATGTGCTCCCATTTCCATTCCGGAATTTCAAGGGGTTGTTGTAGACCGCCTGGTCTCTGGTGTTTGGCCTTGATCATTTGGCATGTCAGGCATCTGCAAATGAATTCAGCAATATCACGCTTCATGCCTCTCCACCAAAAATGATGTCGCAGGTCTCTGTACATCTTCGTCGTGCCAGGATGGACTGTGTACTTTGACCCATGTTCCTCACTGAGAATCTTTGTCTATTCAGCTGACAGCTCTGGAACCCACATACGATTCTTATATCGAAGACCACCATCAAGACCCACAGACATATGTGATTGAGGCTTAGTCAGGAGAGAGGAGAGTTCTACAAGCTTGGGACTAGCTTTCTATGCCTCTAGAAGTTCAGAATGTAGGTTGGATGTGATAGAGATGTTATTAACATGCATATGATCAACCAAGAATTGTGGTCTCTAGCTTTCTAGATCCTCCATGTTCCTCCATTCGAGTAAGAATAGGGATGCACAAATAGATCTTTTCCTACTAAGAGCATCTTCAACCACATTGGCCTTACCTGGATGGTAGCCAATGGTGAAGTTGTAGTCCTTCAGGTAGTTGATCCACCATCATTGTCGTAGATTCAAATCCTTTTGCGTCAGAATGCACTTGAGGCTTTTATGGTTGGTGAAGATATCAAATGTTGCCCCGTACAAGTAGTGCCTCCAGATTTTGAGAGCATGGATGATAGAATCTAACTCCAAATCATGTGTAGGGTAATTCAATACATTGGGTTTCAGCTGTCTGGAAGTGAAGGCCACTACTTTCCCATTCTTCTGTAGGACACACCCTAGACCATGTCAGGAAGCATCAATGAATATTACAAATCCTTCATTGCCAGAGGGTAGAACAAGGACAGGTTCTGACGTCAACTTTTGTTTAAGCTCTTGGAAGCTAGACTCACAAGCAGCTAACCATATGAAATGCTCATCCTTCCGAGTAAGCTTAGTGAGAGGAAGTGCCACTTTGGAGAAATTCAGAATAAAATGACGATAATATCCAACAAGACCTAAGAAACTCTGGATTTCAGAAGGATTATGAGGAGGTTGTCAATCAAGTACAGCAGATACTTTAGCGGGAGCAACAAATATGTTACCCCTAGAAATGACATGTCCAAGAAACATAACTTTGTCAATCCATAACTCACATTTAGAAAGCTTGCCATAGAATTTCTAGGCTCGAAGAATCTCAAGGACAAACTTCAAATGCTCCCGATGTTTCTCCATAGAATCAGAATAGATTAGAATATCATCAATGAAGATGACCACAAACTCATCAAGATAAGGTTGCAAGACTTTGTTCATTAAGTTCATGAATATGCCAGGAGCATTGGTCAACCCGAACAACATCACTAGAAATTTGTAGTGCTCGTAACTAGTTCGAAAAGCAGTCTTGGATATATCTGAATCCTTGACCTTAAGTTGATGGTAGCCAAAATGAAGATCAATTTTTGAGAAAACTTTAGCAGTACAACGTTGATCAAAGAGGTCATCAATACGAGGAAGAGGATACTTGTTTTTAATGGTAGCTTGGTTCAACATGTGATAGTCAATACACATCCTCATTGAACCATCTTTCTTTTTAACAAAAAGGACAGGTGCATCCCTAGGGGAAATGCTAGGGAGGATAAAACTCTTATCAAGAAGTTCTTGTAATTGTTTATTCAACTCCATAATCTCAGTAGGTGCCATCCTATACGGTGCCCTAGAAATCGGAGTGGTTCCAGGAAGAAGGTCTATGGAGAACTCAATGTCTCTGTTTGGAGGCATCCCAGGAAGCTCCTCCGAAAATACGTCGAGGAAATCACGTACCATCTTTAGTCTTTCTACAGGCCAGTTGTCAGGATTGGTCTCCGAGACGAATGTGAGGAAGGCATTACATCCTTTTGATATGAGCTTTTTAGCTTTACGAGAGGAAATTATTATATTATTACAGAATCTTCTTCCCCGAGGGATCACTACAGGAGAGGAATGAGGTTGAGAGAGAACTCCCTTCTTGTTTCTAAAGTCAATGTGAGCATGATATGTGTATAGCCAATCCATGCCTAGAATAATATCAAAGCCTTCCATGGTTAAGAGAATGAATTCAAAAGGCATATCATGATTTTCGAATTTTAGAGGGAGGACATTAGTTTTCTGTAATGTAGTGAATATTTTTCCACTAGGAGTTGATACATCCAGAATATATCCCAAGTCCCTTATATGTAAGTGCAACATTGAGGCCAGATTTCAAGGGATAAAATTATTTGTGGATCCAGAGTCAAATAATGCTTTAACAGGATGTCCATTTAAGGAAACAATGCCTACACAGGATAATTACATTTTAAATAATTGAATGCATTGAACAAGATATTAGAAATATGAAAAAGATTTAAGGTTACCTTCGATAAGCTGGTTCGGATTTGCCCTAGCCTCTTATATTGTTATTGTGAACACCCTAGCATTGTAGTGTCCCTGAGGGGGTAGAGCACCCGCTGGAGGTTTGCTAAGGATAGATGCATTGGGGCACTTGGCAAGGAAATGTCCCTCCTTCTTGCAGTTGTAGCAGACCGACTTGGTGTAGCGATAAGGCCCATCATGTCCTCGTCCACAAGTCTTGCATTTATTGTGATAATCCATCAGCTTGCTATTCTTCGGTCCTTTCTTCCCAGAACCTCCTCCTTTTTTAGATCCTTTATTATGGCTGGGTGGAACTTCTTGAACTTCTCTTCCTCAGTTGTGGTCAACCCTAAATATCCCATACTAGAAGGCTTCAGCAATCCCTGCTCCCTTTCCTACTTAAGGGCCATGTCTAGGGCTCCATCAATGCATCAGGGATGAGAGGCTATAACTAGGGTTTTCAGGTGTGCGGAGAGACAGTCTACATAATGCTCAGTGAGGCGGTCCTCAGTCCGGATAGGGGCATAGCATTCCAGAAGCCTAAACTTCCATGTATAATCAGCCACTCAGAGACTACCCTGCCTAAACTCCATATACATCTTCTCTTTCCTCTTCCTCTCAGTTATGGTCATGACACAGTCGGTGAAGAGGGTCTTGAAGGCTTCCCACCCCAAGTTGTCTACTTCCTCTCCCCGGTTCCCACCATAGTTCTCCCACCAGATCTTCGCCCCTCCCTTAAGCAAATGGGTGGCGAATTTGACCTTCTTTTCCTTGGGTACTTCTAGGGTACAAAAGTCATTCTCATGGAAAGGATCCAGGCATCATCCTTGTCCATCACCTCAGGTTGATCTTCACCCAAAAAGGAGTCAGGGTTGAGCTTAATGAAGTCTATCAATATCACCTCCTTTTTCCTAGAGGAGCTAGGTTCAGGGGTTCCTTTTGTGGTGAGGGTTTCCATAAAGTCTAGAAGGATTTTTTTTCTGTTCCTCCCATCTTTCCTTAGTCGCGACATCAAGATCAGGTACTTCAGAGGTTTCAGGTTCTTTTCCCTTTTTAGAGGACTATTCCTCTGAGGCCTTTGAGTTGCGAGTTTTAGGAGGCATCCTGAAATTAATTTGAATGTATTAGATTTATTACTTCAACAATTATTCTCGTCATTATCATATTTATTATCACATGACATTTCACTATTCTCCTATATCATTTATTAATGTTCTTAATGTTATGATTTATGGAGGATATCCTAAAATCCTTATCAGTCGATCATTAGGACTTTCTAAATAGAGAGACTCCTTCCTAACCTTATAACAGAGGTAAGAGGGAAGATTTATTTAAAAACATAGATGAGAGGGAGAAATTTTTCCTATAGTAGAGGTGAGAGGAAAAATCTATAGATGAGAAGGTTCCTAAATTAAGGTATGCCCAATAATACGGGACACTTAGGATATCGTCCAGGTAGACTTGTACTGCCATAAAGGTAGCCTCGTGATTACCAAGCTAAGTGGCTCGGGGACTTTAGTCAGACCCATGGCAGATGCTATCCTAGACACCTCCACCCTACATATCCCTAACTCAAGGACTAGCCTAGACTCAAATAGGGTGAATGAAGTTCAAGTGACTTGATGTGTGAACATTGGCTCTGATATCAATTGTGACGTCCCCCAATTTATATATCCTTTCCATAGTGACATTCATAGATATGTGTGCACTCATATCTATAGATGTCAAAAGGGAAAATATAAGAAATTAAGGTAGTTAACCAAAAATAGTGATTGAGCCAAGATCAAATCCACATCATCGTATAATGCCACACAAACATTCATTCATAAGGATAAATAAAGTCATTACATATGGAGAGATAATATTGTTCTAGAGAAAAAAATAAATTTATTACATAGGATCTCAATCATCCTCAACATCAACTAGGAAAAGAAATAAACTAACATCTAGCAAGAAGTGAGATAAAAGGAATAGATCTATCTAATATATCCTCCATGCTTATTATTTGAGCCTTTAGGTACTTTAAGCATACATTTCACTTTGCTGTCAAATATTCCTTGCACTTAGAAAATACGAGAAACAAAAACATCAACAAAGTTGGTACGTGGTAAAGGTTACGCTAATAAGGTTTCATAAAGGAAAATATTTGAAAAATAAGGAAAGATAGATAAAACCGTTTCTTAAGGCGATAATCAAGTAAACACCTTTCTTATTGAATTCATTTTGATGTGGTTGTACTACGCCTATTGCACTTGACTTACATCTAGTGTGGGCAATAGAATATCATCATACATCTAACATGGGCCAAGGAATCATACATCCTTGTTAGGAAACATACATCCACTCCAGGCTATGTGCTCTAGTAGCTACAACCCATCATAATCATTTATGTTTCTCTTAAATTTGGCTAAGTATAACTCATACTAGTCAACCAAGCAATCATATCCAAATACGAACATTCAAGATATTACATAGCATAGGCAACCAGAAATTTAGTCTTATACTTATAACACCACGTACCTGCTTGTTTAGATCAGATGTCCAAGAATTTAGAATCAACAAGAAATAAGTCACCCTGCACAGAAAGCAAGGGTACAACATTACTATTAGTCCAAATGATCAAGGCTAAGATATGTTCTTAGCTAATATTCTTTTTGGGTTATCTACTTCAGATCAGGGATTTCCCATATTTTAATTGAGTTTAGAGATATTATCATGTATGATCCATCATATATTATTTTGCTTAAAATATGGTATTGAATTACTCAAAAAGAAGATTTTCATAAACTAGGGTTTCTAGGATGGTCGGATAAAAAGGAAACAACCCTTAAGATATTAATGGTTCCATAAGATCAGGGTTTGAATTAGAGTCTTGGACCATTCATAATTACTAATAATCATCTAGTGATATTTGGTCTTGATATAAATATATATCTCTAATACCAAGTAGAAAGAGAAAACTAGATCTAGGGTTTTCTCCTAATCCTGGTTATTTATCATCTTAGAATAATATTTCGATTTATATAGAACTCAGGGTTTTATCTAGGGTTACATACATTTTAGAGAGACGTACATCATCAAGAAAACCACTATTAAGAGACAGTCGCATTTAGCTTACCCACTTGGCGAAGGTGGCTTGGGGCTTAAGAGACTTGATGAACTTGCAGATTACCATTCGTTACGTCGCATTAAGAAGTTCACCCAAGCTCAATGTATATGGAGCTCATGGCTTTCTTGTAGCTATGGTGATACCTTGTCTATTGCTTCCAGGAATGGCTCTACTTGTACAGACGTATGGTAGCTCTATGGCCTTCCTTCTCAGCTTGGGAAGGCAAGGATCTTTGGGAGAATGCTAGATAAAAGCATCCATCTGATAAGGCTTATGGAAATCTTTGGCTCTCCAGGAACTATCCTAGATGGAGTCTTACTACCTTCAGAGCACTCACAAATGTACTACCTACTATGGAAAACATTAGTTCCTGGTCGGGGGCTCCTGTTCCTGCATGCTTACTATGTGTCCATGACGTGGATTTTGAATGCACTAACAAATTCACTCGGGGTTGAAATCCCCAAGCTTTTACCAAAACCAAGTGCAATAATACCACCCGCAAGTGGATGAATCTTATTGCAGTATAGTTGAGGATCGAACCCAAAGGACACTGTTTTTAAGTATCCTTGTCAGTTGAATCTAGCTCAAGTAAAACTAATATTAAGAACGATTGGTTGATTTGAGGTTATTTAAACTAATTGCGAGAAAGTAAAAAGCTGAATTAAGATGGGTTTAGATCAAATGATATGGAATTGCTGGGATGGTACCGGGTTTGACCAGCGCTACACATGCAAACATATTCAATCGTAAACAATCCAGGCAAGATATAACACTCTAAGTAGAGCTGCTGTAGAACCCCCCATACTGGCGTTAGGTTCACATAAGTATCACCAGAGGCATCAGATGTCTCATCACCATCCAGATCACTTTACTTACGCCATGAGCTCGGTGCAGAAGGTAGTCACAGCCTGATGAAGAAGATTTGCCCCTTGCTTTGTCTTTCTTCTCTTCTCAGCCTCCTTGGATGCAACACTAGCAGTAGGTGGAGTGGAACTTGATCGGAGTTGTGCTCTGGCAGCCTATCGACGTCCGGATCCAATGCCTCCAAATGAGGACCCTGGGGGTCTATTTATAGGCTCAGATCTGATCCCAAACAGTTTGGATAAGTTTCTGGAAATAACCTCTCCAAACAGTTTGGAGACCGTTTGGTGCCAAACGGTTTGGAGACCGTTTGGCGCCAAACGGTTTGGAGACCATTTTGGTGCCAAACGGTTTGCGTCAATCAATCTTGAGGTTGGTCTCGGTCACGGAGTGAATGTGTGGCTTTTTTTCTTCGATCGGTCTTCGCGCTCACGACAAATCTTAGAAACTGCATGGATCCAAATGGTCTTGAGACCGCATGGTCCCAAACGGTCTTGAGACCGCATGGACCCAAACGGTCTTGGGACCGCATGGACCCAAACGGTCTTGGGACCACATGGACCCAAATGGTCCTGAGACCACATGGACCCAAACGGTCTTGGGACCGCATGGACCCAAACGGTCCTGGGACCGCATGGACCCAAACGGTCTTGGGACCGCATGGACCCAGTCTGTCTTGGGACCGCATGGAACCAAACGGTCTTGAGACCGCATGGTTTTCTTTGGCAACCAATTTCGTCATTCGATCTTCGCGTATTCCAGCAAACGGTCTTGGGACCGCATGGACCCAAACGGTCCTGAGAGTGCATGGACCCAAATGGTCTTGGGATCGCATGGACCCAAACAGTCTTAGGACTGCATGGACCCAAATGGTCTTGGGACCGCATGCGTGGAATAGCTTGGTTTACCTGCATTAATTGAATGACATTTAGTTAAAACCTTGATTATTGAATCAGCCAAGTAGATTTGCACATTATGATTTATATTAGGGTAAAAAGGTGTGAAATAGAGTTGAATTTGTATCAAAGAGGTAATTTGAATTCCATGATGAGTATGCACTCATCAAAACATACCGAACATAAACGTTGCTCGTCCTCGAGTAACATAAAATTTGAAACAGTTTCCAAATGAATACTCTTCATTCGTGTGATTGCTTCATCTTCACATCACGAATGTTTCTTTCTGCTCAGTATGAATCAGTACCTCAACCTCCTGGGACCACTAAACACATATTTCCATAGCTTTGTTCCTGAGTTCGTTTTCCAACATCACTTCCTCCTCACTTTTTCAAACAAAAATCATGTCAAAGAGTTTTGTAAGAGTCCAGAGATACCCGCAGAATCAACAAGTGTGCATCCGATCTAACACTGGTGTTTTTCGGGAGGGTGGGGGCATGCATTGTGCCCTTAGGTAGTAAAAGGAGTGAAATGTGGTATGGAAAGAAGAAGTAAATCTCTCGTCTATTCGACTCGAGATTTTTATTTATTTTGCAATTTCATTTTATTGCAATTTTTTGTGCAAATCTCTCCTCTATTCGACTCGAGACCACATTTCTTTTTGTGTGCACTTTGGCATCTTTTGTTTGCAAATCTCTCCTCTATTCGACTCGAGATTGCATTTTTTGTGGTACGCCCCTATTTATTGCAAGGGGTATCGAAGAAGCAGATGAGGGGGGAGTGGCGTGCCACCCCGAACTTAAGGTTTGGAACATATTCGGTTATTTTGTTGTTTTTTTATGGATGGAGGGGTACAAAGATGATAGAAGAAGTGTAGAAGAGAGTTCAGATCAGAATGCAACTTGATTTACAATTCAATGTACCAGGTTGTTCTCTTTGTCATACTCTGCTCAAATAATGACTTGATGCGGATCCGGTGGGGATTCTGAGCCACTGTTACACTAGTCAGTTAGGAAGCACGACGTGTTTGATCCCTATCAATTTGACAGATACTTATCATTTTTTTGTAAAAAGTATTATGATGTTAGGAACCATAAGCTTCACAAGATGATTTCAGGCAAAAGGCATGTTTCAAAAATTAGTCCGCTTTGAGGATTTACTTCGGATAAGGAGGATATTATGATTGAAGATGCATAGCAAATTAGTTAGTTAGATTTTATCAACAAGTGTCAAAAATTCATCAAGTATCTGTTCAAAAATTTTTGAAAATTTTGGAAAAATTTTATGATAGAGACAACTTGAGTAAGAAAAGAGGGTGTATGTGGAAAGTGAGGTACGTACCCCGCACCCTCCACCCCGAACTTATAGATTTGCCCGTCCCGAGCAAACCCTAAATCCAAGATGGAGGGGAAAGGTTACACTAGTAATGATCGCCGAGTGTGATTGCGTTCTGATCAGCGCAGCTCTGATCTTTTATCTAAAATTTTTATGGAAGAGGGCAGTTAGGACTTAAGAATACTATCTCATAAGGAAAATTTTATTTAAGGAAAAGTTAACTAGAAGGTGAAATAAAATTTGGAAAAGAAAAGTAAAACAAATTTATTGATCGGGTTGCCTCCCGACAAGTGCCTTTGATTTACGTCGATGGCTCGACCAAATTCCTCAGTTTCATGGTAGGTCCTTTGGATTGGCGAGTTCCAACATTATTTCGGTGCCTATGTCAGTTGACGTGAAATATCTCTTCAAGCGGTGACCATTTGCTACAAATTCACCTGACTTGTCGCTCCATAAAGTGAATGCACCATGTGGAGAGATGCTCTTGATGATGTATGGTCCACACCAGCGTGAGCGGAGTTTCCTTGGGAATAACTTTAATCTTGAGTTGACTACCAGAACTTGATCTCCCACTTGTATGTCTTTTCTTTTCAGATGTCCATCGTGCCAAAGTTTCATGTGTTCTTTGTAGATTCGTGCCTTCTCATAAGTTGTCATCCTGAGTTCATCCAGCTCTTGGAGTTGCAGAATCCTGGCCTGCCCTGCTTCTTTCATATCAAAGTTTAATTGTTTAATTTCCCACCATGCCTTGTGTTCCAGTTCGACTGGCAGGTGGAAAGCCTTTCCATAAATTAATCGAAAAAGGTGTAGTCCCAAGGGGAGTTT
This sequence comes from Alisma plantago-aquatica, assembly GCA_963693085.1. Lineage (NCBI taxonomy): Eukaryota > Viridiplantae > Streptophyta > Magnoliopsida > Alismatales > Alismataceae > Alisma > Alisma plantago-aquatica. The sequence goes on from OY856412.1 coordinate 360,701,488, forward strand.
TATAAGAAGTACGATTGGCCCATAAGGTGTCGTTGATTTTTGTTGACCAATCCTTTCGATTACATCCAACTATTTTCTCAAGGATAGCCTTTAGTTGACAGTTAGAGACCTCTACCTGTCCACTTGTTTCTGGATGGTAAGGTGAGGCTAACTTATGTGAAACACTGTATTTTCTTAGTAAAGCTTCAAAGCTTCTTTCAATGAAGTGGGAACCTCCTTCAGATATCACGGTTCGTGGCACTCCGAACCGGGGAAAGATAACATCTTAGAATAATTTGATGACGATTTTTGAATCACTAGTGACGGTTGGTATAGCTTCAACTCATTTTGAGACGTAGTCCACCGCCAGTAGGATGTATGAAAATCCATTAGAAGACGGGAATGGACCCATATAGTCCACCCCCCAGACATCGAGTATCTCAACTTCTTGCCATAGATTTAGTGGCATCCCATCTCTCTTTGTTATATTGCCTGACCTTTGACATTTGTCACATGATAGGACAAAATCGTAAGAGTCTTTGGATATGGTCGGCCAGAAGAATCCGCATTGCATAACCTTTAAAGCAATCTTTTTAGAGCTCATATGCCCACCCACAGGTCCTGAGTGACATTGTTCCAAAATAGATTGAGCTTCTTCTTCGGTGATGCAACGTCTATACAAACCATCACCACAAAGTTTAAAAAGATATGGTTCATCCCAAAGATAATGCTTCACATCATGCATGAACTTCTTCAGTGCATTTCTGATGCATTGGGGATGGACTATTCCAGCAGCAAGGTAATTTACAAAATCAGAATGCCATGGTATAACTTCTGAGACTCTCATTAGCTGATCATCTGGTAGGGAGTCATTGATTGGAATTTTCTCAGCATCCAGAGTGTGGATGTGACTGTGGTGATCTGCTACAATATTGTCCATCCCTTTTTATCTCTTATCTCCAAATCAAATTCTTGTAGTAAGAGGATCCATCTTATCAGCCTTGGTTTTGCGTCTTTCTTTTCCAGAAGGTAACAAATAGTAGCATGGTCTGTGTAGACAATGACTTTAGAACTGATAAGGTATGACCTGAACTCGTCGAAGGCATATATGACTGGTAGAAGTTCCTTCTCGGCAGTTGCATAATTCATCTAGGCTTCGTCGAGGGTTTTTGATGCATAATAGATCACATAATGTTTCTTTTCTATATATTTCCCCAAAACAGCACCCACCGCGTAATCACTGGCATCGCACATAATTTCAAAAGGATGGTCCCAGTCGGGGGCTCTAATGATGGGGGTTGTTGTAAGGGCTTTCTTCAGCGTGTTTAAGCTTTTGACACATTCTTCATTAAAATTGAAATATGTATCCTTCGGTAGCAGGTTTGTCATCGACTTAGTTATCTTGGAAAAATTCTTTATAAATCTTCTATAGAATCTGGCATGACAAAGGAAGGCACAAACTTTTTTTACATTTGTGGGAATATCCAATTTCGAGATCACTTCAATCTTGGCTTTATCTACTTCGATTCCTCTATTGCTAACCCTATGGCCCATGACAATGCCTTCTGTTACCATGAAGTGACATTTGTCCCAATTAAGCACAAGATGTGCTTCTTCACAATGTTTGAGGACCAGGAAGAGGTGCTCTAGACATGAATCAAATGAGTCTCCGTATACAGAAAAATCATCCATGAAGACCTCCATAATAGTTTCAGTAAGACCCACGAAAATGGCAGCCATGCAACGTTGAAAAGTTGTGGGTGCATTACAGAGACCAAACAACATTCTATTAAATGCGTATGTTCTGAATGGACAGGTGAAAGTCATTTTTTCTTGATCATCTAGATGTATGGGAATTTGATAGAATCTAGAGTAACCGTCAAGATAACATAAATATTCTTGATGAGCTAACCTTTCTAAGATTTGGTCATAGGAAAATGATCTTTTCGAGTCTCCTTGTTTAATTTCCTATAATCAATGCACATCAGCCACCCTATAACTGTTCGAGTGGGGATGAGCTCGTTGTTTTCATTCCTTATAACAGTTGTTCCACCTTTCTTTGGCACCACGTGTACTAGGCTCACCCAAGGCAAAACTGATATAGGATAGATTATTACAGCTGTGAGAAGTTTAATGACCTCACCACGGACCACTTCCTTCATATTGGGATTCAACTTCCGCTGATTCTTGATAGTCGATTTGTGATCTTCCATCATAGGAATCTTATGCATACACAGAGCTTGACTGACTCCTGTGAGGTCACTCATTTTATAGCCGATGGCTTTCTTTCTTCCCCTTAATTCCTTCAGAAGTTTCTCTTCTTGTTCATTCGTTAAATAAGAATTTATAATAACTGGACAAACTTTGAGATCGTCTAAAAACATGTACTTTAGTCCTTCAGGTAGGGGCTTCATTTCGGGAACCTCTTGCTTTTCGCTTGTTTCTTCGGTAGTTTTAGTAGCCTTGAGTTCTTCACAAGTGGCTTTAGCATCTTCTTCAACAGATTCGAGGGATTCGATGTAATCCTTTGCTCGCTTGTCAATTGGTTCATCGATTGATAAGTCTGCTAGAGCGGTTTCCAAGGGATCGTACAATTTGTGATACTCTTGGGTCAGTTGTGACATCTTCTCAATGCAATCAATCAGATAGACTTCTTCATGTATACTTGGTCTTCTCATACTTTCTAAAACTTTGAATTCCAGGGTCTCCTTGCCTAATCTTAGCAGTAAGGTATCGGCTTCAACATCAATTAGGGCTCTTACAGTGGCGAGGAATGGGCGACCGAAAATGAGAGGATATCTGGTGTCTTCTTTTATATCCATAATGACAAAGTCACATGAAACATATGTGTCCTTGACCACCTTAACCGGGATATCTTCGAGGATTCCTAACGGTCTTTTTATCGAATTGTCTGCAAGTTGAATAGTCATAGCAGTAGGAAGCAATTCTGCAAACCCTAATCTCTTGCACAGACTGAATGGGATAATAGAAATACTTGTGCCAAGATCTGCCAATCCTTTCTTGCATGATGAGTCACCAATGTGACATGAGATACCAAAGGATCCTAGGTCTTTCTGTTTCTTTGGCATCTTGCTCAATATGATATTTGATGTGGTTGTCGCCAGTTTTACAGTTTCATACTCTTCAGTTATGTATTTCCTAGTGAGAAGCGATTTTAGATACTTAGTCCAGGCTGGTATCTCAGCAAGTGCGTCTAAGAAGGGTATATCAACATGGAGCTTCTTCATAGCCTCTTTGAAATTATTGAATCTAGTATCAAGCTTGGTTGGCCTCAGGCGGGAGGGGATGGGTATACGAGGCTTATACACAGGAATATCTGGTTCTGGCATTTCTGCTTCTTCACCAGCAGTTTTCTCAGGGCTTTCCTTGTCTGTCTTATCTTCCTTTGGTTGTGACTCAAGTGTTGTTGAGTTTTGAACAATTATAGGTTTGTCTTCGTCATTAATAACTACAGGTGTCTTCATTGGGGGATCTGAATAATCTTTTCCTGATCTAGTGGTGACAGCCTTCAACTGTTCAGGATGTTTGGGATTGTTCTCAGGTCGGCTGGCAAAGACTCCAGCCAGTGGCTTTATGCTAGCTTCCAGTTGAGCTAGTTGAGTTTCAATGGCTTTCTACTGAGCCAGTTGGTTAGCTATCATAGTTTTCTGCATTTGTAACATCTTTTCAATAGATGATAGCTTGTCATTAGAAGGGATGGATCCTGCTTGTCCGTGTTGTTGATTCAACGTCCGATACTGAGAGTTGTTCTGATAGTTATTATAGTTCCTATTCTGAAAGTTTCCTTTGAAGTTTCCTTGATTCCCAAAGTTCTGTTGTTGATTATACTGGAATCCAGGAGGGCCTCCTGATTGATTGTTGGGGCCGAATTGGTGCGAGTTTACTGCTCCTGAGGGGTTTCCATCTTGAAAACTCAGGTGATTCCTATTTTGATTCGGGTTGTAATAGTTCTGCCCAGGGATGGTGTTGATAGCATTAAGGTTCTCCATTTGGCCATTATCTCCTTGTCCACATGCATTTCTTAGAACAACATCATAGAGAACATTGCATGATAGAGTGGAATGATCTGTACTTTTGCATGCTTTGCAGAACAGAGAAGTGGACTTGACCTGTTCTAGTTTCCTAGTGGGTGAAAGTCCTCTTCCAATAGCAGCTAGGGATGATTTTATATGATCTTGCTTTGCAACTAAGACCTTCAACGTTTCAGCGATAGACTTGTATTCGGGGATAGCTTCAACCATAAATACCTTCAAGACACCTTTACCTACAGATCTACCCCAATTGGCTTGATTTTCTGCTCCCAGGGCGACGACTCTCCATGCGCTGTCGTAACTTTGACGCATGAAGTTTCTTCTGGATGAGGAATCTAGAAACATATTGACATCATCCTCCACACCCCTATAGAAGATTTCTATGAGTTTATTCTTAGGGATTCCGTGGTGTGGTCATTTGCGTAGGAGCTCTTTGTACCTATCACATGCTTCAGTGAGAGTTTCTCCATGGACTTGAGTGAAATTTGTTATTCGGCCCCGGATTTCATATGTAAGTGATGGGGGTTACAATTTTTCCAGAAACACATTTTGGAGTTGCTCCCAGGTGGTGATGGGTACTTCACTTTGTAGTGAATTGTACCAACTCATGGCTCTATCAGCAAGGGAATACGTGAAGAGACGGAGTCGAATGGCATCATCGGAGACTCCATTTTGCTTTGTCATAGCACATAGGTCGATGAATCTCAGAAGATGTCCTTGACTGTCTTCTGCTTGTTTGCCATAGAAAGGGTTGTTTTGAAGTAATGTGATCCAATGTGCTCTAATCTCAAAATTTGCAACATCGATGGGGGGAAGTTGTACTGGGTGATAAACATTCGCAACCTTCGGGATTGAGAACTCTCTAAGATCTTTTTGTAGTTTTTCTACTTGTGCTGCTAAGATCTCCTGTTGAACCATAACTCTGGCTTCTTACATGAGCCTCTCTCTTTGCGCATTGCTGGCTTGAGCCACTCTTTGAGCCACTTCTTGTTCTTGTGCCATCCTTGCTTGATTCTCTCTAATCTGACGATGGAAGGTTCTATCTATTTCGGGATCAAAGCTTGCGGTGAGTCCGGGACTGTCCGAACGGTGCATACACTATTCGTTGGGAAGCACCTGAAATTTAGAAAGATTTTGAAAATGAGATCCAAAAAGTAGAATCAAATTCAAGTAGATAAGCGATTGTTTCAAAAGAAGAGCAAAATCCTAGATTAGTCTTAAAAGAACTAGATTTGACTGACTGATTCCTTTGTCCCCGACAATGGCGCCAGAATTTGACGTGGATTTTGAATGCACTAACAAATTCACTCGGGGTTGAAATCCCCAAACTTTTACCAAAACCAAGTGCAATAATACCACCCGCAAGCGGATGAGTCTTATCACAGTATAGTTGAGGATCGAACCCAAAGGGCAACATTTTTAAAAATCCTTGTCAGTTGAATCTAGATCAAGTAAAACTAATATTTAGAATGATTGGTTGATTTGAGGTTATTTAAACTAATTGCGAGAAAGTAAAAAGCTGAATTAAGATGGGTTTAGATCAAATGATATGGAATCGCTGGGATGGTACTGGGTTTGACCACCACTACACACACAAACGTATTCGATCGTAAATAATCCAGGCAAGATATAACACTCCAAGTAGAGTTGCTACAGAACCCCCCATACAGGCGATAGGTTTGCGTAAGTATCACCATAGGCATCAAATGTCTCGTCACCATCCAGATCACTTTACTTACGTCTCTGAAGATACAGAAATCCACAGAGGTTGCGAACCCCCCATATGGGCGTTAGGTGCACAGAAGCGTCACCGGAGGCTAGATGGCTCGTCCCCTCGTGGATCATACACTTATGACCTCGGTGAAATCCCATCCTATTTCTAGTTTGGGAGTCAGCTGCGTTAACCGGTATGCAAGCAGGCGGGTAACATACTTAAGTATGTGAACCCCCTATACAGGTGTTAGGCGCACAGAAGCATCACCGAAGGCTAGACGGCTCGTCCCCTCGCGGATCATACACTTACGACCTCAAGGAATCCCCTTCTATTTCTAGTTAGGGAGTCAAACTTGTTAAACGACCTTCATACCTAAGTATAGATGTTATCACAACATTGGGAGCACAAAGATGAAAGTAAGAAATTACCCAAACTACGAACATAATAGTTGACAACAAAATGAAGAATTATATACATTACCATGAAAAGTATAACAAAAGATCATAGTTTGCATGGGTAGCGGGGCTAGTCCCCGCACCCCGGCGAAAAGGTACTACTTGCTCATGGTGCGAGATATAAGAAGTATGAGAGAGAAAGAGAGATCCTCCATGAGCTCGGTGTAGAAGGTAGTCGCATCCCGGTGAAGAAGATACACCCCTTGCTCCGTCTTTCTTCTCTTCTCAGCCTCCTTGGATGCAACACTAGTAGTAGGTGGAGTGGAACTTGATCGGAGTTGTGCTCTGGCAGCCTATCGGCATCCGGATACGATGCCTCCAAATGAGGACCCTAAGGGTCTATTTATAGGCTCAGAACTGATCCCAAATGGTTTGGATAAGTTGCTGGAAATATCCTCTCCAAACGGTCTGGAGACTGTTTGGTGCCAAACGGTTTGGAAACTTTTTTGGTGCCAAATGGTTTGCATCAATCGATCTTGAGGTCGGTCTCAGTCACAGCGTGAACGCGCGGCTTTTGTTCTTCGATCGGTCTTTGCACTTGCGGCAAACGGTCTTGGAAACCACATGGATCCAAACAGTCTTGAGACCGCATGGGTCCAAACGGTCATGAGACCGCATGGACCCAAACAGTCTTGGGACCGCATGGACCCAAATGGTCTTGGGACCGAATGGACCCAAACGGTCTTGAGACCGCATGGACAGAAATGGTCTTGGGACCGCATGGACCCAAACGGTCTTGGGACCGCATGGACCCAAACGGTCTTGGGACCGCATGGACCCAAACGGGCTTGGGACCGCATGGACCCAAACGGTCTTGGGACACCATGGAACCAAACCGTCTTGAGACCACATGGTTTTCTTTGGCAACTGATTTCTTCATTCGATCTTCGCGTATTCCAGCAAACGGTCTTGGGATCGCATGGACCCAAACGGTCTTGCAACCGCAAGGGTGGAATTGCTTGGTTTACCTGCATTAATTGAATGACATTTAGTTAAAACCTTGATTATTGAATCAGCCAAGTAGATTTGCACATTATGATTCATATTAGGGTGAAAAGGTGTGAAATAGAGTTGAATTTGTATCAAAGAGGTAATTGAATTCCATGATGAGTATGCACTCATCAGGCCAACACAATGACTCCATTACTCATCTTTTTTAGGGCTGCAAATATTGGAAATATATTTGGGGACGCGCTCAACTTAAACTCAACATCAGAGCCTCATATTCCCTATATGAATGCCTTATGGATCTTGGTTAAGGTCAAAGCAATCCAAAATCATTGAACTTTGGGCCATCATTGGTGTTGTTCACCTCATTTCAGAGGAGCGTAATAAAAGGCTACATAACCGTGGTACTTATGACTTTGTCGCCATCTTTAGCCGTCTTGCACTTGAGATCAAGAGAATGTATTTTATTTTTAAATCTTGTCTTGATTTTCCTCCTATTATAGCTAGGAATTGGAATCTGTTGTAACATATTTCTTAGGTGTGCGTAGTCACATGCTTGGGTGTGTCTTGTAACTTTGTCCCCTTTTAGGGGGTTTTTGGAATATATTTACACAATTTTCCAAAAAAATCAGTATTAATAATTGATTAAAAACAAGGAGGTCATTTACGCTTTAGGCAACAACATTCGAAAAGGAAACGGATTTAGGCCTTGCTCATATTTTATTTGGATAGAGGATATTTTTCTGATCAAAATGGTATATAGGTTCGCTACAATTTGATATTCCTAGCATCTTTTATGATTTTTTTAAGGTAATACATTTTCTTGAGTAATAAAATAAATAAAAAGAAAAGAAAAACCTTGATCAAAGGCTGGATCCGACTGGATCAATGACTCAGATGGATCTACACCGATCTGGCATTCCTGGGTTGATCTACACTGATCAGAAGCTCCTGGCTTGATCTCGCTGGTATCTCCTTTGGTTTGTTTCTTGCTCGAGCAGTGAAGGAGGGACTCCGGCGACGTCAAGCTCGCCCCTTGGTGTTGCTCGCAAGTGGGAGAAGGTTGGGACATTCAGGGGATCGATCCGAAGCCAGCAAGGGTCAAAACAGGGTGCAAGACCCCACATAGCTCGTCGCCGTCGCGTGGGTAGGCATGGTCATCGGAGTCGAGGTCGATATGGAGTGGGAGGTGATCAGAGGCCTCGTGGTGGTGACGGGGAGATGCGTGGGGTCTAAATGAATGTGTCGGGGAGGTTAGAAGGGAGCGGAATGTACTATGGTGCTCGGTTGGTGGTGGTGGCTGGAGGTTGAATATAGTGGATAGGAGGTGTATACTTGGGGTATCTCGGGTGGAAATGAGGTTGTGGAAAGGTTAAAGGGGGAGAGGCGGAGCTAGTGGAGGCCTTAAGTAGGCGTGAGTGAGGCTAGGCAAGGAAGCCCTAAACTCAGCCACCGCCAGGGTGAGAAGAGCGGACAAGCGGGGGTCAGTTCTCCCTACTCCGAGAGTGAGGGGGTCAAGATAAGGCTTGTTGACCTCGGTTTGCAGCGTCGAAGATATTTGTTGGCTCGAAATTTGAAAAGTGTCATGAGGTGGCGAGTTTCGCCGAGCCTCTCCTCCTGCTACCTCCCTTCCCTTTGCAGGAGGTAGGAGATGAGGTCTCCTCTGTTAGATCAGGGCCTGATCCATGGATCACCTGATCCAACGGCTAGGAGAGGGGCCGAGATATCAAGGTTAGTGTGACATGTATTCACACCTGATTAAAACGAAAACTTATGTCTAGGATATATATATATATATATAAGATGATTTATTAAATTGGGCATAACTCTTGATTGGTAAACCCAATTCTAATGAAATTTTAGTTGTAGCTTCAAAAGGTCATTATGCTACTATGATATAAATTTGAAATCCAAATTCAAAAGTTTGATGTGTTCATTTACTAAATACATTAACACATGTATTTGTATCATCATAGCATACTAGAGTTTGCATATTTTTGCAATTTGTGACACATATTTGTTCAATTGGGTGAGGGAAGTATATGAGGGTATTTTAGTCAAAAAATTTGATAATAAAACTTTTAAGAGAGAAAAAATACTATAAAAACTCACTTTGTCACACCACATGACTAGGGAAGTGAAAATGTTGTGACCAGTTTTCTTGCATTGGATGTATCCCTTTGAACGATACATAAGCATTTATAAAGGTGATGTTCGAAACCATTATGATCCTGAAGGGAGTATTATTGAGGGTTATGTGGCGAGAGAGGTTATGGATTTTTGCAATGACTTTCTGAGTGCAATTCGATCCATGTGGCTGAGTCTACTGCTCAGTCTGCTGCTACTTAGGAGTCCTCTACTATTGGTCCTACACCTCTACCTCGCCATGCTATGTGGATAGATGGGAGACAAAACAAGAAGGGAGATATAATGAATCCCGCAACTACTGAGGAAGATGCAAAAATGGTAAAATTCAACTCTTAGAGAAATCGATCGATATTGATTATTGTTATGTTTACTTACCAATTTATGTTGATGGCAATTAGCGAGAGCTACACGAGAAAATGAAGGAAGGCAAGTTCATCCCTGAGGGCACAAGAGATGAATTGACAGTTGCTCTGGGTAACCCAGAGCATCCTGGACGTGTTAGGGGTGCAGGAACTGGTGTGGACATCACGTTCTTTGGACCATCACAGTGCAAACCAGTCCTAAAAGTGTGACATTCACAAGATGAGGTCACTTATTCTTTTATTAGAATGTTATTGAAAATGAGAATTCAATAATAAGAAGCTAGCATTTCTTTTTTCCATGTATAGGTAGATCAGTTAATTGATAGTAGAGTTGAGTAAGCACTTGATAGGAGAGTAAAGGAAACACTTGATAAGAGAGTCAATGAAGCAAATAGCAAGTGACAGGCATCTCAGACTGCCACTCAGACAGTACATGTGGTGGGTCGCTCTTCTCATACTGTAGAGGTTGGGAGTAATCATATAGACCCACCACCTAGCACATCCGTTGTAAGTATTTTTATGACATATATAGTAGCTAGTCTTTTCAAGATGATATGTTTATGCATATATGTATATAACATTCTTTACACAAATTTATAGGGGTTGAAGCCATATCGTCTAAAAAGTCCAGAATATATCATTGCAGAGGCACAGGCTTACCCATCCCTTCCAGGGGAGATGTTTCATGGGACTCCAGTACCAGTTGGTGCGGTTCGTGTGAGCCTGATACATATACTCCCCAATTGGAGGGATCTTCCACTGCCATATGCCCACCCAGATTTTGAAACGCTTGGTTTGGCAGAAGGCGGAGTGCCCAAAGCGGATGTCGTCTATACTAATATTGTATGGTAAATTTACATTACGTTAATTTATTAGTGTGTATATATGAGTCAATTGATCTAACATTATATATACAGGTCAAAAGGAAGACACCCGCTACATCTCGGCCTCCACCTCCACCTCCTAAAGTACCAAGTTGGCTTCCAAGGGACCTACACGCCTCGTTAGGTCCTAATTGTAGGGGTATAGCAGTATGGATAGGCGAACATGATTCAAATTTCCCTATAAATGTTACTATTCTAGAGGATGTTGCTGGTCAATCATAAAATAACAATCTATTTATATAAGTTTTTCATACATATTAATGATCGAGTACCCAAAGAAGTGTTATGGATGGTTTTGAAGAAAAAGGGTGTGCCTATCCAATACATTGACTTGATCAAAGACATGTATGATAGCTCTACTGCAAGTGTCAAGACTCCTGGAGGAGAGACACCAACTTTTCGTATTACAGTTGGGGTACACCAAGGATCCACACTCAGCCCATATCTATTCGTTCTGGTTATGGATGAGTTAACAAAGAATGTTCAGGATGATATTCCTTGGTGTATGTTATTTGCTGATGATATTGTTTTGATTGACGAAACAAAAGATGGATTGAATGATAAAGTTGAATGTTGGAGAAAGGCATTGGAATCAAATGGATTGATGATTAGCAGGAGCAAAACTGAGTATATGCATTGCAATTTCAGCCAATCTCGCAGTGTGAATGATGGAGCCAAGTTGGACGGAGTAGATATACCAAAATGTGACAAATTTCGTTACTTAGGTTCTATTATTCAAATAGACGGGGATGTCCAAAATGATGTTTGTCACCGGATTACTGTAGGATGGTTGAAATGGAGGAGTGCAACTGGAGTTTTATGCAATCAGAAGATCCCTCTCAGGTTAAAAAGTAAGTTTTATAGAACAGCTATACGACCAGCCATGCTCTATGGGAGTGAATGTTGGGCGGTGAAGAAACAAGGTCTCAACAAGATGAACGTGGCTGAAATGCGTATGCTGAGATGGATGTGTGGGAAGACAAGAAAAGATCGTTTGAGAAATGACTATATCAGGAATAAAGTGGGGGTGGTGAGCATTGAGGACAAGTTGCGTGAGGGCCGACTCAGATGGTACGGACATGTGCAATGCAGACCTACTAGTGCGCCTATATGAAGCAATGCTATTGAGCCAAACACTATAAATAGATGAAGAGGAAGGCCTAAATTAATATGGGATGAGCTTATAAAGAGAGATTTTGAATCTCTACATCTCAATCAGAATATGACCCATGATAGAGCTGAATGGAAACGAAGGATCCATGTAGCCGACCCCAACATAGTTGGGATTGAGGCTTAGATGATGATGATGATGATTAATGCATACATAATACAAGTTTTGCATACACATTAATGCATACATATTAATGCATGTTAATCATAAGATAACAAGGTATTTATACAAGATATTTTGGAGTTGTTTTGTTATGATTGGCTGAACACATCTATGATAGAGCTATGGATATGGTGAGATCTTGTTTATACATCCATATACCTTATTTTATATATGGTGATCTGGTTTCTTATATATTAATGCATACATAATACATGTTTTGCAGCCAATTACACACGATATGTACAAATTTTACATTTTCCCATGTCGGATTTTTGGTTCCATCTTTGATTAGTCTTGTAGATACATACCCTTCTTTAGCTACTTCATACTACTGTGCTTCTTTTGAATATTTTGGTAAAAATAAGAAGACGGTGATAATAGCTCCATTCAATATCGAGTAAGTTTACTTTGCTTATAATTTGGACTTAAGAAAATTACATTGTTATTGTGGATTTTGAGTTATTAATTTTTAGCTTTCTTACATGTAGTGGTAGGCATTGGGAGTTACTAGTTATTGTCCCCAAGACGTTCACTGTCTATTATCTAGATCCTGCGGGGAAGGAATTGAATACATTATATGGACACACAATGAAAAGGCCATTATTCTCATGAGAAATATTTCATATTTTTATATCTGTTAACATCTGTCATTACATTATTATTTAATTATGCAATTTAATGTGTTACATTAGCATGTAGGGCTTTATTAAAAAGTTTAAAAAAGGTGGAGGAAAGGTCCCCAAGAAAAAGAATCAGCCACTAATTTGGGAGAATGTGAAAGTAATTTCCTGACTCCAATGTATATATTATTTATGTGAGTTGTGCTTATTTGTATTTTTGAATATTTTATATGTTTCAATTTATAGTCTGCTACACAAGATAATGGTTGGGCATGTGCCTACTATGTGATGCAATTTATGGACCTAATCATAAAACCGCAATGAAATCAATACTATACATAAGGTATTGTATATAGTGTCATTAGATAATATGAAATACATCAATCTTATTATGTATTATTAATTATATATACACCTCATTCTCTTTACATGTATTTAAAATAGACTTTGTACAGGTGGAAAGTTATTAGATGTACATACTCCCTATACGAGGGAGGAATTAGATGTTGTAAGAGAAGAATGGGCAAAAGCCCTACAAGTAGTGGGAATTTTTAAATATAATTGGGATTCTGATGACAATGATGATGATGATGATTAAAGAATGATATTTCTAAACTTTGTTCTCATAATTATTTTTGTGTGAATGTGAATGACTTTTTCTAAATTATCATGTTTCAATGTGAATGACTTTTTCTGATCAATACATGAATGTTTCTACATGTATCTAAATGTAAAAAGAGATGAAATGAGTGGAACTGAATGTGAATATAAATGACTTTGCAGGTTTCTACATGTATCTGATCAATAATTGTGTCTGAATGTGAATGACTTTGCAGGTTTGTGGCATGTTGTTGGCTGATATCAATGGATGTTGTAAGACTATAGTTTAGAACATGACTACAGGTTATGCATCCTACTGACCATCCATACAGCAGGCATGCAAACTGATAAGAAAAAAAAATCAGCATAGGCGTTGGTTATTTGTATAAAACTGACACCAAAGACATACAACGTCGGTTATTAGCAAAAAATGATGTCTATGTGCCCTCGCTGGCTTGATGGCGGGAAGGTTATGGCGTCAATTTTTGTTTAATTACCGATGTCTTTCACCATGATATAGTGTCAGTTTTCTTTAATAACCAACGCCTATAGTCCCCTTTCTGGCGCATTTGCAATGGCAGGAAGGGTTATGGCGTCAGTTTTTGTTTAATACATGACGTCTTTAACCATGATATAGTGTCGGTGTTCTTTAATAACTGACGCCTATAGTTCCCTTGCTGGCGCATTTTTGGCGGCGGGACGGATTATGGTGTTGGTTCAAAACCGACACTGAAGGTGTCGACTTTTAGTGGCACCCACATGGGTTCCACTTGGAATCTGACGCTAAAGGCTCTAAATAACTTATGCCAAAGGCCTTTTCTAGTATTAGTGTATAAATATAAATTTGCATATAGAGAACAAGATCTTTTCAATGGGACTACTTTCATACCTGATTCTGCTTGTAATTCCACTATTTGTTAAAGATGATACCTTTAGGTCTCTTTCGATATGTTTTATGCCATATAATTTTCAAGCTTAATCTTTTATGTCCCAAATATTAATGACAGCCTAAGATCAGCTACTTGATCATATTTATACATTAAGATTCAAAATGTATACATCCAATTATCCTAAAATGGTCCAATGTTGCTTGAATGACCTAGAATGGGATTTGATTCGAAATGTTACTTCTGTAATACTTAAACCTAACTGAATGTGCCCTAATCCATATACTTGACCCAAATAATTAACGTTTCATATGTGTTGAACTAATATTCACATTTGTTCATACGTGTGCTCCTTTTTAACCTTATGATTTCAGATGAAATATAAAAGGTGTTTCATGTGGACGTTGGAAATTAATCGTTCACCTTGTTCAAATATTAATCTAATTCTGTATGAATCCATTATGTGACATGTAAATTAGTAATACTACCTTCCTTGTACCCTTGAATTACATGTGGATCATTCTTGCACACTTATGTGCCTAAATTCCCTAATATTAACTTGAAGTGTGATCTAGTATACATGTTGATAACCAAATCTCAACTCTTGTATGAATCTTGCTCTCATGAAGATCTATGATACATTAGGATTTCCAATTAGTATCTTGATTTTGTATATGAAACATAACTCAAGTAGACTCGATATATACTCTAATAATGGTACCATGCATGATAATGACTCAAATGACTAGTTTGACTTTGTTGATACTTTGTTGCTTAATCTTGCTCAAACCTCATATTTTCTATACTAATATCTTGCAACTCTAATCTCATGACCTATAGTCTTAGTTGTGATGTGCCACCCTTGGTTTAGATGAATATAAGAAGTATGATGTAACATGATAATGATAATGCATGACCTAGTTTGAGATCTTGAAATCAATGATGAATTATATGATACATAGAATTGGGTGACACACCCAACTATAATGATAATGAATAAAGAGACTTAATCGTGTTGATGTTAATCTAGTTACACTCTTTTGTTATCCCAGAATCACTTGGTTGACTCTATTTCCATATTCTAGTCAAGCTTGCTTTAAGGGTTTTCTAAATCAAGTTGTTAATCTTGCACTCTATTCAAGGTATGTTTTATCATCCTATTGGTGAGACTAGTGGTATTGAACTTGCTTGTATGAATGTGTGCTCAAACTGCATGGTTTTATATCCTTGTTTGAGCTATTTGTTCCCTGTGATTAGTACATTCATTTTTCTTGAAATATGTTGAACAAGTATTGATATAATTGAACTTCTCCATTATACAAATCTTGTGTACTTGTCTGTATTCTCAGGGGAAGGGCACAAGGCATGTTGAAAAGGGTTAGCTCAATGACTCAGGTCTTGAGGTCTCTCACATATATAACAAGGTTAGCTAATCTTAAGCACCCTTATAGATTCCTTTGAGAAGTTGGTCAATGTCCATATATATTTGTTAAGTATAATGGAAACACACTGAAAACATGCTTGCATGTAAATGAGAAAGCCTCTAATGTTATTTATTTCTATCTTGACATCATATTAAGTTCTTCCAAGAATATTTGTTTCTTAAACCTATGAAATTATGTATTTTACAACATACATAGTGTAATTGTATGGATTTGTATCCTTTTTATGAATTTAGGTAACATGTACACTATGAATCTTGTTATAATCACTACTTTTTTTTGGAAAATTGGGTAAGTATATTCCAAAAACCCCGGGCAGGGGACAAAGAACAAGCCACACCCTCACATGTGACTACAAGCTCCTAGGAATTGGTAACAACAGATCCCAATTCCTAGAAATCATAGGAGGTACACTAAGGCATGATTTAAAAGCAAAGTACATTCTCTTGATCTCAAGAGCAAGATGATTAAAGATGACTACATAGTTAGAAGTGCCATCATTATGCAGCAGTTTATTGCGTTCTTCCCAAACAAGATGTACAACACCAGGTAATAGCCCAAAGTTCAATGGTTTGGGCCTATTTATACCTCTTACCAAGGTCAGCAAGATAGACGTATAGAGAGTAGGAGGACCTAATGTTGAGCATAAGCTGAGCTCAACATCAAATGGAATTCATATGGGTTCTTATATGGGACTAAGATATTGTCAGGTACTAGTTTAGCTCCTTTATTCCATGTTATCTCTTATCTATTATCTTGTTTGTCATTTTATTTGTGCATATGTTATGTGATCCATTCAATGGACAGATACCCAGGTCCACTCACCTTTTTCTATGCAGCCATTAGGAGTGTGTACTTAGGGTAACAAACAATTCCGTGAAAAATGGTATCAAAGCAATCACATATCCTCTATGCATGTTTAACAACCTAATTCCACATACCTTAGAGAGTCTTCTAGAATCTCATCTCTTCTTTGAGGACTACACTAAGCCACCCATTGGATGATGATTAGTTAGCTTCTCATCTCATCATGTGATTCTTCTACTCACAACTAACAATCACATGACCTCTCAATTATTGGTATATATGTATGGGGAAAGACTAAAAATTTGAATGGAAGGATAAAATTTGATTAACATAATGATGATTCCATGATTAGAACTTAAATTGAAAAAACTTAATTATGACTAATGAAACTACTCTTGGAGTAAAGCACTCATGTATGACCTCTCAAATCATGTTAACTCAACTTTACCAAATGTAGACCACATGCTTTCTATATTTTTGGTAAAATGATAACAATCTTGATAAGATGATATAAGGATGATTTGTACATTATACCTCATTTTTATGAGGTCCCTATTTTATTGAAACTATGACGCCCTACTATTGACCAGACCTCGAACAATGTTAAGAAAAATGTTTCTCTATTTGATATATATGATGATTACGCCTTCAAATGACCAAGCTCTTGGACTCTCAAAATCATTATGAAAGACTATGATACAAGAATAATCTTTCCTATTGATTTCTACACCTCTTATGAATTCCAATTTTGAATGATACAATGGACATGTATCTCTCTCTTGAACTATTATGATCTACTATTAGAGTGCCCAATTTGACTTATCAATTTCTAAAACATACTCCTTACCTTGATCATGAAAAGAAGGGAACACAATTATGACCTTAATCTTGCAAAATCTTGAAATATGGTTTCCCTATTATGATCTTGATTTTTGATACCATGACCCTATGGAGAAAATTTTGAAACTTAGTACTCTCCCTATTTAGATATGATCAATATATCATGACTAATGCATACTAATGTGCTACATTAGGGTGGTAGTTGGCATATGACTCCCCTAATCTAGGTCACATCCCTATAATGACTTTCTCTAAATTTTCATCTTGTTTATTATTTAGAGTTTGGAAAGCTAACCCTTTCCACTTGATGCTGATTTCTTAACCTCTTTCTCTAATAGGTAAAAATTAGGATGATATAGATACTCGATCTTGAATAATAATTTAATGATGATCTTGAAATATGATGGCATTGACTATCTCTTGTGGTTGACTTCCTAGAAAGACCTAAGTCGATATCATTCATCTACCTTGAACACTGAACTCGATATTGATATCTCAAAATGTTGCTCAAATAATGCTTGAAATGTTGCTCGATTATTTTATATGGATGAATGATCTCTTTAGGTCTAAATAGGAATATAAACCTTAGCTTCGAAATTTTTGGACCTATATCTTTGATTCCCACACTTGACCCCCAAAATTTATTTATGAAATCGTAACTCACAATTATTGATCTTGATGTTGATTTGACTCCTATGATCATCCTATTTGGATCTAGACATCACCCTCAATATATGGCTAATGACTTTCATGTTCCCAAATCTCAAAAAATTTTAAATGATGATTATGATAACTCGCTTGATTTATGACTTTGGATAAGCTCCATGTGTACTAGGGTGGGACCTTCCATTGATTTTGAGCATGAAATATGATGTTGAAATATGAAGTTTGTGTTGAATTGTTGAAATATGGAATCTCAATTATGGATGTATAACCCCACCTAGGATAATGTATAATCCAGAACCCAAATTTTTAGAAAGGAAGTCATGCATTACTCTTGAACTCTATCCCATTGACTTGAATTGTGACCTCTCCAAATTTGGCGATAAATAGGATAAACTCTCTGAAATTGTAGCCCATATGATGATACTTCAAAATTTGATGATCAATGTGACTATGTGTTGACCATGATGCTCGATTGCTCAATTTTGGAATAAGATGGATATTGTAAGTGTTGAGAATACTTGATGAGAATACAATGACAATATTGATGTTGAAGGGGAAAGGCTCAATCTCGATTGATGAGTTTATTAATTTTGGGGACAAAATTCATTTTAAGGTGGGGAGGATGTGATAACTTGGACTCATCTAATTAATGTATATCTTGACATGTTTGATCCTATAATGTACTCAACAACCTCCCTCACCTCCACTTTGATGAGTTTGGGTCCCTTTATTCCCAATTAATGAATTTGTTTTGGTTAAAATCACTTTTTACTTATATATGACTTTAACTTGAGTTTCGAACTAAGTGTCATTGTTATGATCGTATCCGAGCTTAATTGGCAAACTATGGTTTACCTGGATGATTATATTCCTAATTGGATTGATCATTTCTTAAATCTAATTAATGATAATAATTCAATTATGATGTTTTAAACCTAATAAGAACGTTAAGTGTTCTATTGTTTGAGAAATTAGGATTTGAGAAATATAAACCCTAGTTGGCTGAAATTAGGGTTCTGATGGTAGATGAGTATGAAATTTGATCAAGATAGTAGTATAGTAAATAAATTATCATATTTTTTATGTAATTTGAATTTAATTGGAATTTTTATATAATATGTATAACTCAATCGTGCATTTAGTGAAAGATTTCAGAATTTTTGGATGTTCTTTAAAAGTCATTCTCGATCGAGATATATTTCAACCGACCATGCTGAGAGAATATTGTTTAGAAGTATATTGTTTGGTTTTTAATTATATTTTTGTAAACCAAATTATCTGAAATTCTAACTGTAAGTCTGAAACTCAATCATAAAGAACATGTAAAATTTTCATAATTTTTGGATTCGTTTAGACCTTATAAGTAGACAAATTATAGTAGCTGACATTTCTATGGATTTCTGGATAGTAGTGCACTATTTGATTTTTAATTATTTAATTGAAGCTTAGAATGATCTCAAATTTTGATTAAGCTTTGTAACTCCGTTATACACAAAATGATAAATTTGTATAATTTTTGGAGGAGGTTTGATCTCTAAAATACATGAATTTAAAGAAACCTTTTTATGACAAAAAAATTTTCCTAAAATAAGAAAAAGTATAGTATGGGGTCAAAGTGCAATTGACCCAAGCAGCTCAATTACTCTATATGGTCAACCTAACACACAAGGAGCTATCATAATTCATGATTCAATCTAGAGAAATGAAATCCTAGAGAGAGAGAGAGAGTTAGGGTTTGAGAGGAGAAATTGATGGAGATGCTGACCTAGGGTTTTGCAGTTTGAGGAATGATGAAATCATGTAACTTCAACTTCTTTGGATATAGTTTCATGGTAAATCTTCTCTCACATGTCAAAATTCCGTCCCTCCTCTGATTTGATCCAAAATGGTATCAAAACTTCCCCTTTTCTCACTCTTTCTTCATAATCCCTCATTTTTAGGGTTTCCAAGTTGAAAGGAAGAAGAATTGGGTGAATTGCTAGGGATTTGATATGAGATCGAGATTTTCAGGGATGAGCTACATTTTTAAGGTATTTTCACACCTTAGGGTGAGTGGGAACTTCCTTTAAATAGTATATTGCACGGAAATTGGTTAATTCATCCATAATCTTTAATTGCTAGTATGCGACTACAAACCCTAAATTGTCTATTTGTTCTAAGTTGTTGCAAAATGATATGAAATGGATTCTTCCTGTGTTTAGATGAATTTTAGTTGACAAAATCATATTAGAAATGTATACAATACATCCAAATGAGAATTCCCTAAGTATTCGCAGATGTTATAAGAGTAAACTGAAATATAGGGAATTTATCTATGACTAAAATTTCTTGTATAAGTAAATAGAGAAAATTGCTTATCTCGATCCCCTTGGTTATAAATGATTGTTTATCTAAATTCATAGTACATATATGTCAGATACTATCTTGGATTTCATTCAAAGTGAATAGTGTTTGTTTGATATCTCAGTGAAGAGGGTGAAACCCTAGATGCGAGGAAAGTTGGATATTTGCGAATAGATATCATGAAATCCATTTAAAGGGATTTTCTCAACATGATAGAATTTATTTATTCAATGTTATAATTGATGCATGATATCCTAGTGAATGGCATGGAAACCCAAATTCAACTCAGTTCGAAGGTTTCACACATATATTGATTTTATATGATTGGTTGATAGTTGTCTTTATTCAATGAATGTGTATGTCGCATGAAATCTTTATGGGAGCCATATGAATAAGTTGTTTCCTAGTGAGAGGTTACAAGATGTGTGATGGCCTTGTGAGCCATGAGAATACTTGTACAACCAGTGAAATGAATACCTTGGTCTAAGGGCCTAGAGGCAATGGTTACCTGTTACAGAGGTAACAATGCTATGTGATGATCTAAGGGTTTGAATACCCAGATCCAGTAATCATGATAATGATGTGAAGGGATGAGAATTCCCAATAATGTGATAAGGGATTGAGATCCCATGTATCATGTGTTGTAAATATTTGAAAAGTACGTGATAGGTGTATTACACCTTTCTTTGTAGCATTTGTTGTGATTATATGAAACCCTAAGGGTAGGGTGTTCAATGAATCAAGTATTGTGATATCAATGTTCTCAATTATTATTAATAATTCTTGTCATGATAAGTAATTAACTCTTAATTGAGTTATGAGATGACCAACTCAAGATTGGGTTGATATGCACATTCTTTGAGAAATTACAGATAAGTTGCAGGTGCTATTGGCAATTACTCATATGTCAAGTAATTAACTCTCATCGGTATAATAAGATGATAAATTGTACGATTCTAGTGTGTATGTGCCAAGTGGACATGTAATTTGTTTATTTAAGAATTTTAGTCTGCCTGCATGTATAGTATGTTGATTACTTAGTATATTACATTTTTTTGAATATACTGTTATGCAAAGTTTAGAATGATATACATGTTGTATTATAACTTCAAATAAGTAGACGCAACACCATAAAGATACCAAAGTCAAGTATAAGTAAGAGAAGGGTACAATTTAGAAAGAGATTTCTAGGAATAATAAATTAATAGACTTAGGAGCCCTGAACACCGTAGAATCCCTAAGTGAGGTTTGCACCTTAGGGGTCAAACGACCTAACCCTGGCAGCGTCTAGTATACGAGGGTCAGAATGTGCTATCAGGTGGTACGGGGGATGAAGCCTTAGTGGAAGTCTCCTTAAATTATAGTGTACAGTGTCCAACATCAACCAGAAGTCTTGGTGGAACTAGAGTACAGAAAATCCAAGAGGTGGCTTGACTCTCTGCCTATGTGCTTAGGTTAGAGGAGGAGTCCAGTTTAGGCCAGAGAACCATTTCCCTATTGCAGACAAGGAGATAAGTCATACTTAGCATTTCTCGAGTGTGTCTGCTATGTCTTGTACGGTGTGATCGTAGTGCACTATGAGTCTTCATATGTAGAGTACACTGCATATGATCAGGGCATAATAAAATGAATGAGAGGTCAAACAAGTGTGTACAGTTATTCAATTATTCTTTGTATGTTTCCGAATTATTAGTCCTCTTTATGATCAATCAAGCATTTCATATATTGATTCACTCTTATAGATATTTAGAGTATCCTGCCATATTTATGATTTGCAATTATTAGACTCTCTAAAGCATTCTATTGTTATAATTGATATCAATTGCTCAAAAATATATTTGTAATTATATCAGTGCTTTAGACTGATTCTTTGAATACTTATTCACTGAGCAAGTAGGATCACCCCTCTACTCAAACCTTTTAGGGAATTCTCATGGAGTTGAATAAGATATCATTACATCAGAGTAGATCTACCACAAGAGTTAAGCTTGAGTATAGTTAAGTTCAGTAAGTCCTTGTCACTCTAGGTCATTTTATAGATGTGAGAGAGTTGTAAATGATGTTTTTTATGGTTTTTTCCTTAATAAGAGAGAATGCAAATGATTGTCATGTTGTATGTACATGAAGGTGTGAGAAACATAATGAATGTATGGATGTGTATCATTAATGCTGAGATTACATTAGAGAAATAAAAGTTTAATTCTCTTGTAAAGTTAGTTTATGTGGTTCAATGCGAGAAAACAAAGGGTTTGAAAAAGAGGAAAAAGTTAAGGGTGATCTTTGTATTATGTTAAATCCTCAATTTATACCCTAATCTCATGATTAGTGGTAATTGTGAGATCAGGGTGTAACAACTTTGGTATTAGAGCTTAGGTTGAGTTGTGCGGGACCATTAAGTTAGTAAGTTAGAGTTATAAGTGTGGCAGATAGGAGATGTTATGATGTTAGCTTTGGGGATTTGAGTATTTGGATATCCTAGCCCAGTATCTGAGTACTTAGATCAACTAGTATCAAGCTACTTTGTCTATTCTTTCATGTATACCCTGGCCTGGTATACAATGCAAGGATGGGCTAGAGAGGAACCCTAGAAATATTAGGGTTAGAAACAAGATAAGTAACATGAATTAAGAGCATAACTATAAAATTAGATAGAACTTTCATTTCATATTGTTGTTTTATTGGAGATGGATAGAAATGTTCTTATATGTTTGAATTCAGATATTCAGTATTTTGAAATATATATGGGTCTTTAAGATTTGTTGTACACTATGCAGTTGTAGCATTTATTGATTACATTCTTGGTATCAAATAGACTAGAAATGATCTTTGAATGAACTTTCCTATGTGGATATTCTTTCCACATGTTTGAGATTAATAGGAGTTGATTAATCTTAAGTAGCTCTTGGCTTCAGGACTGCAGGTTCGGCCTGGTATGGTGGGCAAGATGCATTACTGGGATCTAATGAATCCTATTAACAATATGATAAGAGTATAATTTGGATAAATTAGACCCACATCATAGTGAGAATGTACATACACTAAGATGTTGAA
The DNA here is from genome assembly GCA_963693085.1 of Alisma plantago-aquatica. Taxonomy (NCBI): domain Eukaryota; kingdom Viridiplantae; phylum Streptophyta; class Magnoliopsida; order Alismatales; family Alismataceae; genus Alisma; species Alisma plantago-aquatica. The sequence goes on from OY856412.1 coordinate 360,724,619, forward strand.
ACATATGGGAAAGATTAGATTAGCTAAAAATCAGCTGGAACTAATATCTGAGACCCATCTTTGGGGCCTCATATGAGAAATCCTTAATGGGGAATAAAGGAACATGACGTAAGGTTCATATTAAGTTTAATGAATAATATTATATGAACTCTAAATATGAAATATGGAAAAGATATGAGAAAAGTATGTAAGGTCCAAGGTAGTAAGAATCAATCATGAGGAATGGATTATATAACCGAGTACAATGTTTTTATGTACTCCAAAGCAAAGGAAAAATAGAAGAAAAGAGTTAAGTATTCGATAAGTAAAAATAAGTGAAGAGTCTTCTGAGAGAGTTAAAGTAAAGAGAATTAGATAAATATGTAAATAATAATACTAGGATAAGAAACTAAGTTAAAACAAAGATAAATGTTGGAAATGATGAGCTTGATTAAGGAATGAGGGTTATGATATGATTGAGAGCATGGAATGTATACCTTTATTAATAAGTTCAATACATTCATCCTTACTACCTTTGGATTCCATGTCTCTATAGAACAACAAACTAGTTTCAAAAAAAAAAGAACAAAAGTGTCTCTTAACAAAATGAATAAGTTATAAAAAGGTAGACTATACCCAGGAAGGAAAAACTTGATATAAGAGAAACTATGTTTCAACCATGCATTAGTCGTTTGATTTATAATGAAGGATATGTAATGTATCAAACATGAGTTGAAACTAGTAGAGAGATTATTGATTTAGAATTTCAACTTCACATTAGTAGAAGGATAAAAAGAAATATGTGAAACATGGTATACATGATCATACACATGAATAAGCAACATGATCATAAGAGAAAAGTAGAAGTTAAAGATAACAGGTGGAAGAGTAGTATATGGTAAGAGGATTATGGAAAGTAAGGAAGGGTTTGAAACATGGTGGAGTAATATAGATTATAAAATTAAGAGGTTAGGAGATTCAATCAAGTTCTAGTTAGTCAAGTATCCTTGTTGATAACTAACTAAACATACATACAACAAATGTATTAATGGGATGTTTGAAGATAAGAATACTAAGTCTCAGAACTGTCTTCTCTTCCATATATTACTTAATGAGAGAAATGTGGGAATGAAGTCATAAGAAAATGTATCATATCTGATGCATAACCACCATGGTAGAGGCATCTAGTGAATGTAATAATGACATACAACGTGATGATGAAACCCTAGTAGGGTAAATTGAGAATGTAATCAATCGGAATGGCCAAGTAAGAGAAAGGAAATTCAATTGATAAGATAAGAAAGACTAGTAAAACTTGTGAGATCCAAAGTTTGAATTTCAAATTAAGGGAGCAAAGTCACATCACAATAACGTCATGCTTATGTTAAGGACCAAACCCTAGAATGTTTAGAGTTGTAGTAGTTCAAGGGATGTCACTAGTGATTTGACCTTGAATACTAGCATCTATATAAAACAAGATCATGAAATTTACACTATGAGAAATAAACTAGCACTGATAGTAATCCTATCTAATTGAAAGGTAGATAAACAATATGGAAATGATTTAGAGAAAAGGATAAGAAATATATTTGAAATATAAGAGGTGTGTTTTGAATAAAAGGAGAACTACAATATTAGTGAAGTGTGATATGAAATAAATTCTTGCAGTAATAGAAAGAATGATGAATAATCTATTCATACCTTGTATGTTTCAATTTTAAGGATGTTTAATCTACATGACTAAAATGAGAAGGATAAGTTGAAAAAAGTAAGTAGTAATGAATGAGGAGAGAGATAAGAGAAAACAATGGATTTTAGTAATATTTGAATTTGTTTTTAGAAGTATAATTTCTTGAAGGTATATTAAAGGATGTAAATTGGTTCTACATATGATTTCAATGTACATGTGCAAGCAATATGTTAATTAAAGGTGTCTGATAGTTTAAGTCATTCATACCAGTAATCCATCTTAGTATTGTACAATTGTGGTATGGTGATATGGGTTGAATGATGATGGAACAAATGGAGGGTTACCCTGAATAAGGTAGTCTTACCTATTCACACATATGAATAGAAGGGATGATAACCATATTGTATTAATATATAACCCTAATGAGGTGTAGCTTTTTATACCTAGCTTTAATATAACTAAGTGATGGTAATTGGGTATGAATAGTACTTGAATGACTACCTACAATTATGGAGTACTCTGTTACTGTTGTAGAAACCCTAGCATGCTATAACCCGATGGTTACACCTTGAATTATGTGTGGGTTCATACTTGAGAATAGTATGGAATGTGATGGTAATGCTTCCCCTAATGCATCCATGATCTGATGGGGATGTCGTGAGTAGTAATGTGCAATTGTTGTTGAATCTAGTCTTTTGCCTCAAGATTGTTTTGCTATTTGGGTAGCACAATAGTAAAATTCAAAAGAACATGGTGAACTCTCTTTCGTGATTTAGAGGTAATACATAACAATAGTACATATTTAGTAGTATGAATTGAGACAGTTGGATCAGATTATCAATGTTGAGGTAACAACTCAAGAGTATGTAAATATTGAAATGGTTGTTTCTCTCTCTATCCTATGATTGATTGTGACATAGAGAATTCATTTGTTATCATTGAGCATTCATGATTGAACACATTGTGATTAGAAAAGAAATAAAGGACTTAATGTTGAAAACTACATTCAAGTATAAAATACAAGAATATAATGACATGTAAGATTTCAGAAGCTTAAAATAAACCTTGAAAGAACTTTTCTTGCACGATTATGTTTCAGGGACGAAACCTTTTAAAGGGAAGGAGAATTGTTATGACCGTATTCAAGCTTAATTGGTAAACTAGGGTTTACCTGGATGATTATATGATTAATTGGATTGATCATTTCTTAAATCTAATTAATGATGATAATTCAATTATGATGTTTTAAACCTAATAAGAATGTTAAGTGTTCTATTCTTTGAGAAATTAGGGTTTGATAAATATAAACCCTAGTTGGCTGAAATTAGGGTTTTGATGGTACATGGGTATGGAATTTGATCAAGATAGTAGTACGGTAAATAATTTATCATATTTTCCATGTAATTTGGATTTAATTGAAATTTAGATATAAAATGTATAACTCAATCATGCATTCATTGAAAAATTTTGAAATTTTCGGATGTTCTTTAAAAAGTCATTCTCATTGAGATATATTTCAACCGAGCATGCTGACAGAATGTTGTTTAGTAGTATAATGTTTGATTTTTAGTTATTTATTGTTAAACCCAAATGATATGAAATTTTAACTGGAGATCTGAAACTCTATCATAAGAAACATGTAAAAATTTTCATAATTTTTGGATGCATTTAGACCTTACCAGTAGACAAATTACAGTCACTGACATTTCTACAGAATTCTTCTTATTTATAAGTCAGGAGATCATCTTATTCATCCCGCGCTCCTCCTGTAGGGAAATTCAAAGAGTTACACATATAGGAATTCAACTGCATATTAAACCTAGTAGTACTACTACCATTACATTTGTCATTCTCTATCCAACTATAAATAGCCTCTGGTGGCCAGATGTAGTGATGTGCACCTTGTTTGTTTCAAATGTGATATTTAGCTAACCAGTTTGTAGCACTGTTAGCTATTCTCTAGATATGAGATAGGGTCCACTGGGAATTTCTAGCCAAATGTTTTTTGGCACTCACGAATGGTACATGCATGTTTGGGATGCTCGACAACTGTATGCAACAACGCATTAATGGCTTGTTTGCAACTAAACTCTATGTCCAGTTCGACTAGCCCGCGCTCCTCCACTTTTTGCATTGCACCCTGCATATCCAGTAGCTCCGCATGAAGAGATGATTGAACCTTAGTGGACATAACACCCATGCCCCACAACCAAGTACCTTTGTTATCTCTGACAATCGCAGAGGCTGTACTTTTCCATCGGAGTACTGCTGCGTCAACATTCATCTTCAAGCGGCCGATGTTCGGGGTATTCCACCCCTCTATGACTCATTGGGATGGCTATGCATGTTCCTCTTCGTCATCCTACCATACCCTCCAAGAACCAGTCGTAACTGAGTAGATGAACCGGAAAATGTGCTCAGTTGTCATGAGTACCTTCTCAAAGATATGATGATTTCTACAGTGCCAGATGTACCAATGTGTTATCAGAAAAAGGTTCAGTTGCTCCCCTTTTAGCCGCAACCCTTCATTTATCCATGATCTTGCATTAGCAGTGAAGAAAGAAGGTGAATGCTCTCCATTGAAAAGCTTGTTCCACACAATTTAGCCAACTTGTAGTCTCGAATTGCATGGACAACTGTTTCCTCCTCCTCCAGACATTGCCCGCATAAGGGATCTATGGACATATTGTGCTAGACTCTCTTGTGATTTGTGAGAATCACCCCATGCATGAACATACACATAAAGTGCTTGACTTTGGCCGCTACCTTGGATCTCCACAGGCTATTCCAACCGCCTTCAACTTTCAGGTCACAGGTACTTCTCGAAATACTGTAAGCAGATGTTGTTGAATATTGTCCATTCATGGTGGTCCTCCACACAGTGATGGCATCGCCTTCTTCTGGGAGTGGGGGTTTGATAGACATGATCCGTTCGACTCCCTCCCTAGGAAGACAGTACTCGAGGAAGTCTACGTCCCACCGTCCATTTCCCAAGCTCGCACTGGCCACCTGAAGATCAGCAATGTCAGTTGGGATTTGATGGACAACCAAATCATCCAACGATGTCTCCTTGAAACACCAATGGTCTTTCCAGAAGTAAGTTTTGTTGCCATTCGACACTTCTCTATATGAATTCTTGATAATGAAGTTTTTCCCCTTCAGTACAGCTCTCGCCAATCTGGACAAATTTGGGAGATTTCCACATATGTATCATATATATCTGGGTCTGATATATCGACACCAAGTCGTTTCTGTTCCCGCAGCTACCTCCCATATGTTCTTCATGAGGAGGGCCATGTTCCATTCCCTCATGGTGCGGATGCCCAATCCCCCATGCTCCTTCCCGCTGGTTACATTGTTCAAAGCCACTAGTGAGATAGGGTGTGTGCTCCAGCTGCCGCCCCAGATGAACTTCCTAATACTACTGTCGATGCAATTGCAGAGGCTCAGAGGAAGTTGTGCAGTCTGCATCGCGTACGTTGGAATAGCTGTAAGTGTGGATTTCGCAAGGCAACACCGGCCTACAAAAGAAAGACTTCTAGCTGCCCATCTATTGATGTGGTTGTCCACTTGAGATAAGATGTCAGCATATGTGCGTTTATTAACTTTAGAGTGAATTATGGGAACTCCTAAGTATCTTCCGAGGTCAGTTGTTTCCTTAATGGCCCCAATCCTTGTCACCTTCCTTCTCATGCTTCTGGGAACACTAGCAGAGAAGAAGATTTGTGTTTTCTTTATGGAAATAGATTGACCCGATGCCACCTCAAATTCTTTAAAGCATTGTTTGATTGTCCTCATTTATTTACTTGACGCACGACTAAAAAGGATGAGGTCATCCATGAAACACAAATGGGAGAGTTTCCTTCCACTCCTTCTGATATGCATAGGCTTCCATTCTTTCTTGCTGACAAGATGTTCGATCATTTGGCTCAAACGCTTGATTCACAACACAAATAGATATGGTGAGAGGGTATCTCCATGGCGTAAGCCCCAACTTGCCTTGAGCGCTTTAGTAAGAGACCCGTTCCATAGCACTGAGCATGCGCATATGGTGAGCGAATTCATGATATAACTGGCAATGTTTGGGGGAAGATCGAATTTTTGCAGTGTGTTATTCACAAACTCCCATGACAGCATGTCATATTCTTTAGATAAGTCTATCTTTATTTCCATGTATTTGGCCCCCTTCTTCCTCTTCCTCATATGGATAACCTCTTGGGCCATAGCTATGTTATCAATAATGTTCCTACCCAACACAAAGTTGCTCTGAGAGGGCCCAATCCACATCTGCAAATATCTTTTTAGACGTTCCACGACAATTTTGGAAGCAAGCTTGAGACATATATTGTTCAAAGAAATGGGATATAGATGTTCACAGGATTCAGGGTTTGACACTTTAGGGATTAGAACAATAGTAAAATTGCATCGTTCTTTGTTCAAAGGCCTCCCAGCTAGAGCATTGGTCAAGGTGTACATTACTGAACTCTTTATGGTCGACTAATTCGTAAGTAGGAACAACCCATTAATACCATCGGGCCCAGCTGCTTTGTAAGGATTCATCTCCTTTAGAATGCTAAGAGTTTCAAATTCACTTGGAGGGCTTACCGCATGCCTCTTTTGACTATCATCTAGCTGTATGAACTGTCCAGGTATGTCGGCAATAGAGTTGTTGCTTGAATCAATAGTCTCTGTGAGGATTTGTTGAAAGTGCCCACTAACCAGGTTCTGAAGATCAGGCTCATTGGAGATCCTTATGCCCTCCTCATTGTTTAACTTAGCAATGGTTTTGTGTCTCCTCCTTTGGTTTATGTGAGTATGGTAATACTTAGAGTTCATGTCACCGTTATTCAGCCAATTCAGGTTGCTTTTCTATTTAAGCTCTTCCTCTTCAGCTTTTAGGATTTCTTTCAGCTCTATTTGCATAGAAATATACAGATCATTAGTAATCGGGTTGTACGAGCAGGAAAGCTCCTTCTCTAGATTACTAATGTTACCCAACAACCTGTTCTTTTTCTTGTGCTAGTTCCTCATCACGTCTTGGTCCCAACGGGTGATCTCCTCCTTTATTGCATTAAGGATGAGTTGAATTCTCGGCCTTGCTACCAGCTCAATTGTAGAAGACTCTTGAACTCTTTGTCAGTCGACCATGTAGCTTTCACAATGAAGCACTTTTGATTCTCTTTACTATAGTTGGATCGGACGAGGATTAGACAATGATCTAAAGGCAATCGTGGTAGGTGGACCACTGAAAAGTTGGGGTTTTTCCAGATGAAGTCGTCACTCGCCACTGCCCTATCTAGGCGCTACTACAACACACCCCTTTTGAAGGTCAATTTGGGTTCCGAAAAACCCAGATCTATAAGACCAGCTTCAAGCAAAGCCTCGTGGAACACTCTAGCCTTGGCATAATTATAGTGTCTAGAACCTCTCCTCACCTCCGGGTTAACTGTTGTATTAAGGTCACCCAGTACCAGCCAAGGTAGCTCGAAACTCTCCCCCATCTTAATTAGGTGTTTCCAAAGGAGATTCCTGGTAGTAATATTAGGGCTGGCATATGTGAAGGTTATTAGTGTCTCCTTGTTTAAGCGACAGGTGATGAACTATCTATGGTAATTGACAATATCAATGTGGAAATCTTTGTTACTCTAGTAGACCCATATGCCCCCTAAGAAGCCGCGAGCCTCCACTCTGAAAGAATTCATAAATTTGAGGCTCTTGATGGTGTGTGTGGACTTGTCAGCGCTAATCCATAACTCAAGAATAGCAATCAACTTGGGTTTATACTGATGGATATGTTCTTTGAGGAACCACTTACTTTCATCTTTAGCAATGCCTCTAATGTTCCAACACAGCACGTCTAGCATTAAAAAAATGGCTTGGTTGCTTGGAATGATCTCAAATTTTAACTGAAGCTTTGTAACTCAATTATACACAACATGCTAAATTCACATAATTTTTGGAGGAGTTTTGATCTCTGAAATACACGAATTTATAGAAACCTTTTTATGAGAGAAAAGATTTGCTAAAATAAGAAAATATAGTAAGGGGTCAAACTGCAATTGACCCAAGCAGCTCAATTACTCTATATGGTCAACCTAACACACAAGGATCTCATAATTCGTGATTCAATCTAGAGAAAACAAAATCCTAGAGAGAGAGAGAGTTAGGGTTTGAGAGGAGAAATTGATGAAGATGCTGACCTAGGGTTTTGTGGTCCGATGAATGATGAAATCATGTAAGTTCAACTTCTTTGGATATAGTTTCATGGTAAATCTTCTCTCACTTGTCAAAATTTCATCCCTCCTCTGATTTGATCCAAAATGGTATCAAAGCTTCCCCTTTTCTCACTCTTTCTTCATATTCCCTCCTTTTTAGGGTTTTCGAGTTGAAAGGAAGAAGAATTGAGTGAATTGCTAGGGATTTGATATGAGATTGAGATTTTTAGGGATGAGCTACATTTTTAAGGTGTTTTCACACCTTATGGTGAGTGGTAACTTCATTTAAACAAATTATATTGCACGAAAATTGGTTAATTCATCCATAATCATTAGTTGCTAGTATGCGCCTACAAACTCTGAATTGTCTATTTATTCTAAGTTATTACAAAATGATATGAAATGGATTCTTCCTCTATTTGGATGAAGTTCAGATTATAAAATCATATTAGATATGTATAAAATACATCCTAATGAGAATTCTCTAAGTATTCGCAGAGGTTGTAAGAGTAATAGAAATATATGAAATTTGTCTATGACTAAAATTTGTTGTATAAGTAAATAGAGAAAATTTCTTATCTAAATCCCCTTGGTTATGAATGATTGTTTATCTAAATTCATAATACATATATGTCAGATACTATCTTGGATTTTGTTCAAAGTGAATAGTGTTTGTTTGATATCTCAGTAAAGAGGGTGAAACCCTAGATGGGAGGAAAGTTGGATATTTGCAAATAGATATCGTGAAATCTATTTGAAGGAATTTTATTGACATGATACTCTTTATTTATTCAATGTTATTATTGATGAATGGTATCCTAGTGAATGACATGGAAACCCAATTTCAGCTCAGTTCCAAGGTTTCATACATATATTGATTTTATATGATTTGTTGATAGTCATCTTTATTTAATGAATGTTTATGTCGCATGAAATCTTTATGGGAGCCATGTGAATAAGTTGTTGCCTAGTGAGAGGTGAAAATAAGTGTGATGACCTTGTGAGCCATGAGAATACTTATACAACCATTGAAATGAATACCTTGGTCTAAGGACCTAGAGGTAATGGTTACTTGTTATAGAGGTAACAATGCTATGTGATGAACTAAGTGTTTGAATACCCAGATCCAGTAATCATGATAATAATGTGAAGGATTAGAATTCCCAGTAATGTTATGAGGGATTGAGATCCCAGATATCATGTGTTGTAAAGATTTGAAAAGTATGTGATAGATATATTACACCTTTCTTTGTAGCATTTGTTGTGATTAGATGAAACCCTAAGGGTAGGGTGTTCAATGAATCAAGTATTGTGATATCAATGTTCTTAGTTATTATTAATAATTCTTGTCATGATAAGTAATTAACTCTTAATTGAGTTATGAGATGCACAACTCAAGATTTGGGTAGATATGCACGTTCTTTGAAAAATTATAGATAAGTTGCAGGTGCTATTGATGATTACTCATATGTTAAGTAATAAACTCTTATCTCTGTAATAAGATGATAAATTTCACGATTCTAGTGTGTATGTGCCAAGTAGACATGTAATCTGTTTACTTAAGAATTTTCGTCTGCCTGCATGTATAATATGTTGATTACTCAATATATTTCAATGTTTTGAATATAGTGCTCTGCCAAGTTTAGAATGATATACATGTTGTATTATAACTTCAAATAAGTAGACGTGACACCGTAGAGATACCAGAGTCAAGCATAAGTTAGAGAAGGGTACAATGTAGAAAGAGTTTTCTAGGAATAATAAAATAATAGACTTAGGATCCCTGAACACTTTAATACCCCTATGTGAGGTATGCGCCTTAGGGGTGAAATGACCTTACCCTGGAAGCATCTAGTATATGGGGTTCAGAACGTTCTATCAGGTGGCACCGACAAAGACCTAATGGAAGTCTCCTTAGATTATAGTTTGTAGTGTGCAACATCAACCAGAAGTCCTGGTGGCACTAGAGTATAGAAAAGCTAAGAGGTGGCTTGACTCTCCACCTGTGTGCTCAGGTTAGAGGAGGAGTCCAGTTTAGGACAGAGAGCCATTTCCCTATTGCAGACCTGGAGAGTAGTCAGACTTAGCATTTCCCGGGTGTGTCTGCTAAGTCTTATACGGTGTGATCATAGTACACTACGAGTCTTCATATGTAGAGTACACTGCATATGATCAGGGCATAATAAAATGAATGAGAGGTTAAACAAGTGTGTACAGTTATTCAATTATTCTTTATATGTTTCTGAATTATTAATTCTCTTTATGATCAATCAAGCATTTCATATATTGATTCACTCTTATAGATATTTAGAGTATCCTGCCATCTTTATGATTGCCAATTATTAGACTCGCTAAAGCTTTCTATTGTTATTATTGACTGAAAAGTATATTTGTAATTATATTAGTGCTTTAAATTGTTTCTTTGATGTACTCATTCACTGAGTGAGTGGGCTCACCCCTCTACTCAATTGTTTTAGGGAAATCTCATGGACTTGAAGAAGATATCATTGCATCAGAGTAGATCTGCCACAAGAGTTAAGCCTGAGTATAGTTAGGTTTAGTCGGTCCTTATCACTCTACGTCCTTGTATATATGTTTAAATGATGTTTTGTATGTTTGTTTCCTTAATAAGAGAGAATGAAAATGATTGTCATGTCGTATGTACATGAAAGTGTGAGAAACATAATGGATGTATGGATTTGTATCATTAATGTTGAAATTACATTAGAGAAACAAAAGTTTAATTCTCTTGTAAAGTTAGTTTATGTGGTTCAATGCGAGAAAACAAAGGGTTTGAAAAAGAAGAAAAATTAAGGGTGATCTTTGTATTACGTTAAATCCTCAATTTATACCTTAATCTCATGATTAGTAGTAATTGTGAGATTGGGGTGTAACAGTCATGTTCATTATATATCACAACCTTGCAATTAAAATGGAACCCTTTCAATGAAATTGTCTTCCTGTAATAGACATTTCATCATATAGAAGATTTAATTAAAAATCCATCGACACAAAAATTGCCTCAATTGGACCATCGTAGCCCGAGTTATAGTCTCTTAAAAATTTTCAACTTTTACACTTTTTAATGAAAATTTAGCTTGTTTTATACCCTAACTGGGCTAGAGTGGGTGTGTGGCCTAATTAGGGGAGGAGCACCCTTTTTTTCGCTCAGACTAGTGATCTTCGATGCTTGTTACCGACCAATCAGGAGGCTCAATTTCCCTAGCAAGGGATCTCATCCCTCAGTTATCTTTGCCTTGAATCTGAGTCTAATGGAAGTTTAAGATTGTCTATTATACCTATTTACAGTAGCTTGATGCCAACTTCTACCTAACACACTTTTCTTTGGCCAATCCCCTTCATCCCCACTCCATGTTGTGAAATTAATGCCCTCATTTGCATCCCCTTGATTCCCTCTTATGTTCCCTTGTTTTCATTTCATTTGGTACTCTCTAGCTCAGCCCTCATCTTCTTTTCTCCCTCTTCAGCCATTAGTGGTGCCACCTCTGGCCACCTCTGGATCTTCCTCACCTAACCTCTATTGGTTGTGTTTGGGGTCTTGATGAGTCTGCATGGACAAAGCAGATATTGGGGCTACCTCGATGGCTCCCCTCCTAACACCGAGCTCTAGATACATCACCTCTGGCAACCTGCTCCACTGTGGGGGTGGTGCTCATGTATGCTAAGGAATGAAGGGTGGGGAGTGATGCCCGACGATGGTCAGTGATTGCGAGTTATGGGCAACACCCAGAAAAGCGGTGAGCCAGGTCAGGGTACCACAACAGAGTTTGGGGCAAGCATCTCATGGGCCAGACTGGTGATCTCAATGGAGCAAGGAACTTGAGGCCCACATTGAGTGAGTGCCCTTCCAGATCCCAACCCCTCTTTACTCCACATAGCCTACATGATCCATAGCTTCACGATCACCAATCAAGGGCCAAGACCGGCACAAATCTTCATTTTTTTGGTATTCATCTTCTTTTTTATTAGATTCATTCTTGTACATGCAAAGGACATATATCATCATTCCTTAGGCCATTTTGGTCATATAATATATGAATTTGAATCTAGAGAACAATATAATTTTGATAGGAATACTTACATAACCTGATTATACTTGTAATTCCACTGATATGTAAAAGATGATATCTTTTGGTCTCTTTCTATATGTTTTATGTTGTATAATGCTCAAGCTTAATTGTCTATGCCCCAAATCTTAATGATAGCCTAATATCATCTACTTGAATGTACCGATATATTAATATTCAAACTTTATACATCCACATATCTTAAAATGGTCCAATGTTGCTTCGATGACCTAGAATGGGCTTTGATTCTAAATTTTATTTCATTAAAGCATGAACACGATTGAATGTGTCCTAATCCTTATACTAGACCCAAATTAGTAAATTTTTATGTGTTGAACTATTATTTGGATTTTTTCACACTTGTACCCCTTTTTGACCTTGTGATGAGATGAAGTATGCAAGGTGTTTCATGTAGAATTTAGAAATTAATCTTGCACCATGTTGAGAAATTGATCTAATTCTACTTGAATCGATTATGTGACATCTAAATCAATAATCCTACTTTGCTTGAACCACTAAATTATAAGAGGATTATTCTTGTACACTTATGTGCCTAAATGCCCTAATCTTAACTTGAACCTTGAGCTAGTATACATTTTGATAATCAAATCTCAACTCTTGTATGAATCTTTCTGTAATGATGATCTATGACACATTATGATTTCAAATCAATATATTGATGATGTTTATGAAACATAAATCAAGTAGATCCCATCTTTACTCTAATGATGGATAGCATGCATGATAATGATTGAAATGAGTAGTTTGACTATGTTGATACTCAAGTTGTAATCTTGCTCGAACTACATATATTCTCAACTAAGATTGTCCTAACCTAATCTCATGAGTAATATTCTTAGTTGTGATGTGTCACACTCGGTTTAGATGAATATAATAAGTATGATATAACATGATAATGATAATGCATGAACTAGTTTGAGATATTGAAATCAATGATGAAATATATGATACATAGACCTAGGTGACACATCCAACTACTACGATAATCATCAAAGAGACTTAATCTTTTTTATGTTAATCTAGACACACTATATTCTTATTCTTAGGAAACTTGGTTGAATCTATTTCCATAATCTAGTCAAGCTTGCTTTAAGGGTTTTTTAAATCAAGTTGTTAATCTTGCACTCTATTCAAGATACACTTTATCCTCCTATTGGCCAGACTGGTGGTATTGAACATGCTTGTATGAATGTACACTTAAACTGCTTGGTTATATATACTTGTTTGAGCTACTTGTTTCCCATGATTAGTACGTTTGTTTTGCTTGAAATATGTTGAACAAATCTTGAACATAATTGAACTTTTCCATTATACAAACCTTGTTTACCTACATGTATTCTTAGGGTAAGGGTACAAGACATTTTGAATTGACCTAGATCTTGAGGTCTCTCACGTATATAGAAGGGTTAGCTAATTTTGAGCACCCTTATGGACCCTTCCTTTGAGGAAGTTGGTCAATGTTCATATATTGTTGTAAATAATAATGGAAACACACTTAAAGCATGCTTGCATGTAAATATGAAAGTCTTTAATGTTGTTTATTTCTTTCTTTCTATCATATTATGTTTTGCTAAGCATATATGTTTCTTAAACCTGTGAGTTTATGTTTTTATAGCGTACCTAGCATAGTTGTGTTGATGTGTACCCTTGTTATGATTTTAGGTAACAATTACATTATCACTCTTACTTTGATGATACCTAATGTCATGCAAAGGGAATTCATATGGGTTCTTATATTGGACTAAGATCTTGTCAGGTACTAGTTTAGTTCCTTTTATTCCATGTTACCTCTTATCTTATTTTATTTTATGGTTTTATTCATGCATATGTTATGTGATCCATTCCAGGACAAACACCCAGGTCCACTCGCCTTTGGCTATGTATCCATTAGAAGTGTAGACTTAGGGTAACAAACGGTTCGGTGGCAATTTCCTCACCACAGTCACAATAGTGGTCAGTTTTCTCTAAGCCTAGATCATTAGTTCCATCCCAGTGGTCCCCGAGCAAAGGAAGATGTTGTATTTTTTCGCCAGCTAGAGCACGTAGTATAGTGTCAGTATCTGTGATAGGGCCGTCTATACCATAGCACGACTCGAGGACATGTCACAAGTGTGGAAGGTGGGGCATATCAGGTGGTCTTGCCATATGAGAGATAAGGAGGTGATGCAACAACAAAGGCAGAGTGGTAGCAGTTCAGTAGTGATGGTGGCAGAGGATGGTCAGGCATCAAAGGCAAGTTCTTCTAGATAGGCTTGGCAGGCGACTACAAGAGGTTTATCAAGAACTTCAGTGTTGTGGCGTTACCCCTAACCAAGTTGATGAGGGAAGGTGTACCTTTTGTCTGGGATGAAAAGTGTCAACGATGCTTTCATCTTTTAAAGGAGAAGTTGACCAGTGCAACAATATCAGTTCTGCCAGAACAAGGGAAAGGCTATATCATCTTCTGTGATATGTCAAAGAATGATTTTGGATGCATATTGATGAGGTAAAAGAATGTGATTTCTTTTGCTTCACGACATCTTAAGAAACATGATGAGAACTACCCTAGGCATGATTTAGAGCATGCAACTATGGTCCATGATATGAAGATTTGGAGACACTACCTTTATGGTGAGAAGTGTCAGAACTTCACCAACCACAAGAACCTTCAGTATATCTTCTCAAAGTAGGATCTAAACATGCAGTAGAGGAGATGGATGTAGTTAATCATGGACTATAATTTCATGGTAGTCTACCATATAGGGAAGGTGATGTAGTTGTTGATGTGTTGAGTAGGAATTCTTCTTTGTCATCATCTGCTGATAAGGCATAGCTGTTTTTTTTGTGTGCTATAAGCGAGACATGTTGGTGTCACTACACCATATGAATGTGAAGTTAGAGGTTTCCTTGTTGGCGGGCTTGTTAGCACGGTTGTAGCTGAAACCCATGTTGATACAGTAGATCAGAGATGCACAATGTGACAATATTCTGATATAATAGATCTGATTAAAGTTTGGCAGTGAGAAGTGTGAGGGATTCCATGAGACAGAGGATGGGATAGTTTGTTTCCACAACAAGATTGTCATTCCAGATGCTAATGATATGAGGAAGATGGTTCTTGAAGAGGCTCACTCTTTGATGTATGTGAAGCATCCAGCGTTACGAAGATGTAACATAACTTGAAAGCTCTCTATTGGTGGCCTAGTTTGAAGCGTGATGTAGCTAAGTTTGTGGTGAGGTGACCAGTGTGCTAGGAAGTCAGGATCGAGCATTAGAAACCTATAGGGACGTTCCAATTGTTTCCCACAATGGAAATGGGATCATATCACTATGGACTTTATTGTTGATCCTCCTAGGATAGCCAAAGGTCATGATTCCATTTAGGTAATAGTTGATAGGATGAACAAGTCAACACAATTCCTTCAAGTGAAGATGATGTATACAATGTTGACTTGAGAGTTATACACTATCCATATTTTTATAATGACTTAACCATTCCATTGATATGTATCTAATATGTCTACTTGAGATCGATTTCAGGTATTAGGTTCATGAAAAGGATCAATTCAATCAAGCCCTATCTTGATCAAGTTCAAGTCAAAAGCATTGTAAATGTACTTTTGTGGAAAACACCCTAAAACCCTTTGGATGATTGTTGTAATCATTTGTATTGATCTATGACTTGTAACTAAGATGAGAAAAAATTGGAGCTCTAAATTCAAACATTTAATCACTCTAATGAAATTTTCCTAAATATATTATAGAGCATTTATTCGAGTTTCCCCTATGACAAACTTGACCAACAACCTTGATGTATTTTGAGAATGTCTAGGTTCGATCGAGTTTCAATACATAGAAATCGATTGACACCCTTCACTGAAAAAACTAAATCTAACTGATCGGTCAAGTTTCGTCCATAATAAACTCGATCGATGCTTCAAATTTTCTTTGTCGTATAGTGCAATCGGTCGAGTTACCTTTATTAAAACTCGACCAAATGGACTGTAGGGAAAGTGCAGAAAAAGTGATTCTAACCATTGGAGTGTTGCAAAACTCGATATTATATCCATTGCAACACCCCCAAACGGCTTGAAAATGTTCCTCAGTGCTCCTAGACCCTAGTTGACACCTCTACTATAAATAGGACCTCTTGGAGCTCATTCCAAGGTTCCATCTTCATGATATTCTAGTTCGTATCTATAGTTGAGTGCATCCATATGAGTGGATAGTATCTGTGTGAGAGATCTACCTCATTGTATACTTGTAAATCTCTTAAAGCTTCCCTTTCCCCAACCCTATTCTTCAAGTGCAAGTTGGTGGAAGCTTATCCAAGTTGAAGGATAAGGTGCAAGCTTCTTCAAGGTGTAGAAGAAAGTGCACAAGCTTCTCCGAGCTGAAGGAGAAGGTCAAGGATGAAGATTTTAGAGTAGAGTGTGTAAATCCTTTAAGGCAAAAGACTCAATGCAAGAAGGGGATCCCATTGGAAATGGTGTCCAACTGTTTGCAAGAGTGTGTAAGACCTTGTATAGGTAGAAGACTCTAGATCAAATGATTGGTAAGTCCTTGGTTGGTTTATTGGATCCTTTTGGGCCTTAAAAAGGAGGTTGGATAACTTTGTCCCCAGAAAAGGAAGGTCATCTTGTATTTCTTACAATGGAATATAAGTATACATGAATTGCAAAATCCTAGAGCTTGAGCTCTCAAGGTAGTGGATTGACTTTATCCTAGTTCAAATGTTGGAACCACTCTACATAGCTTGTTATTTTGTTTGTTCAATCTCTCTCATCCTTTCTATGTATGCTTTGTTGCACTTCGAATTCAATGCTTGCAAATCCCATATCTTAAAGTAACTTGAAGGCCTAACAAGTTCTATTTAAGTGTTTTCATCACTATTCACCCCCCTCTAGAGTCCATTGATCCAACAAGTTGTATCAGAGCCACAATCTTCTTCAATAAATCTCCTATGAGATGAGAATATGGGTGACAACTTACTTTGGTGTCTCAACTTGGAAGGTGGTCTCTCCATGAGACCACAAATCCTCGATGATACAAACTCTGGAAGAGACGAATGTAGTTCTACCTTGAAGGGATGAGTTGCAACATGTGGAAATTCATCATCATTTTCTACAAGGAGCCAGTGGGAGATATATCTATTGGCATAAAGCTATACTCAAGAAGGCTCATCTCAATGCAAAAGTTACAAGCATCATCTATGTCACCCTCCGTCCCTCTGATTTCAACCAGATCTCCTCATGGGACACATTCAATGAGGTATGGAACAAGTTGTGCATCACCTATGTAGACTCAAAGAAATTCAAGGAATCCAAGATCTACATTCTCAAGGGTCTCCTTGAAAACTTCAAGATATGTAATAAGGTTAAAGTGGAGGAGATGTACACAAGGCTCAACACCATCATCAACGAACTTGCTTCTTTGGGCCACACCATGGATAGAGGGACCATCAACTACAAGATTCATTGGTCTCTCCCAAAGAGATGGGAATCCAAGGTGACCTCCATTGATGATGTAAGAAGCCTTGGTGACATAGCAACCGAAGAGATTATTGGCAACCTTCAAGATCATGAGCCAAGACTTGACAAATAAGAGGAAGATGAGAAATAAGAAGAGAAGGAATTAAAGAAGATCAAAGACAATGTATTCAAAACTCAAGTGGAGGCAACGATTCTCCAACAACAACTTTCTTGTTGGTCTCCTCCTCCTTCCTTAAGTGAAGATGAAGCTCCTATTGACCATGAAGCTAAATACTCCCAAGGCGAAGCACTTCAAAGGAAAGCCATCCTCCTCCTCCACTCCAAGGACATATGAATGTGGACATAAGGGACACTACAAAAATGAGTTCCCAAGGCCGAGAAGTCCTACCACAAAATCATCTCCAAGAAAAGGGAGGACTATAAGAAGGATGGAAAGTACAAGAAGAAATATAAGAAGGAAATAAGAAGCAAGGATGCAACACATGTCGTATGGGGGGAGTCTTCTTCTAGTGATTCCAGATTTAATGAGTGAGAATGTCACCTTGAACTCATGGCCTGTACTAGTGAAGACATTGGTGAAGTAAGTGAGGTAAGCTTTCATGAGTTATTTAAAGAACCCCTCATTGATAACTTAATGCTTCCTAATATATTTTTTTCGAATGCAAATCTAAGAAGAAGAGGTTAGGGAAACACATTGATGACTTGTATGTTAAGCTTGATATCCTTGATCAAAATGAGAAAAAGCATCTTGATAGTATTAAATTTTTGCAAGGGAATTCTTGATCTGGAGCTCCAATAATATGGAGTTTAAGTAGAGAAAGGTATCTACCTTAAGAACATCAAAATTCTTAAGCAGGAAAACCAAGCCCGCCTTGATGAGCTTGTTCTTCTTATAACTGAAAATGATGATCTTAAAAATGTTTGTGATGCTATTAATGATGAAAATAGAATATATATTGATGATCTTATCATTCTTAGAAATAAAAATGTAAGATCTCTTTCTCAAATTAATTAATTTTCTTTTATACCTTTATTTCCTAGTAATGAAGTAGCTAGCATTACTCTTAGAAGAGATTCTTATCATACTAAAGCCCTCTGTTTGGAGGGTGACTTACTTCATTCTCAAGATGATCTTGATAGTACATATTCTACTTTTATTTAGTCTTAGTGATCATAATCACAAACTTAAATCTTCCTTGTAGAAATTTATTAAAGAGAAAAATTCCCTCAATGAAGTTATAGATCAGTCTACCAAACAAGTTGGTACTAGTGGTTTAGGATATGTAGGGGGAGCTCCAAATAGCAAGAGTAGGGTAAAGTGTAATCAAAGGATCAAGGAACCTCTTTTTTCCATGGAGAGTCATCCTGATCTAAGAACCCTATGGTTTGTGTTCATTGCAAGAGTGATTACCATTATCCTACTTATTGTCCTTATAGAGAGAAAGAGACCAACCCAAAGATGAAATGGATCCCCAAGCTAACACCATATCCCAAGTTTCAAATTGGGCACCTACATCTTCCTTTCATAGAGGTAAAAGGAAAATGGATTGTTGATAGTGGTTGCTCAAAGAACATGACAAGTGAAATGAGCCACTTCAA
The DNA here is from genome assembly GCA_963693085.1 of Alisma plantago-aquatica. Taxonomy (NCBI): domain Eukaryota; kingdom Viridiplantae; phylum Streptophyta; class Magnoliopsida; order Alismatales; family Alismataceae; genus Alisma; species Alisma plantago-aquatica. The sequence goes on from OY856412.1 coordinate 360,743,682, forward strand.
CCAATTCACAATGAAGAAAGTAGGACCATTGACATTTGGTGAAAGAAGCAAAGGTAAAGTGATAGGTAAGATGATGTGGGTGATTCATTGTGCATTAAGAATGTATTACATCACATTTTAATAAGTGTTAGTCAATTATGTGATAATGGCTATCTTTTTCTTTTTACCTCACTAGGATTCTAGCGTCTAGATTCCCTCTCCAACACTTTTATATATAAGGGAACTAGAAATGGTAATCTCTATGTTATTGTTCTTGACTCTATTAAGCCTATGTTTGGTATATGTCTTGTTTTCAATTCAAATGATATATCTTTGTGGCATCGTAGGCTTGGTCACATAAATATGCAGGAGTTGACGAAGTTGAGCAAAAAGGAATTGGTCAGAGGACTTCCAAAATTGGATTTCGAGAAGGATGAGGAATGAAATCCGTGTACCCATAGAAAGCAAATCAAATCCTCCTTAGTACCAAGAGATGTCTTGAAATTCTTCTCATTGATCTATTTGGACCAATAAGAACTCAATCGCTTCATGGTATCAAGTATTGTCTTTTGATTGTCTATGACATTTCTCGCTTTTCTTGGACCTTCGTTCTTGTTTCAAAAAGTGATACTCTCACTGTTTTCTCAACTTTTTGCAAATGGGATGAAAATGAAGCTTCTTGCTGGATCATCTCTACCTACAGTGACCATTGGGGGGATTTAAAAATGACTTGTTTGATTGTTTTTGTGAGGAATCTGGGTATGCACATAACTTCTCTTCACCTCGAATGCCTCAATAAAATGGGGTTGTAGAGAGAGAGTAGGTCACTACAATAAATGTCTAGGACCATGTTTCTAGAGTATGACACTCCAAAGAAGAATTGGGTCAAAGCTGTTAACACTTCATGTTTTGTGCAAAATTGGGTTTTTACTCATCCATCTTTAAAGAAAACCACCCTCTGAGTTATGACGTGGTAGAAATTCCTCTATTGATTTCTTTCTTGTTTTCTATTGTCCTTGTTTTTTTAACACCAAGGATTGCCTCAATGAGTTTGATGCAAAATCGTGCAAGGCTTTCTTTCTTGTCGATTACACACTAGAAAAACTTATAAAGTGTTTAATATTGAATTGCCTAAATTTGAAGAATCTATCGATGTCAAATTTGTTGAAACTAACCCCTCTATTTCCAAGAATATTTTGAATGATGATGTTGTAGATGAGATGATCCCTCACTTGAAAGATCTCAACATTGTTGATAAAGGAAAAGAAGTGATAGTTGATGAAGAAGATAAAGAAGAAGAAAAGAAGGATCCAACTCCCCGCTTTGCAAAACATCAATCTAGAGAGCTCATGATAGGTAATACTTTTGTAAGGGTGAAGACGCGGGTTGCATGAAACAAAGAACAAGTTGGCAATGCCTTCATCTCACAACTTGAGCCCAAGAATGTGTAAGAAGCTTATAAAGATGATGAATGGATCCTATCCATGTAAGAAGAGTTAGAACAATTTGACAAGAACAAAGTGTGGATCTTAGTTACAAGACCAAATCATAGGAAGAACATTGGCACCAAGTGGGTCTACTACAACAAGCTAGATGAAATGGCAAAGGGGTAAGAAACAAGGCAAGGTTAGTTTCTCAATTTAGCAATCAGTAGGAAGGTATTGATTTACATGAAACTTATGCTCATGTTTCTAGGCTTGAATCTATTAGAATGTTGCTTGCCTTTGCTAGCTATATAAATTTATTACTTTATCAAATTGATGTTAAAAGTGTGTTTTAGAAAGGCAAAATAGAAGAGGAAGTCTTCATGGCTCAAATTCCCAGCTTTGAACATGATAATTCCCAAACCATGTTCATTTGTTGCACAAAGCTCTCTATGGACTCAAACAAGCCCCTAGATCTTGGAAAGATAAACTAAAGAACTTTTTTCTAGACAATAGCTATATCATGGGAAAACTTGATTCTAAACTATTTCTAAACACACTACAACAATTTTTTATCATTGAAATTTATGTTGATGATATTATATTTGGTAGAACAAATATTGATCTTTGCAAGTATTTTAGTTCTCTTATGCAGAGTGAGTTTGAGATGAGCATGATGGGGGAGCTTACTTTCTTCCTCATTTTCCAAATTAAGAAAACCAAGGAAGCTAACTTCATCAACCAAGGAAAATACACAAGTGAACTCTTGAAGAGATTTGGGATGGAGAACACCAAGCCTATGGACACCCCCATGTGAAACACCGCCAAGCATGACAAAGATGAAGAAGGTGAGAAAGTGTATGAGAAGATATATAGAGGTATGATTGGAAGATTATTATATTTAATTTCCTCTAGACTTGACATAATGTTTAGTGCAGGCTTGTGTGCTCGATTTCAATAAAGTCCTAGAAAATATCATTTCATAGTGGTTAAGATAATTTTGAGGTATCTAGCCAAAAATCAACATTTTGGACTATGGTATCCCAAGTCAAGGGACTTTACTCTTACTACCTATAGTGATGTTGATTAAGCAGGGTTTTTGATTGATAGAAAGTGAATAGGTGGCACTTGCTTCTTCCTTGGACTGTGCTTGGTTTCTTGGTTCTCTAAAAACAAAGCATAGTGGCTCTTTCAACTACTGAGGTTGAATACATTATAGCTGGGAGTTGTTGTGCCCAAGTCCTATGTATTAAGAAAATGCTCCAAGACTTCAACATTCATTTTGATGCTTCTCCTATCTATTGTGACAATATTAGTGCAATTATACTCTCTTATAATCCTATATTTCATAGTAGATATAAACATATAGAGATTTGTCATCACTTTCTTTTTGACCACATTGATAAGAAGGATGTCTATGTCACGCATGTGGACATAGAGAATCAACTCGTGGACATTTTTACAAAACCTCTAGCTAGAGAGAAATTTACATTTATTAGATCAAAATTTCTCATAACAACTCTTGCTGATATAGACATGCAATCTAGCTAGATGTTATCATTCCTATTTGTTTCTTACTGAAAATTTGTCATGTTTTACTGAAAGTGATATAATTGCATGTTTTCATGCCTTGTTTCATTTGCTTTTGGCTATTTTTTCTAACACATGTTTTATCGCAAAATAGAGCCCATGATGAGTGAAATGTTCCTAATATGCTTAAAATACATGATAGGCTAGAACAATAAATTTATATAGCACTCTAGAGTCTTACAATTAATTTTTTTGTGTTTTGAACAGGCTGACCGATTAGTCGAGTTTGATGTGTAGAAATTCTACTGATCCCTGGTTGAGGACCGAGCAATTATGAAGCATCAATCGAGTTTCCTACACATAGAAATCGATTGATCATGTAACTGGATTCAAATTAAAAAGGGAAATCAGTCGACTTTTCTCCCTTTCAACTAGAGAAAGTCGACTGATAGCTGACCTCCAGTGTTTGTCCTCCAACCCTAGGCTAGCCCAACCTCTCCTACACCCTTCCTAGCCACCAATTAGCCCTCATTGCCTCTCCCAACCGTGACTTAGGTGGTTCAGTGACCTGCTTCTGGCATTTTACTTCTTGTTTAGTGGTCATTACATGTCAATCCAACCTAGATGGCCTCCAACCATAGGAAATGATCCACCCCAGTAGAGATCCATCCTCCTCATCTACTCCTCCACATGTCTCCTTTAATGGAAACTCCTTCTCCTCAACTTAAGTTGTGAATAGGTACAAGGAACTCCTTCCTAGGAATCCATTCCCTTTTCGTTCTTTGTTTAAACTTCATTTTGTAGTGAATGAGGTGATCAAATAGGTTGCAAAGGGTGTTCAAAGAACAACATCTTAGTGCTTTGTGTTTAGAGTGACTATGCTTTGGAAATTCCACATCTAGCACAAAGGTTGTCCACAAATTTTATGCCAATCTTATGTGGAACTACAACACTAATGTGCCACCACCTAATACCCAAATCATCTTGACTTTGATGATAGTCAGTACCAAGATAACAATCTTTGAGGATTCATTGAATACCTATTTCTCTGGTACTAACTTTATCTCTTCATGGGTGGCTTCCCATCCCTCATATAGTGAAATTTTTGACCCTGAAGCATGATGTCCTATATCAGAAGAAGCCCACTTTACCCTTATCTTCCTTTGATATCAAGACATGTCTAATTACATTAGTAGTCAATTGCAATATCCATCCCAAGCAAAATCAAATAGGGATTGCAAAGAATATTACAGTGGTCATGTATTGTCTATTGAATGATATCATAGTCTAGTGGGCCCATTACATTCTTCATCATATGACATGCTTCGATTCAATGAAGAACACCACTGATACCCATCTCCCTTATCCTAACTTGATTTATGGTGTGTTTTCTCACCATTCCGAAAAACCTCTTTTGCATGACCTTAGTTACAAACCAAGTTAGAAAGGAGTTTGCATTAAACCATCAAGAAAACCTTTCTTCCTACCTCCTCCTGAAAGATCTAGAGAGGGGGTGAATAGAGCTTTTTTGAGTTTTAAAATAATCTAAAACAATTAAACAAGAAGTAGGAGGAAACAAGGAAGACACAAGGATGTAGAGTGGTTCCTACCTTAGAAATCTAAGGTAGTCTGTCCACTACCAGATTATTTCCAACTGATATTTTGAAAGCAATTCATTTTATTACCTCTCGAGGATGTTACACAAAATACAATTGCTTCCTATCTACACCCTTGAAGTAGCCTTCACCTAGAGTAGCTTCAACCTCCTTGAAGCAGCCTTCTGAAGTAACTCCAAGTCCATGGAGAAACCTTCACCGCCTAAAGTAGCTCCATCACCATGAGATAGCCTTCCTTTAGAAGTAAATCCAACCTCTCTTGAAGCATCCTTCCTTGAAGTAATCTCAAGCACACCTCCTTTCAACAACCTCCAACCTAGGAGTAGTCAAGGAGAACAATATACAATAAAAGAGAACAAGATAGGAAGAAAGAAAATACTTAACCAGTGAGTACAATGCTTTGATCCTATATCAAGTGTATATATCTCCTATCAACTATAGATGAATGTGGTTTTGTGGTGGTTAGGAGATACTAGCTATAGGACACTCAATTGGAACTCAAGGGAATAAGATTGCAAGTGTAGCTTTTGCTTGTTGCTCACTATGATTGATTCTCAAGTTGTAATTGAGTTTTGGGTGTCCTAAGGCATGTCCTATTTATGAGAATGGCTTACTAGTGCTTAGGGACGTTCTAGAAACTTTCTAGAGTGTTCTTAGTGCTCAACTAGTCATTAGGTGTCCATATATTACATTGCAACGACTAGTTGTTTAGTGTTGAAAAGTGCAATCCAGAACTTGTCTCGGTCAAGAAGTTTGTCGACTGATATGTTCTCGGTCGACAAAATCTTCGACCGAGTGTTGGTTTGGAGTAAAAATATCCAATGTCTATTGTAACCAACTACTCTCAGTCTAACAGCTATGGAACCTACTTGAAGGTCTATCTCGGTCGAGAATATTGTCGACCGAGGGTTATTCTAGGGTTACATGAGTAGGTCAACAATCCATGTTTGTGAGTTAGACTGAGGTGGTTCTCAGTTGAGGATTTTGTCGATGGAGAGTGTCTCGGTCGAGAAGTTTCTTGACTGATAATGTCCATGTTTCAATGTGTTGAATCATCTACTAAGTGTGTGTATCAATGTGTAATTGTGATTCTATCTTAGGGGAGGATCTATCTAAGTGTTGTGTGTGGATAGGGAAGATCTGATGCTTGATTTACATGATATCTATGTATTTGTACATTATATACTTTTACAAGTTCTTACATTGAGTACAATCATGAAAATAAAAGTAATTTAAGCATGTGGATCTTCCAATTTGTATTGATCTTCAACTATCCACTTCTTATTTGTTTATCCCTAAAACACTCAAATAAAAAGTTAGATCCACAAGAATGAAATGTTTTCATCATCAAAACAAAGGGTTTAATAATGTTCAATTTAGCCAACACCTCCACAACACCATGTACCTCTACCTCCACCCAGGCCCCTCCACCACCACCTCCCCGAACTAATCGCACCTTGTTTCCTGTATCCAATGAATCCCACATGGGATATATGATACATCAATAGGTGTACAACCTTCAAGTTCAAGAGCACATCCACCAGGACCTCATTCAAATCATGTCATACATGAACCTATCCTATAACCATCCCTACCCACCCTACCAGGCTTATCTAGGTGCTGACTATGCTTCTTATTTATATAGTCAGTTCTAATCTGACCCACCACATGGTTCTTCTGTTATACCCCCTATTGTATCTGATGATGGACATGCCCCTACCTTTGGTGACCTTCCAGTTCTGGCTCTTCATGTTCTCCCTACCACTGCTCTGCTTGTTGGTTATTATGAATTTGCTACTCCCAAGTTTGACCAAGAAAATGTTTTATATGCATGTGGCATGTCTTGGGTTGTGTAGAATGCCAAGTGGTCTGGTACTCGTGCCTTAGGACCTCCTACTGATGAGGAGATGCTTGACTAGGATGATGAGGAAGATGTTGGAGATGGATATGATGTTGAGGATGTTAATGATGGATCTTCTAATGGTGATGATGGTGTGCCTACTCTTGATGCCACTGATGCACCATCTGATGGAGATGATGATTACCAACCAAAGCATGAGGATGACAATGCTGACGATGACCCTGTTGATAGAGACATCCTAGATCTTTAGTTTTTAGTCTATTAAGGTTCTCATACATATCTCTTTTCGTATAATATTATGTACTAAACATATGGGCATTGTATCTAAAGCAAATTGTTTCTCTAATATCTTCATTTTTTGATGGCTTGCAGCTTTCATATCAAGAGGACATATCTAGTGTTATAATCTTAATGTTATGTACTTTAACTCTTTGTTTGGTTACATCTCATGAGTTGATTGTATGTGCTCCCATATTTTGATTATGACTCTAGATTGCATGTTTCTCTCAATTTTGACTCTATTTGGTGCTTACTTTAGTTGTTGCTTCTATAGTTTGTGCTTGAGGCAAAGACATCTATTTTATAGATCTTCTGATCCTTGCTTTTTCGGAATGACAAAGGGGGAGAATAACATGACATTTCATGTATTGTAGGTACCATAAGGTACAAATGAGCTCAACAATATTGAATCTATTGCTTATGTGATCCTTTTCTAGTCAATTATTTGAAATATCATGTTACTTGGTAGTGGACCATATAGTATAAATATGTGCTATGGTTGTATGTGGAAAGACTAACCATGCAGGTAAAAGTAAGAATGAATTGATAGGGAGGAATTAACATTGTTCATTTATCTATCCCCTTCCAATCCACAAGGTAAAGGTCTAATTTTCATATCCTTTTTAATATGTTAAGGAATGGTTTTTCATTATAAAAAAGGGGGAGAATCTTGACCTGAGAGTTATACATTGTCCATGTTTTGATAATGACTTAATTGTTCAATTCTTATATATCTAATATGTCTACTTGAGAATGATTTCATGTGTTAGGTACATGAAAAGGATCAATTTAATCAAGACCTAGCTTTATCAAGCTCAAGTCAAAAGCAATACAAATGCACTTTTGTGGAAAACACCCTAAAATCCTTAGGATGATTTTTCTAATCATTTGTATTGATGCTATGACTTGTAACTAAGAAAAGAAAACATCAGGATCTCTTAATTCAAATGTTTATCACTCTAATGTCATTTTATAAAATACATCACAAAGTGTTTATTCGGTCAATTTTTCCCTGTGACAAACTCGACTGACACCCTTGATGCATTTTGAGAATGTCTAGGTTCAGTTAAGTTTCAATACACAGAACTCGACTGACACACTACAGTGAAAAATCTAAATTTAAGTGATCGCCAGAGTTTCATCTAGGATAAATTTGACTGATGCTTCAAATGTTCTTTGTCATATAGTGCAATCGATTGAGTTATCTTTATTAAAACTTGACTGAATGCACTACAAAGGAAGTGCAAAAAAAGTGATTCTATCCATTGGACTGTTGCAAAACTCGAAATTGAATATGTTGCAACACCCCAAACAACTATAAAAATTCATTAGTGCTCCTAGCCTCTGGTGGACACCCCAACTATATATAGGACATATTGGAGTTCATTCCAAGGTTTCTCCTTCATGTTATTCAATCTCCTAGCTATAGTTGAGTACATCCAGTCCACTTGAGCCCCTTTCTCTCTCTTGTTTGCAAATCAAAATGTCCATATGAGTAAGATAGGATCTATGTGAGAGACTTATTTCATTGTATACTTGTAAAGCTCTCAAAGCTTCCCTTTCCCTAACCCCTTTCTTCAAGTACAAGTTGGTGAAATCTTATCCAAGTTGAAGGAGAAGGTGCAAGCTTCTTCAAGCTATAGAAGATGGTCCAAATGCTTCTCCAAGGTGAAGAAGAATGACAAGGCTGAAGATCTGAGATTAGTGTGGGTAAATCCTTAATGACAAAAGAGTCGGTGTAATAAGGGGATCTCCTTGGAGAAGGTTTCTGGATTCTTGCAAGAGTGGGTAAGACCTTGTAGAGGTAGAAGAATATAGCTCAAAGGATAGGCAAGTTTGTTGTTGGTTTATTGGCTCCTTTTGGTCCTTAAAAAGGAAGTTGGGCATCCATGTCCCAAGAAAAGGAAAGTCATCTTGTTTTTCTTATAATGGAATATAAATATACATGGGTTGGAAAATCCTAGAGCTCGACCTCTCTAGGTAGTGTACTAAGTTTCTCTTAGTTGGGAGATTGGAACCACTCTACATATCTTGTTCTTATGTTCGTTCAGTATATCTCCTTGTTACTAATTATGGTTAGCTGCACTACAAATTTAATACTTGCAAATCCCATATCTTGAAGTAAATTAAAGTTCTAATAAGTTTTGTTTAAGTGTTTTTAGCTCTATTCACCCCCTCCTTCTGGATCCCATTGATCCAACATATAACATAGAAGTTGGTACAGATATATGTGGATGAGATAGTCTGTTTGCATGGTATCCTAGTTACCATAGTGTCTGATAGGGATCCTTAGTTTACCAATCATTTTTGGGAACATCTGCATACAATGATTGGGAGACAGTTGAGGTTTAGTACAAATTTTCATCCACAAACATATGGGCAGTCTGAGAGGACCATTCAGATCTTGGAGGATCTTTTGACAGCTTGTGTTTTGTAGTTTCTTGGAAGTTGGGATGTGCATCTGATTTTGATAGAGTTTGCTTACAGCAACAACTATTAGATGAGTATCGACATGGTACCTTACTAGGTCTTGTATGGAATATGTTTCCGCTCACCACTGTGTTGGTATGAGATAGGTGAATATCATCTTTTGGGTCATGACTTGTTCAACAAACTACAGAGAAGATCAAAGTGATACAGAACCAGCTAAAGGTAGACCAGGATAGATAGAAGTCGTATCTTGATAATCATCACTCACCTTTGGAGTTTGAAGTGGGAGACAAGGTGTATCTTGAGGTCTCTCCTTGGAAAGGTGTGTTGAGGTTTGGTAAGAAAGGTAAGTTAGCTCTCGGGTTTATGGGACCTTACCCTGTGGTGGCACGTGTTGGAAAAGTGTCTTATAGGTTAGAGATACTGCCAGAGTTGTATAGGTTGCATCTTGTGTTTCATGTTTTGATGTTGAGGAAGTGTCATCCAGATACAGAGTAAGTGTTGCAGCTAGTGGAGGTTGAGTTCAAGGAGGATGTGTCATATATGGAGGGTCCCGTTTTGATCTTAGATAGGATAGTGAAGAAGTTGAAGAAGAAGGATATAGTTCTTGTTATGGTTTCATGGCATAACTGTGGGTGGAGAAATCCACGTGGAATTTATTGGATGAGATGTGTAGGAAGTACTTATCTTTGTTTGCGTAGGATTTGGGGGGCGACATTCTTGTTAGGGGTTTATGGATGTAAGACCCATGACCTAGATTTATACTTGATCTTTCTTTCTTAGAATAATAAAATGATTAAAACCTTAATGTCATCATGTGATGTGCTTTAATAACATGTGACATGCTTACGTTTTTAGTTTGGTTATTATTTAAGCTAGTTATACTATATATGCACTTATTTTGGACCTAATTGCAATTTACCCATGTTCGGGGTTTTTCTTACAATTTTTGACATGTTTGTTGTGCATCACATGTTTTGACATCATATTGGAGAGAGAATTACTTTAGGGTTCCTTGTTGTACCTGGTTTGATGTGGTATCACGTGTTGATGTTTCAAGGGTTTGCTTCAATACCTTAGTTTGGTGTTTGTTCCTTCCAACACCTTGGTTGCTGAGAATCTTTTGTGTTCACCTAGCTTGGTGATCCTCATCGGTCAGGTAATTTTGGTGATCATCTTGGTCACCAACAATTCTCATCGGTCATTGACAATTTATGGACAAAGTGGTTATTGGTTTTTCTTGACTTTAACGACCCATGGTGCATGCATATGCTTAGTTCTTGCATTCTTGAGATATGGTGGACACTTGGCATGTTTAAGTGCACACCTAAACTCCCTTGTCTCTCTAACCTTTGGATATAAATACCCCTCTATTTTCATGCAAGTGATCTCTTTTCGACTCTCTTCCTTCCCTTTTCTCATTGGAGCTCGTCCCTTGTGTTCTTGGTGTAGAAGGTGGTGCTTGAGCTTGGAGAAGTGGCCAAACCCCTTCCATGTATAGCTAGGGTTTTGAGTAACTCTCTTCTTTTGTGATACTTTGGTGTTACTTGATCTTAGTAAGTGATCTATCTTTCTTGATCTCGATTTTATTGCAACCCTACCTTCCTTCTTTCTCTTGGTCAAATCCATGGATCTCCACAGTGGTGCTTTTTTAGAAACTTCCTCTTATTGGCCAAACCCATGGTTCTCCATTGTAGTTATCAAGTTGAGTTGGAGATTTTCTCTCTTTCTTATGTTTTCATCCTAGGGTTTTGCCTCTTTTTTGTGCTCCTTTAACCTATGATTTTTCTTCTCTCTTTGAGGTGGTGCTAGTTTGGCCATGAGGTGCTGATCAAGCTTGGGTTTTTCTCTCTTTTCATGGAGCATCCTTGTTGTTAGAGTTGTTTATTCACATCCAAGGTGAGTTATATAACCCTCTCCGCAATAATTGTTGTAATTAATCTTTGCATTTAAATAACCTATCTCTAAAACATATCTCCAAATACAATAATGATAATATCTTCTGCTAGAGTTTATGTTCCATGGTGATTTTGAATAGATAAACCCTCCTTTGTTGAACCTTAATCTAGTGCATGTTTATATGGTTGATGGTGAGAGTGTTGATATTTACATTCATGTGCTAAACAATGGTTTCTCTCTCATCACAAGGTTTTTCCTTGATTAGTCGATGATCGACATTTGGGTTTTTAGTGTTGCTTTCCTTCATGTGGTTACACCTTGATGTTTAGTTTCATGGAGATGATCAACTTGATGATCTTGTGGTTGATGAGTTTTCTCTCTCTTCATTTGGTTGCCAAGTTTTTTTATAGTGGTCGATGAGATTTTCACCTTCTTGAGGTCACTGAGTTTTCTAGTTGATGGTCACTTAATATGGTGATTTTCTCATTCGTCGATGATATTTTCGTGTGCCTTTGGTCACCAAAGATGGACCCATGTTTGGTTGTTGAAGTTTTGATTTCTTAGCTGTTGTTGAAGGTGGTTCACTTGGCTCATAATGTCTCCTATGATCGGCCATATCAACAGTTTTTGAAAGGGGGTCAATCCCTGGTTCTCAACAGACATACTATTTGTTTTCAGTGGTCACCTTTGTGTTTAAATATTTGGTGGCCAATGAGTATATGTGGCCTAGTTTTCAATGACCTATGGTGAGTGTGATATATTATGCAGTTGATGTTGTTCCTTAGTTCTAGGTCATCATGTTATTTTGACTTGAACATGATTGTGTTTGACTAATATGTTCCAAGGTTGTTGAAGATGCAAGTAATTAGATTTTAGTGTGGGTTGCAGATTTGGAAACCCAAAATCCATTTACTTGTTTAAACGAACCCTAATTATAAATATGTAATGATATTGCTTAGTTTGATTGAATGGTGAACATAATGATGAAGTTTTTTTCTCTCCTAAAGTAGTGTAATCCTAATTTGTTATCGTATGGGCATCATGGTTCTTTAATGCATATTTATTCTGAACTTATGTGATATTTGTGTGGTGATGGTATTCAGCCTTGTGGAACAATGTGAATGGTCTTATGACCTGGTCAATGACTATGTGCTTTATTTGAGGTGATATCCTCTATTAATTTGATGGGGTTCAATATCCCATGATTATATAATGATGAGTGTGGACTCATGAGTATGAGAGTGAAGACTACTATTTGATTATGTAACAAGTTATATCTTTTGAAGTTTTAACCTACCTTATCTTTTGTATAATCTTCTTAGGGTTTGCATGTCACTATATTGATGCAGTTAAAACATACCCCTAATCATGTATTTTCCCTATCCATAGATCCATTCTAGTTTTAGGACTTGTTGGATTGTGAAACAAGTATTCCTAAGTGAAACTCAGAGCGCATAATGTTGAGTAAGCAAGTGTGACAAAGTGCAATTTAGCATAATTATGAATTAATTACAATTTTACCCTCAATATGTTCACTATTGACCTTATATTATTTTTCTTATCTACTTGATCACTATTGACCCTCAAATTCGAAATATGGTTATCAATGTGGATTGTATACACTTTGTGACACCACATACATGATTAATTTGTTACTTGATCAAAAGTAAATGTCTCCATCAAACTTCACCATATTGTTCTAAAACTTTTTCTAATTATTCTTCACATCTTTTTGAAACTATGATCCAAATTTCATCCCATTTGGACATTCCTACAATTTCTTATGATTTCTTGAAGTTATTGTGTTGAAAAACCATTTTATTTGCCTTTTTATTTGACTTTTTCAAATCAATGATTTGTGATAAGGGATCGGGGGAGAGTCTCAACCCTTGGATATCCTTCCCATGAATCAGGGCCTGATCTAGTGATCATGAGATCATTATCTACCTTCCACTAATTGTGGGGAGGAAACTGAAAATTGATGATGGTCAAATAGGCTAGCTCGCACCTCATTTCAAATTTTGAATCAAATGAAAAACATTGTCTCAGGATTTCACGTTGAACGAGCCCTACTTTGACCTACGTTAATGCACTATTGTTCCCTCCCAATGATCCTCTCACTCACTCATCTGAATCTAGTGGCCATGGCTACAACCAAGTTCATATTAACCCTAAATCTACCCCCCCTGACGCTATACAAAGACCCCCTCGAGGGCCGCAACAATCACACCTCGCTCTCAAACCCTCCTTGCTTCGCCTCTCAACCTCAGGCACCCGGATGTGCTCCCCATTCTTCCCTATTAATTGTGTAGCACTTTCAACTATCATTTTGGTTGTTTTCCTTCCTCATCCCCTCACCCCAAAGCAAGGCCGACTACCACCTCACGAGGTCACAATGACCTCAAATGGCACGTCCATGACTCACATTGGCAGCTCCTGCCCCCCCAACTACCTTACTCTCAAAATATCCTCCTCTTTCCTTTGTGGCTCGGATGAGGACTATGTGATGATGGGGAAGAGTCCCTAAACTTCTTGGTTCAAGAGAAACCACTGGTCCAAGCAGAACCAGCCGACCCAAAGAACCTAGCAAACCACTAATCGAACTAACAAATCAAAGGATTGAACCTATGAACTGAGGATTAAACCAGTTCAGGAGTAAGTGGGTCACCTCGGCCATGTGGTGTGATCTAGTCCATTTAATTGACATCGAATGATCGTGGATTTACCCCTTTTAGGGTATTTTACCTCCTCTTGGCTCAAAAACCAAGTAAATGGACAAACCTTGCAAAAATCATATCTCTTGTTTCCCTACTCCAAATATTACAATTAAATAGTCCATCTTGATTAAAAAAACCAATAAATTTACTAAAAATATTTTTGGAGCCTAATTACTTCTATATTTCACGGATATATCTATATCTTTGATCTCTTGCATATTTAAATTGTCAAATGACTCAATAATCATGTTTGATCTCTAGAAACCCTAAGATTTGACTCTGATGATTATCTTGAGACACAAAAATGCATACTTGACTCATTAGTGATCTAGATCTATTCACTTGATTCAATCTTGAATATAATCTCTTTGAATAATGATTAATCTTGATAGTGATCTTAATCTTGAAAAATCCTTGATGATGTCTATGATCCATTACACTACTTTTATTAATATAATCTTAAATTCAAATGATGTTATTTATCATGATGATGATCTAGAAATTTGATGATGACTTGGTGATCATAAAATTAAGGTTAACACATATGATCCTAGAAAACCTAGGTAGGTCTTTCACACTCAAAAATATGCTTAACACTTGAAATAATGTTGGACATCTTGGAATATTATTGATTATAAGTGTATGACATAACCCTAAGGTTGCATAGGAAAATGTAACCCCAATCTCGAATATTGAAACATGGTCTTTTAAATATCATGATCTTAACCCTTGATCCAATCTTGTTGATTTAGGATCCAACTCGAAGGGTTGACTTATTATTTGTTGAGATGTGTATTCTAAATCTTCGATGAAAGGTATGCTATTATATCTCCTCCTTTATTGTATTGAAGATACCTTTTATGTACCTCTTGATTGTATTCTTGTCTATATACTTGGTTGAGATAATATTCCCTATTGATTAGTCTTCCATTTTTCCTATATTATATTTTGAGACAAACTTGAAAACATAAATGATAATGCCCATTATGACTACCTATATATTGATGATGATAATGTTGTTATTGAGTGCAAGGAACTCCTCATTCAGAGGGTGAAAATTTTATGTTGACCTCCTACCTCATATAGAGAGAAGGATCCTGGTGAGCTCCCCCATCGTGTTGGGGTGAAGGAACCACACAAAATATATAAGCATGCTTCTCAAATCAGCATTATGGGAACTTGTAATAAAAGTTGAATTGTTCAAAATAAACATCATGTCAAATAAATATTGGATTTGGAAAATCACTTGTTATACTTGTTGAATACAAGTCCTCCGAAGTGTACTATTTTGCCATAAACTATTTTACTTGATTTTGATACTATACCATGAAATTACATGATTGTGTCTCTATTTTCTTGATTTTAGGCAAAACAAGTGGAACATTGACTAGATCGCTTCCACACTCAATATACTTTGATGACAAGGATAAATATGCAATATCTCCTATTTTGGGTTAGTTTGTTCTTTATATATCCTATTTATGAGTTATTATTTCTTATTGTATATGCCAGTGTGTGAGATCCTTTTTGGACACTCATGGATGGGAGCTTCAATCCTTTTACCATTGTCAAGGTAGTGGGATTGGGATTGGGGTAGAACGGTTTTGTGATTTTTGGTATCAAAGCATACACACTCTCATTTATTTTAAGTAAATAATTTCTCATGTCTCTTGAACCTCAGAAACCCTAAAGTTCATAATGGTGAAAATTAGGGTGTCTAGGATTAGGGTTCTGGCATAATTTCTCCTATCAGTTTTAACGGTGGATGAGATTCCCCTCTCTACCTAGTCTTAATTGATCCTGAACTGGACCTAAAGGTTCTCCGTTGAAACCCAAGAGACACTTTTATCATCTTATCTCTTCTATAAGTACAACCTATGCCACCCAAGTAGATGATGAATAGGTAGTCTTTTCATCTCCTCATGTGGTCCTTTTCTCATGACCATTTACAATATGATTTCTCGATTATGGGTATCTTATGCATGGGAAAAATAAATATCACTAGAAATTATGAAAGTCGATTAAGAAAATGATACCATGATTTGACCTTAATTTGAAAAACTTGATTTTGATTAATGAAAATTTATTTTGAAAGTAAATAGTCATGCATGACTCCTTCATGAAAACTCTATTTAACCAAAATTAGAATACAAGTTTCCTATGTTTGAGGTAAATATTAATAATCCTAATTTGGTGAAATAAGAAAGATTTGCACCTTATGCCTCATTATTGATAAGGTCCCTATTCGATCGAGTTCATGTTGTCCCATTGTTAACTACGCCTCAAACATAGTTAAGAAAATTTCTACTCTATTTGATACACATCATGATTATGTCATCAAATTATTAAGTACTAAGAATTCTAAAAACCTTGATGTAAGACAATGATGCAAAAAGCACTTTTCCCGATTGACTATTGATGCATGTTGTAATCTCAATTTTGATACGATTTTAATGGACCTAAACCTTGCACTATTATGCTTTGATTCTTCGAATGCCCAAATTGAAAGCCTCAATTTCCAAATTATATCACTACCTTGATCATAAAAGGAAAGGAATGCAAATATTACCTTCAGTTTGTAAAATCTTGACATTATTGCCCTATTATAATCTTGAATTTTGATATTATGTCCTTGTAGAATATGATTTGGTCATGGATAGTCTCCCTATTTTTGAATAGTATGAGAATCAACAAAGTTAAGAAATAATTTTGAAACCAGGATTATCTTATATTCTCTTAACTTGACCTATGTGACTAAAGGACTCACAAATGAATGTGCCTTGCAGATGGCCCCTCAAACCTATAGTCAAAAAGCAAGATCCTATAGAACCAGTAATGACCAAGGAGGGAAGATTAATTAAAGGAAGATGGAAAAGAAAATTTTTGAAGGAAAAGTTGAGGATGATGTAGATTAAGGAAAAAGAACTAGGCTCAATGATTATAATAGGGATGGTGCTTGGGAAGTAAAAAATTAGATGGCTATGACCCAATGGGCGAGGTACACAACATCGATAATTCCTAGAGGATTCCAAGTCACCACGACTGCCTTTACCTCTACATCCAAGCCTGTAGTCGTGGATATAGAGACAAAAATAGAGGTTGGAACTGCAAAGGAGGACATGTGCAATCACAACCACTGAAATCTCCACTAGTTCTAGATTATGATATGTTGATTATGTAACCTGTTGTAACTTTTTGGAAATTAACCTTGTACTCGCTATATCATTGAAAATGGAAATATAATGCCATGTTGTTTTGGCTTGCTACTCTATGATTCAAAATCTATTTTTGGATTTAGAAATTCATATTTGATTTGAATTTTGACTCCCCATACTCAAATTTTGAAATTTTGACTTCGTCATGTGAAATTGAATCATATTGACCTAGAAATAGACCATTCATTGTTTTAACCTTTAACCCAAAATTTTGAGATCTTGACTAGTTTGTATTTTGAGGATGGTAATATTGAAAATATGTATAGGGTTCATTTCCTAAAATGACCTAGGTCTAGATCATTTAGCCACCTTGAATATAATTGATAGAAGAAATCGATATTGATATTTTGAAATATAGCTAGATTGTTGATATGGGTGAATGATAACACCAGTGGTTTGGATAAGAATCAAAACCCTAGACTTGCACTTTTAGAAACCAAAATATGAATATTTGAATCATGACTCTTAAATAACAGACTTGTTAGTTCATGACCCATTTTGATCCATGGCACTTAATCTCAACTCTCGATCAAGATTCACCCCCAGTAGAAAGACATGACTTGAAAGTAAACTCAATTGGTGAAATGTGATCTTTTACCTCTTAATTGATCAATGCAAGTTTATGATGGGGTTATAATGTTGAGGATATTATTTTGATTCTATTATTGAAGATGTTACAGTACTTAAGGATATGACTTAGGTTGGATAGTCCCAACGCTGAGGTTGTTTTTCATTTTGGAGAAGAAATTCCTTCTTAAGGAGGGAAGGATGTGACAAAGTGAAATTTAGCATAATTACAAATTAATTACAATTTATCCCTCATTATGTTCACTCTTGACCTCAAATTATTTTTCTTATCTACTTGATCCCTATTGACACTCAAATTTGATATATGGTGATTAATGTGGATTGTATACACTTTGTGACACCACATACTTGATTAATTCGGTACTTGATCCAAAGAAGTAAATTGGTCCATAAAACTTCACCATATTTTCCTAAAAAAAATTCTATATATTCTCCACATTTTTGTGAATTTGTGGTCCAAATTTCATCCCATTTTGACTTCCCTAGAACTTATGATTTCTTGAAGTTATTGTGTTGAACACCCATTTTTTGCCTTTTTATTTCATTTTTCCAAGTCAGTGATCTGTGGCAAGGGATCAGGGGCGAGTCTCAGCCCTTAGATCTCCTTCCCATAGATTAGGACCTGATCCAGTAGCCATGAGATCATCATATACCTCCCACTTATTGTGGGGAGGAGACTTAAAACCGACAATGGTCAAATAGACTAGCTCTCACCCCATTTCAAATTTCTAATCAAATGAAAAACATTGTCTCACAATTTTGCAACGAATGAGCCCTACTTTGACCTGTGTTACTGCAATGTTATGCCCTCCCAATGATCCTCTCACTCACTCATATCAATCTGGAGGCCATGGCTGCAACCAATCTCCTATTAACCCTAAATCTACCCCCCTGATGCTATAAAAAGACCCCCCTGAGGTCCACAACAATCACACCTTGCTCTCAGACCCTCCTTGCTCCCCCTCTCAGCCTCAAGAACCCAAATTTTCTCCCCATTTTTCCCTATTAGTTGTACAACACTGTCAACTGTCATTTTGGGTGTTCGCCTTCCTCGTCCCCTCGTTCCAAAGAAAGGTCGGCTACTACCTTGTGAGGTCACAACAACCTCAAACGGCACCTCTGTGACCCACATTGTTACCTCTTGTCCCCAAACACCATTACTCCAGAAGCTCATGTGCCTACCTTAGTAGCTTGCATGAGTGCTATGTGAAGAAGGAGAAGAGTCCTCGAACTGCTCAGTTTAAGAGAAACTTATGGTTCAAGCAAAACTAGTCAGCCCAAAGAACCTAGCAAACCGCTGATCGAATTGACTAATCAAAGGATTGAACCTATGAACCAAGAATTAAACCATTCTAGGAGTAGTGGGCCACCTCACCCATGTGGCGTGATCTAGTCCTTTCAATCGACATTGAACAATCATGGATTTACCCCTTTTCAGGTATTTTACCTCCATTCTGCTAAAAAATTAGATAAATGGACAACTTTTGCAAAAAATCATATCTCTTGTTTCATAACTCCAAATTTTATGAATAAATAGTCAATTTTGATGAGTCAAACCCAAGGAATTTAATAAAAATATTCTCCGAGCCTAATTCCTTATGTATTTCCCTGGTATCTTTATATATGATATTTATTGCTTATTTAAATTGTCAAATGACTCAATAATCATGTTTGATCTCTAGAAACCCTAACATTTGACTCTGATGATTATCTTGAGACACAAAAATGCCGACTTGACGCATTAGTGATCTAGATATATTTACTTTATTCAATCTTGAATATAATCTCTATGAACAATGATTAATCTTGATAATGATCTTAATCTTATGAAATCATTGATCATGTGCATGATCCATGAATCCACTTTTTTTATCTGATTATATATTCCAATGATGCTATTTATCATGATGATGAGTTAGAAATTTGATGATGACTTGGATAATGATCATAAAATTAGGGTTAACATCTATGATCCTAGAAAACCTAGGTAGGTTGTTCACACTCAATAATATGCTTGACACTTGAAATAATGTTGGACATCTTGGAATACTATTGATTATAAGTGGGTGACCTATCCCTAAGGTTGACATAGGAAAATGTAACTCTAATCTCAAATATTGAAACATGATCTTTTAAATATCATGATCTTGAACCTTGATCCAATCTTGTTGATTTAGGATCTAACTCAAAGGGTTGACCTATTATTTGTTGAGATTTGTACTCTAAATATTGGTGGAAGGTATACTATTATATCTCCTCCTTGATTGTATTGAAGATACATTTTATGTATCTCTTGATTGTATACTTGGTTATATACTTGGTTGAGCTAATGTTCTTGTTGGCTATTTAGGCTAACGAGTTTCAATCATTAAGAATTATCTTTTACTCAACTAGCTATATCCCGCAAGTATACGAGAGTAGTTGCAGTCGAGGTTGAACACAAGGAGTGTTGGTTAGTTAGGCGTAAGAGTTATGATTTTCAATAATCTAGATCGTTGTACACAAGATGATTGGATTAGAACAACTAAATTATAGATTTAAAACAAAATAGTAAATTATCACTTAAGAAACATTAAGATTCAGATTTGGAAGGATCTTAGACTTGAGATTTCATTATCACACCATATCTTATATTAAAATACGAATTAAACATGTTAATTAACTTGCAAAGGAGGTTTGTAGTCATCACTCACCTCCCCATGAAGTGATGACGATTTTAACTCCATACATCACTCTCATGTATGTATTTCATTTCAAATCACAAACCTTGCTCCTCAACACAATCCCAGCCACTCTCGCGGTCAAGGACAAGTTGCCAAAAAAGTAACTCCATACTCTCAAACACATCTTCTCAGATTATGAAAGAAAGTATAAAACATACAAGTATGATAGCCAATCACACAAACAAGCATTTCATATCTGAAACAACTCTTGGAATATGCAAGAAACTGACATTTAGTACGAAATTCATAAGTTCATACAAGCTATGACATGGGAGTTACTCTCCCATTCCCAAGAAAAAGAGTCTACTCATCTACTATTCTATCATACTAAACATCACTACTCGTCTCCATCCCAGTCCCATCTATTCAATCATTTTTGGACTCCGTCCCAAACCCATCTCTTCTCTGATTGCAGGACTCTTTGAGGAATTTAATCCTTAGGCTTTTCCAAAAATACACTGCGTCTGGACTCTTCTTAAATCACTACGCTCCCCTCCGCGATTAAAACTGACGTCGGCCATCGGGCGAAAAGCAATCCGCCGTCTATCAGACCCTCCATGGTATAACTCCAACAGACCCCAATGACATCCTACATCACCCCCTCCACTCCCTGCAGCCACCAACTGCCGGCATAGTTCACAATGACATCCTGCATCGCCCCCTTCAATCCCTGCAACCACCAACTGCCGGCGCCAGGGTCCACATCAGTTACGTCTCCTTCCACCAGCAGCGACTTCCGCCGTTCGTCGGTGCTAGCCGACAGAAATGAATTTCCACTGCCTGAACCCCCTGACCGCTGACGCTACTGATGAAACCAGGTACGTCATATCCTCCTCCTCCCGTGCCATGGCCTGGACATGCACCTGCCAACAGAAGCCATAAGGGACTGCAAAGGGATCTTCATGTGCGGGATTGGATACGCGTTATCGTGGTCGGTCTGGGTTCACTGGGAACACATCATGGGGTTGAGGATAAGCAAGTGCTCCGTCACGCTAATAGGTTGCCCACTCTCCTATCCCGCTTCTTCTCTCATGATCTCATCCTTCTTTTCTACCGTGTTGTTCTCTTGCTCTTCTCCTTTCACCTAATCTGTTATACTCTCCTCAATCTTCTTCTCCTCTCGTTTAATGGGTTCTCCTCTCGACAAAGTTCTTCTCCTCTCGTCTTCTTGCATTCTCTTCTCTTTTTCTTCTTCTCCTCTTGTCAATCTTCTTCTCCTCTCTTCCTCTTTCTCCTCTCTTCCTCTTGATATTCTCTTCTCCTTTTATCTTCTCTCGTATTTTTGTTCTTCACCTCTGGTCATTCTGTTTTTTTATACTCTCACTCCTTCAACGCTCACCATCGTCGATCTTCCTACACCCAACATTTGAAAGTCCTCTTCTACATTATTTTTTTGTCCAGACATCAATCGTGTGCAAAAAAATTTAGAACTAATAATTGGTACTGGTAGTAGATTAATAGGAAATCGTTACAGGGCCCCAACATCGTTGCTAACAATCCTTGAAACCATAGGATTTACCACTTCACTCCCAAATGCTCACTCTTAGAACATGGTAAAATCAAAGAACTTACTCATATATCCATAATTGGCATTCAACGTGAAGAAATTTATTGTTTCTGTTGTTTATAGTTTAAAGGTGTCTATTTTTGTGTTGATCTCCACTAGATATTCAAATAATAGATGTAATCATTTGACTTATATCACAAGGATCCATCTGTCAAACTCACCAATAAAAAAATTGTCATTCTATACTAATTTTCTTATAGGATGTACAAAAAATTTCTACTCTTCCTCTCTTTTTGTGTAAGAAAAAAGACGAAAAATCTATAATATCATACTATCAATCTATATCTAAAATTGGAATAATGTCATTTGATGAATTTTATAAAACCCAATCATAGTTTGAAAGTGCAATGGGTGGTAAACATCTAAACATGTATCCTTATAATGTTTCTTATAATGTTTCTTTGAATGACAATATTGTTAATGACCACGTAATCTTAGTCAAATTAAGAATATCATTAGTTTATAACATAACTATAATTATAAAATGGTTATGATATTTCAAAATTTTCCATTCTCATGGTGTTTTAAAATTGGCAAAAGTAAATAGATATTGTAAATATTTTTATGGTATAAAGTCAAAATGCTTAAATTCATTAGTTTTTTGCTTTGTATACATTCTCGATATTCATAAGCAAAGAAAACTTTAAGAAAGGAATATCATATTTAGAATCCCAATTCTCCTAACTGTAACAAAACAACTTAGTGGACTAATATAATGACTTAAAACCCTATTCTCACACACAAAGAATGATAGCAACCCTAAACAATAAGTACATATGTATTAGGATGACAACAATGACAAGAATATGTAGCACTAAGTATGATGGCATGCCAGATGTCTTTAGCCAAAATGATATACATTGCTAGAGTGGACCTAAGTGTGGATATATTATAAGGAATAGAAATAGACATTTTCATTTAGATAAAGGTAATTATTTTCTTTGATATTTATTAATGAATGTGTTGGGTTCTTATGTATGTTACACTATAATAAAAAGATAGGTTGTTATCTTTCTTTGATTGACATCATCTTTACTTCAGAATTCATGTACTAATTTTTATTCCATCCACATTTCCAGGGACCCATCTTATTTATATTCATTAGCTTATCCTTAAATAAGGTATATCCAATAACAGGAAAGTTTTTCCTTCATTATCACTTAGATCGGATATATGCATTTTGAATGTAGGTCAACAAATAAACTAAGCTGGAAAATATGCAAAAGAAAACTAATTTTTGATTAAATATTGTTATTTATTATGTACATAATACATAACCACATATAACAAAATAAATTTTACAATTGTTGGCTCTTGGATTCCTTTTACGGTCTGCTTGGTACACGGTGAATGGAGGGAAGGAGAAGGGAGGGGAAATGACTAAAGTTGTTTGGTTGCACATGGTGGAGGGGAATGAAGGGGAATGAAGGGGAAAGAATCAAGTGTATTTCCATCCACTCTTCTCCCCACCAAATCAGAGTGGAGACAAGGGTAAGGGAAAAGATTTGGCGGAAAATTTATTTAAAGTGTGGATAGAAAAATGAAATGTGGAGGGAAAATTTAAATAATATGGCGAGAAATACGTGTATCCCACTAAGTGAGGTGAGAGAATTGTAGCGCACAATTTAAAATATTGGGGGGGGGATTTTGAGGAAAAAATAATAATAAAAAATAGAATAAATTTTGGCACACAATTTAGAAGAAATCTTTAAAAGTTTTAAAAAATATTATTAGAGAATACATAAAATTTGAGATAAATAAAATTACAAACATAATAACATAAGGAAAATAAAAAATAGAGAGAATTATTGAAGAAAGTGGAGGAAACTCTCAAGTTGTGGAGAGAACTTAAATAAATGGAGGAAAAATTATAAATACGGAGGGAACTACACGTACAACCACAATGGCTATAAAAAGAGAAGTGGTAAAATATATCTTGAGATAAAATATATATTATGCATCATCCAGATATGTTGGCTTCTTTTTATTTCCCCTTAGAAGACGGTTATGAATTATTAATAGATATGTTGTAAAACAACTAAAATGTAGAATTCAATTATATTAGACATGAGAAATGCATCTTCTTCATTAACAAAACAATTATATGAATAATTTTGTTTTGATCACGAGACACATAAATTTAATTTATCTTGTTTTTTCATGTATTAATATGTGTGTGGTGTATGTACCATTTTGCGACAATATGGCTTGTTAAAAAAGTGACATATTTTTATGTCTTTTATCTTCTCTCCCTTTCCCCTCCCATGCTAACCAAACAGACTAAAATAAGTGTCCCCTCCCCTCCCCTCCCTTCCCATTCCCTCCCCTCCCCTCCCCTTCCTTTCATACACCACGTACCAAACATAACACTAAGCATGTTGTTGAACTCATTCTTAGTTATTAAATTAGTCATTATAAATTTATAATCCATCCATGTTATAAAAAAACTATGATATGTTTTCTTTCATTCATCAAGCATTATTTTTTTTGTTATAATGTTGTATTACAACTTCCCTAGAAACAATTACAAAGAGATTCATCTCATTTTAGTGCAATGACCTATTTTAACCACTTCTTTTTTTGTTTTCTCGCCCTCTACATCGTCAAAATCTTAAATAAGTAGAGAATGTTTGATTCTCACATTGATTCCCACATATGTATGCTTCTTCATGATAGGTAAAGTAGAGTGTTTAATTAAAAATTATAAGAATAAGTTATCCTTATTTTCCAATGTCACATAATGTTTCAAAAAAAAGAGAAAAGAATCTTTTGTATAGCATCAACTAGATATATTGAAGGAGAATGACTTCAAATATTATTTTATGAAATATAATGAGGTCATGATGGATAGTCAACAACGACTTGGTAGTGCTACATTAAAATAATATTTTTTGTTTAGAAAAATTTCATGTGGCATTTTATACACTAAAAAATTCTCAGATATAAGTTTGTATTGGATTAAACTAAAAATTTAAAAAGCCTATTTATTGAACTATATTCACATGCCATTTTGAAATTTTTGTAAACCATAATTGAATACTTGTAGTATAGAATACATATATATATTATGTCTAAATTGGTTGTATAGAGAGATACATATTTTATTTTATGGTATGCTCTTAGTAGAAAAACAAGTATCTGTTTAATCATATCATGTATATTTTTAGGTTATTTTTTGGATATGTACCCAGTGAGGAAAAAATACTTCAACTAAGAGTAAAAAAATTGAATAGCTTTATTGTCAATCATAATACGTGCAAAGCACGTGCTATTTACTAGTCCATAATGATGTACAGTAGAAAATGTGCAGAAATTTCAGAGTTAAACATGGTTTAGAGAAGGAAAAGCTAAGCAATCCCAAGGTGTAACTAAAGGAAGGTAGAATTCCGACTTCAGGACGAAATCCCACTTCTACAGTTGCTCCAAACCGGATAAACTTCCCTCCCGAGAAGCTTTGTGGAGTGAAAAGCTATGTTGCACCTTGGAGAAGAAGCTTGGAGAAGAAGAGAGGAAGAATGGGGTTTCTTTGGCAAGAAACCACCTCCTTTCCCCTCAAAATCACCCTCCTATGCTCTAGGCTTTCTCTAGGATGAGAGAACTTCCGCAAATGACTGGGCCTAACCACCCATTAAGTTCCCACTTCGTTTTAAACAAAAACTCGTATTTTTAAAAATGCTGAAACTGCCAGGTGCACGTCGTGCACCCAAAGTGCACGCCGTGTAACTTTCCAAAAACTTTCAATTTTCTCCAGAATGCACTGTGCACGGCGTGTGCTGAAGAAATGCAGGCCGTGCAACTTTCCAGAGACTTTTAACTCCTAGTTGCATGGCGTGCGATGAAGAAATGCACGTCGTGCAACTTTCCAGAAATGTTCAGCTCCCAGGTGCACGCCGTGCAATTGTGTGCACGCCATGCAACTTTTCAGAAACTTTGGTTTGCTTGACGCTCCCAGGTGCATGGCTTGTATTTTTTGGTGCACGGCGTGTACTTAGCTGTTCTAGGTTGTTGTGTATTCTGCTCATAAATTTCAGCGTGTAGGTCTGAATTACATGTTGTAAAAAGTGGTATTTGCGTAATTTTGAACCCCAGAACATGTAGATACTTGAGGAGTGATCCAATAAGAGATAATATGATATATTACTCATCATTTCATTGCAAAATATAGTACCTACAATTCAAACCATGAGACAAGTAAGAATAGCTAAAAATATAGAATCTAGCATGAATTAGAGTGATAATTGAGTCAAAACAACATGGATATGAAACCAAACATGATCCAAAAGATGATATGATTTGTGCACATCAAATCCCCCTTATCTTAAACCATTGCTTGTCCTAAAAAAAAGAGCATAGAAACATAAATGAAGAATTGTCAAGTTCATGAATAGATCAAATAAAATGAAAGATGTGTATAAGACCAAACCAACCATGATCAAAATGTTTATTCTCATAGCCATCAATTCAACTTAATCACACAAGAAAGAGATTTTTACTTCAGCAGGGGTTGTCATAAATAAATGAATCAATCAATTAAACAACACTAAGTAGAATTTGGATAACCAAGCCAAACAATTAGTGGATGTGCAACTCAAACTCTCAACTATTAAGGATACAAATGATGAAATCTTAGTTAAAATTGAAAATTTTAGATGTACTCTCCTTCTTTCCCAAAATTGATATGAAAATGGATTATGGGTTCCGACACTCGGCTGCTAATGTAGACTTATGCACACGTGTAATGTCGGTTGGGGTATTTTACCCTCTTTTAAGACATACCACTGATAACACCAAATTTTGTGATGTTTTTTCCTTGTTTTCTGTTATCAAAACTGCCCTTTTCTACTATTTTCCTCTCTTTTATTAGCATTTTCACAATAATTAGCTAAGCAATGCTCTTAGTATAATTTTCCCATCTTTTACAGAGTTTTTCCTCATTTTGGTGCAATAAGGCCGTCCCGGCCCATGAATAAATCCAAGTCTACTTTCGGCCTTCCTGACGCCCGATACAACCCCTGCTCGACAGGGTAAAATGACGTAATGACGCATGATAAAGTGATGTCGTGCAAGAAGAAGCTGGCGGACGACACACCCTCTACCTGACAGGGAGCCCAGCTCGCCTCGACAACCAAGCTTGTCGGGCGACACAGCCACCCACCGGCAGGCGCACCACCCATCACGACCGATAGCTGACACCATCTACGTCGAGCAACATCTTTGTATCGGCCCGTCCCACGACTGGTGCTTAAGGTGGCCACGTGGCGCTTCGAGCACCGTGTCTTCTCCCCAACCGGCTGACTATAAATAGCAGCTACAGGAAGACGAAATGACAACTCTTGGAGAGTTCAGACAAAGTGAGAGCTTAGTTCGGACGGTTGGGAGCCCAGAGCAACCTTCGGAGGAAACTATGAGAGCAAGCATATCGTGCCCCAGTGTTTGTGTCGGGCGACACTAGGTGAGCTTTTCCTCATCCCGAGAGGGAGGGGATGGTTCACTTAGGACTGTCCCGAGCGACACTGAAGGTCGATATCGACCACCGTAGATGAGCGATGCGAGCGCCGACGGTAGAGTGTGTCGCTCCTCACCCGACACAATATCGAACCCGATACGCTCCGCCCGTCATGTGTGTCGCCCGAGAGGATGTGCCACCCGACTTGAGCATATCGGCCAGGGTCCTTGAACGATACAGTCTCGTGTAGTGTGTGTCGCCCAAGAGGGTGTGCCGCCCGACACAGTTGTATCGGGCTAGGCCCCTGATCGATATCGGGCAGGGAGAGTCGCTTAGTCTGTCGACCCTCTACATCAAGAGGGCGACATAGTTTTAATTCTATTATTTAATTTTGTTATTTAATTCTTTATTACATGCAATGTATTAAGACCCTTCAATGTTTATGGAAATGGGATAATTTAATTACTTGTTGCTCTATGCTTGGTACATATGATTGGATGACTGCTATGTTTAATATCTGAGCGCTAGCTTGCATGATTTGGATCACATTTTGATTAGCTACCGAACCGTATTTTCCCGCCGCAACAACTTCGAGAGTCGTGTTGCGGCTCTAGCGTTTGGTCCGACTCTGGAGTATGAGAGTGCCCAGAACGGAGCTGTTTTCAGTGACATTCCACTCTAACTTAAGGCCAGCAACCTCGAGAGGGGTGTTGGTGCTGGGATAGAGGTACCCGATCTGAGAGGAGGGTACATGATGTTATTGCTACTGCTTGTTTTACTGTAGTCTTATCCTTCATACTCTGCTTTGGGTCTTGTTTTATTCTACCATTTCTGTTGCATGAAAACCCCTAAAAATTGCTAATTGATAAAATCTTAAATCTCTCTTGTACCTCTAGTTGGAAATAGTTTTTCCTATTTTGTTTGTGACACCTAGTTGATTCCCTTTTGGGAATTTTATCATCTTTTAATATCTGCCAGAGTGTAGCGTGTCGATTTAGGATTCTCAACACTGCCCCCTTGTCCCTGTGTTCAATCCCGTATGACTACTTCGACCCCGTAAACAAAGTTGTGGGGGCCTTAGAAGGATTCAGGTTTATAAATGTTAAAGCTCGACCACCCCGAGTCCACCTCCACTTTTGGACGCGAGATCCGAGGGCCGTCAACTTTATGGCGCCGTTGTCAGGGACAAGGCAATAGAGGTATTGTAGAAGAACCTGAATCCACTAACTACACTCTTGTGCCTCAATCTTAGAAATGAGCTTGACAGCATTGTCTTTCCCTTTTGTTTTTCTTATTTGCTATTTCTTACCCAATGATAATTCAGTTTTCTGAACATTGATTTTTATGCCTTTTTAGGAACTCTCAAGAACCGTGACGAATCCCGCCAGGCCTTGATAACCATGTCTCACCATGAGCAGTCCCTTTCTGAGAGTGAATGTCAGCGTCAAGGTGAGAGGGCAAGCCAGCCTAACCCGTTTGGTCAGCTCTCTGCCTATATAAGGAGACAGGATGCCATCATCAGCCAACTGGTGCGGGAGATGCTATCTAACCCTAGAGCGCTGGGTCAATGCAGTGCCAGATGTCCAGCTTGCAGATGCGACAGCACGAGGTAGATCGGCGGCTAGCCCAGATGACTTCTCTGATGGAGAATCCTGCAATAAAAGCACTCCCCCACCCTGAAACTGTCGTAATGGCAGTCCTGAGGTCTGGGAGGACGCTGGAGCGCTCTGACGAAGCCATGCCTGAGCCCGAGCAAAGGCCTGAGAGCGCGTGCCCAGCCAAAGGAGAAGAAAGACAAGCGGACGTTCAAGAGCGTGCACAAGAGTTCCCTGAGGAGCTACCTGGCAGAAGGAACACCTACGCTCCTAGGATTCTATTCCCGTACAAGCTGATAAGGGAAAATTTGAAGAAGCATCATGAGAAGTTCATGGAGTCGATCAGGAAGCTGAATCTCGAAGTGCCTTTCCTTGACGCATTGGAAGAGATGCCTATGTACGCCAAGTTCCTCAAGGACCTCATCACGAAGAAGAGAAGGGGAGGGAGGATAGAGACTGTGCATCTAGCTTCTGCCTCCTCCGCCTTCCTAAAGCCCAACATACCAAACAAGAGAAGGGACCCCAGAGCGTTCACAATCCCGTTCGCCTTCAGAGACAATGTCGAGCATAAGGGCCTAGCAGATTTGGGGGCAAGCATCAGCCTTATGCCCCCGAGTTTCACGCAAAGGGTGGGCCTGACAGACATGGTTCAAACCAACATGTGGATTGAGTTGTCTGACCACACCTTTAAGAGACCCATGGGCATTGTCGAAGATGTGCCGATAAAGGTTGGCAACTTCTTCATCCCTTGCGATATAGTCATCGTAGATACATCTGAAGACCCCAGTTGTCCGGTCATCTTTGGACGCCCCTTCTTGGCAATTGGGAGAGCGTTGATAGATGTCTCCGAGGGGATGATCACTCTAAGGGTCGGAATCGACCACTTAGACTTCAAGTTGAAAGATATCATGAGGAGTCTGTCCCTGTTTGAATCAGCCTATTTCGCAGATAGCTACAATAAGTTCTGCGAGGAGATAGAGGAAGATAGTCGGACCATAGACCCCCTCTTGAGGGTCATAAATGGTCAGGATCCCGACCTCGACGACCCGGAAGACGCACAACATCTCAACCTTGTCAATCTTTTCGATGAAGAGCTGCAAGAAGAGAATCAGTGGGTGGAGTCTGCGATGTATGCTTCTCTTAAAGGGGAGCCTCAGGAGAAGACACCCAGACTAAAGCTGGAATTAAAAGCCTTGCCTGAAGGCTTGAAGTACGAATTCTTAGATGAAGAGCACCGTAACCCCGTCATCGTGAATGCCAGTCTCTCAAGCAATCAGCTAGACCGACTCCTGGAGGAGTTAAAGCTCCACAGGGGGCTATAGGATACTTAGTTGATGATATCAAAGGTCTCATCCCCACCTTGTGCATGCACCGGATCAGCCTGGATGAGTCTGCCAAACCTCTGGCCCAACCCCAGAGGAAGTTGAACCAGATGCTCAAGGAGGTCGTCAAGAAAGAGGTAATAAAGCTTAGGGACGCGGGGATCATTTACCCAATTAGAGATAGCAATTGGGTAAGTCTGATCCACGTAGTGCCCAAAAAGGGCGGGATGACGGTGGTTGCGGGTGAGAAGGGCTATGAGGTGGCGGTTAGGACCATCACTGGATGGCGAATGTGTATTGATTACCGAAAGCTAAATCAAGCTACAAAGAAGGATCATTTTCCGCTCCCTTTTATTCACCAAGTTCTTGAAAGGTTAGCGCATCACAATTTCTTTTGTTTCCTTTATGGTTTTTCAGATTTCTACCAGGTACCCATCTTGTCCGACGATCAAGAGAAAACAACTTTCACCTGCCTTTACGGCACGTATGCCTTTCGAAGGATGCCCTTCAGACTCTGTAACGCCCCCGCTACCTTCCAGAGATGCATGATATCAATGTTCTCAGACTTTCTAGAAGACATCGTAGAAGTTTTCATGGACGACTTTTCCATCTATGGAAAGGACTTCGACAGCTGTCTGAAGAATCTATCTTTGGTCCTCCAAAGATGCGAGGAGAACAGCCTAGTTCTGAACTGGGAAAAGTGCCATTTCATGGTACGGGAGGGCATCGTCCTAGGACATAAGATCTCAAAGCATGGGATCGAGGTGGACGTCAGCAAAGTTGAAGCAATATCCAAGCTTCCTCCACCAAGATCTGTGACGGTAGTACGAAGCTTCCTCGGACATGCCAGATACTACCAAAGATTCATCAAGGACTTTTCAAATATTTCCAAACCACTGTCCAATCTTCTGGTAAAAGATGCTGAATTTGTTTTCTCTAACGATTGTCTCAGTGCTTTTCAGGCCCTGAAAAACGCTTTAATTTCACCACCCATCCTTCAAGCGCCAGAATGGGGTTTACCTATCGAGCTGATGTACGACGCGAGCGACTACGCGGTCGGTGCGGTCCTGGGGAAGAAAAAGGATAAAAAGCACAATGTGATCTGCTACACGAGTCGCACGCTAGACGAAGCTCAGGTGAACTACACAACGACTGAGAAGGAGATGCTAGCGATCGTCTTCATGTTTGATAAGTTTAGGTCGTATCTCATTGGGGCCAAGGTCAAAGTATACACAGATCACGGGGCTATAAAATACTTGATGCAAAACAAAGATGTGAAGCCCCGGTTGTTGAGATGGGCCTTACTTCTCCAAGAGTTCGATCATAAAATTATCGACAAGAAGGGCACAAAGAATTTGTTTGCAAACCACCTATCAAGAATCATGGCTGAGAAGCAGGGAGGACCCCCCATCAACGACAACTACATGGACGAGGCTCTCATGTTAGACAAGGTCGAGAAGAAAGCTTTCCCTGGTTTGCAGACATCTACAATTATCTTGCTTGTGGAGAATTGCCTCCTGACATCACATATTATCAAAAGAAAAGGCTCTTCGTGGATGCAAAAAACTACTACTGGGATGACCCTCTCCTATTCAGAAGATGCGCTGACAACTTATACAGGAGGTGCATCCTGGAAGAAGAAACCAAGGACATCCTAAAGGAATGCCACACCTCCCCCTATGGCGGTCACCTCGGAAGTGAAAGAACAGCTATAAAGGTACTGCAATCTGGTTTTTACTGGCCTTCCTTGTTTAAATACGTTGCACAGTTCGTGAAGGTTTGCAAAGAGTGTCAGTTTACAGGGAGCATAGGGAAGAGGAATGAAATGCCTATTGCAAGTTGGATTGTGGTGGAAATATTTGACGTTTGGGGAATCGACTACATCGGACCGTTTCCCCCATCCAGTGGGTATCAGTACATACTATTGGCAGTGGATTATGTATCGAAGTGGGTGGAAGCGGTAGCCACCCAAACCTGCGACGCCAGATCAGTTATCAAACACTTTGAGAAGACCATCTTTCCTCATTTCGGTGTGCCGCGCACAGTCATATGTGACGGAGGGATGCACATTGGAGAAAGATAGTTTGAAGCACTCATGCGCAAGTACGGAGTAAAGCACAAGATCACTACACCCTACCACCCCAGACGTCAGGGCAGGTAGAGGTTTCCAACAGACAGATCAAGCAGATCTTGGAGAAGATTGTCAGCCGAGCACGGAAAGACTGGTCCATGAAACTCGACGACGCACTTTGGGCCTACCGTACTGCTTACAAAACACCCATTGGAACCACCCCCTACCATATGATCTATGGAAAATCTTGACACTTTCCTTTGGAATTGGAACACAAGGCATTTTGGGCAATCAAGTTCCTAAATATGGACCTCGACAAAGTAGGAGAGAAGAGGTTTTTGCAGCTTCAAGAGCTCGAGGAGCTGAGAATGAATGCCTATGAAAATGCAAAAATCTACAAACAAAGGACCAAGTTGTGGCATGATGCCCATCTCAGGAGAAAAGATGTAAGCGAAGGGGACAAGGTCTTGTTATTCAAATCCTCTATTCGTCTCTTCCCTGGGAAGTTACAAACAAGGTGGTCAGGTCCATTCTTTGTGTCAAAGATATACCCCTCAGGAATGATGGAGCTCTACGACAAAGATGACCTGAACAATATCTTTCGATTAAATGGGAACAGGGTAAAAAGGTTCTATGAAGATGGCGCGTTTGTCAGGAGGGCAGAGATCAGTTTGCAAGATATGGGTATAGTTGAAAGTTGAACTAGATGATCTTACACTGGTCGAGCTGGCAACGCAAACTTCAGCGCTCCTCGGGAGGCAACCTAAATTTTTCTTTCCTATCTAGAATAGTTGCATTCTATTATTTACAAACTTTGAAGATTGTAATAAGGCCCGAGACAATACATGCGCCACATGTGTTGATTCTCTGTTTTATGGGTCATCGTTGAATTTTGCAAAATCTTTGAGGAGCAATTCTGTCTGAGGTCGGAAATTCAACCCTTAGCCGATGATGTTTTGCCCGTCAAATGCTTTTTCTCCACTTTGTTTTAGTTTTGAGCAGTAGCTCAGCCGACACGCGAGCACGCTTATATCGATCAGCAGTTCTTGGGCACCGCAAGGGCCGTTACGGTTCACATTCCCGAAGCGTCGCACGACAACATCACGAGAATAAATGCCACCTCGGGAACTGTCCGTCGCAAACGGTCGATGCGTACCCGGACTGTCTGGTTTACCCCCCCCCCCAACTGCGTTGCTTTATATATAGTCGGTTAGTTTTACCGTGCCGGGATATCACTTTTACTCTTTTACCGCAAAGTTAAACTCAGTAAGCCACTTTTGCTCTCGTGTCGTCCTGTTGAGCTTAACCCTTTCTGTCGAGCGATGGCCCCTATGAGTAAAGGTATAACCCGACATGGACATCGCCTGACAGTCTTATCGCCCAGTTAGCTTATCGCCCGACACGGATTTGGTATCGCGCGCTGTATGCCAGGTTAACGAGTTTAGTTTGATTTTCTTCTATTGCCTGACATGCTTGACGCACGATACACCGGCCGACTGCGATTGCCCGATACTCATATTGGGTGGCATGCTTTTCACGAGCAGCTTATCGGGTTTACAAGGCTCGTCGAATTTTGTATCGCCCGACACCTTTTTGTACGAATAAATGACCGATTTTGTCTGCCCGATACGCCACATCAGGCGACATGATTTCTTTGAAGATCATTGTCGGGTAGTCGCATCGACCGATACATCGTATCGGGCGGCAGGGGTGTGTCGGCCGATTCTTTTCGTGTCGACCTATCTCGTGTCGCCCGATGTTTTCTTTCGATGGGCGGCACCCAAGTTTTGATATAAGTAGTATCGTTATTTAAATTTTAACCGTTCTAACATTTTAATAATTGTTGAAGTTGATAACAGGAATGGCTCACCCAGAAGAAACCACCAGCAACAACTGTTGGGCAGAAACGTCAACAACAAAAAAAGGGGAGATTTTTCTTGATTTGGTAGCTCCAATGGAGAGTCACCTAGTCATCAGCCTGTCCCTGCGGTGGTTTAGGACCATCTCCGAAGACAGCACGAGTGTGGAAACCAAGGCCTCCGAACAAGTTCGAGGCGACCCGGTTCCGTCCTCCTAAGGGAGAGGGCCCACCCTGACTACACACTCCAGGGACTGAACAAGGGACTGATGATCAGTCCTTTTGTTCATGATCACAACGGAGATGTGGAGAAAAGTTGTGTCAGAAGTGAATTTTGAGGGTTACGCTCCTACTCAACTGCCACATCGCAGAGCGAACCCGCTAGAAAACCTCCCAATGGCATGCTGCAACTTCGTAGGAGCATATTGCAGTACATCAGCGAGCTAACCCTCACTGGATACACTTTACCTTACCCTGCCTTCCTCACCACTCTGGGACAGAGTGTGGAGTAAGTTTGGGGGGGTACCCATGTGCCAGTGAGGGAGGTATAATATTTTTAACTCTTCAAGCTTTCTACACTTAGGGGTTTCACCTTTATCTGATGTGCTCTTATAGCTTCATGTATATCTGATCTACGCATGTATGCCATATAAAAAATTTCAAAAACCTGCCCTTTACAAATTTTTGTCTCCATGCATATGTACAAAGTTGCTATTATAATAATAAAAATCTGTGGTGACTTCTTGCAAAGTTCATTTTTTTTTGCTTATTGTGATACAAGTTGTTGTTATATCTTTTTGATAATGTTGCCCCAAACAAACCAAAGATTATGTTTTGACTTACCAAAAATAATAAAATAATCTCACAAACAGCTAAGAGATGAGTATGGAGAAGGAAAAAGCTGCCCAAACAGCAAGAAATCTCTTTGTTTTCCCTTACCCAACAAAAATCCCAAAAAGAGAAAGAAGCTTTATGAGTGTGAATAAAAGCATGAGAGTTGTGCCTTATAAAAGAAAGAAAAAAATTACATACACACACTCATTTTTCCAAAAGTACCCGTCTTTAGGCATGGTAGATCCGGGGCAGTGGTACGTAGGATGTAAAATCACTGCTCTAAAGCCAACTGGTTTGGACTGTAGGGACCACTTGCCCGCTAACGGACCCTTACCTGGATGGACTGATGGAAAATGAGAGAAAACCTCAAAAGCCTTAGCCTACCCTTACACAACTTTCTGCCCCGAAAATAAATCTATTTAGTGTGTAAGCTAACTTCAGAATCATACGACAAATCTCGCCGAAGCTATAGAGAAAAACTTCACTTAAGTAAATAAGGCAAGGAACGCAAGATCTTTCGTTTGTTATGAGACAGCATTATCGTTAAGGCATCACGATTCTTGTTCTCGTTCTGTATAGAAAACAACACCAAGCAAGGAGAAGCATTCCTAAATAAAGTTTAAATATTGATTGAGGACAATCAAAACGCTAAGTTTGGGGGAGTTGATAACACCGAATTTTGTGATGTTTTTGCCTTGTTTTCTGTTATCAAAGCTGCCCTTTTCTGCTATTTTCCTCTCTTTTATTAGCATTTTCGCAATAATTAGCCAAGCAATGCTCTTAGTCTAATTTTCCCATCTTTTGCAGTGTTTTTCCTCATTTTGGTGCAATAAGGCCGTCCCGGCCCATGAATAAATCCAAGTCTACTTTCGGCCTTCCTGACGCCCGATACAACCCCTGCTCGATAGGGTAAAACGACGTAATGACGTACGACGAAGTGATGCCGCGCAAGAAGAAGATGGCGGACGACACGCCCTCTACCCGATAGGGAGCCCAGCTCGCCTCGACAACCAAGCTTGTCGGGCGACACAGCCACCCACCGGAAGGCGCGCCACCCGTCATGACCGATAGCCGACACCATCTACATCGAGCAACATCTCTGTATCGGCCTGTCCCACGACTGGTGCTTAAGGTGGCCACATGGCTCTTCGAGCACCGTGTCTTCTCCCCAACCGGCTGACTATAAATAGTAGCTACAGAAAGACAAAGTGACAACTCTTGGAGAGTTCGGACAAAATGAGAGCTTAGTTCGGACGGATGGGAGCCGAGAGCAACCTTCGGAGGAAACTGCGAGAGCAAGCATATCGTGCCCCAGTGTTCATGTCAGGCGACAGTAGGTGAGCTTTTCCTCATCCCGAAAGGGAGGGGATGGTTTACTTAGGACTGTCCCGAGCGACATTGAAGGCCGATATCGACCACCGTAGATGAGCGATGCGGGCGCCCGACGGTAGAGCGCGTCGCTCCTCGCCTGACACAATATCGAACCCGATACGCTCCGCCCGTCATGCGTGTCGCCCGAGAGGGTGTACCGCCCGACATGAGCATATCGGCCAGGGTCCTTGAACGATACAGTCCCGTGTAGTGTGTATTGCTCGAGAGGGTGTGTCTCCCGACACAGCTGTATCGGGCCAAGCCCCTGACCGATATCGGGCAGGGAGAGTCACTTAGTCTGTCGACCCTCTACATCAAGAGGGCGACATAGTTTTAATTATGTTATTTAATTCTGTTATTTAATTCTTTATTACATGCAATGTATTAAGACCCTTCAATGTTTATGGAAATGGGAGAATTTAATTACTTGTTGCTCTATGCTTGGTACATATGATAAGATGACTGCTATGTTTAATATCTGAGCGCTAGCTTGCATGATTTGGATCGCGTTTCGATTAGCTACCAAACTGTGTTTTTCCGTCGCAACAACTTCGAGATTCGTGTTGTGGCTCTAGCATTTGGTCTGACTCTAGAGTACGAGAGTGCCCGGAACGGAGCTATTTTCAGTGACATTCCACTCTAACTAAAGGCCAGCAACCTCGAGAGGGGTGTTGGTGTTGGGATAGAGGTACCCGCTCTGAGAGGAGGGGTACAGGATGTTATTGCTACCGCTTGTTTTACTATAGTCTTATCCTTCGTACTCTGCTCTGGGTCTTGTTTTATTCTACCGTTTCTGTTGCATGAAAACCCCTAAAAATTGCTAATTGATAAAATCTTATATCTCTCTTGTAACTCCAGTTGGAGATAGTTTTTCCTATTTTGTTTGTGACACCTAGTTGATTCCCTTTTGGAAATTTTATCATCTTTTCTTATCTGTCGGAGTGTAGCGTGTCGATTCTGGATTCTCAACACTGCCCCTTGTCCCTGTGTTCGACCCCGTATGACTACTTCGACCCCGTAAACAAAGTTGCGGGGGCCTTAGAAGGATTCGGGTTTATAAATATTAAAGCTCGACCACCCCGAGTTCGCCTCCACTTTTGGACGCGAGATCCGAGGGCCGTCAACCACCTAACCATCGTGGCCAGACCGGACTTACACTAGGCTAGCATGATATGTGGGCAGTTTAGCCATCTTTTATGGGGTATAAAGATGAGATAAGCCAAAAGAAATTTTAAATTTTTTCCAAAACATAGGAGAGTCAACTAAATTGCAGCATTAGCTAGATTTCATTCATTCGTTTTGAAAAATTTTCATTGGAAGAGTGGTTGAAAATGCCCTAAGAGATTGGCAAGGGCATCCCGTATTCTAAATGATGTTGTAAAGTTGATTTACTCACAAAAATTGAAACCATTACATGTTTTAATCAATCAAGGATGTAAAAGATGAATGTTCAGGCTAGAAGCATAAACCAGATTTAAGCACATGTTGATGGCCAAAAGGTTTCATTTGATTAATGCATGCCTTTTACAATTTCTCCAAATGATATTTCTCATCAAAAGAGGACAATCAGTTAAGCATAGGAGTTTTATCCACATATAAAAGATAAACCTCATATCATACTAGATTTGCCACCAGAAGAGTAGAATTCAAAACAACAGACTGAAATGTGAACACAAAACAAAAGCAAATGACAAGAAGCAAAAAACATGAAAGGGAAAAGCTAAAAGAACTAGGTTACCATCTGGTTACTCCCCCTAAGCTTTAAATCTGCAGTGTCCTCACTGCATAAATCAAACTAAAAAGGTTGCAACCGGGTACCTCATGGTGGAAACATCAAAGTCCATGGAGGACCGGTGCTCTGATTTGCAGCTGGAAATTGTTGTGCTAAAGATTGATGCCTCCTTGCAAATATGTCCTTGATTTGGGGCAAGCGAAAGAACCTATGAGTTGCAACAAGAATAGTCTTTTGTATGTCAATACTATTTGTCTTTTCATTCTCCTTTTTAGCATCATCAAAATATGAGTTGCAAAGAGTGTTCTCATTATAAAGCAATGTGTCATCTAGACTGTGAGGAGGAAAGACATGTGGCTTGCTTGAAGAATTAGCAGAAAATATGCAGAAATTTTAGAGTTAAACATGGTTTAGAGAAGGAAAATCTAAGCAATCCCAAGGTGTAACCAAAGGAAGTTAGAATTCCGACTTGAGGACGAAATCCCACTTCTACAGCTGCTCCAAACTGGACAAACTTCCCTCCTGAGAAGCTTTGTGGAGTGAAAAGCTCTGTTGCACCTTGGAGAAGAAGCTTGGAGTAGAAGAGAGGAAGAATGGGGTTTCTTTGGCAAGAAACCACCTCCTTTCCCCTCAAAATCACCCTCCTATGCTCTAGGCTTTCTCTAGGATGAGAGAACTTCCGCAAATGACCGGGCCTAACCGCCCATTAAGTTCCCACTTCGTTTTAAACAAAAACTCATATTTTTCAAAATGCTAAAACTGCCAGGTGCACGTCGTGCACCCAAAGTGCACGCCGTGTAACTTTCTAAAAACTTTCAATTTTCTTCAGAATGCATTGTGCACGGCGTGCGCTGAAGAAATGTAGGCCGTGCAACTTTCCAGAGACTTTTAACTCCCAGTTGCATGGCGTGCGATGAAGAAATGCACGTCGTGCAACTTTCCAGAAACGTTTAGCTCCCAGGTGCACGCCGTGCAACTTTCCATAAACTTTGGTCTGCTTGACACTCCCAGGTGCACGGCGTGCATTTTTGGTGCACGGCTTGCACTTTTGGTGCACGGCGTGCACTTGGCTGTTCTAGGCTGTTGTGTATTCTGCTCATAACTTTCAGCGTGTAGGTCCGAATTACATGCTGTAAAAAGTGGTATTTGCATAATTCCGAACCCCAGAACATGTAGATACTTGAGGAGTAATCCAATAAAATATAATATGATATATTCCTCATCATTTCAGTGCAAAATATAGTACCTACAATCCAAACCATGAGACAAGTAAGAATAGCTAAAAATATAGAATCTAGCATGAATGAGAGTGATAATTGAGTCAAAACAACATGGATATGAAACCAAACATGATCCAAAAGATGATATGATTTGTGCACATCAGTTCCCTATTGATTAGTCTTCCATTTTTCCTATATTATATTTTGAGACAAACTTGAAAAATGATATTGGCCATTATGACTACCCATATTTTGATGATGATAATGTTAATAATGTTGATAATGTTGATATTGAGTGCAAGCAACCTCCTCATTTAGAGGGTGGAACTTGTACATTGAACTCCTTCCTCATATAGAGAGAAGGAGCCTAGTGACCTCCCCCATCGTGTTGGGGTGACAGAGCCACACAAAATATATAAGTATGCTTCTCAAATCGGCATAATGGGAACTCATAATAAAAATTTAATTGTTCCAGATAAACATCTTGTCGAAAAAATATTAGATTTGGAAAATCTCTTATTATACTTCTTGAATATAATTCCTTCCAAGTGTACTATTTTGCCATAAATTGTTTAACTTTATTTTGATTACGTGTTGTGCAATTGCATGATTGTGTCTTGATTTTCTTGACTTTAGGCAAAACAAATGGAAATGGACTAGATCACTTCCGCACTCAATATAATCTGATGAAAAGGATAAATATGCAATGTCTCCTATTTTGGGTTAGTTTGTTATTTAAATCTCCTATTTATGTGTTTGCTATTTCTTATTGTATATGCTAATGTGTGAGATCCTTTTGGGCCAGTCAGGGATGGGCGCTTCAATCCTTTTATCATTATCTTGGAAGTGGGATTGGGATTTGGGTAAGAACAGTTTTGTGATAGCAAGGTACAAGTGAATAAATTTCCTAAACATGTTGACCCCAAGGTTTTGAGGATGTTACAGCCATGCTTCAATAGTAGAACGGGTGTGGTTGTATCTTAGTGTATATGATGTGATAGAGAAATTGTACCTCATATGTTGAGTTTGTATACCCTATTCACTAGTGTCATGACCTATATACCAAAGTGAACTAGGTTGTTTTGTAGTTGGGCTCTATATGTCACTGCGGAAGACTCAACTGACTGAGAGAGGAGGAGATCAAAGGAATCCAGCTCTCCTAGATCTTGTATGGAAGTGTTTTCAACTTAGCAGTGGACAATTGGAGTGTGAGTGGTATAACTCGACCCCTCAAGGATTAATTAAAAGACGTAATACAACTGTATAGTATATCTTGTTAGGCTTAAACATGATTCACATTGGATGTTACCCTTGCCTTGTTTTTATTGTTGCTTAGTTGTTATATAATTCAGTAAGAAAAATCAACTATTACACATGTTCTTCATATTTCTTATAAAACCATATGACGATCTACTTATCTTTTAGAGTATCTCAATCAGCTTAACTTTTGTAATTAGTGTTAAATATTCATTTAGTTGAATCTTCTCTAAATGCTTGATCTGCTAGAATAATACATATTGTTATAGCAATAACTACTTGTGAGAGTTACATCTCTCGTTGGGACATTGGTCTCGCCTCGTAGGTTTTCACACCTTTTTAGGTGGTCGTCAGTGTTGTGGTAGAGATTGTGCTATTTAGGAAGAGCATCTTGGAGATTAGTAGAAGCAGAAGGTTGCATTGTTGGTTGACATAGTAGAGTCCTATGTGTCATCCATGTACTCTCAGGCTTGAGAAGGGATGTGTTTTCTCATAGATGTTGTATCATAATATGTTTTTTGGAAGTATGCCTTTGTTGTATATGTGGCTTGTATATTTGAACATATTTCTTTTGTAACAAGTGAGTGACAAATGGCCATTGTACATATGTGAATATTTGGTATGGTATGTGATATGTTACTGGTTGTGAACCTTGATGTAATATGTTTCTGAGCATTGATTGTTGTATAAGATCAATTACAATATACCCGCATTTATGTCTATGTGGTTTTTTAGTTGTTGATCATGTTTGGGTTTTGAGTAATCTCACTTGTTTTGGTGTTGAGGTGCCACATAACCCCTTTATCGACATGGTCTTCCTTATCTTGACAACTCAAGTAGGATGCCCAACCTTGGATCCTTATCTAGAGAATTTAGGAAGGTGCACAAGGTTTGTATAATGGAGTTTCTATATTATGTTACAAGTTATATAACAATGACAGGAGGCAAATATCAAGTATAATACTAGAATACTACATGGAAATATTTTAGCAAGTATACAAGCATACATATGTATTACATTTTAAGCAAGAAAGCCACAATCATATAATTATTAAAGCCCATACCTAATATAGATATTTCATAACCTAACTCATTCTTGACTATCTACCCATAAGAAACACTTGAATAAGCACAAAATTACATAGATGTATTAGATTCTCCTCATTAACCCTAACTAGCTCCATTTTAGGGTTTTGGTCAACTTAGATTCCAAATTGGTTATTAGTATATTAGATGATCGTTTACTAATTTAGAGATCCTCATGAAGGTGTGGTTCAAGTTTCATGTCATTTTTATGTTGCATATATTGTATATGGTCAGTACAAGGTTTATGCTACTTATTTCCATTTCAAGGTCAAAGAACTCATAATAGGGTAAACAAGTAAAGGTTAGTCAAGACATGAGGATCATTCATTAATTATATAAGCAATATTAGGTCATAAGAAACACATACCAATATAGGTGGATGTCCCCTATGGTGTAGAAATCATATTCCCAACCTTGGGTATCCACATTTAATCATAGATGCAACCATCAACATAGTTTGTATTCTATTAAGAGTCAACATAAGACTATGGTGGACATCAATAGAAATGTGATAAATAACAATAGAATCAACTCTAATTTGAGAGGGAAGAGCCTAACAATAGGATGCATATCGAGATTAGGTTACAAGCAACGTAAACTAGTCATACATGTCATAGTAGGTCACCACTGTGGGCTTAGAGTCACATGTAACATCATGATATATTAGATGGAGATCATTAATCATTAGTGTCTCCAAAAGTCATAAGGATATTAATTTTAAAGTTCTTTAGGCATTGAATGTCATATAGGAATGAGATTATCCAATAAGTGTATGGTACATCATTATTATGCCCAACAAGCCACATAGTGCACTAAGTCCTCAAGAGTACTTAAAAAGTGGTTAGGGCTCTCAAATCATTCAAGACTAACAAATTTCTATTAATTTGATGATTGTAAGTATCAAGTAGAAATAATGCCCATGCTTTATCACTAAGATGCATTGATTACATTCAAAAGACTGAAGTTATCATCTTTTAAAAAAAATCTAGGAACAAAGAAAGGAACTAGGGTCTGGAGTCATGCACATTGTGTAAGTCTTGTCGAGCTAATCGATTTGGTATATAATTTTATACATATTGGCCCTAGGATGAGGGAGTTATCATTTCTCAAATATTTAGATCACAAGAAAGAGAAATGAAGATAGTGTGTTACATTTAATTGATGTAACCATTCCTGTCTTTGGATGTCGATCGGGTGGCTCACATCACATCGGGACTCCTCGCCTTGTGCAGACTCTCAAGCGCCTATCTAATTGTTGAAAGTGGTCGCAACCCACTCGCCATCACTGTGCACATTCAATAGTTGTGTGTGGGTGTTTTGTCATGACAGTCGGTCGCTCACAACTGGCTGCATTTCATCCAGCGACTTAGTCGTTGCATTGTACCCTTAATCTGATGGGCCTGAGTCATTGTCCCCAAACGACCATCCCACATCGATAGTGATGGTTGGAGGGACAGAGCAGGCCAGAGCTCCCTGGAACTGGTAGAGTGGGCACCCTAGGTCTCTAAGGAATTGTCTCCTAGCCATGGGGAAGCTCCATGATGAATGCATATTCATCATGATTTCACATGCCATCTTTGGCCCATTTTTGCTTTAATACTTTCACTTTCATCTCCTAAATCTTAAAATATGCAAATTTGCTTATTTGGTTGAATTATTGAGTTTATTGACTAAGGTATATATTGATTTCATGCAGGTCACAATTATGTCATCTGGGCCCACCTTCACTCAAGACCCTCTCATCAACCCTAAATCCATCTTCATCATCATCATCCTTCAACCTTCACCTTCCATCAATGACAACCATCACCACCTTGTTGTGCTTCACCTTCCACCTCCATCAACCATCCCCTTATTTCTTCATCCAAGTCAAACCCTAATAGTGGGACCCACCCACTAGTGTTGGTTCCACCTTTCTCATCCTAAAAAATTTCATCACAACCTGCCTCCTAACAATCTCCACCATCCTCACGGTTTGCCACCATCAACCCTCCAAACGGTCTCAAGACCAAATGGAGCTCTCTCGAACTCAAGACCGCGAGCATCCAACACCGTCCGATCGAGAATCGATGCCTCCTATTCATCCATCCACTCTGTCTCATCTTAACGGTCTTGCACCCTTGCATACACCTCCTTCTCACACTCTCAAGACCGTGAGAGACCTCATGATCACCTAGACCACATGGACACCCTCATGATCCCAGACCGCTTGGAACACCTGCTTCCTCCGTCGGTGTCCTTCTCACCGTCAATAGAAGATCGCCACCTCAACATCACATGCAACCCTATTCCTCTGCACCTGCAACCTCGAATGGCCACAAAACCTCCTTGTTGTTGTCATCGTCGCCTTCACCTGCTCATCTCCTCGCGATTTTGTTCCACCTACACACATGTTTCTCTCATACTACCCACATGCAACCCTAAAACATATGCACCTCTTGGACCTCCAGACCACGAGACCTACTTCCTCCACATCGTAGACCGCCCATCTCACCTTATCCACCTGACCACTTGCCACCTTTGTCGCGCCGATCGCACCCTCATGGTCTCAAGACCGTGAGAACACTCACAGTTTCAGGACTACGAGAAGGGCAGTAACCCTCAAAACCGTGTGAAGCGGAAGACTGCAAAGAGGAAAAAAGATCGAAGACTGATTGACGTCGTAGACTGATTGGCATCAGAGACCGCATGGACTTGAAGACTGTGACAATGGAGAAGTGAAGACCAGTCTGACTGGCGCTAAAGATCAAGCGATCTCCAAACTGTGAGAAGGTGAGACTGCGTGAAGAGGA
Source organism: Alisma plantago-aquatica (assembly GCA_963693085.1). Lineage (NCBI taxonomy): Eukaryota > Viridiplantae > Streptophyta > Magnoliopsida > Alismatales > Alismataceae > Alisma > Alisma plantago-aquatica. Next base: position 360,788,094 of record OY856412.1, read on the forward strand.
GAACATTGATCTGAGATCGTGTGGCTGCTGGATCTCCTAAGATTGTGAATGCATCAAGACCGAGAGAAGCCTCTCGGTTTCCCAAACCGAGAAGGTTGTAAACAGTTTCAAAACCATTTAGTACATATATTCCAAAATCATGGAGGACTCCAGGAGAATATATAAATAGAACCTCATGGGTCCTCATTTGAGGGGGGATCTGAGATGCTGCCAGGCTACCTGAGCACAAGCCCAACCCCTAGAAAGGGATCCCGATCCATCACTCTTCTCCATGATCCATCTACGTGTATCCACGCCACATACACATTCAAAGGTTGCCCCTCCTATTGTGAGAAAGAACGACGAGAAGAGAAGGAAGGTGGAGAGAGAAGGTATGCCCCGTCTATCATGGTGTCCCTCGCTCCTTGTCCAGACCTGCTCTGACATGGCATAGAAAATTGTATCTTCACCAAACTGTGACTATCTTCTGCATCATGCTCATGGTGAAATCTTCCCTCTCTCTTGTTCTTTTTGTTCCTCACATCATGAGAGAGTAGTTCCTTTTCACTCGAGTGAGGGGACTAGCCCCACTTCCCATGTTTTCATGTATTTTCATTTAAACATTCCATGCCATGTATGCAACTTTTCATTCCATTGTTAATCATCTATGTTTTCTTATAGATTAATCAACTGATTGATTCAATCTTGTTCTTTCATATGTTGTGAGAACTTTTATATGTAGGATATAATGTCAATTAATGTGGTTGACTCCCTGACTAGAAATAGAATGGGATTCCCTGAGATCGTAAGTGAATGATCTATGAGGGGACGAGCCATCTAGCCCACAATGACACTTTTGTGTGCCTAACGCATGTATAGGGGGCCCGCAACTTTAGTTGGATATTTGTATCTTCGGTGCCATAAGTGCATGATCTAGATGGTGATGAGAAATTTGATGCCTAAGATGATGCTTATGCGAACCTAAACATCCTTCCGGGAGGGTTCCCCACATATCTATTTGGACAGTTAGATCTTGCCTGGATGTTTGGTGTTAGGATGTGTTTGCATGTGCAGCAATGGTGAAACCCGAGACCACCCCAGTGATCCCCATCATGAATATAGATTCAACTTTAATTTTGTACTCTACTTTTCTTGCATTTAGTTTAGTTAAACTCAAATCAGCCCTTGTTCTAAATATTAGCCTTACTTGAACTAGACTAGACTAGCAACGATTCTTAAAAATGTTGTCCCTTGGGATTTGATCCTTAACTATACTGCGATAAGACCTGTCCGCTTGTGGGTGGTATTATTGCACAAGTTTTGGTTAAAAAATCTCTGGGACTTCAACCCCGAGAGAATTTGTTAGTGCAATAATAGACCACGTCAAATTCTGGCATCATTGTCAGGTACAACGGAATCAGTTAGTCAAATCTAGTTCTTTTGAGGCTAATCTAGGATTTTCTTTTTCTTTTGATAAAATCGATCATCTACTTGAATTTAGTTCTACTCCATCAATCTTACTTCTGAAAGATCTTTCCAGCCGAGGTACCCCCAAAGACTAGTGCATGCACCGCTCGAATAGTTTCAGACTCTCTTCTAGATTTGATCCTGAGATAGATAGAACTTTTTGTTGTCAGAACAGAGAGAACCAAGCAAGGATGGATCAAGTGGAGGAAATAGGTTGAAGGGTAGCTCAAGCCCTTAATGCACAAAGAGAAAGGCTTATGCATGAAGCCCGAGCTACAATTCAAGAAGAAATCCAAGCAGCACAAGCAGCAGTCCACGCAACAAAACTGCAAAAGGACCTTAGAGAGTTCTCCATTCCTAATGTTGCTGATGTTCATCACCCATTACAACCTCCTCCCATCAATGCTCCAAACTTTGAGATCCGAGCACATTGGATCACCTTGCTTCAAAATAGCCCATTTTATGGCAAGCAAGAGAAGATAGTCAAGAACATCTTCTAAGGTTTATTGATCTATATGCCATGACAAAGCAAAATGGAGTATCCGAAGATGCCATCCAACTCCATCTCTATAAGTATTCTCTTGCTGATAGAGCCATAAGTTGGTACAATTCCTTGCAATGCGAACCCATCACCACCTGGGAACAACTTCAAAATGTCTTCCTGGTGAAATTTTACCCTCCTTCTCTCACCTATGAAATCAGGGGATGTATAACTCAAGTCACTCAGGTCCCTGGAGAATCCCTAGTTGAAGCATGGGAAAGATACAAAGAGCTTCTATGCAAGTGTCCACACCATGGAATTCCTAAGAATCAAATCAATAAGATCTTCTATAGGGGTGTGGATGACAAAATCAAAAGTTTCTTAGACTCCTCATCTGGAGGAAACTTCATGCGTCAGAGTTATGACAGCGCATGGAAGGTTGTCACCCTTGGAGCTTAAAATCAAGCTAATTGGGGTAATCTGTTGGTAAAGGAGTGTTGAAGGAAGCTATGGCTAAAACTATTCCTGAGTACAAGTCTATCGTTGAATCCCTCAAGCTCCTAGTGGCTGAGAAAGACCATCTTGAATCATCTCTTGATGCCTATGAAAGAGGAAGTTCACTCCCACAACAATAAGAACAAATCAAGTCAGCTTCATTGTTCTATGAAGCATGTAAATGCACTGATCATTCTATGCTAGCCTACAATGTTCTCTATGATGTTGTTCAAAGCAACATTTATGGGCAAGGAGATAATAGTCAAATGGAAAATCTTAATGTTGTCAACACCATCCCTAGTCAAGGATATTACAATCTGAATCAGAACAGGAACCATCCTGGTTTTCAAAATGGTAATCCTTCAGGAACAGAAAACTCCTAGCAACTTAGTTCAAACAACCAACAATGAGTTCCACCGGGATTCCAGTACAATCAACAACAAAACTTCATAAATCAAGGAAACTTTAGAGGTAACTTCCCGAATAGGAACTACAACAATTATCAAAACAATTCTTAGTTCTAGAATCCAAACCAAGTCCCTTATCAATACCAATGACAGAAAGCCAGTCTCATCTCTCTGGATGACAAGCTGAAAGCCATTAAGAAGATGTTGCAGTCGTGACAGACTATGATAGCTAACCAGTAAGTCCATCAGAAGGCCATTGAATCCCAACTAGCTCAACTTGCAGCTAGCATGAAGCCACCTGTTGGAACCTTTGTTGGCCAACCAGAGAACAATCTTAAGCACCCTAAGCAATTGAAAGTTGTCACCACCAGGTCTGGAAAAGACTATTTTGATCCTCCTGTCAAGTCACATGTGGTTATTATAGATGAGGATGACTTTGTGGTTGTCCAAGATTCTCCAACACCTGAATATCAACTAAAAAGGGCAGTAACTACTGATAAAATGGACAAGGCAAGTTCTGAAGAATCTACCACTATAAAAGTTGAAGAAACACATGAGCCAGACGTTCCAGTGTACAAGCCTCACCCTCCTTTCCCAGCTCGTTTGAGGTAGACAAAGTTTGACACTCGATTCAACAAGTTCAAAGTAGCTCTAAAGAAACTCCATGTTGATATACCCTTTCTAGATGTGTTGGTTGAGATACCAGCTTGGACAAAGTACTTGTGAAAGACTAGATTTTTGGTTTAATTTGGAGGATGAAATATCTTTTAAGGTGTGTAGGATGTGATGGAGTGGACTTTTGGAATCCTTAAATGTCCAATGACATATTGGAATTTATATGTTGAGTTGTTTGAGAGTTTCAAGTGTTTTGGTAAAGTTTGATTATTGATTGAAGGTATATAATGATTTGGATCCATTAGTTTTTGAGGAATTTAATTAGATGATCAAATAGTTGAGTTTTATCACGGAATTCGAGTAGAATGTACCCTGAGAGGTATTAAATCTATGGTTAAAGTTTGGTGGCCATTGGAGTTTTTTTGTATGGAGTTATTTAGGTTTAAATACCATGTAATAATATGATTGTTGGTGATATAATGTGTGTATTGAAGTAGATTATTAATAAAATATGGAATATATAGCTTAAGTTGCCAATCTGATAGGGTGTCACTCAACATAGACTTGAATCAGCCACAGATTGGTTGTGTGGCCTCCTGTTAACCTTTGGATCTGAAGAATAGTCGGCTGACAATCCTCTCCCACCCTGTAGTTATGTAGTTGACGTGAGGAGGTGAGTGATCCTCCATTAAGGCACGACCGATGATCGTGGGGTGAATGGGGTGGGGGACTAGTCAGTTTCCTTTGGATGACTGAGATCTATAGTCCAGGTGTTCGTTTCAGGTGTTAGCCAAATAAATGTGGGAGATAAACAAAGCACCCCCCGATCACGATGGAGGAGGGCAGTGCTTATGAACCCAAGGACTCCAAGTCGATCCCTCGTTGGGTCTCTCAGCCGCAGCGGTTGTCAGTGCCTGAGACGTGATGAGGATCGTCATGGAAGGCAGCATCTAGAATGGTCGCCAGAGAGGAGAAGGAGCTCTACTTTTTTGATCGGTCGCCAGCATGGATCCCTGGAGGCAGCGCTCCCCTTTAGCTCGGTGGCATCATTACAGGTCATGCGATAGGAGCCGACGTAGCTCGTAGAGAATAGCAATGCGAGCGGCAGCCTTGCCATAAGAGAGACCACTACGACACAGCTAGGGGAAGCATAAATCGATGGTTAGGAGGAGGCCCCGAGAGATCGCGGATCAAAGCAGCATCGATCGGGATGCCTTTTCCCTTCGTGCTCCGCCACGGCAGTGATGGCAGAGGCAGGCTACGACACAGCCACCTCGGTCAAGAGACCTAGAAACGACACTGATCACACACTAATGAGGAGGCCAATGGCAAGGAGCTAAAGGGGAGACCTGGAAAAGACACTGATCACACACCAATGAGAGGGATGCCTCGGGTATCCATTTAGTGAGGATGGCAGGAAAGGAGAAGTGAGGCAGGAGCCTTAGAGAGATGAAGACAGAGCAGAGGGGGGCCTACAGGAGTTTTGGTGGTCGACCGCAAGCAAGGAACTTCGAGCAATGAAGGGAGGCGTAATGGGCCGCAGCAACATCAAATGGCGGCAGCCAAGGAGGCAGGTTTCCGCACGCCCGAGCGAACGACACAGGCGCGTCGGGCACTGGATCGCAAGAACCAGAGAGGGGGACCTGACTAGGCAAATGAATCTGAGGATCGGTGGATCCAGTCCCAAGATCCAAACTGGGTCCCAGCATAAGAGAGGAGCAGTCGTAACCTGAGGAGACACGTGACAACGCTCCATTGGCCATAAAAAGATAAAATTCCAAAAACGTTCATTTCTTAGATAAATCATAGAAATTAGTTTGTATATCAGAAAAATACAAATAAGAGAATTTGCATAGAACAAGACAGAATGATAATATTAGGCTTTTGATGCATTAATCTCAGTGATATCATGTAAGATGTGTAATGCTTATTTAATGGATAATAAATAGCAAATGATGACATAAAATCATGGAAAAATATCGATAAGTCCATAATTATGTATAGAATGCATTTGTTGTCAGATATGGTCATGTTGATGTATGAAATCATGTATATTTCTTAATGTGGCTTATTAGGACTTTTAACCACAAATAAAATGCATTAAATACATCCATGCTTTATAAATGATGAAATTTACAGTATAAGCTCATATTCTTATGTGGAACCTCATATTTAATAATAAGATCATGATGACGAATAGAATCTGTTATATGAAGATGAACCTTCATACATGTCGTGAAACCCTAATTTAGGTTAATAATGTATCCTAGGGTTAATTAATGTGCACAAAAGTGTTATGGGAAGATAATGTTCAGATAATGAATCATAATCTGGAAAATAACATCTGTAAAACAAATCTAAGACAAGAATACAAGTAATGATGCATGTATCCTAATGAACTAAGATAGCCCTTAGTGAACATGATTAGGGTTAAGATGAGATGTAAGATGATGAGAACCTGATGATAGCATATGATCTTGTCTTGATGAGGGTTTGACCAAGGATATAGTTGACATCAGGAATATGTGGTTTAGAATGATCTATCTCTTTGGAATGTACAGCATTACCTCTTACTTGGCTTATTATACAATATGCTTGTGTTATATGGTAGTAAAATGGTTGGCATATGGTATTGGTTGAAATGTTTATTCTTTTAAGATATGTTGCTTGATTTTCCATACCTATTGCTATGAATACATGAAACATAAGATATATATCCATCATATGAAAGCACACGATGCTCGGAAAGTGATCTCAAACTCTTTGGTAGTAGATCACATGTGTTAGATCACAAACTCTTTGGTAGTAGATCACACATAAAATGATCTCAAACTCTTTGGTAGTAGAACATAAGGCTTGAAAAACATCAAAGCCCTAGGGGCAGATGTACGAGATATATGATGGAAATATGCTTAAAATATGTGTCCTCTTTTGGTTAAGAAACTTTCTTATTCAAGTATACGTTTTTCTTATATTCTTCTATTATTGCCAAGTATTAGTTTTATCTTCTTGCCAAGATATTATGAGAGGTATATAAAAGACATGTAGGCATACTCTGTACAATATTCTTCAATATTGTGCTGACTTGTACCACATGTAATCTTTTGTTTAGGTTGTGGTTATGCTCTTGAAGATCCAAGATAGTGAGAGTTGTGTGACGAGCTGATGTACAGGTAGACCTGTTGTCTTAAGATCATGTAGTTTAGTGGTAGTACATGTATATGTAAAATTTTATCTTTCAATATGTAATATCAAGTGTTGTAACAATTCATTATGTAATTATATGTTGAATGGTGAACATGTGTTGTATGGTTTTATTATTGTTCATGTGCATGTGCTACTGATTGTTTCCTCATGACTTCCTCTTATTTTCTTCTTCTTAGCCTAGTGTGGGATGTTTAAATTGGGATTCTCGCTGAGGTGAGGGTTTCAATTTGGACGTCACACATTAGATTAAGTTTTATGAAAATCCGGGGACGTCACAGGTGGTATCAGAGCATGAACAATAGCAAAACCTGACATTTGCTCATTATGCAATTCAAAACTAAAAAACTTTTGAACTTAATAATATTTCGGATTAGATTAGTCGTCTTTTAGAGACTAGATCTGACCTAGCCTCTAGGTTAGCACCTAGATGTCCGAGAACTAGGTCTAGACCAGTGCTTATTGTATAGCAAGTCCTTAGATGTCGTTCTTTCCTTATACTGCAGTGGTATGGGACGTTGCACTATTTGGAAATGACGTGCATCAAGGGAAGAGAAACCCTAGACATATTGTGTGCATTGTCTAGAGTAGCTACACTAGTCGACCCCTTGTTCTCACCCTTTTCACTAATTTTCATGACACTGGACTCTCTACTATGTGTGGTACACTCGTTTTTTGGATTTGGTTTTTTATTCCAATCAGATCGAACCTTGATAGTTTTCTCTGATGCTTGTTTTATCAGAGAAAACTATATAATATCTTATTATGTATATATATTACAAAATGTGTCCCCACACAAGTACGAGTAGGAGGTAGTCATGTAACCTAAGTGAAAGTGTATGACATCAGTCTAGAAGAGAGAGTAGTTCTAGATTAGATGTCTAAATCCTTGTTATAATATATGATAGAGGGAATAGATGAAATAAGTTTTGATGATATGGTGTACGTCTTATATAGCTGATATAAGATGTTTTGTGATGATATATGTTTGTCATTGAGGACTTAAGCTTCATTTTTTAGTATTTGAGATAGGCTTTGGTGATGAAAGTATGTATGTTCTTGTAAGATGAGATAAGATAAGATAAGATAGGTTGTGAGTCAGCAAGAGCCTCAATCTCTTTACGAAGGAGGACCTCTAGTGTTAGGACCAGTTTTAGGGTTAACTCTAGAGAGAGTGAAACCCCACAGGGAGAAGGTCAGAGAACCTTAGACTCCATGATATAAGAAATATGTGATATGATATGTCCTAAACTAGACTACTCCTGAGTGATTGAGATGAGTTGCTTTATGCATGATTCCTATAGTTATCTCAAACCCTAGATATCCTTGGGAGGACCAAACCCTAGATTCAGAGAGAGGTTGGTTATATATGTGCATGTGAACATGGATATGAGTGTCTGCCATCTGAGTGAGGGAGAGAGCCCAAGACCCTGGAGGAGATAGCTATGTTAGTTTCTATGAAGCCTCATGATCTGGTTGGTGGTCTCCCACTTAGGAATCTAGTGGTGTATATATAGAGTGTTTTGGGTAAGCATGTCTCATGGGTAGAAAACCTACGAAGAGAAGGTCATAACATGTTTAGGTTTGTGCTTATGAGGCTAGAACTTGTAAGGCTATCTCTAGTTCCAATGAGGTAACCTGATAACCCTAGACTACGAGAGGAAATATAAAGTATATGCTTATGAGATACTCAAAGAGATGAGTTAGCTCAGAGAGTTTGAGCATGGCACTACCCTCGTAGTGTGGGTTAGAGGAACCTCTTTTGGCCTAAGTAAAGTTTTGATATATGTGCCACTTGTATAAGTTTGTTTGGCACAATCATGATATAATATATGTAAGCATGTGATCTAATCTCGAGATGTGATATATAGACATGATATGATGGAACCCTAGAGATGGTTTAAAAGATATCAATGCATAAGTGGCTAACTATATACATGAATATAGTGAAAATGATGGTTAATCTTGTGATGAAGTCACTAGTAATGTTGCAACTTATTATGGACAAAGAAATAAGATTGTATGCATGCCAGATGTTACATGAAGTGTTAATCTTAGTGCGTAATAAAGATGAAAAGTATACTTTGACGAGTAATACAGCATAATTATTATGACATCTTGATGCATGGGTTAACTTTAGTTATCTCTTGTGGAACATGGTAATATGATGTGGGTACCCTAATGTCTGACTAAAGATAAAGATGCAACCTTAATATATGAGATATGTAATGACCTAATCAGAGTTTCTAAATCCTTGTTCGAGCTAATTTGGAGTGATGTTTCACCCTAGTTGTTGTAAAGTATTCTGGTAGCTTGGATATAGTTCTAGAGATTTTTCTTATGAATATGTTGCTCCTAAGGTAGTATCCTAATATGGATGAATGCAAGATAAGGTTTTCCATGTAAGTATGAGTATGGTTTACTTTTGAGGACAAAAGTTCCTTTAAGATGTATATGATGTGAAAGACTGGATTTTTGGCTTAATTTTAAGGAAGAAATATCTTTTAAGGTGTGTAGGATGTGATGGAGTGGACTTTTGGAATCCTTGTCCAATGGCATATTGGAATTTATATGTTGAGTTGTTTGAGAGTTTCAAGTGTTTTGGTAAAGTTTGATTATTGATTGAAGGTATATAATGACTTGGATCCATAAGTTTTTGAGGAATTTAATTGGATGATCAAATAGTTAAGTTTTATCACTGGATTCGAGTAGAATGTACCCTGAGAGGTATTAAATATATGGTTAAAGTTTGGTGGCCATTGGAGTTATTTATATGGAGTTATTTAGGTTTGAATACCATGTAATAATATGATTGTTGGTGAAATAATGTGTGTATTGAAGTAGATTATTAATAAAATCGGGATTATATAGCTTATGTGCCAATTTGATAGGGTGTCACTCGCCCCAGACTTGAATCAGCCACAGATTGGTTGTGTGGCCTCCTGTCAACCTTTGGATCTGAAGAATAGTCGGCTAAAAATCCTCTCCCACCCTGTAGTTACGTAGTTGACATGAGGAGGTGAGTGATCCTCCATGAAGGCATGACCGATGATCGTGGGGTGAAAGGGGTGGGGGACTAGTCGGTTTTCCTTTGGATGATCGAGATCTATAGTCTAGTCATGCGTTTCAGGTGTTAGGCAAACAGATATGGGAGATAAACAAACCACCCCCCGATCACGATGGAGGAGGGCAATTCTTACGAACCCAAGGACTCCAAGTCAATCCCTCATTGGTTCTCTCAGCCGCAGTAGCTGTCAGTGCCCGAGACATGACAAGGATTGTCATGGCAGGCAGCGTCTAGCATGCTCGCCAGAGAGGAGAAGGAGCTCTACTATGTTGATCGGTCGCCGATATGGATCCCTAGAGGCAGCTCTCCCCTTTAGCTCGGTGGCATCGTTCTAGGTCATGCGAGAGGAGTTGACTCGGCTCGTAGAGCATAGCAATGTGAGCGGAAACCTTGGCGCAATAGAGACCACTACGACGTGGCTAGCGGAAGCATAAATCGATGGTTAGGAGGAGGCGCCGCGAGCTCACGGATCAAAGCAGCATCGAGCGGGATGCCTTTGCCCTTTGTGCTCTGCCACGGCAGTGATGGCAGCGGTAGGCTGTAGCATAGCCACCTCGGCCAGGAGACCTGGAAATAACACTGATCACACACCAATGAGGAGGCCAGTGGCATCTGCACTTTCGTCACTGAGAGTGATGCCTCGGGTATCCGTTTTGTGTGGATGGCAGGAAAGGAGAAGTGAGGAAGGAGCCTTAGAGAGATGAAGTCGGAGCAGAGAAGGAGCTACGGGAGTTTTGGTGGTCGACCGCAAGTAGGGAACTCCGAGCAACGATGGGCGGTGTGATGGGCCGCATCAGCATCAAATGGCAGGAGCCAAGGAGGCAGGTTGTCGCACGCCCGAGTGAACGACACAGGCGAGGAGGGCGCTGGATCGCGAGAACCAGAGAGGGGGACCTGACCAGGAAAATGGATCTGTGGATCTATGGATCCAGTTCCAAGATCTGGACCGAGTCCCAATAGAAGAGAGGAGGATCCGTAGCCTGAGGAGACACGTGGTAGCGCTCCGTTGGCCAAAAAAAGGTACGTTCATTTCTTAGATAAATCATAGAAATTAGCTTGTATATCAGAAAAATACAAATAAGATACTAAAATTCTCAGAACATTGCATAGAACAAGACGAAATGATAATATCAGGCTTTTGATGCATTAATCTCAGTGATATCATGTAAGATGTGTAATGCTTATTTAATGGATAATAAATAGCAAATGATGACATAAAATCATGATAAAATATCACTAAATCCATAATTATGTATAGAATGCATATGTTGTCAAATATGGTCATGTTGATGTATGAAATCATGTATTTTTTTAATGTGGATAATTAGGACTTTTAACCCCAAATAAAATGCATGAAATACATACATGCTTAATAAATGATGAAATTTACAGTATAAGCTCATATCCTTATATGGAACCTCATATTTAATAATGATATCATGATGACGAATAGAATCTATGTTATATGAATATGAACCTTAATACATGTCGTGATACCCTAATTTAGGTTAATGATGTAACCTAGGTTTAATTAATGTGCATAAAAGTGCTATGGAAGATAATGTTCAGATAATAAAACATAATCAGGAAAATAACATCAGTAAGACAAATATAAGACAAGAATACAAGTAATGATGAACGTACCCTAATGAACTAAGATAACCCTTAATGAACATGATTATGGTTAAGATGAGATGTAAGATGATGAGAACCTGATGATAGAATATGATCTTGTCTTGATCAGGTTTTGACCAAGGATATAGTTGACATCAGGAATATGTGGTTTAGAATGATCTATCTCTTGGGAAGGTATGCCATTACCTCTTACTTGGCTTATTATACAATATGCTTGTATTATATGGTAGTAAATGGTTGGCATATGGTATTGGTTGAAATGTTTGTTCTTGTATGATATGTTGCTTGATTTTCCATACCTATTTCTATGAACACATGAAGCATGAGATATATGTCCATCATATGAAAGCACACAGTGCTCAGAAAGTGATCTCAAACTCTTTGGTAGTAGATCACATGTGTTAGATCTCAACTCTTTGGTAGTAGATCACACATAAAATGATCTCAAACTCTTTGGTAGTAGATCATAAGGCTTGAAAAACATCAAAGCCCTAGTTTAAAATATGATGGAAATATGCTTAAAATATGTGTCCTCTTTTGGTTAAGAAACTTTCTTATTCAAGTATACATTTTTCTTGTATTCTTCTATTATTTCCAAGTATTAGTTTTATCTTCTTGCCAAGATATGATGAGAGGTAGATAAAAGACGTGTAGGCATACTCAGTACAATATTCTTGAATATTGTGCCGATGTGTACCACATGTAATCTATTGTTTAGGTTGTGGTTATTCTCTTGAAGATCCAAGATAGTGAGAGTTGTGTGGCGAGCTGATGTATAAGTGGACTTGTTGTCTTAAGATCCTGTAGTTTAGTGATAGTACATAAATATGTAGAAGTTTATCTTTCAATATGTAATATCAAATGTTGTAACAATTCATTATGTAATTATATGTTGAATGATGAACATCTGTTGTATGGTTTTATTATTGTCCATGTACATGTGCTACTGATTGTTTCCTCATGACTTCCTCTGGTTTTCTTTATCTTAGCCTAGTGTGGGATGTTTAAATTGGGATTCTCTCTGATATGAGGGTTTCAATTTGGATGTCACACATTAGATTAAGTTTTATGAAAATCTAGGGATGTCACAGTACTTGAAGTCTCTCCTCATAAGGAAGTATATAACTGACGAATACGAGACAGTTAAGTTAGCAACAACTAGTTACGATATCATTGAGAGTAAGATGTCCAAGAAGCAGAAAGACCCAGGATCCTTTGGGATCTCTTTCCATATCAGTGACTCTTCATGTAAGAAGGGATTGGCCGATCTTGGTGATAGCATCTCTATCATGCCACTTAGCCTTTGTAAAAGGCTAGGGTTTACTAAACTACTCCCGACCAGCATGACCATACAGCTTGCAGATAACACTGTAACTCTCCCCTTGGGAATTATTGAGGATGTACCCATCAAGGTAGGCAAAGATACATATGATCCATGTGACTTTGTCATCATGGATATAAAAGAAGATGCCATATACCCTCTCATATTTGGCCTTTCATTCCTTGCCACTGCAAGAGCTCTAATTGATGTTGAAGTAGGAACCTTACTATTCAGACTAGGCAAAGAAACCCTCGAGTTTAAAGTTTTCAAAAGCATGTGAAGATCGAGCATGCAAGAAGAAGTCTATTTGATTGATTGCATAGCGCAAATGTCACTACTTACACAAGAAGATTATGAACAAGATGATCCGTTATAAGTGGCTCTAACAAACCCATCTACTGATGACTCCATTGATGAACAAATAAAGGATTATGTTCTCCACCTCGACACTGCTGGAGAAGTTCTTGAAACCAAATTTGAGAAACGCAAGGCCATGAATGTTACTGAAGAACTGTGCGAGAAATTATAAGCTCCTAAAATGAAACCCCTACCTGAGGGATTGAAGTATGTGTTTCTGGATGATCTCAAGTTCTGCCCATTCATCATAAATTCTGATCTAATGGAAGAACAAGAAGATAAAATCCTCACATAATTAAAGGAAAGAAGAAAAGCCATCGGATACAAGATGAGTGATCTCACCGGGGTGAGTCAAGCACTTTGCATGCACAAAATCCCCATGATGGAAGATCACAAGACAACCGTTGAACATCACAGGAAGCTTAATCCAAACATGAAGGAAGTAGTATGCCATGAAGTCATTAAACTGCTCACTACTGGAATCATCTATCTGATATCTGAATTTCCATGGGTAAGTCACATGCATGTTGTACCAAAGAAAGGTGGCATTACTATTATACAGAATGAAGATAATGAACTCATCCCTACACGAACAGTCATTGGGTGGAGGATGTGTATTGTTTATAGGAAGTTGAACAAGGAGACACGTAAGGATCATTTCTCAATGCCTTTTCTTGATCAAGTCTTAGAGCGGTTGGCTCACCAAGAATATTTATTCTATCTCGATGGTTACTCTGGATTCTATCAAATTCCTATACATCCAGATGACCAAGAGAAAACAGCTTTTACTTGCCCATTTGGAACATATGCCTTTAGAAGGATGTCGTTCGGTCTCTGCAATGTGCCTGCAACTTTCAAACATTGCATGGAAGCTATATTTGTTGGTCTCACTTAAACTAACATGGAAGTTTTTATGGATGATTTTTTCATATATGGAGATTCATATGACTCATGCCTGAAGCACCTCTTCCTTGTCTTTAAATGGTGTGAAGAACCACGTCTTGCATTAAATTTGGAGAAGTGTCACTTTATGGTAAAGGAAGGCATTATCCTTATCCATAGAGTCAGCAGCCGAGGGATCGAAGTAGACAGAGCAAAAATCAAAGTGACTTCCAAACTCACTATCCCGACAAATGTAAGAGAGGTTCATGTGTTCCTTGGTCATTCAGGTTTTTACATACGGTTTATAAAGGATTTCTCCAAGATAACCAAGACAATGACGAATTTGTTATTAAAGGATGCTAATTTCCATTTTTGACGAAGAATGTGTCAAGAGTTTCAACAACCTGAAGCATGCCCTTACAACAACACCCATCATTAGAGCTCCCGATTGGGATCACCCATTTGAAATTATGTGTGATGCCAGTGATTACGTTGTGGGTGCTGTTTTAGGCCAATATATAGAGAAGAAACATTATGTGATATACAAGCATCAAAAACCCTTGACGAAGCTCAAAGGAACTATACAAATAATGAGAAAGAACTCCTTCCAGTCATGTATGCCTTTGACAAGTTCAGATCTTACCTCATTGGTTCTAAAGTCATTGTCTACATAGATCATGCCGCTATCTGTTACCTCCTAGAAAAGAAAGATGCTAAACCTAGGTTAATCAGATGGATTCTCCTCTTGTAAGAATTTGATTTGGAGATAAGAGATAAGAAAGGTATAGAGGATGTTGTAGCAGACCACCTCAGTGGCATCCACACTCCAGAAACTAAGAAGATCCCGATTAACGATTCTCTTCCGGATGAACAACTCATGAAAGTTTCAGAAGCTACCCCTTGGTACTCAGATTATGTGAACTACCTCATCACTGGTGTCATCCACCCTGAATGCACCAGAAATGCACTGAAGAAATTCATGCATGATGTGAAGCAGTATCACTGGGATAAACTGTACCTATTCAAGCTTTGCATTGATGGTATCTATAGATGTTGTATCGCTAAGGAGGAAGCCCAACTTATTTTAGAGAAATGTCACTCAAGCCCAGTTGGAGGCCGTATGAGTTTAATAAAACTACTTTGAAGGTTTTGCAATGTGGTTTCTTTTGGCCAACCATATCCAAAGATTCCTACTACTTTGTTCTAGAATGTGAAAAATGTCAGAGAACAGGTAACATTACAAAAAGAGATGAGATACCGCTTAAACTATAACAAGAAGTCAAGATTTTTGATGTTTGGGGAGTGGACTACATAGGGCCATTCCCATCCTCACATGGATTTTCCTACATCCTAGTGGCAGTAGATTACGTCTCAAAATGGGTAGAAGCCATATCAACCATAACTAGAGATTCCAAACCAGTTATCAAGATTTTCAAAGATATTATTTTTCCCCATTTCTGAGTCCCACACACTATGATATCTGAATGAGGTTCTCATTTTTTGGAAAGAAGCTTTGAAGCATTGTTAAGAAAATATGGTGTAACACATAAGGTAGCTTCCCCCTACCACCCACAAACAAGTGGACAGGTAGAGGTTTCTAACCGTCAACTAAAGGCTATCTTGGAAAAGACAGTAGGCCACAACCAAAAAGATTGGTCAGTGAAAATCAATGACGCCTTGTGGGCCTACAGAACCGCTTTTAAGACTCCTCTCGGAACTACACCATTTCGATTAATCTATGGAAAGTCATGCCACCTAACTGTAGAACTTGAACACAAAGCATGGTGGGCAATCAAACAACTAAATTTTGACATGAAGAAAGAGGGTGAAGCCAGGATTCTGAAACTTTAAGACCTAGAAGAACTCCGGATGACAGCTTATGAGAATGCACAAATCTACAAAGAACGCACTAAGATTTGGCACGATGGTCATCTGAATAGAAAGGACATACAAGTGGGAGACCAAGTTCTACTGTTCAACTCAAGACTGAGGTTATTCCCTGGAAAACTCCATTCTCACTGGTCTGGACCTAACATTGTGAAGAGCATGTACTCACATGTTGCTTTCATTTTATGGAGTGAACAGTTAGGAGAATATTTTGCTAATGGTCAACGCTTGAAGAGATATTTCACCTCAACTGACATAGGCACCGAAGCAATGCTAGATCTTACCAATCCCTTGTAACCACCAAAAAATTGAAGTATCCACGTCGAGCCATCAATGTAAAACAAAGGCGCTTGTCGGGAGGCAACCCAATCAATAATTTCACTTTCACTTTTAATTCTGAAATAGAAAATTTCCTTAATTTGTTTGTACTTTTTAGAAAAATTTTCATTGAATAAAAATCGTGAAATGCTATCTTAAGTTCTGATTAGTCCTCATTTTTTAGATTTTCAGATGGAGGATGCGCGCTGATTGGAATGCAACTACATTTGGTGGTCCAACTGGCATGGATTTTCCCCTCCATCTCAGATTTAGAGTTTGCTCGGGATGAGCAAATTTCTAAGTTTGTGGTGGAGGGTGGGTGGTACGTACTTTACTTTCTACTCACTCCTATCTATTTCAGACTTAATATTTCATCATTGCATTTTTATCAAAATTTTAAAAAAATAAAGTTGTCAAAGAAATTGTATAGAAACTTGATGAAGTTCTGACGCCTTTTGTTTCAATAAAATTCATTACCTAGCCGGCTAGTTTCTCCTTCAATGCATTTTGAATCATTACACCCTCCTTATTCGAAGCAAATCCTCAAGAGGATCACTTTTTGAAACTAGCCATTTGATTGAAATCATCTTTTGAAGCTTATGAATCTTAACATCATGATCCTTCTACAAAAATGCCAAGTGTCTGTCGAACTGAAAGGGATCAAACACGTCGCACTTCCTAACTGACAAGTGGAACAATAAAACCCCCATTAGATCCTCATCAAGTCATTATTTGAGCAGAGTATGATAAAGAGAAAGACCTGGTGCACTCAATTGTAAATCAAGTTGCACTCTGATTTGAACTCTCTTCTACACTTCTTCCATCACGTTTGTACCCCTCCATCCATCAAAAAGAAACAAAAATAGCCAAAATAATGCCAAACCCTAAGTTCGGGGTGTCACACCACCTCTCTATATATCCACGTCTTCCATACCCCTCGCTAATTAATAGGGGCATACCACCAAGAAAAGATGCCAATGCGCACACAAAAATGCAATCTTGAGTCAAACAGAGGAGAGATTCGCACAAAAAATGCAATCAATGTAATTGCAACCATATAATAAATCTCAAGTCGAATAGAGGAGAGATATATAGCTTCCTTCCATACCACTCTTCACTCCCTTTTCCACCTAAAGTCACAATGAATGCCTCTACTATCCTGAAATACACCAGTGTTAGATCAAATGCACACTTGTTGTTCTACGGGTATCTCTAGACTCTTATGAAACTCTTAGAAATGCTTGTTGTCAGAAAAGGTGAGGAGGAAGTGATGTTGGGAAACAAACTCAAGAATGAAGATATGGTAAGATGTGTTCGGTGATCTCAGGAACTTGAGATGCCTAGTCATACGAAGCAGAAAGGAAACAATCATGATGTGAAGATGAGGCAATCACATGTGTAGAAATCATTCATTTGGCGAAGGTTTTAGATTTTGTGTACTCGCGGACGACCAACGTTTAAGTTCGGAGTGTTTTGATGAATGCATATTCATCATGATTTTAGTCGCCATCTTTGGCCCATTTTTGCTTAAATATACTTTCACTTTCATCTCCTAAATCTTACAATATGCAATTTTGCTTAATTGGTTGAATTATCGAGTTTATTGACTAAGGTCTATATTGATTTCATGCAGGTCATGATTATGTCATCTAAGCCCACCTTCACTCAAGACCCTCTCCTCAACCCTAAATCCATCTTCATCAGCATCATCATTCTACCTTCACCTTCTATCAATGACCACCATCACCACCTTGTTGTGCTTCACCTTCCACCTCCATCAACGATCCCCTCTTTCATTATCCAAGTCAAACTCTAATAGTGGGACCAACCCATTAGTTTCAGACCCACCTTTCTCATCCTTAAAATTTCATCACAATCTGCCTCCTAACGGTCTCCACCATCCTCACAGTTTGCCACCACCAACCCTCCAAATGGTCTCAAGACCAAATGGAGCTCTCTCGGTCTCAAGACTGCGAGCATCTGACCCCGTCCGATTGAGAATTGATGCCTCCTATTCATCCGACCACTCTGTCTCATCTTAACGGTCTTGGACCATCGCTCGCTCCTAATTCTTACGGTCTCAAGACCGTGAGAGCCCTCACAATCACCCAGACCACATGGACACCCTCACGATCCCAGACCGCTTGGAACACCTGCTACCTACGTCATTGTCCTTCTCGCCGTCGATAGCAGATCGCCACCTCAACATCACATGCAACCCTATTCCTCTACACCTACAACCTCGCATGGCCACCAAACCTCCCTCCCACCGTCATCGTCGCCTTCACCTGCTTGTCTCCTCACGATCTTATTCCACCTACACACATGTCGCTCTCATCCTACGCACCTACAACCCTAAAACATCTGCACCTCTTGGACCTCCAGACCACAAGACTTGCTTCCTCCACATCGCAGACTACCCATCTCACCTTCTCTACCCAACCACTTGTTTCCCTTGCTACACCGATCACACCCTTTGATGCGATGATTTTGAGTCGCATTTATAGACCTTTTTTGCTTGTGTTTTATGCTTTTATTGGTCATTTTGGTGGTTAATATTGCATAATTCATTTGCTTTGATCTATGATCCTTCTCAGTGTCAAATCTACCTTATTTTAGTATTCTGAGCATAAATGATTACAATAATATGTTTTATCTTGCCTTATGTGGTTTTGTGTTGCAATTTCAGGAAAAATGCATATCTGTAGCTGTCGATACCATGGACAGTTGTCGATACCATCGACATAGCCAAAGGAAGCTAGCCGCAAGGAGCATCGCAGAGTCGATATTATCGATAGGAGAGTCGATGGTATCAATTTACTATCAGGTTGTTGGCGAGAAGATAGTCGATACTATTGACATAAGAAGATTCAACGACGGTAAAGGGATAAAACCGACGCCTAAGGGTGTCGATACCATCGACCCTCATCGATGGTATCCAGTCAGCATCAGGCGCAATGACGAAGAGAAAGAATACTTGATGGTATCGACATCGCCAGATACAAGTTTGTTTCATATCGATCTTAATCTGACAGTTGTGATATTTTTGCAACCTAACTCGGTGATTATACCTAATGACGACATCCAAGAGAAGGGGATCACGTCATTAGCCACTGCACACGTCCTGACAAGGTGTGGAGAGAAGAACAGAGCCCAGAAGCACGCCCCAGCCATTTTGGAAGCCGAAGAGGACGTTCTCCACCGCCGAAAGGCTGTAGATCGTGCATTCTACGCTGAGGAACGTCGAGATCTCCTCCGTTTAGGGGTTTCATTACTTATTCACATTTTTCTCCCTGTTTCCCCTTTTCTTTACCATGTTTTTCTCTGAGATGAACATGTGGGGCGAATCCCTTTTGTCTTTAGGACTGGGAGTAGCCTGGGGAAGCATTGTATGACATTTTTATCATAGTAATTCATCATTTATCTCTTTAATCTGTGGTATGATTTTGTTTTGTCAATTATATTGTTATGCTTGATCACCATAATGATAATCTAATGCTCTTAATTACTTTGAAAGAAGAATTAACGGTTGAAAAGAGACAAAATTCACATTAATTAACAAATCCCTTGAACAAGGTGATGTAAGATTAATGGTGGAAACCTAGAGGTCAATTCTAATGCACCTAGTTTAGGGTATAGGTTACTACGAAGGTGGAACCAACCTAGACATAGGTAGTGAATTGTACCACAACAGTGGGCAATTCTGATTACAGGCCACTACCCAGATTGAGACATGAACTTGTTTAACTATATAAAAATTCATGCAATGATAACCCGCGGTGAAACCACAATCCTAAAGATATTCACTTGAATTGATCAAACTAAACACTTAATCGATTGCTTTGTTTTATTTTATTTTCTTTTATTTTTATAACAACTTTCAACCTCTTTTAATCGGTTTAGCTGATCGCAAATAGTTAGTAGTAGTCTACCGATAGTTAAGTGTCCTTGAGTTCGACTCGGGCCTCACAAGGGCCTATACTACATTGACGCATACACTTGCGTTCTACGCACAGAAAAAGCGTGTCAAGTTTTTGGCACTGTTGCCGGGGACACGACAATTGTCGGCACTACGAGTGCTGCGAGCGGACATTCTAGGCCACCTTTTATTTTAATTATTTTGAAATCATTTCTAAAAATTCATAGTCTATCTTTCCAATTTTGTAATCGTCTAGCACGGTACTGAACCGAAACTATTATTGTGCAGGTATTGTGCATGGTGCGGACGCGTAGCAGCTACTACACACAACAAGCACCAGAGGTTCCACTGTCAAGACCTAGCGATGAGGAAGACTACAATCAAAACCAACAAGAAGGAATAGATCCCGAATCTGAACAAGCAGAAATGGCAGAGGAACAGACGATATGGGAGAAGATAAAGGCTTCTTCTTCATCTGCTTCAAAGGGGCCAATTAAGAAGAAGGTGATTAACATTCTGACTTATAAGATTGATCCTGCATTAATCAACTTGGTCAAGTCAAATGCATTCCATGGGCTAAAGAACAAACACCCGGTGACTCGTATAAGCCAATTTGTGGAGAATTGTGACATGATTAAAATTGACATATTTCCACAAGAGACGCTCTACCTAAAGCTGTTCCTGAGTTCTCTGGCAGGAAATGCACGAGAATGGTTACACAATCTTGAAGACAAATATGTGGAATCATGGAACCACATGGTGGAGGTATTCTTTGAAAGGTTCTTTCCACCCGAGAAGACAAATGACGTGATCAGGAAAATCCATAATTTCACCCAGAAGGCAGGAGAGACTTACTCTGAGATCTAGGAAAGGTTTCAGATCATTCTTAGGAGATGCCCGCATCATGGGCTTGACAAAGAGACATAGGTAAAAATCTTGTATTTTGCTCTCTCGGAGCATGATAGGAGTAACCTAGATTCCATAGGTTCAGGGTTCTTTTTGAACAACACAGACACGAGGTGTTGGAAAAATCTGAAAAACATGGCCAAGAAGCAATCCTGGGGCGACAGAGACGTCGTAGACCATGTTCGAGCTGCGGGGGAGTCAAAGGCCATCAAAGAGATGAATGAGAAGATGGACCTTCTAACGAAGAAACTTCTTGCAAAAGAAGATACTGAATCTGAGGATGAAGCTCAAGTCAAATTCATGCGCCAGCAACAGGGGTACAGAAACAACGATTACTCATGGAGGAAGGACAAGAAATTTTCCTGGAAAGATCCGAATAACTTCTTGCAGGACCCCGAAGCAAAACCCCAGCCGGTGGCAGAGGATAAGAGCACGGAGTTGCTCAACTAAGTGATAAAGCAGAACTAAGAACTAATGAACACTTTTGGCCAGCAGATCAAGCAACAGAGGGAATTCATGAATCCGTTTGGGTAGACATTGCAGAGCCATGGGGCTCAGATGAGGATGATAGAGACGTCTATGGCACAAATGGCAGCTGATATAGCCAATCTGTAGAAGCCAGTGCAGCAAGGCTTTTCGGGTAACACAAACATTCTAGGAGGAAACCAACAGGCAAAGGCAATCTTGCTACGGAGTGGCAAGAAGATTTTAAACCCCAGGGCCGATGAATCAAGCAAACCCCAGTCAGAAACCGAAGGTGAGGCCATAGAGGAAGTGCCAATTTCAGTCACAGAGCTGGTTGAGGATATAGCAAAGGATGTCACTGCAGACCCCGTTGTTGTTGAGGAGGAGACACAGAAAAGGACATCATATGTGCCACCACATCAAAGGGAACAGGTTGTCCCGGACCCATATCCAAATAGTGTGAAAGCAAAGAAAGTGGATGCCCAGTTCAAGAAGTTTCTAGACAGTTTCAAAAAGCTCTCTGTCAACATTCCATTATTAGAAGCAATAGAGCAAATTCCCTCTTACGGCAAGTTTCTAAAAGACATCATTACTAAGAAGAGGAAGATCCATGATATTGAGTTTGTAGTTCTCAAGGAGCAGGTGAGTGCCTTCATCATGGGCACATTGCCACCTAAGAGGTAGGATCCGGGCTACTTCAATATTTCATGTTACATTGGTAAGGTGAAATTCGGCGAAGCACTGTGTGATTCTGGGGCAATTAAGCATAAACTTGATGCCTCTCTCTACGTTCAAGAAATTAGGATTAAAAGAATCAAGGTCGAGCAATATGAAAATACAGTTGGTGGATAATTCAGTGGTGAAGCCCTATGGTATTTGTGAAGATGTGTTGGTGAAAGTAGATTGGTTTGTATTTCCAGCAGACTTTGTTGTGATGAAGATGCAAGATGAATAGGGTAATGAGTTACTCCTTGGACGACCCTTTCAAGCCATTGCTGACATGATACTTGAGATGGGGAGAGGTCATTTGACCTTGGGTATCACTGACGATCGGTTCGAGATGGTCATGCCTTCCAGCACCATGCAATCTAAAGATAAGGAGCAATGTTGTATGGTGAAACACTTTGATCAAAATATCTCTCTCTATCTAGGGAAGCCATTTCTGGATATGGCTCATGTGATGACTAGAGTAGAAAAAGGGACACTAGATGTAGACATCATGGAGCATACCAAGGTTGTTTCCCTTAGAAAAACTATGGGTTTTCCTAATGATGAGGAGGAGGACATCCCTCCCTCTACTGAAGATGAGGCCATAGCAAGTTCTATTTTCAATGCATACCCAGAATTGTCTCTTGAAGCCTGCCTGGTTAATATAACACATGATTGGATGCGAAGCAAGTCACTACAAGAGTGTGCCAAGATGCTTCAGGTACTTCCATGCTTTTACACTAGGTACTATGAAGATCTTGGAGAACTCGCACCACCACTTCAGTCATCCTTAATCAGTCTGCCCGATTTGGAATTGAAGCCATTGCCACCGCACTTAAAATATGTACTTCTCGCTGAGGATGAGAAGCTGCCTGTGATTATTTTGACATATCTGAGTGTCGAGGAAGAAGATCAGCTATTGATTGTGTTGAAGAACCACCGAGGTTCATTCGGGTGGTCGGTCGCAGACATCAAGGGGATCTCCCCTACATTGTGCCAGCACAAGATTTGACTTGAAGAGGGAGCCAAGCCGGTGATTCAGCCACAACGTCGACTAAATCCTAGCATGATGGAGGTCGTAAAGAAGGAGGTGATCAAGCTCCTTTCTGCAGGTATCATCTATGCTATATCTGACTCGACGTGGGTGAGTCCTACACAGGTAGTCCCTAAAAAGGAGGGAATTACGGTTACACATAATTTGTTAAATGAACCTGTCACGACCCGCTTGGTAACTGGGTGGCGTGTATGTATAGACTACCGAAGATTGAATGTTGCTACGCTTAAGGATCATTTCCCTCTCCCATTCATTGATCAGATTTTACAGAGATTAGCATGTCGATTGCATTTTTGTTTTCTTGATGGTTATTCGGGGTACATTCAGATTTCCATAGATCCTAAGGACAAAGAGAAGTCTACCTTCACTTGTCCTTATGGAACATTTGCATACCACTGTATGCCATTTTGTCTATGTAATGCACCGGCAACCTTTTAGTGTTGCATGCTTGCCATTTTTTCCGATATGGTTGAACGCTGTTTGGAGGTTTTTATGGATGATTTCTCCGTCTATGGTGCGTCCTTTGACGAATGTTTATACAATTTGGGCAAGGTTTTGCAACGTTGTGAGGACATGCATTTGGTCCTCAATTGGGAGAAATGCCACATGATGGTCAGTGAATGGATCGTGCTTGGACATAAAGTTTCTATCAAAGGGTTGGAGGTAGACCCGGTGAAGATCGTTATTTCCAAATTGCCCCCACCGAATTCGGTTAAAGGGGTAAGGAGCTTTCTAGGTCACGCCGGTTTTTATTGCCGCATTATAAAAGATTTCTCTAAAATCGCCAAACCATTATCTGAGTTGTTGGAAAAGGATGTTGTGTTTGATTTTAATGAAAAGTGTTTACATGAGTTTAACGTGCTTAAAGAAAAACTGATTTCCTCTTCGATTGTGCAAACACCGGACTGGACCAAGCCGTTTGAATTAATGTGTGATGCGTCAGATTTTACTGTTGGGTCTATTTTGTGACAACGTGTGGACAATAAACCTGATGTGATTTTCTATGCATCCAAAACCTTAAATGACGCACAGTTAAATTACACGACAACTGAAAAAGAACTTCTCGTCGTTGTTTGTTCTTTTGAAAAATTTTGGCAGTATCTTGTTGGATCAAAAGTCGTGGTATGGACGGACCACGTTGCCATTAAGTACTTGATGGAGAAAAAGGATGCCAAACCTAGATTGATTAGGTCGATTTTACTTTTACAAGAATTTGATATTGAAATCAAAGATAATGCGGGAATAGAAAATGTGGATGCGGATCATTTGTCTAGGTTGGAAAGGGTAGATGAGAAGGATTTGCATATACCCATTACCGAGACGTTTCCTGATGAACAACTTCTATTTGTGAAATCAAAAGATCCTTGGTTTTCTTACATTGTTAATTATCTAGCCTACAAAATTATCCCGGATGATTGGACATACCAAGAGAAAAAGAAAATTTTCCATTCTTTACGATATTATTTTTGGGATGACCCTATTCTGTTGAAGAAGTGCAGGGATGGTGTGTTGCGCAGGTGTGTACCGAAAGTGGAATATGAAAGTTTCTTACGTCATTGCCATACTCTATCGATGGGTGGCCACCATGCAAGTTCTAGAACTGCGGCCAAGGTACTGGAGAGCGGTCTTTACTGGCCTACTTTGTTCAGGGACGCCTATGACTATGTGCGGCAATGCGATTCCTGCCAAAGGGCAGGTAACATTTCAAAAAGACAGGAGATTCCCCTCAATGTATTTCAAAAGGTCGAGGTGTTCGATATATGGGGTATTGATTTTATGAGACCCTTTGTGTCCTAAATTCTAACTTGTACATTCTATTAGCTGTTGATTATGTGTTGAAGTGGGTAGAGGCAATACCCACTAGGACTAATGATGTCGTTGTAGTGTGCAGGTTTGTCAAAGAATACATTTTATGTAGGTTTGGTGTACCAAGAATGATCATTAGTGATGGAGGTACGCATTTCCAGAATCAGAAGTTTGCGGCACTGTTGAGAAAGTACGGGGTAAAGCACAACATTGGTACCCCGTACCACCCGCAGACACAGGGGCAAGTGGAGGTCTCCAATCGGGAGATTAAGAAGATCTTGGAGCGCACTGTGGCTTCCACGAGAAAGAACTGGAGCACCCTACTACCAGACTCTTTGTGGGCGTACAGGATGGTGTTTAAGACACCTATAGGCACTACGCCTTTTAGATTGGCTTACGGTTGGGCCTACCATTTGCCAGTGGAATTGGAGCATAAATTGGGTGTTGAGGAAGCTGAATTTGACCTATGATGAAGCGGGAAAGAAAAGGTTGCTTGAGTTGAACGAACTTGATGAGTTGAGGATGAATACATATGAAAGCTCGCAGATCTACAAGGAGCGAACAAAGTTGATTCATGATCGCCATATTCAGATGTGCATCTTCAAGAAAGGAGATCGTGTACTCTTGTTCAACTCCAGGTTGAAGATGCATCCTGGGAAATTGAAATCTGGATGGAGTGGACCATTCACCGTAGAGGAGGTTAGGCCACATGGCGCAATCATGGTGCGTGATGGCGAGACAACATTCTTGGTTAATGGACAACGATTGAAATTGTATTTCGGTGACTATTACACAAGGAAAGTGAATGAGGTCAAACTCATTGCGCTCCCAGATGCATGAGGAGCTTAATGTCGTCTAGCCTAAGACGTTAAATAAGGGTGCTTGTTGGGAGGCAACCCAGCCATCGGTATCTTTGTTTAGTTTCTTTCACATTTGTACTTTGGTTTGATTTGATTTTGTTTTTAGTGTAAAAAAGATACCTTGATCGTTTTCTCAATGTGCAGGACTGAGGCAGAGTCGATACCATCGACCCTTGTGTCGATGGTATCGAGATGGGCACAGGTAGGCGGCTAAACAAATCACTCTGTGTCGATACTATCGACGGCCTCGTCGATGGTATCGACACACCAACAGGTTGATCGCACAAATAAGCAATAGTATCGACAAGGACGTCGATACTAGCGAGATCTCTGGAGATATTCAGACGAAATTGTCTCAGTGAAGTCGATACCATCGACGGGCTTGTCGATGGTATCAACCCAGTAACAGGCAGAAAGTGGCGACCGGGCCTCGCGAGGGTGTTTGCCCTAAGCAGAGTCGATAGTATCGACTTGCATCGATGGTATCAACGTGAAATGTTACCGATCCGCTAGATGATATCAATGGAGATCGCTGCATCAGGAGAGTTCATCCGTGGGATGGGTCGATACCATCGACACCCATCGATGGTATCGACACGTCATCGATCTGGGGCCCCACATCAGGCTATTGACAACCGCCGATACTAGCGGAAGCCGGATTGTGCTACAGGAGTCGATACCATCGACTCGCGTCAATGGTATCGACGGGCACACAGCAGCACCGGCCACGGTTATAAAAGGGATGGTTTGTCATCATTTGATGTCACACCTTCAGAGATTTCCTCCTCCACTTGCGTCGTGCGACTTGTTGAGCAATCAGAGCCTGGCCACGAGCATCAAAGGAGCGTGTTCTTCCCCAAGCTTTCATCAAGCAGAGATTGTCTTCTCCAACCTTCACCAAGCTCCGTCTTCTACTCTTTCTTTCTCGACGATGGTGCGTACAGTCGGTGCATCCTCTTCACGGGAGGATCCCATGGAGATCTCGGAGTTTGTTCCTCCTCCTCTTGCCTCTATTCCGCATCTGCGGATTGTCCATCCTTCCGCAAAGGTTCGGAAGGTGTACGAGGAATTGATGAAGAGCAAGATTGAGTTGACCCGCTACGTCGACTGGGATATGGTGTGCTACTTGGGGTTCGAGGCTAATCTTCAATATGTTCTCCAAGGTCAAGTGCACCGAACTAACCGGATGCCAGATGAAGTCCAGTACTACGCTGCGGGTCATCCATTTTTCAGCGAGTGGCCGACCTACAAGGAACTCGTGTCGGAGTTCATGGCATCACTTGACATCAACGTGCTGCCCAATGACTTGAGTACCACCGATAGAGAATGGAGAAAAGGGAGGGTGTCATTCCGAATCTTCAACAACAACTACACCATCACCCTCGACCAGTTTAAATCTATTTACAACTGGGCTCATCACAACTATCAGCATCGGCGGCCTGATAACAGGATGGATTACGATGTTATCTTTGTCGAGTTGGTGACTACGCCGCCCGGAAAATCTGTGAGCTACCATAATGCGGCGATTGCGGATTTCGAACATCCGTTTCTGCGGGTTCTACACTACATGCTCTGCACCATCTTGTTCGCCCGTGGTGATTTGTCTCTCAGCAAGTTTCAAAAGACAGACTTGTTCTTCCTGTACAAGTTGCTGAAGTGGGAGGAGTGCAATTGGGGCGCGTTCTTCTTGACGTGTGTGGTGGCCGTGAAGCGGAGTACGAGGAAAGCTCCAATCCATTTTGAAGGGTTGATCACACCATTAGCCATCTATCTTGGGCTGGATATTTCCCATATTACTCCCCTATCTACCAGGAGCAAGGTCAACCTCCAGCATTTGCACCGCTCCAACCTCATCCTTCTTCGTGATGGTTTACCCTATGCACACTGCCATGTTAATCACGCTTATCAGGAGTGTGCAGTTCCTGACCCCGTCTTTCACATTGAGGGTGCTCAGCATTTTCGATGGCCCATCATAGCCATTGATGACTCAGATGAAGATGGCGGCAACGATGACAACGAAAATGACGGTGACGAGAATGAAGAGGAAGAGGAGGCTTTCACTCCTCTTTGGGCACGAGTGGCACCCAGGAAGCGTCCCCAAATGCATCTGAGTGCATCTTCATCTTTGCAGCCTCCGCCACCCCAACCCTCGTAGCAAAGCGAGGATGTCTACTCCATGAAGGGGATGTATATAATGCTGCAAGAGATCCAGCACACCCAGCTGCAGCACACAGCTTCATTTGCCGGTATTCAGGAGATGACGAACGGGCTGCTTGACAACCAGAGGGCTATTTTCGAGAATGAGTACCTCCTCCTCGACAACCAACAGCACGTTCATGACAGGTTGCATAGGATGGAGATGCATCAACAGCCCTTCTACGATCATTACTGGAGCCAGAATTACTTTGGGGGGTATCCACAACCTCCACCCATGCCCCAGTATTATCCGAGTTTTCAAGGGCAGTACCCATCCTGGGACCCCACGACCCCACAGTACCCGCCTCCTACGGAAGAATGATCGGTATCTTTGTTCCACCTTTTAAGGTTGTTTTTGACTATGAGGCCATAGTCAAATTCAAGCTTAGGGGGGGATTTGGAATAGCTCTATCTTTTATTTTCCTAGTTTTAGTTTTTATTGTTTTGTTCTTGTCATTTATTTCTTGCAGTTTTTAGTTTGTTTGTAGGATCCACACTCTATCTAGTGTAATTGTGGATGTCTTAAGTCTTGTGTCATCTCGTTGCTTGTATATGGGAATTAGGGAAATTTTTAAAAAAATTTAGTGTTTTGAAAGCTTGTGTTGTTCAACTTTGAGCACATAACTTAAGAAAATGATTGGGTTTGTCAACTCTAAAATAGGAAATCACAACTGTACATTCCTATGATTCATGAAAAGTGGACGGAATTGGTTGTTTGAGCCTAAACTGACCAAATGATAATGAGACTTTAATTTGAAGTAAGAGAGAGAAACCTCTTAATTACTACACAGATTAGTAAGGAGGGACACATAATAATGTACAAAGGTTCAGTCAATTAGTCTTGTGATCTATCCACCCCATTGTTTTCATACTTCACCTTAAGAGCTGGAAGTACATTACGGTTTTAATCTTTTTGATTGCATCTCATGTAGATAGGTCTTGCATTGCAACTATATCTACAATATCTTGCATGAAAATAAAAATTGGGCTAGTTATACATACACATTATCCTTAGGTGCATGTCATTTAGATGCATGACTATCCTTTTGTAGCTGCATTCACATTTTTATGCATAGAGTACATCATGTATCTTATTTATTCTGAAACATTAAGGGTGATTAACTTGTTCCATACCTTCTGAATGCTTCAAATATTTAAGCTATGCAGAAAGAAGTGAGCCCGACAAATAATTCATTGTCATTTATGAAAATAAGGGCCTTAAAAAATTGAAGAAAAAGAAAAAATTTGGAAATCAAAAAAAGAGAAAAAGAAAAGTATTGAGAAGCAAGTAGAATGAGAGGGAGAAAGGAACATGTTCTCACTGCATATTAAGAAGAATAAGAACATGATGTAGTTCTCTTAGATATTCCATCTCACCTGGAGACAGAATGATAGTGCATGCATCATTTCACCCAAATGTAGGTATTAGGGTATTTTTACTTATATATGCATCATTTAGGGCATTTTTGTTTTATGCATGTTGAAACTGTATAATGCTTCCATTTCTTCCACTAGCCACCCATTCCATCCACCCGTTGCTCAAATTGGTAGGCCACCGTGATTTTCTCCTCACTCGTGAATATCAGGAGAGTTGCTTCCATGTTGATGGTAGTTAGGGAGAGCAACGTAGAATAGGAGATCACAAGAAGCACCGAGTCTGAACCGGAAAATTTTATTATGTTAACTGCCTTATATGATAGTGTTCACCAATTTTGAGGTAGATATCTTTTATGGATGATCATTGTCGCCTTTAGGGTAATTATCATTCTGTGATTAGTGAGGGCCGATATGTGAACGTTTGGCGGATCATATGGTGATGTTTGTTGTGATAATCTGTTCTCTAGTTGACCCTCGCAATTCTATTCTAAAGTTTAGTTGCTCGAGGGCAAGAAATGTTCAAGCTTGCGGGAGTTTGATGTGATGATTTTGAGTCGCATTTATAGACTTGTTTTGCTTGTGTTTTATGCTTTTATTGGTCATTTTGGTGGTTAATATTGCATAATTCATTTACTTTGGTCTATGATCCTTCTCAGTGTCAAATCTCCCTTATTTTAGTATTTTGAGCATAAATGATTACAATAATATGTTTTATCTTTCCTTATGTGGTTTTGTGTTGCAATTTCAAGAAAAACACATATCTACAGCTGTCGATACCATCGACAGCTGTCGGTACTATCGACACAGCCCCAAGCAGCTAGCCGCAAGGAGCATCGCAGAGTCGATACTATCGACAGGAGTGTCGATGGTATCGATTTACTATTAGGTTGCTGGTGAGAAGATAGTCGATACTATCGACCCAGAAGTCGATATTATTGACATAAGAAGATTCAACGACGGTAAAGGGATAAAACCAACGCCTAAGGGTGTCGATACCATCGACCCTCATTGATGGTATCGAGTCAACATCAGGTGCAATGATGAAGAGAAAGAAGACTTGCTGATATCATGCAGGGTTGATACCATCGACTCGCATCGATGGTATCGACACCGTCAGATACAAGTTTGTTTCAGATCGATCTAAATCTGACGGTTGTGATATTTTTGCTACCTAACTCGGTGATTATACCTAATGACAATAGCCAAGAGAAGGGGATCACGTCATTAGTTGTTGCACACGTCCCGAGAAGGTATGGAGAGAAGTACGGAGCCCAGAAGCATGCCCCAGCCATTCCGAAAGCCGAAGAAGATGTTCTCCACCGCTGAAAGGTTGTAGATTGTGCATTCTACACCGATGAATGCTTGGATCTCCTCCGTTTAGGGGTTTCATTACTTATTCACGTTTTTCTCCATGTTTCCCCTTTTCTTTACCATGTTTTGCTCTGAGATGAACATGCGATGCTAATCCCCTTTGTCTTTAGGATCGGGAGTAGCCCGGGGAAGCACTGTATGACATTTTTATCATAGTATTTCATCATTTATCTCTTTAATCGGTGGTATGATTTTGTTTTCTCAATTATATTGTTATGCTTGATCACCATAATGATAATCTAATGCCCTTAATTACTTTGAAAGAAGAATTAATGGTTGAAAAGAGACAAAATTCACATTAATTAACAAATCCCTTGAACAAGTTGATGTAAGATTAATGGTGGAAACCCAGAGGTCGATTCTAATGCACCTAGTTTAGGGTATAGGTTACTACGACGGTGGAACCAACCTAGACATAGGTAGTGAATTGTACCACAACAGTGGGCAATTCTGATTACAGGACACTACCCGGATTGAGAGATGAACTTGTTTAACTATATAAAAATTCATTCAATCATAACCCGCGGTGAAACCGCAATCCTAAAGATCTTCACCTGAATTGATTAAACTAAACACTTAATCGATTGCTTTGTTTTATTTTCTTTCCTTTTATTTTTACAACACTTTTCAACCTCTTTTAATCGGTTTAGCTGATCGCAAACAGTTAGTAGTAGTCTATCGATAGTTCAGTGTCCCTGAGTTCGACTCGGGCCTTACAAGGGCCTATACTACATTGACACGTACACTTGCGTTCTACACACGGAAAAAGCGTGTCACCCTCCCAGTCTCACGACCGTGAGAACCCTCTCAGTTTCAAGACCGCGAGAAGGGCAGCGACCCTTGAAACCATGTGAGGCGGAAGACCGTGAAGAGGCAAAAATATCGAAGACTAATTGACGTCATAGACCAATTGATGTCGTAGACCACTTGGCGTCAGAGACTGCATGAACCTGAAGACTGTGAGAATGGAGAAGCAAAGACTGGTCGGACTGGCACTGAAGACCAAATGATCTCCAAACTGTGAGAAGGCGAGACTGTGTGAAGAGGAGAACATTGATCTGAGATCGTGCAGTTGTTGGATCTCCCAAGATCGTGAACGCAGTAAGACCGACAGAAGCCTCTCGGTTTCCCAAACAAAGAAGGTTGTAAACAGTTTCAAAACCATTTAGTACAGATATTCCAAAACCATGGATGACTCTAGGAGAATCTATAAATATAACCTCAAGGGTCCTCATTTGAGGGGGGATCTGAGACGCGGCCAGGCTGCCTTCTCCACCTGACCCCTAGAAAGGGATCATGATCCATCGCTCTTCTCCACGATCCATCTATGTGCATCCACGCCACATACGCATCCAAAGGCTTCCCCTACTACTGCGAGCAAGAACAATGAGAAGAGAAGGAAGGTGGAGAGAGAAGGTTTGCCTCATCTATTGCAGTGTCCCTTGCTCCTTGTCCAGACTTGCTCTGACGTGGCGTAGAAGACTATATCTTCACTGAGCTATGACTATCTTCTACATCATGCTCATGGAATAATCTTCCCTCTCTCTTATTGTTTTTGTTCCTTGCATCATGGGCGAGTAGTTCCTTTTCACTGGGGTGTGGGGACTAGCCCCACTGCCCATGTTTTCATGTCTTTTTATTTAAACATTCCATGGCATGTATGCAACTTTTCATTTCATTGTTAATCGTCAATGTTTTCTTGTAGATTAATCACCTGCTTGCTTTTATCTTATTTTTTCCTATGTTGTGAGAACTTCAATATGTAGGATAGATTGTCGATTAATGTGGTTGACTCCCTGACTAGAAATAGAATGGGATTCCCTGAGGTCATAAGTGAATGAACCGTGAGGGGATGAGCCATCTAGCCCACGGTGATGCTTCTGTGTGCCTAACGCCTGTATAGGAGGCCCGCAACTTCAGTTGGATATATGTATCTTCGGTGTCGTAAGTGAATGATCTGGATGGTGATGAGAAATCTTATGCCTAAGGTGATGCTTACACAAACCTAAAAATCCTTCCGAGAGGGTTCACAGTAGTTCTATTTGGATAGTTCGATCTTTCCTGGATGTTTGGTGTTAGGATGTGTTTGCATGTGCAGCGATGGTGAAACCCGAGACCACCCCAGTGATCCCCATCATTAATATAGATTCAACTTTAAACATATACTCTACTTTTCTTGCACTTAGTTTAGTTAAACTCAAATCAACCCTTGTTATAAATATTAGCCTTACTTGAACTAGACTAGACTAGCAGTGATTCTTAAAAATGTTGTCCCTTGGGATTTGATCCTTACCTATACTACGATAAGACTTGTCCGCTTGTGGGTGGTATTATTGCACAAGTTTTGGTTAAAAACTATGGGATTTCAACCACGAGTGAATTGGTTAGTGCGATAATAGACCACGTCACTCCACGAGGTTGGGGGCATAGTCAAATATGGATGGGGATGACAGAAGGCCAAAGCCCCAACCTGAACTTAGTGGTGGCACTAATGGGAGAAAGAAAAAGATATGGGGAGTGCCCAGGGCACGAAACAATGCATAATGAGTGGGAAAAGGAGGGGAAAGAATGAAGGGGATCCAAATGAGAAGAATGGTTTTATCAATTGGATCAAAGGGCAAAGGAGGAGCCAATTGGCTGGCACTGCTATAGTAGCAAAGGCCATGTACGGATAAAGGAAGGAGAAGGTCTGAGGACCCTTGGATCCCTGGCCCTAGATCCAATCGTAAATAAAACATGTATTTTAGGGTTAGGAGCAAGGAGGGGCATGTGAATAGTCTCCTCTTGGGCCCCAAATGGGTCGGTCCAATGCGGAAAAAGAATTGAATTTGAAATAAATCAATGTAAAATAATGAAATATTAAAAATAACTTGGGCTACTATTGTTCGATTGAGACTTTTTTGAACCGTTGGAAACATAATTGAGATTTCTAAAGCATTAAATTCATTAGTTATCAATTTGGGTACAATTGTGAGTTTTAAATTGACTTGCAAGATGCTTACATATTAAAGTGTGGAACTTAGCCAAAAAAAATCAAAACCAATGTCCCACTTTATGAAGTTGATTGTCGATGTGATCAAATTAGAGTACCACCATACTTAAATTATGGAATTCATATAAAATCAAATGAGTTGAGTTACTAATAGAGAGATAAAGAGAATAATCAATTGGAGATAAAAGTGAGGCTATCACAAGTACACACTCACCTAAGGTAAGAGAACACCTTAAAACTGTAGCTCAAGATATGAAATTCTAGGATCCATATCAAACTCCTAGCAAGTCACCGCTTTCTTCTTTCTTTAAACTCAAAACCCTTTGGAATGGAGAATTGTAGTGAATGAGTGAGATATGTTTGAGATTTGATATATTTTCAAATCAAATCAAAGGAAGGGCAGAATCTTGACATGTGAAAGAAAAATCACCAAGAAAAGCTATCTACTGATTTGATTATCTCCAGGAAGAGGAAACCATGATTGCCATCTTTGCCACTTTCTCCACCCAAACCCTAACTCAATCTCTCTCTAATATTTCATTTCTCTGGAATATGGAATCTCCTAGTGTGTTTGGTAACTCGTATAAGGAATTAAGGTTCTAGGGTCAATTGCAATTCGACCCTACTTTGCACATTCTTCTATTTCACCTACATCATCTGTCATAAAAGTGTTATTGAATATCATTCACCGAATAGATCAAAACTCCTTCAAAAATTATGAAAATTTAGCATTATGTTTGAAATAGAGCTTCCAAGTACCTATGTAAATTTTAGATTATTCTAAGCTACCAAAAAATATATTAAAATTAAAAAACTACACTACTAAATAATAGTTCGTACCATGGATGATCAAAGTGTAATTTGATCGAGAATCACATTCAAAGAACATCCAGATATTCTGGATCTACGTGGACTAAGGGTGTAGACTCATCATTTACGACATGGACTACCAGGCTATCTGATCCTATTCACTCCCCATTATTTTGCACCTCAGAGTCAGTAGGGACCCAGAGAATTTTCCACTAAAACGCATGATTAAGTTGTCCATATCATATTAAAATTTCAAGTAATACAAAGTTACATAGAAAATAAATAATTCATTTACCATGTTGTTATGCCTATCAATTTTTTATTATATACTATCAAAACTCTAATTATTCCTAATTAGGGTTTACACTTCTTAAACCCTAATCCTTCAAAGTCAATACATGACTAGTGTTCCTTCTTAGGTTTTAAAAATCACAAGTGATCTACTATCATTAATTATGTTTTAGTGATGATCAATCTAATTAAGCATGAAGTATTCTAGGTAAACCCTAATTTATTAATTACTTAGATTTGGTCATAACAAAACTTATGGTGAAGAAATCTCAAGATAAAAGGTTGTGTGGAGGGAGAAATTGCAAATTTAATTTTCTAAAAAAACTAGTGGCTTGTTTATCATGACTTGAAAACAATATGATCTAATCCAACAACAAAGAATATGTCACATATCTACTAAAGTTGATCAATAGTGTGATAGCGTGAAACATGAACTGCAAAATAGGATTTGAACTAAAGTGATGCACAAATAATTTCATTTTCATTTACTAATCAAATTGAAAAAGACAATCATGTCCAAATAAAGTGAAACATCTTGGGTTAACTAATTCAATTGTTCTTATTTTGCCATTATTTTTAGCATTTTCAAATTCTAAATCTATGAAATCTGAACATGATGCCTCAGTAAACTTTTTAGAATATCTATTTATTCCTTTACCATTTACTACTCAACTTTAGTGTGTGACTCCCTCTTATCTATATTATCCATAGGAAAAATCTAGAAGACTTATTTTGAACTCAAATACTTCAATTTGGTGAGCTTCCACAATTTAGGACCAAATTTGTATATTATTCCTATTCTTTTCTATTTAAGCATGCACAAATTGTTTTATTGGTTAAAATGCAATATTTGAATATCACTAACATCCTAATACAATCCAAAAGAAGAAGAGGATTCTAAAATAAAAGAATATATCGTAAAGCAAAAAAGTAACATTTGCCTATGTTGGGGTAAGTTACACAAACTCTTCTGCGTGCAATGCAAAGATCCCACCAACAATGGTGGTTTTCAATATAATCATCCAAATCATCAATAATTTCATATGATTCAACAATGTAGAGTAGAAGAAAATGAGCATGATTGCTTGGAGGAATATAGTGGCCAAAATGAAAGATGGATGATTAAACATAAAGCCAGAAAAAATACAAAATGAAGCCTTATAAATTAGAAAGTATGTTAAATTATGTCAAAGGTACTAGGAACTAAATTCAGTAGATAAATTAGAAATTACACATGACTTGCATGGCCTTAAGGTTTTTTTATAAGGTAAATGTATCGCTAACTCCAAAAGAGGTGTATAAGGGACAACTCAAAAAACCCCAAATATTGTGCACAGATCTACTAGAGACCACACATCTAAATCAAACGGGAAATAACACCACTGAGAATCCCACCCTTATCTTTGATTTACCATTCTAAACTATGTATAATTACATCATAAGTATCAATAGTATTACACTTTTTTTCCCATGCATCCTATTATTTCTTTCTCTCCAAATATAAAAGACTAGAATCATGAGTAGAATCCTAGCCAAAGCCCTTATCTTTAAATCGCACCATCACTTCTTGAACATCCAAGTGATAACTTCATTCAAACGTTTAGAAGGTAGACCACACAAGCAACATTAGGGGGTGATTCTACACCATAGGTACATGGAGTACTCACAATTATAAAAGATATGATTATGTGATTCAGTGTCTTTCATGTAGAGCAAACATTCTTTGGTGTTGATGATGCCCCATTTCATGAGTCTATGTTGGGTAGGCATCATGTTCCAAATGTAACGATAGCTACTGAAACTCCACTTGGGATAGTGGGTTTTACCCTACAAGAACGGATCCCAAGACACTTGAGGTGTGTTCCTAATAATGTGCCAAGGTTTGCGCTTGTTAATCGATTCCTATTTTCCATTCATGAAAAAAAATCATTTTTAACCTCGAGACAAGTGGTGATCATGCATTTCCAACACCTTGAACAACCATGTCCTGATTCTGTGTCCTGACTCCCATATTTGTTCTTCATTCACGCTACCCAAAGAGAGTTTGGTTTTGTGAGGAATTCAAAAGCTCTTTTAGAAGCAGCCATCCACCCTATGTCTCTAGGATCCATAAGACCAAGTCCACCTCCATGAATAGGTTGGACAACTGTCTCCTAAGAGATGGCATGATAACCCCCGCTCCAAAGAAAACCCAACATCACTATTCTAAAGTTGTCTAAAGAAAAATGAGGTAAATCAGCTAGTCTGCACCAATATCTAATTATACTGGTCAACACTATTTTGATGAGGATAGAACATCCACTCATGAATAAAAAAATGCCAATCCACTTCTCCATAGAGGATATAAGGCTATCAACACAATTCTTGTAGTCCACACCCATCCTCACACCCCTTGTGATGGGTATGCCAAGATAACTAGTCGTGAATACCCCTTTTGAGATCCCAACAAGATGTTTAAGTCTCTCTTTTCAAGAATGGTAGGACTTAGACATAAAAATATAACATTTAATATCACTAATATACAGAGTAGAGAGATCCCCAAAATCTGCAAGAATATTCCTGAAACCTTTCATGTATTTTCCATGCCCTGTAAGAAAGAACAACACATTGTCAATAGAAATTCTGTGTCCAACCACTTTAGTCTTGTTAACCCTAAATGTCTTAATTAATCCCTCAATTTCAGCTATATCAGTCAACCAAGTGAGATTCCCCATAACCAAAGAAAAGATTAAGGGTGACATTGGGTCACCTTTCCTTAGTCCATTGGTATCCTTGAACGTGCCTATAGGAACATCGTTAAAGATCATAGAAAAAAAGTTAGTCTCAACACATTCACAGATGATATTGATGAAATGCTCAATAGAACCCAAGGCTCTCATAGTACTCCAAAGCCAGAACATTTAACATGATTGTAAGCTTTAGATATGTCTACCTTGATATATGATGTTTTGGCTTTGTT
This sequence comes from Alisma plantago-aquatica, assembly GCA_963693085.1. Lineage (NCBI taxonomy): Eukaryota > Viridiplantae > Streptophyta > Magnoliopsida > Alismatales > Alismataceae > Alisma > Alisma plantago-aquatica. The sequence goes on from OY856412.1 coordinate 360,825,923, forward strand.
CTTCACCCAAAAATCAAGAAAAAATTCAGTCTCTAGTAGTGCATTGTTAGAGATGGCCCTCCCCTTGACAAAGACTGACTGATTAATAGATTTCACATTTGGAAGGATGTCCTTTAATCTAATAGCAATAACCTAAGATATCACTTTATAGATGACAAAACAACAGGATATTGGCCGAAAGTCAGTCATCAAGGATGTGATGCTATGTTTTGGTATGAGTTTGATAAAAGCATGGTGAGTTTTTCTAACCATCCTTCCCCATAAAAAGAACCACCTCACAGCCCTGCACACATCATCTTCATAAAAAAGACCAGTGGACATGAAAAAATTTAGAGTTGAATCTATCCAATCCATAAGCTTTGGATGCGCCTATGGAGAAAATAGCAACCTTAATCTCTTCATTTGTCACAGTCTTCAAGTGAGCCATGTTCATATCATCTATAACCCTTTGAGGAAGACGACTAGTGCAAGTGCTAGTACTACCACCCTAATTATAGTGGTCATGGGAGTAGTTCATAACCAAGCTTCCCACCTTCTCTTCTTCATTCACTAGCTAACCATCTTCATCAAGGAAGTTGTGAATGTGGTCTCTCATATTGTTTCTTTTAACAACATTTGTGATAAAACTTTTTGTTTTATCACCATATTTTATCCAATGAAGTCTGATGCATTGCCAATAGCTCATTTTTCGACTCTCTCCAACTGCAATAAATGCTTGTTGGCCTCTTCATCAATCCCCATCTTATCATTATCCTTTGGATTCATATGTGGGTTCATAGCATCATCATCAAACACCATGTGAGCCTCCTTGATAAGATTGAGAAGATTTGATAAGTTCCTATACCATTTATTCAAAGCTAGTTTGGTTCTTTTCAGATTTTTCGTCACCACAAATAATGGATTACCAACCACGACACTTCAGCTAATCTCCTTAATGACTACTTCAAATGTGGCCTAGGAAATCCAGTGGTTCAAGAAGCGAAAAGGGCAGTTGGAAGTGGGTTGCACCCACAGATCAATCTCCATCCAAGGATGATTATTGTTAGGATGATCTCCTAACTAAAATGTAGTTGTCGGGAAGGTGTTCAACCAAGGACCATTGACTAACCCTCTTTCCAGGTTACTAAAGATGTGCCTAACATGAATCCTTTTGTTATGATAAGTTATGATGCCGCCTTTCACATTAAGCTCCATCAAATCAGCCAAATCAAACATCTCATTGAGCCTCCCTAGAATAGAATCCAGAATGGGAAGCCCTCCAATATTTTCCTTGGACAACCTCACCTGGTTAAAATTTCCAATAACCAAGTGTGGGAGAGCTTGTTGGGTGGTAGAAACTATAGTCTCCCATAATCTTCTATAATCCATCTCTCTATTAGACCCATAGATGAGAAAGATAACACAGTGAAAACCTCCAGTGTTAAAGCAGCTTAAGGTTACTAACTAATCAACGCAGTGAAGGACCTGAGCATCCCAACATCTTAGGTTCCACCTGACTACTATCTTGCCACCTTTGACCTATTCTAGATTGAAAATAGAGTCCCACCTACCAAAAACAATCCTTTAACTCTCTGTAAAACATCTATTTTAATTTTGGTCTCAACAAAAAGAACCAAGCTCACCTTCTTTTCCTCAATGATATGTCTGAGCATTCTCTATTTAGCTGGAAGAGAAGCACCTTGGATATTACACACAAGGAACTTCATTTGGATGATTTGGTATACACCCCCTGGACATGGTGGTTCCTCCGCTTCCCCTACCTCTACTACTCATTTCACCCATGCCACGAAGTAGTGGTTCTTGTGTCGAGTGGGATAGTCAATGTAAGAACCCTGACCTCCGTTTAGGGTTTACCCTGTTTGCTTTGCTTAACCCTGATGTTTAGATGCTTGCTAATCACCTTTAGTGGTGATTAGGGTTTGTTGGTGATTTGTTGAGAGTTGGAGGTGCTACTTGCAATAAACCCAAGTTTAGGGTTTTTGGGCAAGTTTGTCACCTTGTGAGGTGTTCCTCCCTCTCCTTGCTTCCTCTAGTGTTGAGAGGAAGGTTTGGGCTCGTTGCTTGAGTTCCTTTGGGATTGGTTGAGCTTGTTGGGCCTTGTGGTGCCTTGCCTTTGCTTCTTTGGACCTTGTGTCAGGCAAGTGCATGTTTGTGTCGGCCTAGGTGTCGCCCAGGGTGTGTGTCGCCCTGGTGGTGTGTCTCCCAGGGTTGTGTCAGCCATGGTGGGGGTGTGTTGGCCATGTTGTGTGGGTGTGTCGCCCATGAACCCTTTGAACTTTTTTTACCTTGTTTGTGTCACCACTAGTGGACACTTGGTGTGTGATGCTTGCATGTGGCAATGGCCTTGGACATGTGTTTAGGGAATGTTAGAGTGGTGGCATTTCCCATGGACAAGTGTCCCTAGGTGGGCGACACCTTGCTTTGCTCTACCTTGTTTTCTTCTCCATCCGCTTTTATATATATGTTTCCTTTTCCTTGCTAAGGATCCCTTTAGCTCCTTAGTCTCCCTCTCCTTGGTGCACGACACACTCTCTTCTCTTGCAAGCTTGGTGGTAGATCCTTCTTGGAGTCTCCTTCTTCCTCTAGTGGTGGCCGAACCCTAGAGTGCATTTCTCTCCTTCTTCCTTGGTGGTGCTTGGAGCTTGGAGCTTGCTTAAGGTGGGTTACATAACTCCTAACCCTAATTACATCACCATCTTCTATGTTCTTGTTTATATGTTGCTTATGATCGGTAACATGTTGATTAGTTTAGTTTCCTGCTTAACTGCACCTTGTTGGTCGAACCTATGTTCTAGGGTTTCTTGGTGAGCAACACTCCTTTCTCTCCTTGGTCTAGAGGAGTGAGCTTGAGTTCTAGTAGCATGGGAAATACCCCTCTCTCGTTTAAGTTGAGAGGTGAGATTGTGTTCTAGTTGCTTGAGCAACACCCTCCTCTCACCATGGACTTGAAAGGTGAGCTTTGTGGTGGTTGTGAACCTTGCTAGGGTTGTTCCTTGTGTTGCCCGATTGGTGACAAGAAATGTGCAAGACCCCTCTCTCTTAGTTGTTGAGAGGTGAGCCATCTTCTTGATCCATTAGGGTTTGGTACCCTTGTGCTTGAGCTCGATGACGACCTTGTGAAGTTGCTTCTTGGCCAATATGATCATGGTGGAGGTGCTACTTGATAGCCCTCTTGACCTAGAACCTTGGACGACACATGTTGAGACGGTGACGGGCGTTATCCTTTGGTCTCTGTCTTGTGTGTGTCGGGCATCCCATCTTGATAAGTAACCTGCCTGATTCATGTGTGATGGCTTGGTGTCGATGGCTTGAGGTGTGGAGTTGTCATCTAGCTCGGTGATGTTGTGACGGGCGTCACGTTATCCTTGCCTTGTGTGTCGGCCGATAGGTTCAGGTTGGATAGTTGAGCACGACGCTGCGTTGCCCGACACCATGAGTCCTGGCGGAGCGTTGCACAGCAAACCCTGATGCCTGTTACACCTTACAGGGCACGCCCCTGGGCTCAGTTGCCCGATAGTATTCTTGACCGTTGTTTCCTTATTAACCAGATGCAACATTGCCCGTCTTGAGGTGCACAATAGGTATGGCTGCACGGTAGGCTTGTTTCCCTGACATATAACGCACTATTACACGACATGGACTGGTTGCACACCTGGTTCATATGGTAGCGTGACGTTGTTACACCTTAGATGTTGACGGAGCATTGCACGATAGGTGTTGGTCTGCTTGGCTGACAAGAGTTGAGTGTTGTGCGATAGGGAGGGTGCCCTGCTCTATGCCACTTTTGGTGAGGGTAGTGAGTACTTTTAGTGAGGGTCCCATTCCTTATGTAAAGTCGATATGTTGTTCTTACATAACGATTGGTTTTGATGGTAATCCTGGATGTGCACGATATAGTAGACCTCATCTATGCATCTTAATACAACATCTCATATGTATGTAATCATCTTTATATTATGTATAATGCTGAGATAATGATAAGCATTTAAGATGCCTTGCATGGTGTTATGATCACAGGTTGAGGCATGAATGATATCATATATAATCAATCAATGTTGCCCTATATCAATACTATGATCTTGCTATTAATCCATGATGATTGTACTAACCATGCAGGTGATGCATAGCCAGGTAAAGGGCTATGAGGTATATATATATATATATATATATATATATATATATATATATATATATATATATATATATATATATATATATATATATATATATATATATATATATATATATGAGTAACATTGCTTTAATAGTTACCCTTGATAATGAGATAACATGTATGATGTGTTTGGCTAAAGTACTAGGGATTGCTATCCCATCATGATGTAAGCCTTGAGAGGCAGTGGCAGTATGTGATGAGGAATTGAGATCCCATGGCAATGTGGTGATCCTTGAGATGGATCTAGATGATTGGCAAGAGGCCAAGTGATAACATGTAATGTTGAATCCTTGTGATGGATCAAGATGATGTTGAGTACAATAAAAGCATAATATTAAGTTTCAAGTTGTTTATTCTTTTTATAGTTTTCATGTTATACAGCTTGGTTGAATCTTGCAATCCACTTAAAATATACTAACTAATCACAGTGGAACATATCATATACTTTGCCCTGGCCATAGATCCATCATCGTCAGTAGATGGTGATGCTGAAACAGGTTCTCCTACAGGTTAACATGGAAGCACATATTGTTGAATATGTGTGGTTTCTCCTAGCCTTAAATAGAGAGGGAATCGAGTGTAGCTATGGTTGCAGACTCGGATATATATGTATATAGAGAGCATGGTGAACAGGCCCATGGCTCAGAGTGATAGAGCATGAATGCATTCATGGATTAGAGCACAGTGAACATGCACGTGGCTCAGTTTTACTAGCATTGTGACATGTACCAAGGCGGGCTAGAGGAAGGGTAGCCTATGGAGCTTACCCTATGGCTGAGGCCACTTAAGCATGAGACTGCGGTCCTGCTTTGGTTCTCGTGCACTGACCATGAGGTGGGAGGTCGTGCAGTTTGGCTCTTCCATTGACCTTGTATGGAACCAGCTTGGGTTTTGCAACTGAAGGTTGGATTTAAGCGGTACGGCTCACTTCCTCAGGGCATAATAATAATACGTAATCCAACCAAATAGTATTTACTATTTAAAGCAAAACACGAAACATTGGTTGAGGCCTTGCTTGTGTAGTTAATCTTGTTATACCTGCAGTACTTATACATTCCTCATGTCATGTGGTAAGACCTCATAAATATTATCTTGTTAATCATGTTCCATAATGAAGTACTTGGGTATATGCCTTTTGTACATATGGTAAGCTTGCTAGTATGAACAGCTTTTCTTTATAGCTTCTCTTGTTATACCTCTTATCATTTATCTGCTTTATCCTGCTGAGGTTTTGTAGTTTTGGTGGGGAGTTATGTTTCTCATTGGGACTATGTGTCTCACCCTGCTGGTTTATAACCTTTTTAGGTGGTAGAGCTAGACGTGGTGGTGGTCACGCAGTGGTGGCCGAGCAGCAAGACGAGCATTAGAAGGCAAGTGATGGTTAAGCAACTATTTTGGATGTTTTGTAGTAGAGTCTAGAGTCATCCATGTACTCTCAGGTCCTTGGGGGTGTTTTGACGTTGTTTCACAATGTATAGTTGTTGATCCTTTGTATATCCTCCTACTGGACAGATGTTGGCCTTTATGTACATATAAACAGGTGATGAACTCATGTGATGATGGCTAGCCAGTTGTTCCTCTAAGCTGTGGACACGTAGCAAGGCTTGTAAATGTTTGTATAACCTATTTCCTTGCAGGATGTGGACTTAAATATAATAGTTTCTGAGTTATTCTGCTTTCTGCATTTGGTTTTAATTAACCCGTGTTTTTGGTAATATGTAGTTATGGTGATTTCCACATGTTTTCGCGTAACACCTCGCTGTCTATGTGATAGTGGGATGTATTGCCACAAGTTTTGGTATCAGAGCTCTAGGTTCGCTGAGTCTATAGGGATTTAGGACTAGGTTGTGTCTGTTCTTGTGAGTTTTCCAGATTTTCTTACAATCATCTTATGCCCTCAGCCGAAGAAAAGCCAAGATGTTTGGAAACCATGAAGAACATGTTGTTGAGCACAGCGATGCTGCATTAGTTGATGGAGCTTTAGGGCAGGCACATGAAGATCGGGTGCCTGAGGTCCCCCAACCTGACCCTGCCATTCTTGAACACCCTGCCTATCAACAACTTATGGAGCAAATAATGGCTACGATGAATCTCATGGTAGAGAGACTACCAGTGCCTTTACCGAGAGAACAGGCTCCCCATGGTGAAACATCGGGTATTGGGAAGACCTTTGAGCGGCTTCGCCGAGTCGAAGCTTCGGATTATGCTGGAACGGATGATCCAGAGGATGCAGATTTGTGGCTGATAAGTCTTAAGAAGGTTTTCTGGATCCTCGATATCCCCGAAGCAGACAAAGTAAAGCACGCTGTCTACCTTCTAAAAGGTAGTGCTGGTCACTGGTGGACCATCGAGGAGGAGAAGCGGCCTGGCGAGGTGATCTTTTGGGAGGTTTTTTGGCGCAAGTTCATCAGCAGATACTTCTCGAAAACATATCTGGATGAGAAGATCAGTCAGTTTGAGAGCCTGCGACAAGGAACGATGAACATCACCGAGTAGGAGGCCAAGTTCATGGACCTGTTGAGGTTTTGTCCTCACATGGCAGCGATAGATGAAGAGCGGATTAGACGCTTTGAAAAGGGTTTGAGTACTTAGCTGACAACACCTGTTTCTGCGTTGGAGAACCAAGAATGGTTTTCTACATTTATAGAATTTGTCCGGAGGATCGAACGGTCAGTCAGGGAGAAAAGAGAATCCATGTCTAAGAAGAGTCCTGCTCAGTTTTAGAGACAGAGGTTTGGTGGCTTCAAGAAGCCAAGGTTTGCAGCACCTTCTGTGATGAGAGGTTCCAGTGCACCATCGCAATGGTCTCCGAGTACGGGAAGAGGTTATGTTTCTTCACCGTCAAAGGTACATAGTACAGGTTCTATGGCAGTGACAGGGCCATTTAGGCCATGGTTTGAAGTTAAAACATGCTATATCTGCGGTCAGACGGGGAATTTCAAGTCGAATTGCCCAAGTAGAGACGTTGAAGTGACGCAGTAGCCGAGGTAGAATCATCAAGGGTCAAATAGATAGCAACCCAGTAGTAGTAGAGGGAAAGGATGTAGTCAAGCATTGCAAATGGGATCATCTTCTCAAGGAAGCATAGGACGTGGACAGTAAGAAATGACTCAATTCTATGCTATGAGTCATCCTGAGGTGATAGTCAACCCGCGAGTGGTGACAGGTCAGATGGAGTTATTTCATTCTGATGTCTTCTTCTTACTTTATATATGTTCTGATTGACCCGGGAGCTACACACTCTTGTATCTCCTATAGTATGCTTGAGAACTGTCATTTACCTATTAGTTGTACGGAGGATAGTTTTTTGTTAGAAACCCCTCTTGATGGTTCCTCGATGCTTTGAGAAGAGTGTCCATCTTGTGCCTTATCTTTTCGGGACACAACATACAAGCGGATCTTACACCACTTGATATGCATGGTTTCGATGTTATCCTTGGGATGGATACCTTAGAGAAGTATAAGGTTGTTTTGGACTATGGTTCCAAGCAGGCTGTGTTTGATGATGATGGAGAGAAGTGGATCTTCCAAGGAGATAGGAAGATTCTTCCGACGTGTCTGGTATCTGCCATGGTGGTAGATAAGTTGTTACGACAAGGATGTGAGGTGTTCTTAGCCCACCTTGTGGATGGCGTTGTAGATACCAAGGCAAAAGGTCCTAGCCTTGAGGAGGTGTCGGTAGTCTGAGAGTTTGAGGATGTGTTTCCCGAAGAGTTTCCTGGTGTTCCTCCACCCTGAGAGATTGACTTTGAGATCAATTTAGTTCCAGGAACACAACCAGTTGCATAGACACCGTATAGGATGGCTCTAGTAGAGATGGCAGAGCTTAAGAAGCAGTTGCAAGAGTTGTTGGAGAAAGGTTTCATCCGAACAAGCATGTTGCCTTGGGGTGCTCCAGTGTTATTTTTTAAGAAGAAGTACGGTTCAATGTGGTTATGTATAGATTACCGGCAGTTGAACAAAGTCACAATCAAGATCAAGTACCCGTTGCCGAGAATAGATGAATTGTTCGATCAGTTACGTGGTGCTACAGTGTTTTCGAAGATCGACCTAAGGTCTAAATATCATCATTTGAAGATTAAGGTGGATGACATACCAAAGTCAGCCTTTAGGATGAGGTATGGTCACTTTGAGTTTGTGGTTATGTCGTTTGGGCTAACCAATGCACCTGCTACTTTCATGGATCTGATGAATTGAGTGTTTCGTCTGTTCCTAGATCAGTTTGTCGTAGTCTTTATAGATGACATCTTGATCTACAGTCGGGACAAGCAAGAGCATGAGAAACATCTTCCACGAGCGTTGACTCTTCTTCACGAACATCAGTTGTATGCCAAGTTCAGTAAGTGTGAGTTCTGGTTGGAAGAAGTGACTTTGTTGGGTCATGTGATATCTGCAGAAGGAGTCAAAGTGGACCCGAGGAAGGTGGAGTCCATTACTGAATGGGAACAGCCGAAGACACTGACGGAAGTCCATAGTTTCCTTGGTTTAGCAGTTTACTACCGGAGGTTTATCAAGGACTTCAGTGCGATTGCGTTGCCGATGATGAAGTTGACCAGAAAGGATGCACAACAAACAGATGATACAGTACAGTTGATCAGTTCAGAGTTTGGTAGCAAAAAGCGTGATGGGTTCTATGAGTCTGAGGATGGACTAGTTTGCTATCGTGATAGGATGGTGGTCCCCAATGCTGATGATCTAAGGAAGTTAGTGCTCGAGGAAGCACACACGTCGATGTATGCTATGCATCCAGGAGTCACCAAGATGTATCATAGTCTGAAGGATTTGTATTGGTGGCCCGATTTGAAGAGAGATGTAGTCGAGTTCATGGCTAGGTGTGCGGTATGTCAGCAAGTCAAGGATGAACATCAAAAGCTGGCAGGTACGTTGCAACCCTTGCTAATACCAAAGTGGAAATGGGATCATATAACCATGGATTTCGTAGTTGGTCTACCCAGGACAACTAGGAATCATGATTCCATATGGGTTATAGTGGACAGATTGACGAAGTCTGCCCATTTCATACTGGTATAGACAACGTATACAGCCGAGAAGCTCGCTCGAGTATATATGGATGAGATAGTGCATTTACACGGGGTGCCAACGACTATAGTTTATGACAGAGGTCCTCAGTTCACGAGTCATTTTTGGGAACAGTTGCACAAAGCGTTGGGAACACAATTGAGGTTTAGTACCACCTTCCACCCATAGACAGATGGACAGTCTGAGAGGACTATTCAGATTCTGGAGGATCTCCTTCGATCTTGTGTCTTGCAGTTCCTAGGTAGTTGGGACGTACACCTCAGTTTGATAGAGTTTTCCTACAACAATAGTTATCAACGGAGCATTGACATGGCTCCTTATGAGGCTTTATATGGCAAGAAGTGCAAATCTCCTTTTTGTTGGTATGAGTCTGGTGAATATCAGCTTTTGGGTCCTGAGTTAGTACAGTAGATGACAGAAAAGATCAAGGTGATACACCAACAGTTGAAAGCGGCACAAGACAGGCAGAAGTCTTATGCAGATAATCTCTGACGACCTTTGGAGTTCCATGTAGGACACAAAGTATATCTTAAAGTCTTGTTGTGGAAAGGTGTGCTAAGGTTTGGCCAGAAGGGTAAGCTAGCACCCAAGTATATGGGGCCATACCCGGTCATAGGACATGTTGGCAAGGTAGCTTACAAGTTAGAGCTGCCTCTAGAGTTGCACAGGTTACATCCAGTGTTCCATGTCAGTATGCTGAAGAAAAGTCATCCGGATTCAGAGACAGTGATACAGCCTAACGAAGTGGAGCTTGATGAGGATGTGACCTACGAGGAAGGTCCTGTGATGATCCTTGACAAAAGAGTTAAGAAGCTGAAAAGGAAGGACATGGTTCTTGTGAAGGTTCTTTGGCATCACCAAGGGGTTGGGGAAGCCACGTGGGAGATTGAGGAAGAGATGAGGAGGAAGTATCCCTCTCTTTTCTCTTTGGATTTTGGGGACGAAATCCTTTTGTAGGGGGTTAGCTTGTAAGAACCCTGACCTCTGTTTAGGGTTTACCCTATTTTCTTTGCTTAACCCTGATGTTTAGATGCTTGCTAATTACCTTTAGTGGTGATTAGGGTTTGGTGGTGCTTTGTTGAGAGTTAGAGGTGCTACTTGCAATAAACCCAAGTTTAGGGTTTGTGGGCAAGTTTGTCACCTTGTGAGGTGTTCCTCCCTCTCCTTGCTTCCTCTAGTGTTGAGAGGAAGGTTTGGGCTCGTTGCTTGAGTTCATTTGGGCTTGGTTGAGCTTGTTGGGCCTTGTGGTGCCTTGCCTTTGCTTCTTTGGACCTTGTGTCGGGAAAGTGCATGTTTGTGTCGGCCTAGGTGTGTCGCCCAGGGTGTGTGTCACCTTGGTGGTGTGTCAGCCATGGTGGAGGTGTGTCGGCCGTGTTGTGTGGGTGTGTCGCCCATGAACCCTTTGACCTTCTTTGACCTTGTTTGTGTCACCACTAGTGGACACTTGGTGCGTGATGTTTGCATGTGGCAATGGCCTTGGACGTGTGTTTAGGGCATGTTAGAGTGGTGGCATTGCCCACGGACAAGTGTCCCTAGGTGGGCGACACCTTGCTTTGCTCTACCTTGTTTTCTTCTCCATCCCCTTCTATATATGTGTTTCCTTTCCCTTGCTAAGGATTCCATTAGCTCCTTAGTCTCCCTCTCCTTGGTGCATGACACACTCTCTTCTCTTGCAAGCTTGGTGGCCCATCCTTCTTGGAGTCTCCTTCTTCCTCTAGTGGTGGCCGAACCCTAGAGTGTGTTTCTCTCCTTCTTCCTTGGTGGTGCTTGGAGCTTGGTGCTAGGAGCTTGGAGTTTGCTTAAGGTGTGTTACATAACTCCTAAACCTAATTACATCACCATCTTCTATGTTCTTGTTTATATGTTTCTTATGATCAACTATACATGTTGATTAGTTTAGTTTCTTGCTTAGTTGCACCTTGTTGGCCGAACTAATGTTCTAGGGTTTCTTGGTGAGCAATACTCCTTTCTCTCCATGGTCTAGAGGAGTGAGCTTGAGTTTTAGTAGAATGGGCAATACCCCTCTCTCGTTTAAGTTGAGAGGTGAGCTTGTGTTCTAGTTGCTTGAGAAACACCCTCCTCTCACCATGGACTTGAAAGGTGAGCTTTGTGGTGGTTGTGAACCTTGCTAGGGTTGTTCCTTGTGTTGCCCGATTGGTGACAAGAGATGTGGAAGACCCCTCTCTCTTAGTTGTTGAGAGGTGAGCCATCTTCTTGATCCATTAGGGTTTGGTGCCCTTGCTCTTGAGCTTGATGACGACCTTGTGCAGTTGCTTCTTGGCCGATATGATCACAGGGGAGGTGCTGCCCAATAGCCCTCTTGACCGAGAACCTTGGACGACACATGTTGAGATGGTGATGGGCGTTATCCTTTGGTCTCTGTATTGTGTGTGTCGGGTATCCCATCTTGATAAGTAACATGTTCGATACATGTGTGATGGCTTGGTGTCGATGGCTTGAGGTGTGGAGTTGTTAGCTAGCTCTGTGATGTTGTGAAGGGTGTCGTGTTATCCTTGCCATGTGTGTCGGCCGATAGGTTCAGGTTGGATAGTTGAGCACGACGTTGCGTTGCCCGACACCATGAGGCCTGGTGGAGCGTTGCACGACAGGCCCTGATGCCCGTTACACCTTGCATGGCACACCCTTGGGCTCAGTTTCCTGATAGGCTTCTTGACCGTTGTTTCCTTATTAACCTGACGCAGCGTTGCCTGTCTTGAGGTGCACGATAGGTATGGGTGCACGACAGGCTTGTTTCCCTAACATATAATGCATCTTTGCACGACATGGACTGGTTTCACACTTGGTTCATATGGTAGCGTGACGCTGTTACACCTTAGACGGCTGACGGAGCGTTGCACGATAGGTGCTGGTCTGCTTGGCCGACAGGAGTTGAGTGTTGGGTGATAGGGAGGGTGCCCTGTCCGATACCACTTTTGGTGAGGGTAGTGAGTACTTTTAGTGAGGGTCATGTTCCTTATGGAAAGCTGATATGTTGTTCTTGCATCGCGATTGGTGTTGATGGTAACCCTGGATGTGCACGATATAGTAGACCTCATCTATGCATCTTAATACAACATCTCATATGTATGTAATCATCTTGATATTATGTATAATGCTGAGATAATGATAAGCATGTAAGATGCCTTGCATGGTGTTATGATCACAGGTTGAGGCATGAATGATATCATATATAATCAATCAATGTTGCCCTATATCAATACTATGATCTTGCTGTTAATCCATGATGATTGTACTAACCATGCAGGTGATGCATAGCCAGGTGAAAGGCTATGAGGTATATATATATATATATATGATGAGTAACATTTCTTCAATAGTTACCCTTGATAATGAGATAACATGTATGATATGTTTGGCTAATGTACTAGGGATTGCTATCCCATGATGATGTCAGCCTTGAGAGGCAGTGGCAGTATGTGATGAGGGATTGAGATCCCATGGCAATGTGGTGATCCTTGAGATGGATCTAGATGATTGGCAAGAGGCCAAGTGATAACATGTAATGTTGAATCCTTGTGATGGATCAGGATGATGTTGACTACAATAAAAGCATAATATTAAGTTTCATGTTGTTTATTCTTGTTATAGTTTGCATGTTATACAACTTCATTGAATCTTGCAATCCACTTAAAATATACTAACTAATCACAGTGGAACATATCATTTACTTTGCCCTGGCCATAGATCCATCATCGCCAGTAGCTAGTGATGGTGAAATAGGTTCTCTTGTGGGTTAACCTGGAAGCACATATTGTTGAATATGTATGGTTTCTCCTAGCCTTGAATAGAGAGGGAATCGAGTGCAGCTACAGTTGCAGACTCGGATATATATGTATATATAGAGCATGGTGAACAGGCCCATGGCTCAAAGTGATAGAGCATGAATGCGTTCATGGCTCAGAGCACGGTGAATAGGCTTGTGGCTTAGTTTTACTAGCATCGTGACATGTACCAAGGCGGGCTAGAGGTAGGGTAGCCTATGGAGCTGACTCCGTGGCAGAGGCCACTTAAGCATGAGACTGCGGTCCTGCTTTGGTTCTTGTGCACTGACCACGAGGTGGGAGGTCGTAGAGTCCGACTCTTCCATTGACCTTGTATGGCACCGGCTTGGGTTTCGCAACCGAAGATTGGATTTGAGCGGTATGGCTCACTTCCTCAGGGCATAATAATAATACATAATCCAGTCGAATAGTATTTACTGTTTAAAGCAAAACACGAAACATTGGTTGAGGCCTTCCTTGTGTAGTTAATCTCATTATACTTGCAGTACTTTTACGTTCCTCATGCCATATGGTAAGACCTCATAAATATTATCTTGTTAATCATGTTCCATAAAGAAGTACTTGGGTATATGCCTTTTGTACATCTGGTAAGCTTGCTAGCATGAACAACTTTTCTTTATAACTGCTCTTGTTATACCTCTTATCGATTATCTCTTTTATCCTTATGAGGTTTTCTAGTTTCGGCGGCGAGTTATGTTTCTCATTGGGGCTGTGTGTCTCACCCCGCTGGTTTATAACCTTTTTAGGTTCTAGAGCTAGACGTGGTGGTGGTCACAGAGTGGTAGTCGAGCAGCAAGACGAGCAGTAGAAGGAAAGCGATGGATAAGTTGTTGTTTTGGATGTTTTGTAGTAGATTCTAGAGTCATCCTTGTACTCTCAGGTCCTTGGGGTGTTTTGACGTTGTTTTACAATGTATAGATATTGATCCTTTGTATATCATGCTACTGGCCAGATGTGGTCCTTTATGTACATATAAATAGGTGATGAACTCATGTGATGGCTAGACAGTTGTTCCTCTAAGCTCAGGACACGTAGCAAGGCTTGTAAATGTTTGTATAACTTGTTTCCTTGAAAGATGTGGACTTAAATGTAATATTTTCTCAGTTATTCCGCTTTCCGCAATCGGTTTTAATTAACCCGTGTTTTTGGTAATATGTGGTTATGGTGATTTCCGCATGTTTTCACGTAACACCTTGTTGTCTATGTGATAGTGGGATGTGCTGCCACACAATGGATGCACAAAATCTGAAGAACATAGATAACACAAGTGAAAGACTAATCTGGTTTGTAGTTGTAGAGAATTTGATTTGGAAAATGAGGAATAACCATGTGTTCAACAACACTCATTTACAATTGAAGTATACCATTTAATCAATTTAATGTGAGGTTATATTTTGTGCATACTTTTGATAGAATATGAGAAGAATAGATTCCAACAACTCATTGCAACGTCATGGATAAAGCCATCGAGGGAGTAGTCAAGCTTAATGTCGATAGTGTGGTACTCAAGAGAATCAACAAGTCTACAAGAGGTGGTGCAATGAGAGATCAATTAGGAGTTTGATTGGAAGGATGTGTTGAGAAAGTTACTAGATAGACATTTTGTATGTGGATTTAATTGCCATTATTTGTGGTTTTCAAGCTATGTTGTGCGAATAAGAAAGGGTATTGTATTGAATCAGAAAATAGTGTGGCAAGCAAATATTTAATAGACAAGTCAAAAACTCATTCCAAATACCTACATATCTACTTGTGATTTACATTCCTCTTAGTTCTTAAGTCAAACATCTAGCTGGTCCATAAAAGAAGAAGGACAAACATTGTGTTGGTTAACCAGCCAAGTTGGGATTAAAACATGTGATTTAGGTTTACACATAGAATCTTGTTATGATATCGTGTCTAATGTTACCAAAGAGGAGTTAGGGACCCCACCGGGTAGGGATGTAATCAATGTATGTATGTCTACATCTAAAGGGTAGGATGAATAATATCCTTTGGTCCTTGGAAATCATAAAAGATGTGTTATCCAATGAAATATTATCCTAGTAGTACAATGGAGGAAATTTCTTTGATCAAAATGATCCCATTTTTATATGGAAATCTGATTCTCCAGCACCATTTGTTCAGCAAGGGGAAGATGGCTAGATTGTCAATGTGCAATAGTGCCATCTGTGTTGAGTATACATCAACTGATAATGAGTGTCAAAGTCAATCATTGATAATAACAAAACAATATTGATGTTGCCAACCACTTGAATTAATTAAACTTTTCATTCTTGGTAGGCTAGTTGTGCAACTCCCCTTGTCAACAAGCTGTAAAATATGATTTCCAAATCCCGAAAATTGTCAAGTTTTTTCCAACTGAGTATCCTCTCAATTCTTCTACCTTAACCTTCACCTCTCACCAAGGAAGAAGATCATAGATAGAGGGATCTATTCATTCTTCTCTAATTCCTTAGGGTCTAATAAATATTTAATAGTATTACAATTGGTCCCTCGATCTTTGTGAGAACCTTCTCCCAGTGTCCTTCCATCATCTAACGATGCCCATCCTACTAAACTTCAAGCAGCTTTGCAGTGTCGAAGAGGCTCTTAATGACCTTGAACAAACCTTGGATAAAATCCTCAGTGTCCTCATTGACGCCTGCTGGATGAAGGTCGAGAGAGAACTTGATTACATCTGACTCTATGACCACCAGGTTGTTTCTTACAAGGTGGATGATTTCGTTGACGTCTTCTATTACACTGTACTCCACCATAGTTTGGGAGAGGGTCTGGAAGTTGATGCAGCTGCAGCCAACATTAAAGTTTCCCTCCACGGGAAGGACCATGATTAGGAATGCAAGATGGACAATGTGAAGAGGTTTCTCTACTCTATAGTGGTAAGTGGAACTGATGCCTACTGGTATTAACCTAAAATAGCTGATAGGATCAAGGAGCTCAATTCTGAGTTCAAAGGAGTCAAAATGCCAATAGACACTAAGAGATAGGTTTCTCACACTAAGGGTTGGTAGTAAATGCGACTATTTGGAGGAAGGTTGCTTTTTGGCATGAGAAGTTGAATCTATATTTCATGATTCTAGGAGATTGGGTTTTCTTGGCCATATTTGATTGTAGGGAACCAAGTGATTTTATGAAATAGAGTATTATTTGGTAGGTTGTTTTGATTCTATGTTGCTCGAGAATGATCAGTGTTTGAGTTTGGAGTAGTCTGAAGAATGCATAGTCATCACATTTTCATTCCATGTTCTAGATCAATTTTGTTCAATTTCATAAGCTTTTTCTTATTGTTTTTCCTAGTTTCATGACTTTTCCTTTCATATACAAATAATAAGAATTTTGATAATAATCATTTCTCTTATGTAGAGAAAAGAAAATTTCAAATCAAGAGCAAAACCAAGTTCCTTTCTCAGGCTCATAATCCATGTTCAGAAGAAGTCAGAAGGCAAAATGGAGCATTACAACACAAATTCGGCAAGTTGATCAGGTGACTAGGCTCCCTGATTGACTGATTCATCTACCCATTCAAGATATATCCAGAGCAAGAAATAGAATGATAGATCTCCCTCACAGATCAATCGACCAGGAAGAAATTTTCATCATCACTAAACTTTGATGATTTTGGCATCCTTCTTGGTCGACCAATCCACTTCTACAAGAATGCCTTGAAGATGATTATGATCATACAATCCACTTCATTGGTCAACATACCAAAATCTAGGCCTCCAAAGTCAGTAACCAACAACAAAGTAAAACATCCACTTGATTGGCCAACCCACCCCATGGAACAATCGACCACTCACTCTCTAAGGGCACATTCAAAATGATGATCAGTTGATCCCCCTGGATGACTAGAATATCATTATCATGCCACTAGGTGGATAATTATCCTAATAGCCTACTTGGTCACCCCACTAGCAAGATAGATAAGGAAATTTACACTACCACAAAACATGGAGAATTTGGTAAAACTAGTTACAACCTAATTATCAATAAATTGTTCACTCTCAGTTCACCACACATGTTTGGTTCACAAAACTAGAGGAGAAAGAAGGAAGTAGATCATACTCATAGAGATCATTGGACTTGTTACTGTCAGAGTGAATTACGAAAGTCAATGACCTCTACCTTCTTCCTTATTCTCCTTTACTAAAAAAAATATCCTCTCTCTTCTTGTTTTTGTGTCTCTACTATGGACATCATAAATCCGTTCTTCTTATCGTGGTATGGGAAGTTGCCCCATCACCTATACTTTGTCTTAATTATTATCAAACTCAATTTTCTCAACATATCATATTGTTCTTCATTTGATTTATTCTTTCTTGTTGAATGAACTCTCAATTAGGATGTTTGATATAATCCTAAGTGTAGAGACCATGTAGGATTTGAGATGAAATTGTAGAAGGGGTCTTTTAGGATTATTGAGTCATGATCCGCGATTAATGGGACCTTGAGCTCACAGAGAATTTAGTCCTTTTACAATTCACATTCTATAAGGAGGAGAATTCACATGGTCCTATTCTTGATTGATGTGGTTTCTAAGTTGTTATGATTAGAGAGAGTATGTATGTTATCATGATGAAATCTCAATGTCCTAGTGTTATTTAATATTGATTTTAACCCACTTGTAATTTGTCCCGGATGAATGCATATTCATCTTAGTTTCATTCACCATATTTGGCCCAATTTTGCACTCAAATCTCTTATATAATCCTTGAATATGCTCTTATATAATTTTCCTTAGATTTTTGTAAATCTTTAGGGTTTTGAAATCAATTGGGTTACTTTGACAGATTAAGAATTCCATTACGTGCAACACCTTAGGAGATGGTAGCCCGACGGAGTTTTTGTACTGTGTAATCTAGGCAACCATTGAATCCAACACTTCGGCGACCAATGAACATAAACTTCGGCGACCATCGGCCAAGGAAACCCAATGACTGTTAGGACTCCTAAAAGTTAACAAATGTTATGAATCAAGAAATCCCAGTGATCATTGAGAATCAAGAATTCCCATCAACCACTGAGAATGAAGAGAATCCCAAAGACTGCAAACGGTCATGTCCTCTGCTACTGCACACACTATAAATACTTGAGCCCCTCCTTCATTTTAGGGGATCATTTCCACTCCATCCACTCTAGACTTCTACTTCGCACTCAAATAAGGAAGATGTTCCCATCGAGTGCTTCCATCAATGCCTCTGTGTTCTTGCTCCATCGTCATCTCCACTATGTCACCTATCATTGAGTCTAGGCTACTTCTCCTTTCATCTGGTTACTCTCTCCTTCAACCAAAGATGATTTATATTCCTTCCTACATCTCAATGTCAATCATTTAATGCATGTTTGTGGTTTGATCTCCTACATTGCATGATCTATAATATCCCCCTTTGTGAGAACTTCTATACGTGGGATTTGAATCTGCATGAGAACTTTTAAGGGACATCTTCAAAGTAGTAAGTGTGTGATATGTGGGTAATGAGACGTCGATACCATAGAGATGCTTACAAAATCTCTATTTCCTAACTTATGGTTTTTTCTTTACTCCCTTTAGAAAGTTATAAATTTCCTAAATGCTTTAAGGACACGTTTACATGGATAGTGGTGGTGAAACCCAATTCCACCCCAACGAGTCCCATCATTAATCTAAACTCAATTTTAATTTTTCTCTTTTACTTTCCTTGAAATTAGTTAAACCAAATAATCAACTCTAGGTTCTAAATATTAGGCTTAGTTCAACTGGAAACGAAATAGTAAGATTCTTTAAATGTTGTCCTTTGGAATTTGATCCTTAACTATACTGTGATAAGATCCGTCTTCTTGTGGGTGGTTCTATTGCACAAGGTTTGGGTAAAAACTTAGGGATTCCACCCCTAGATGAATTTTTAGTACAATAAAAACCACTTTAGTTTCCTTGCCTTGCAATCTTTTGGTCCAATAATTATTCAAAAATCATTCTTAAACAATAAATTTATAAAAAAATCTCAACAATTGGTTCTCAGTGATTTATGTAAAATGTTGTCTTTGGTTCAACCCTTTCTATACAACATGGTCGGTCTGCTTGTAGTTGAATTAGTTAGAATTTTGAAATACACTTAATACATTGGATAATCTGTATTAGGGAATATTTATGTGCAATAAAACTTGGATCACCTACTCCCTAGACTAGCTAATCATCAGATTTCATGTTCATTGTAGTTCCTTGACATGCCTTCAGTTTACCCTCCTCTCTGGTTATCACTAGACTATCTCCAAGAAGTCTTAGTAATGTTAAGTTTAAGATACTCAAGGAGACGCTTCTCCCATCTAAGTTCAATGTGGGGGTTCTAAAACATCTAAGGATGCAAAAAAACTCTTGCACCTTCTATCTTTCCTCTAGTCTCAACTTTCCTTCAAACTAATTGAAGTCATGGTTTTGAACCACTATTTTAAAGAGATGTTATGCTTTGTGCTAAGTGGTTATGTGATCCATTCTCATACCATCATGTTGCTACATCATATAGAAACCAATATGCTTTAAACGATAATCTATGGTAGAATTCATCTTGAAAAGAACCCAATTTTGTGATTGACTAAGGCCCAACAACTCCTGGCCATGTGTTCTAGTGATGTGTTTGTGCTAAAATATGCAAGGTGATGAATGTATATTCATCATGATTCTTAGTTGCATTTTAGATTTAGTTTTGCATGTTTTTCCACATTCTATTCAATATTGCACTTATTTAATGATTTTAGTAGTTTATGCAATTTGTTTGGTGTTTAATATATGTATATGTTTAACTTGTAAATTGATGGAAGGAGAAAATGAGAAGTCTTAAATTCTCTACTAATCCAATAAGTTAGTCACGTTATTGATGCAATAAGAATAGAGTAATTCATTAATAAGTAGACCCATTAAATAAGCAAAAATATTAAATCCTCACTCCCAAATTCCATTAATTGAAGAGAGAATTGTTAAAGTGTACCTATTAGTAAAATTACTCCACATTTTACACTTGGTATCAGAATTAGGTTATTCAAAAATTATTGGATGTATAATTTAATTCTATACAAAATGAGTTATTGTTGGACCACCTCTAGCTAGAGGACAGATCCATAAGTCACTCATTTTCCCAGATTCATGAATTCATAGAAAACTTCTCATAGACATTGGAATATGTTAGATCAATTTGAAAGCTTAGGAAATGCTTTTAAAGCACAAAAAGGACATCCAGAGAGGAGATAGTTCAATAAAAATTCCATATACATCCCTAGCTATCACCAAGGAATTTCATAAATGAAAGTTGATGTTTTGAGGTGGAAACACACTTAGTCAAAGGCATGCCATATATGAAAGTTGATGTTTTGACATGTAGTTGTTATTTGGAGGGTGGTTTTGATAAAGCGTGAATATTATAATCTACATGAATACCATTACCATGTGCTTCTTTTTCTCTTTTATCATGTATCTTGAACATGTGTAGACAGTGGTTCATCTTACTGGGGCATGGGGATTATCCCTGCATGTATGTGTAATCTTACGTTGTCAACCGCTACTTGTTTGAACTATTAGATTTTTTTATCAACGGTTTAATGCATGTCTTATAAATTATATGTTCATCTTGCGTATCTATTGTAATATTAGTCATACAGAAAAAGAAAGCCTAAGATCAGATTTAACCATAGTTAAATCATGAATACGACTATGGAAGGATGTTCCTTGGGATGACAAATTTCAGATTGTTAGATAATAAGACCTCGTGTCTATGGGAATGTATTTCCCTATGATATTCTATAATCCAAAAGGATATAGAATTTCCTTGACCCCAATATAATAATCTTAAGATCTAGTGATGCAATGTAAGAGAAGGGATACATAGATGAGGGTGGTGAAACCTGTCGCCCTTGTGAATTTAACATTGTTACAAATCATTTATTTTATAGTTTGATTTTATTTTTTGTTTGTTAAGTTTATTTAAGCAATCAAAATTTCAGTCATATATCATTGTTATGTACCTTTTTGTTTAAATTAAATATTTAGTTTGTTCATATAAAGTTGTCTTTAGGGTTTGATCCTTAACTGTACTGCAATAATTGTCCACTTTTGAGTGGTTCTTTCTTGCTATTCTTTTGGTAAACACTAAGATTTTATATCTTAGAGAATTTGAGAGGTACTAAAAATACCACATAAAATTTTGTCATGGTTGCTTGGGACAACTGATATTTGGATTTTTAGTCTACTTGGATAAAGTTATGATTTTTTTTCTAAGACATGATTTTTTTTCTTTCTTAGATTGATTTTGTAATTTTAGTTTGCTTTCATAATTTTTTATTTTATAATTTTTTTATTTTGTCATTTATTTTTGTAGTTTTTACTTCGTTTCCACGATTTTCAATTATATTATATAATTTTTTTGCCTTCTTAAATCTTTTTTCGTTTTCATTCTCACTTAGATTTTGATCAAAATATTTCAAAAATAAAATTAATTATACATCTACATTCCTTGAAATTTTTCTTTGAGCCTTATAGTAATTTTTTTCTTTTAATCCTACATTAATTGAGTGGTTGGTACCACATGAAGTTCAATGTCAAATTTTTGTCTACTACATGTACAAAAATATGGTGGTAGAGATGGCAGCAAAAATAAATATTTTCTTGGCATAGTCCCCATGACTAGTGAATCGCGTTAACAACTATCAATTGGGAAGGAATGTTGTAAGGTATATACGTGGTCCTGGAGAAAGTCCAATGACAATCCTTGCAATGGCATGCTTCTTTCAAAGCAAAACCCAGATGGTTGTTAGCAACATCCTCCTAGACTATTACCAAGGATGGTAGTTGATGAGGTCCTCCTAGTGTATTGGCATTGGCCTCCATGCCTCTACGTAGTCCGCACAGACCACTTGAACTCCTAATCATTCTTTTGGAAGTAATAGGAAGAAGTTTCCCCTTTGATGTCAACGTGCTGGCACTGACTTGTTCTACCTTGTTGTTTCTCCTATTTATGGGTAAGACTTGCTTTTGGGATCTCATGTTACCATAACTACGAGAGGACATCATTTGTCAATGTTAGTTGTGTCTTTTGAAATCCTTGATTGTGCCCATTTATATAGGAGGGCTAGGTCTAGGGTTTCCATATCATCAGGAAGTTGAAGAGAAGTATTTTAATGAACTTACAGATGTTGTGTGTCATGAGTCAGTTCAATCAACTCTTGATTCAATCGACTCATACCCCAAGTCACTTGAATTGAATGCTTTCCTTTTCACAAACACATTGATGATCAATCCATAACATTATGTCAACATCAATCCTAAATCCAATCTAATTGATCATTGAACGGAGTGATTCACACACTAAACCAGTTGTTTCATACTCTGAACATGTAGGTTCACACTCTGGATCAGTTGATCTATTTTCTTATTTCAGCCAATGTTCATCCAACATTGTTTAAATCAACTCGACACTTGATTTTGGTCGACTCGACACTTGAGTCAGTTGACTCAAATTCTCATTCAACTAATTTTCAGCCAGTGTTGTTTAGACTAAATACCTAATCACTTCAAGTTAAACCTTATTTATGAGTAAAATCCTATTCAAGGTGTATCCTTTGTGTGTGACCCTATAGGTCCCAAGTTACATTGGCATTGAATGTCCATAATTAATTTATGATATCACAAACAATGAGTGGTGACTAGTAACACATAATTGCTACCCAAGTAAATGGAAATTCGGAGAATAACTTCAACCTACAATCCCTGATTAGTTTTATAGTGATTGTATAGTACCTTTGTCTCTAATATCTAGATTGAATTTGAGGCATGGAAACTTCATCCTCTTAACATTCAATCAATTTTCCTTGAATTAGAGTAGATTGTATGAGTGCATGTGTGCTCACATATCATATATTGATTCACGTATGGCCATATGTTTCTCAATATCACTTATCAAGTGGCCAGGATATCAAGTCCAGTAGGAGGGACAAATCTCATCTATACACTCATAGTTATTCCCCATGTGTCAAAACATATTTGAGCATTAGCTTTATGGTAACCTTTATTCAAGGTAATTTTAGATGATGTCAAACTACATTGAATGACATTTGAGGAATGTAGTGACTTCAGGTCTAAGAATCACAATCACCAGTATCACTATGAGAGCAGATTCTGACTACCATTCAATGGTTTCCACGTATCACTCTCAAGGTGGGTCTGTCCAGTACATTGTTTCCTAACAAATACCTATGTGTTTGGTTTGATGTCACATATCATAACTAATGAGATTTTTTATCAACAAACACACACTCTAGTCTTATGTATTTTTGTTGTCTATTAGGTTCTACAATAACATATGACTAGGGACATAATAAGAATGTATGTACTCGTATCATACATATGATCTCATTGTTCATGTCCTCAACCTAAAGACATATGTCATCAATTAATATCATTATTTATACATATATCATGTTATACTATTATCTCATCATTGAACAAACATATAGATGAATATTGTCTTTATTATTAATAAAATCATTTACAAGATATGCCATTACTGTCATCATATGATTGACACTCAAGGCATACATAACAACAGACACCCACTTGCACTTAGAGCCAATCACCTGTGAACTTAATCCCAAGTGATCTAACATGACCATCATGATTTTTCTCTAAAATTGCTTTAGTCAAGGGGTCATTGCTTTTAGTTGGTACCCTAAAAATCTTCACATCTCCTCGATGTACAATTTCCCATATGAGATGGAACCTCCATAGTATGTGCTTGGAACATTGATGCGATCTAGATTCCTTAGGTTGTGAAATAGATTCATTACTTCACAATATAGCTCTATTGCATTGCTAATGCTTGGTACCACCCTAAGTTCAATGATGAACTTCTTGATCCAAAAATCTTCCTTTGCTACATTGCAGGCAGGAAATACTCAGCCTCTGTTATAGAATCGAAAAATGTTTCTTTCTTGGAACTTTTCCAACTTACAACTCCATTGTTAAGGCAAAACACAAATCCAAATTGTAATATAATCTCATCTTTATCAGTTTGGAGGCTTGCTTCAGTGTAACCCTTTACCACCAACTCTTCTTCACCAGCGTGGACATGGAACTGATCCTTAGTTCTTCTCAAGTACTTAAGGATGTTCTTAATGGAAATCCAATTACCCTCATTGGAATCTGACTGATATCTTCTTGTCATTCTCAAGGCATACTAGACATCATGACAAGTACACAACATTGTGTACGTGATAGATCCAATTACAAATTCTTATGGAATCTTACTCACAAGAATTTGGACATTAATCTCTAGAGATAGTAACACCATGAGACATGGGTAGGTTTCTTCTCTTTAAGTTCTTTATGTTGAACCTCTTCAACCCTTTTTCATTGTAAGTTCTTTGAATTAGGTCAAGTAGCCTTCTAGATCTATATATATATATATATATATATATATATATATATATATATATATATATATATATATATATATATGATTCCTAAGATATAGGATGCTTCCCCTAAGTCATTCATAGATAATCTATTTCCTATCCACGTTCTTACCATTTGTAAAGTAGGGATGTTAGTTCCCATCAATAATATGTCATCTACATACAATATGAGAAATATAATCATGCTTCACTAACCTTCTTGTAAACACACGGTTCAACTTCACTCTGACTAAAGCCAAAAATTTTTATTTTTTTTTCAAATTGAAGATTCTAGTTTCGAGATGCTTGCTTCAATCCACATACTTACCATTGTATCTTACAGACTTTATTCACATCCTTTAGATTTATAGCACCCTTGGGTTGTATCATGTACACATCCTCAAGAAGATTCCCATTAAGGAATGTAGTTTTAGCATCCATCTACAAAATCTCATATTCATAATAAGTTACAAGGACAAGCATGATTGTGATGGACTTAGCCATGGTAACTGGAGAAAAGGTTTTGTAATAATCAACACCTTGAACTTGTCTGAAACACTTTGCAACCAATTGGTATCTATAGGTTTATACATTACCATCCATGTCAGTCTACTTCTTCAAAACCTGCCAAGGTTGATGCCTTGATGATGTACATAAATTCCATCTCAGATTTCATGGACTCAAGACATTTCTTAGATTATGGTCCCTTAACAACTTTTAGGTAGGTTGTTATCTTATCATCAATGACCAACTCATTGCCTTCTTGAGTCACAATATAACCAAATCTCTTAGTCTTAAGGTGTGTCCTACTAGATCTGTGAATTTCATGTGCTACATGAGGAATTTGAGATTCAACAACAATTTGTGACTTTCCATGTTTCTCTTATACCTCTATAGGTTCAATGTTTTCTATTGGAATTGAACCTCTTCGGACTCTATTTTTCTGCCACTGATTGCTTTGGAAATAAATTGCTTTCCTAGGAATACAACATCCGTGGAAATACACACTTTGTTGTTAGATGGAGTATATAAGTAGTATTTTTTGGTTTCCCAAGGATACCCAAAAAAATAACATTTATCTGATTTGGGTCCAATCTTTATGGGAAACTACTTTCTCGCATAAGCTTTACATCCTTAAATCCTCATAAAAGATATTGGGATGCTTCCCATACCATATCTCATATGGTGTCTTTTGAAAGTATTTATATGGTACATGATTTATTGTAAACGTTGTGGTTTCTATAGAATGTCCCCATAAGGAAATCATAAGACTACCAAAACTCATAGTTGACCACAACATATCTAGTAATGTATGGTTTCTTATTTCTGATACACCATTATGTTTTGGTGTTCCATGTGGATTCCATTTTGATACGATAACACAACTTCAAAGAAGGTCCTCAAACTCCTTTTTAAGTACCCTCCACCTCAATTGGAATGAAGTTCGTTAATTTACCAAGTTGGTTTTTTACTTCATTCATGAAATCCTTGAAATTTTCAAGGGTTTCTGTAATATCCTCAAATTTGGTGGATTTGAGTTATATAAATATTACACTTGAATTTATAAATAAATTCTCTATTTTCATTGTTGATGTAATACTAAATTGTCTATGTAGCATGGGTTCAATGAATGGCCCAAGTGAGTCCCATGAGACTATTTGCTTTGCAAATAGGTCCTTGGGGGACAAGTTTTAGAAATATTAGATGTCATTTATAAATACAGAATACTTCCCTTATGATATGATAAGTAATTAAAATATGAAATAATATACATGTTTTCAAAAGAATATAAGTTATGTGGTTTTTTAGATAATTAAAGGAGTAATTATCTAATCATGAATAACTACACAAGATTTGAGGCATCTAACAACAATATCTAGGTTTGACTTTTGGTATACTTGAAGACATTAACAAAAAGAAGAGAATTCTAGAATTTGAGAGAAAAAGGGCTTTCCGTTTGGTGTGGGTAAAAATATTGAAGTATATACTTAAAGAGAAAAGTTTGCATATGAAAAATATCCTAATAAATACAATAAATTATATATAGGTTGGGAAAGGTATTAATTTAGTTTCCCTCTAGTTTCATAGAAAAGCAAGCTCCTAGAAGCCTATGTAAACTTAAGAAGGGTGATGGACTTATTTATAATAAGTAAATATTCCTCCCATATTTGAGGAGATATAAAAGAATATTTAGAAACATTTTTTGACACCAAACTCAGCTAGATGCGATGAATTGACATTATAAAGAACGTGCCCAAATTTGGAGTCAATTGGAGGAAAGAAGAGAGAGTTATGGGTTTTATTCCATAAAGTGAGAGGTTAATGATTTAGTTGTGACATTTAGCACATTTAATGTGACCAAGACTTAAATATGGCCCTAATATATCACAGATAATGGGAGTAATTAGATTGGAGATGGAATAGTCAAGAACTCATCATCTACCTCTACCCTGGAAAAGGAAGCCCAGATACAGTTGTATGTGGCCCCTCCAACCTCTCTCTCTCCCCACATACCATAACCACTTATTGAACCTCTCTCAACATCTTTGGGAGGTCCGTAAAAACCTTCATATCCCTTTATTTTGGTGTTTCCATGCAATCTTGAGTTTTCCCCAAATTGTAGTTGGAGTCAGACTCCATTGGAAATCGGTTGGCTATTTCTCTCGCTTTTCCAGCCTATATAAGGCTCAGAACCCTCTCACAAACTCAGTGCATGGTTCTCGCAATCCCAAAGTGTGAGAGGTCATCCTAAAACCATTGCATTGGTGTGTTGTGGCCTTTCTTTCCCGCTGGAGTGTGAGACCTTTGTCCTCCTTGTCCCTGCTTTCTCTGATAAAAATGAGATCATCGTCGAGTCTAGTGAAGCCACAAGCAGGATCCCCACTCAGTGATCAACCCTCAGGCTTGCTTACACCCATATTCAAGAACCAAGTTTACCATCACATAGTGTTTAGTCATGAGAAGAGGTGATCGAAGGTTGGTGATAAAGACTAAGGATATTACATGCATGTCCATGGGGTCACCACAGTAGGGTAAAGGTTTCCTCATCTTTTAACCTTTTTTCATGCCCCAGCCACACGGGCATGGGTTGCCACCATGGCCTGAGCCTATTGGCTCAACCCACCTCCCTCTATTGAAATGAATAACCTATTGGTTGATGATGTGGCCTCTTCTTATTATCCCATTAATGTTAATCTTACAATATTTGTAGTAATTAATAAGTAATTGGATAGAGACATGTTATATATGAAAATTAATGAAAAATGAGTTTACTACATATAAAATAAAATTGAGACATAATTCTCATCCCAAATCCAAAGTTAGTGCTAATACATATTAAATTGGTGATTAATACATGGAAAACCTGCGAGAGGGATATTAAAGAGTAGAAAATGTTGAAAACCTTTCTTTCATGTTTTATCTGATCTTTTTGAGTATAATGATAATCAAGATGATGATGATAATGATGTTATGATAATTAGGGTTTCTCATCCATGTAAACATATAATTAGGGTTTTGAAACCAAGGATCATAACTTTTCATAATCTTAATGAACTTAATTTGATCTAAATGTTTGTAATGTAAGGATATGATGGATATAGAAATTAGGGTTTTACCTAATTTTTAACGTGTGATGGAATTAGGTTTTATACCCTTATTCCTTATTGAGACCCCATATGTACCTAGACCTTATATTAGGATCTGGGTTGGGTTTAATCTAAATAATATGATGGTGAAACTTTTGGATGTACATACATGTATATTAAATGTTGATTTCTTGGATTTCATTCTTGCTTGCTTGAATGGATGATATTACTAAAGTAAATGAAGTATGATTGCATGGTTTTCATGGTTTACATTGAGGTACATGGTTACACCTATGAATATCCACATGTATCAAATGTCAAAGATTACCGATGATTTCTCTAAGATTGATGAAAGTAACATGTTGGGTGTTATTTACATTATGTTCAACTATAAATGCCACTATGAGTATCAAATAAAGTAAGCTATCATATTCTAAACCCTAGGATAACATGTATCAAGAGGTGATGCACACAAGCCCTTAAAGTGACAGCTCACATCCAAGATGGAATATCAATCATGGATTAGGATATGTAAGGAAAATGTCAGTTTTTATTTGCAAGTAATTGATTGATTATATGTTTTTATCTTACTTGTACACTTATTGCATGCACCCACATACACAGTATTGCTATATATTGAGCCAAATTTCATTTCACACCATTTTAGGTAAATGTTATATGTGAAGATACCAAGATATGATGATCCAGATGAAATCCACTTCAGACATTAAAGTTAAATAAAGGAGGATTAAATATATACTTATTCTCCACTAGTGTTGTTCGGAATTGTTTCTCTAGTAGCGCAACCGGCCTCTATGCAGCTTAATGGGCTATTCTCCTTATGGCATGGGGATGAGCTCCCCAGGTTGGGCTCATAGAAAGCCTTACGAGTCTCCTGAGTTACCAAAAAAAAGATATATACTTCTTCTCATATGTATATTTCTCACGTAAGAAATTCATGTAACTCCTTAGAGGAACATTATCACATACATTGTAAACAATATTTTGAAATAATGGGAATTATCTACTATTATTTGATATTTTGTAAAATGTAGATCATTGGGAATTTTAGGTAATGGCACTCAAGTTTAAGGCCCTTACTTAATTGGGGGACGTTGAAAAGTGAGGTTGTTACATTTGGTATTAGAGCCCCAAATTTTTCAAAAATAAAATAAAATTTTATAGTTTCAAGTAATATGTAGAAGTATAAGGAGATTATAAAGGCGTGGCCTGATGGTAATGGTTCCTAGAATGGATCACAGTTTTGGCGGATGGAAATATTTCCCTCCGCACCATTAATTTGGTATATGAGGACTCCCTTATCCAATGTGATATCGGTCTAGCCAAAACTTAGGGTTTACCTAAAGTAATGTTTCCTCTAAGTCTTATCATCTCTAGCTTCATCCACTTCTCATCCTATTTCTTAATAAACCCTAAATGATACTTCCTTCTTCATCTCGAGTTATGGTTTTTGAGAAAAAGTAGGATTAAGGCATACTCCATCAATTAATGTCAAGTAACGTCGAAATGATGGTAATGTAAAATGTTTTATGGGTTTTTATTTGCATGGATAAACCCTAAATGGAGCTAGGGTTGGTTTAGGAAAATGGTTAGTGAGTCAAGGTAATTATGAAACCCTAAGATGCAGGGTTTAGATTGTGTAGTCCCTAACCCTAATCATGGGAAAGGGGGTAGTGTGGGTGAGATAGAAACCCTATCCATTTGAACCCTGATTAGGATAAGAGGAAAGAGGAAATATAAATAAATTTAGGTGACCCATTCTCCTGTGCATGCATGCACATGGAGAAATTCATTCACAATTTATGTGAAGGGTTTTAAGAATTATAAGCGACCTATGAGTAACACATTATATAAATACAACTTGTTCGAATCCCCCACGCTATCTCTAGAAGTTTGGATATGAAAAGAAAGGCATTGAGATGACTATAAGTCATGATCAATCCCTTGAAGGGTAATGTGATAAAATATCAAACCCATGGAGGGGAAGGTCATAAAAAATTGATCCTCTAGATGGTAAGGTCATAAAAGATCAAGCCTTGGAGGGGACAGTCACAAAAGATCAAGCCCCTAGAGGGGAAGGTCAAAAAAGATCAAGCCTCTACGTAGAAGGTTACAAAAGGTCAACCCCTAGAGGGGAAGGCTGACATGGCACCATTCCCTTGGAGGGGAAGGTGGCCCAAGTCCACTACATGAACAAAACCCCATGAGTGGGTATCCTAGATTGAAGAAATAAGGGTTGAGAGGTTATAACTGATATACATGTTTGAAAAAATGAAAACCTCAATTCAACTTTTAGGATTGGTGTCTCGACCTGGGTGGGTTAACCCAAGAGTGGGAAAAGGACATGTGGGGGAGGTAAAACCCTAAACCTGTAGGGTCATGTTGTGGCTAAAGAGCCTAACCTCCTCCTGTGAACCAAGAAGGAACCCTAGGTTAGGACGTTCCCTAAAAGGGTGAGTTGACCAATCAGTCTAATGATTGAGGTAACCTTGCATGTCACCTAAATCTTGGAAAATTGAGTGTAAAAAAATGAAGGCACATACATTATTTAAATGCAAATATGCAATCTATAAGGGGCACAAGAAAAAGTAACCATAGAAGTGTATGACAGGATGGGGCCAATCCCAAAAGAGAAGGTCATCATGATCCTAATGCTAAGACATAAAGTGGATAATGTGTACCCTAAGAGATGAAGGAAATCTAGATTAAAGAATTACATAAAAAATAATGTGCTTGATGATTATGAAATTTGTGATATCTCAATAAACCCTGGGGAGGCTAGAGCCCTAAGTCAATCCTAAGGTCAAGTAGGGAGGATTAAAGGTACATAAGATGCATGAGATTAGGAGGTGATCATGCCCTAAATGCATAAAACCATGGGTCCAAGGGATAGCCATCCATGTTGCCTGAGGGTAATGGGTCTGGAGATTGGCCACCTTCATGAGTTCATGAGGCCCAAGGAGTAAATGTGAGAGGCACTCCATGAATGCATAAGGTCCATGAAGCTAAGAGGGAATCACTCCAACAATACTTATACCCCTATAGACCTCAAGGAAGTGACTAAGGCTAATAACACATCAGATATAGATGTAAAGAATACAAGGAGTCATATAATGATGATGAGAAGATCACTTTCCATGTAAGGACATGGAAGTTAAGAAAATTGTGGTAATATAGGTAATTATAGTTTCAAACCTAAAATGTGAAATTTTCATGTAATGTGTGGATACACCATCTTTTTTTAGAATGGAATGAATTATGTACTTGGGTTGTAGTCAAACTCTTATATCATCATATTATGAGTGAGAGAGATTGGATAGACAGATGTTATGCTTAAAATTTTGACATATGAGAATGAATACTCTAAGTTGAGTGTAATGAAATAATTAAGGGTTTGAGGTGTTACCTCACCCTTATGTAAGTATAAATGAACATTAGGTTGGAAACCTAGGTAAAAAGGTGATCACCAATGAAATTGAAATCACAAACAAGAATGTAATCACCAGTAAATGATATCATGTAAATACAAAGGATGTGGATATACTTCAAATTGAATTTCGGTACTAATATTAGTAATAATGTGAGGAATTTGCATATATATAAAAGATGTTAGAGATATCCAAGAAGGGTTTCTAAGCCTAAGATTTGAAACTAAGAATAGTTACCATTCAGCTTAACCATACTAGGTTTAAATTTTGCAGACAACATTCCTTTTAAGTAGGGGTGAATGTAATATCCTCAAATTTGGTGGATTTGAATTATATAAATATAAGGGTTGAATTGATAAGTAAATTCCCTAATTTCATTAATTGATGTAATACTAAGGTTATCTTTGTGGCATGGGTTCAACACATGGCCCAAGTGAGGTCCATGCAACTATTTTCTTTGCAAATAGATCCTTGGGTACAAGTTTAAGAAATATGAGATTTCATGCATATTTAATGAATAATGGCTTTATGGTATTTTAAGTAATTGAAGTATGAAACAATATACACTTTTCCAAAGAAAATATGTTATGTGCTATTTTAGATGACCAAGCGAGTAATTACACAATCATGAATGGCAACATAAGACTTGAGGCATCGAACAAGAATATATTGATTTGACTTTGGGTATACTTTAAGACATTAACAAAAAGAAGAGAATTGTAGAATTTGAGAGAAAAGGGACTTCCCATGTGGTGTGGATAATTAATTGAAGGATATACTCAAATAGAAAGTTTTATATATGAAAGATATCCCAATAGATTCCAAAAACTAGATACATCTTGGGAAAGGTATTAAGTTGTTTCCCTCCAAGTTTCATACGAATAGGATGCTCGTAGAAGCCTATGGAAATTTGAGAAGGGAGATGGACCTATTTGTAATAAGTAATTATTGTTCCCATATTTGAAGAGAGAGAAAAGAGTATTTAGAAACATCCTTTTAACACAAAACTTATTTATATGTGAGATTATGGAATTATCAAGAACATATCCAAATTTGGAGTCAATTAGAGGAGAGAGGATAGAGTTATCGATTTTATAGATTTCCATAAAGAGGGACGTTAATGATTTAATTGGGGCATTTTTCAAATTTAACGTGACTAGGACTTAGACCTGACCCTAAGATATCACAGATCATGGGAGTCATCAGACCATATATCAAACGATCAAGACATCATCATCTACGTCTAACCTGGTAAAGGAAACCTGACTACAGTTGTATGTGGACCCTATGACCTCTCTCTCTCCACAGAACATAACCACCCATGGAACCTCTCCCAACATATTCCAAAGGTATTTACAAACCTGCCTATCCCTTTATTTCACTATTTTCTAACAATATTGGGTTTTCCCCATATCAGGGTTGGAGTTAGCTCCATCAGAAATGGGTTCACTATTTTTTTACTTTTCCTACCTATATATGGCTCAGAACCCTCTCAAAAACCCAATGGATGGTTCCTGCAATCCCATAGTGTGAGAGGTCATCACACAACCATTTCATTATTGTGATGTGGCCTTCTTTTCTGGATGGAGTGCGAGACCTTCGTCCCCCATATACATGCTTTCTCCAAAAAAAGTCAAGATCATCGTTGAGTCTAGTGAAGCCTCGTAGAGGATCCACTCTTGATGATCAACCCTCAGGCCAGCTTACACCCAGAGTCAACACTGAGTTGTAAGAAGAGGTGACCCAAGGTTGACGATAAAGACCAAATAAATTATGTGACTGTCCCTGGGGTCGACAAGTACGGTAAAGGTTTTCTCATCTCTTAACCCTTTTTATTAGCCCCAGACGCACACACACGGGTTACCACTGTGGCCTGACCCTATTGGCTCAAACAAGCATTGCAGCTGATATGAATAACCTATTGGTTGTTGATTTGGCCTCTTTTGATTGTCCCATTAATGATAATCTTGCAATGTTTGTAGTGATTAATTTGTAAGTCGGATTGAGACAAATTATATATGAAAATTAATAAAAATGAGTAGACTCCATATAAAATATAATTGAGACCTGATTTTGATCCCAAATCCAAAATTAGTGCTACTATATGTTAAACTAATGATTAATACATAAAAACCCTATATTTGAATATAAAAGAGTAGAAAACATTGAAACCTCTCTTTTATGTTATTATTTGATCTTGTTGAGTATAATGATAATAAATATGGTGATGTTATGATAATTAGGGTTTCTCGTCTAATAATCACATACATGTATAATTAGGTTTCTATAACCAAGGATCATAACTTGTGATAATCTTAATGAACTTAATCTAATCTCAGTGTCTGTAATGGAAGGATATGATGGATATAGCAACCAGGCTTTCACCTAATGTTTAAAATATGATGGATTCGTGGTTTATACCCTTATTCCTTATCC
Organism: Alisma plantago-aquatica; assembly: GCA_963693085.1. Lineage (NCBI taxonomy): Eukaryota > Viridiplantae > Streptophyta > Magnoliopsida > Alismatales > Alismataceae > Alisma > Alisma plantago-aquatica. The sequence goes on from OY856412.1 coordinate 360,859,830, forward strand.
AAACCTGAGACAACCCTAAACCTTAGATTAGGACCCGAGTAAGGTTTAATCTGAATAATATGATGGTGACACTTTAGGATGTACATACATGCTTATTAAATGTTGACTTCTTGGATTCATCCTTACTTGCTTGATTAGATGATACAATTAAAGTACTTGAACTATAATTGCATGGTATGCATGGTTCTACATTGAGGTATATGGTTACGCCTATGAATATTTGCATGTATTGAATGTTGGATATTTTTTATGATTTCTCAAAGATTGATGAAAATAACATGTTGGGTGTTTATTTATATGTTCACTTATAATGCCATTGTGAGTGTCCTATAAAGTAAGATATCATATTCTAGACCCTAGGCTGACATGTATCAAGTGGTGATGAACACGATCCCTCAAAGGGATAGTGATCACACCCAAGATAGCATATCAAGCATGGGTTAGGATATGTAAGAAAAATGCCAGTTCTTATTTGCAAGTGATTGATTGGTTATATGTTGTTAGCTTACTTGCACACTTTTGCATGCACCCACGTACACATTATAGCAATATACTGAGCTACATTTTGTTTCACACCATTTTTAATAAATGGTATACATGAAGATACCAATATATTATGATCTAGATGAAATATATTTAAGACATTTAAGCTAAGTAAAGCACGATTAGATAGATACTTCTTCCCATATGTACAATTCTCATGTAAGAAATTCATGTCACTCTTTAGAGGATCATTATTACATATGTTGTAAACCACATTTTGAAATAATGGAAATTACTTTCTATTATTTGATATTTGGTAAAATCTATATCCTTGGGAATTTTAGGTAATGGCACTCAACTTTAAGGTCCTTCCTTGATTGGGGGATGATGAAAAGTGAGGTTGTTACAATTTCTAACTTATGTTTCATCAATTACACATAGGTAATGAAATACTGGTAACCACCTCTAGCATTTGTTCTAAATGGTCTACATAAATTAGTATGTACGAGTCCCAATTGATCACTCGATGTCTCACTGTGACCAATAAAAGGAGCCTTTGTCATCTTGCCCAACAAAGAATATTTACATGTCTTTGTTGATCAAGGTCAAAAGAGTCTAGATAACCATCTTTATGGAGTCCAAAATGTGCTTTTCATTGATGTACCCTAGACAACATTGCCAAAGGTATATTTTGTTTGAGTTTTTGAGTGTCAATCTTTTGGTATTTATGGTAAAAACATTTGTCTCTAGGTCTTATAAGTAAAGACCATAGGACATTAGGGAATTTCCATAGAAGATCCTATCTTTATAAATAGAAGATTGGTCATTCTTTATGTGAAATTCAAATCCATTTTTGTCCATACAAGATACAAAATGATGTTTCTATTAATGGTAGGTGCAAAATGGAAGTTCTCTCACACTATTACCAACCTTTTGGGTATAGATAAATGATAGGTTCCAATTGTAGTGGAAGCAACTCCTGATCCATATGCAGTGTGTGCAGTTTGACCTCGTCATTCATTAAAGGCTTACTTATTTTTAGATCCTACATATTTGAACATATGTGAGATCCACATCTGGTATCTAGTACCCAAGACGAAGAAGTAGACATATTGATCCCAATAACATAAATACCTAAAGTGGATATCTCTATCCCCTCCTTCTTCTTTCCCAATTCCTCTAGGTAAAGAGGGGAATTCCTTTTCCATTTCCCAGGTTGTGACCGTGGTGACAATTGCCTCCCTTGGTCACCCCTTCTTTGCTTTGAAGGCAAAAGACTTGGGTTTCTAGCCAGACTTGGAACTCTTATTAGCTTTTCCTTTGCCCTTGGACTTCCCCTTTTCTTTTTTGATCATCATCGCAGATTTGGGTTTGTCCTTCATTTGTGCTTCAAGGATTCTCAACATGCCAAGTAATTATGACAATGGCTTGTCAAAATTGTTCATGTTGTAGTTCATGACAAGGTGGTTGTATGATTATGACAGTGATTGCAAAATCACATTTGTTACCAACTCTTGACCTAAGGGAAATCCCAGTCTTGTAAGGTTCTCCACATACCCAATAAACTTGAATACATGAGGCCCTACTAGATTTCTTTCTACCATATTACACATGAACAATGCCTTTGAGACATCATATCTCTCTTGTCTTGCCTGATCTTGGTACATATGATCTTGGTACATATTCTTAAGATATGTTACCATCTCAATAACATCTATGTTCTCATGTTTTCTCCACAACTCACAGCTCATTAAGCATAGCATCAGGCACTTGACATCGACGACATCTTCAAAGTGATTCTTATAAGCATCCCTATTAGCCTTAGGAATGATGGGAGTGGGTACATATGGGTTTGGTGTCTCAAGGACATAGAGCTTTTTCTCTTGTGTGATAATGATTCTCAATGTCCTAAACCAGTCATGGAAATTATTCTCATTCAACTTGTCCTTCTCGAGGACCAAACTCAAGGAAAAATGTGTTATTGGTTGCCATTTGTTTCTACAAAAGAAATTTGCAATTTGTCAAAACAATTTTTATTTTATTTGATAATATTAATAATATTTATTAGGCCTTTAATTAATTATCACTCCCACTATTTTGTTCAAATTGATATGCCTCACTTATCGATTTAGAAGAGTGTAGTGTACAAACTTCTAGTAAGCCAAGATCCAAAATAATTAAGTTATTACTCAGCCAATGCCAACGTCCATACCCAATTATAGGAAGGCAACATTTGCCAATATCATCTTATGGAATTCTTGGATAGATGGTATGCACAACTCCTTGCCATAGTCCATCTATATTCTTCTATGCACTTAATCTCATTAAGGTCACCTAGCTAAGTGATGAGTATATTTATACCCATCTTTGCATATAATTTTATCTATTTTTTAGGGAATGTTGTGTTTCTATTTCCTAGTTTTAGCCTTAGATTTACATAAATGCAGTTATCTTCTATTTCCTGGACATTAATGCACTTAAAATGATTTTCATGCTAACCAACCAATTATATACTTCATTTCCTAGAAGGACGATCAAGCCCTCTTGATGCCACACCTCAAGGGAAGGAAGGCCCCATAAGATTTCATGTGTCCACCTTCCAACCACCTAGTCAAGTGATCGGCTCCTCTAGTCGCCTGACTCACGTCACTGTCTACCTGGAGTCTCCCAGATTCAGTAGTTCTAAGGCCCACTCTCTACATCCACCCAATTCAACCGATATTGGTTCTCCAGAGAATTGGGTACGAGGTCCAAATTGAGTAACCCATGCTAGTTTTCTAGTCGACCGAGTAAGGTCCATGCAATTATCTACCTTCGCCCACAAGTATTGAGCACTAGAGTTTTGGTTGCAAGGAATGCATCTATAAAAGGAAAACCTTATTATCCATTATAAGGGTCTCTAATCAGCGATTAGAAGCCTTATTGCGCAACACAAATCCCAGCAAGGAGAAAGGAGGTGGTGGCTACAGTGGCGAGATTGGTCTTCTTACAGTCGGTGTCATGGCCCCTTCCATTGTTCTACATATCTTTCCACAGATGTCTCTAGACATGAGTGAGGACTAGCCACATTAGTATGTATTTCATTATATCTTTTATCTAAACTCAGTAATACTATTTTTGAATAAAGTATCATTCTGCTTGTTTCCTTGCCTTGCAAATTGACATCTTGCTTTGCATGTTTTATAATAATGAATGTGTAGGTTTTTGTAATAGTTATTAGAACTTCAGAACCATATTATTACCCCCCTAAAGTGTCAATAAGGGATAGTGAGGTGATTGGGTTATGATCTTCTAATGTGTCAAGGATGGTCGGTCATAGTTAGGAAGCCCAGTTAGAATAAACTAGGAACTTAAGTGTCGAGTGTGATCGGTTCCAAGGGAGTTTAATCCATCTAGTGATTTATATCCTATAAGGGTGCAGTAGAAAAGAAACCATTTAGTAAATTGTTATTCAGGATACATATATTGCTAGGATGATTACATAGACTTTGGCAAGCAAAAACCCCATGCCCTGGTCCTTTTATTATCATTTTTTACCTCTTTAATCATTGTTTCCACATGCAGCAATTAGTTTAAACAATCAATCCATTTACTCAATGATAAATATTACCCTTAACACTTATGGATGTATATAAAAGCTTAAAAAGGTTGTCCTTTGGGTTCGATTCATAAGTATACCACAATAAGGCTTCCATTTGTGTGGAGTGGGTAATTAGTGTAGAACTTTTAGCTAAACCTAAGGTTTGTCCCCTTAGGGTATTTGTTGGTTCGATATTTGGAGCCACATCAAAAATAGGTGACTTGGTTGGGGACAATGGTAGTTATATAATTTTAAAAGTATAATTGTAATTGAGGTTTTTCTTTTTTTTATATGCTTGATATTATTGAAAATCCTCTAGAACTCTACTCTTGAACTCATGATCATTCTTCCTCTTGACTTTAGGTTATTTTTTATCCTTGAAATTGAAAGAAATCTCAAAAGAATTCACAAGGACAAAACCATGGCATACGTAGCAGCAGGGGAAGCAACTATTCAAGCTTGAATTGAAGCGGCTATTGTGGCCCAATGAGAACTGCTCTCCATATAACCTAGGATGCAGGAGGAGGCTGAAGCCTAGTAGATGCCCAAGCCATAGAACACACTAAAGAATTAGGGGACTTTTCTATCCCTAATGACACCAACCTGACTTATCCAGTCCAACATCAAAGCGACCCGATCGAGATCAAATCCCAATGGATCAATCTATTGCAAAATTTAGCCTTCACATGTAGGATTGGACATGATTGTTGCTAACATCTCCTTAAATTCATCGACCTTTTCTCGATGATGAAGTCATTAGGGTATGATGTCATGTTATTGCAACTCTTCAAGTACTCTCTCACTAACACAGCCAGAGAATGGTATAACACTCTTTGAGGGGACCCAATCACTATGTGGGAAGCTCTAGAAAATAAGTTTATAGAAAAATTCTACCCACCCTCAATGACATACTCGATTAGAGGACAAATCACAAGATTCAATCAAGTACCCAAAGAATCTCTATATATAGCATGGGAACGGTTCAAGAACTCCTATGCAAGTGTCTGTATCATGGGATTCTCAAAGACCAAATCATCAAATTTTTATATCGGGGTGTAATTGAAGAGAATAAGAAGTTCCTTGATTCCTCCTTTACTGAAAACTTTATGTAGTAGAGATTTGACAGTGCATTGAAGATCGTCAACCTTTCGACTGAGAATCAGACTCATTGGAACAGACCCTCGGGAAAAGGCATTCTCAAAGTAGCTATGGTGGAAGATCATTCAGATATCAAATGCATATGCTAAACACGAAAAGCTCTCTCTATCAAATAGGATAATATTGAAAAATCCTTCAGTGCATATGATAGGAAGAACCAAATGCCTTAGGTGCAAAGGATTGTACCTTCTTGCAAGTCCTACCACATAGTGGATCACAACACAATTCATTACCAACAATTGTATATTTCATTCCACAAACACAAAACTGAGCAATAGTATACAGTCACCCAAGCTAAAGATGTGAATTCAATTCATACTATCCCAGGACATGACTACTATAACCCGAGTTACGCTCGTAGCAATCCAAGTTTCCAATATGGGAATCCAGCTGGAACCAAGAGTCCTAATCAGTAGACCCTGTTGCAATCCACTCAAGCTAGAGTCGCATCGAACTATACTCGCCCATGCAGCCAAGGAAATTACATATTCAACTTCCCAAGTAGGAACTATCAGCAGCGACAACAATATCAAAATCAAAATCAAGTCCTATTACTGAAGATAGAGCCAACGCCAACACAAGATCTAGTGAAGACACTCCAGTAGATGATGGCAGAATACTACACTCAACTGGACAACACCATGACCAATCAAATGGTGTTGGAGTCCTAAATTGCTCACCTAGTAGTTAGTCAACAACACCCAGAGGGTGTGATCGTAGGCCAACTAGAAAACAACCCCAAGCATCCAGAGAAGTTAAACATTGTAATGAAAAGGTTAAGGAACGTGTACTCCACATCGTCAATTTCCATTCTTGCATCTATTCTTTCTAGTAGAAATGAAAGTAACCTAGCTGGGACCTCAAGTCACTCAAATGACCATTCGGTGGTCAGTCCAACAGAAGCTCAGACACTAGACCCCCCCTTGTGACACCGTCTCAGCAAGGACCAATGAGAACTTAGTAGTTGGAGTACCAGTAGCCAACTCTGGACTATAAACATCACCTGAAGCATCCATGCACAAACCTCATGTACCCTATCCAGGTCACCTCATGTAGACTAAGATGGAGATAGCTTCATAAAATTCAAAGACACTATGAAGAAACACCATGTCGACATCTCTTCCTCGATGCACTAGCTGAAATGCCAACTTGGTGCAAATATCTCAAGACCCATCTATCCAGGAAGTATATGACTGAAGAATGCAAAATTGTGAAGCTAGCACAGACAATCTCTGATATAGTTCAGAATCATATGCCTCAAAATAAAAAATATCCCATCTCATCTGGGATAGATTTTTTCTTAGGAGACAACACATGCAGCAATGACTTGCTGACCTAGGCGTAAGCATATCAATTGTGTCATACACCTTGTGCTAGCGCCTATGGTTTCCTAATCTTGTACCAATAGATTCATCCATTACAAATACATGGGGAACATTTGAAGATGTCCGATCAATCTAGTACATGACACTTATGTTCCATGCGATTTCGGGGTAATGCAAATTAAATAGGATAATTTGTTTCCACTAATTTGGGGATACCATTCTTAGCCACCATAAGAGCTTTAGTAGACATTTAAGGTAGAAAAACCGTCCTACATCCTGGAAATAAGACTATTGATTGTTGCATTCTTGAATATTTAAATAAGATTTCATAACTCAATTGAAGTCTTCAAGGATGAAGGTAAATTGGAACCAAAACAATTTGATCTTCAAAATTCTCCAAGAGGTAACAAGGATCAGCCCCCAAACATGGTATGTACATCATATGACCATGATATAGGTCCTATGGATGCAAAAGTCAAGGGAATGGAAACATTGTTGACACACACTGCATGATTCATGCAATATCACAGGTCGGATCCACAATGTTAAACTAGGACGCTTGCTGGGAGGCAATCTAGTTTTCTTCCTTTTAACTTCAACAATTTTCATTTAATTTTTCTTCCTTTCTTTTCACAAAGATCTTTAAATTAAAGTCCATGTTCTTGACAACCCAATTTGATTGATGGATATATAGTGTGATGCAGTTCAGATAGACTTTTCCACCTATCCATCGAGTCGTCTGCCTATTTGTCCAATTGATGATGTAAGGATCTCGCAATCTCACAGACTAATGAACATGAAGGGAATGTGATACATGGGCCAATGAAGATGTGTTATCTTAATCGTATGAGTTCCTTTTTATATCCTATAACAAATTCTTTCTGATATATCCATATTTATCTTTCACGAGAAGTGTTATTACTCAAAAGTTACAACTTCTTTTATCCCAACTCTCATTATTAATATTTACTGCCACAATATCTTGATGTGAGACTTTCTAGGATGTGACGTGTGATCTTTATAGGATAGATGACTTATATAACACATGCATGGTTGTAACCGCCAAACTCTTTGAGTCACCCTAAATCCCCTATTTTGTAGCTACAAAAGAAATGAGGTGCAAGGACCAGAATGCACAACCGTATTTTCCACAAAGATCCTAAAGTTGTGCATTTATGCCTGATACCCTATGACAACACCAATTGTGTCAGCAACCAACAACCTCAATGGTGAAATTCAGCATTCAGAACATGTCCCTCTAGTGATAAAAGAGACCATGGTCATCAGACTAAAAACTCCAACTCCACTACTCCTAAGACACTTACATCCCTGAGGAGGTCCATTTCATGCACCCAACACATTGACGTGGCTTGCCGCCACCCAACCCAGATCCATTCATCAAATGGTTGTTCCATCAATTGGTTATCACCTTTGAGACGGTGCATTGGCTAGACGTAGGATATTGAGAGTGAGGCGGTGACCGCAACCACCCTGACCCCCACTGAACAAGGATCATGACAGCTAGTGGCCGTGACAGCGCCTAGGGAATAGGCTCGCCAATGGGACAAGGACCCATTCTTAGGGTTTCTATTGTGTGCTCTTAGACAAAGAGAAAACTCCACACACCCCTATATCTCTACCGCTTCCTTAGTGAATCCTCTGCATTTCTAACTTCTTTCTGCCGAGGGATAGGTCAAATTTTGAAGTTGGGGTGGAGGGTGGGTGATACACCATCCCCACCACTTCAACTCTAACCTTTCCTTTTCTCATCCTCAAACACTCTTTCTCCATCTTGTATTTGCATTTTCCTTGCTTTCTATTTTCAAATTATTCTATTTTGTGTGAGTTGTGGCTTTTATCTAGTCATCCACTTAGTTGTATGCAATTTGGAAATATATAAGTGAAAATTACTCCCATTTTCTTGAGCTAACCTGTGCATAAAGAAAATTCTAAGGAACAAACATGTCTTGAACGGATTTGAGCCCTAATGACAATAGATGAGCTCCCTTTCCCCTTGGGAATGATAATAAATAGAAAGAGTCAGAATGGTCAAGCCGCATGAGCCCCTGATATGACTTGCGACAAAATGTTTAAATGATTCTATACCCTACATTAACTAAATTAATTGATGTAATATGATGATTTGATTCCAATGTATCTATAAAACAAAGAAGCACAAGTTGGCCTTTTGTTTCCACCTTTCTTCCATCACTTCATATCTCTTCGCCAACCACAAACAAAAAGATATATATATATATATATATATATATATATATATATATATATATATATATATATATATATATATATATATATTCATTATATGCCAAACCCTAAGATCAGGGTGGCATCCCTTTCAAAAATATATATTCTCTTCAGTTTTTTCTTCTATAGGCATGATATTAATAAAAGAGGCCAATGAACCCAAATAAAACATGCGGTCAATGAAACTATAGCCAATAAAAGTCTTGAGTTGAATAAAGGAGAGACAAATATAATAACTAAAACCTAAATAAGGTATCGAGTCAAATAAAGGAGAGACTAGGGAAATGAGTGTGTGTCGTTGCCTTCTCTCCCCCTTTTGTATAAATTTCATACCCAGTGGATCTATCAGAAATCTCCTAAATTAGCCAATCATCCATGACTTGTGCTCTCTATCATCTTGTGCAGACAGATTAAGAGTATTATTGAGATGAAATTAGTTCTTCGTAGGTTTCAGAGACTATTGAATGGAGAAACAAGCCCCAATCGGGGTATATCCAAGTGTGGCTATGTGACCCTAAAGACTAGGGTCTTTTCATCGTGTTTGGTGGAAGGGGGCCGCAAAGTGTGCTCAGTTGGGAGAGTAAGCCTGGATCCTGGTATCAATTGTTTTCTCTCCTTTTTATTTTGATTTACTCAGGGTGAGAAAAGGTTTAAGTTTGGGTAGTTTGATGAGTATGTTTATACCCATATTTGCATCTATTTTCATTCACTTTTTAGGGGGTGTTGTGTTTCTATTTTCTAGTTTTAGCCTTAGATTTATTTAAATGCAATTATCTTCTGTATTTTGGACTTTAATGCACTTTACATACTTTTCATGCAAAACCAACCAAAAATATACTTCATTGCCTAAAAGGGTGATCAAGCCCTCATGATGCCACACCTCAAGGAAAGGAAGGCTCCAGAAGGTTTGCAGTGTCCACCTTCCGACGACCCAGTCAAGAGATCGGCTTTGCTAGTCACTTGAATTGATCCTCTTTCTACCTGTAGTTTCCCAGATTTTACATTTTTGTGGTGTGCTCTCCACATCCAGCCTACACCAGTTCAACCCATGCTAGGTTGCCAGAGAATCAGATACGAGGTCCATATTGAGTAAATCACATGAGTCACCTAGTAGACTAAGTATAGTACATGCAATTAGCTTCCTTTTCCCGTAAGTATTTAGCACTGGGGTTTTGGTAGTGAGGAATGTATCTATAAAAGGAAACCCTTATCGTCCATTCTAAGGGTCTCTAATCAATTATTAGAAGCCACATTGCACAACACAAACCGTAGCAAGGAGCATGGAGGATATGATTGTAGTGGAGATATTGGTCTTCCTACACCAGGCGTCATGGCCCCTTCCATTATTCTATCTGTCTTTCCATTGTTGTCTCTCACCATGAATGACTAGATGTTTGGGCTGGGGCATGGGGACTAGCCCCATTATCCTATATTTCATTCTATATTGTATCTAAACTCAACAATGCTATTGCTAAATAAAGTATCATTCTACTTATTTCCTTGCCTTGCAAATTGACATCTTGCTTTACATATGTGTTATAATCAAGGATGTACAGGTTGTTGTGGTCGTGATTAGAACTTTTGAACAATCATATTATCCCCCTAAAGTATCTGCAAGGAATAGTGAGGTGATATAGTTATGATCTGCTAATGTGTCGAGGATGGCCAGTTGTAGTTAGGGAGCCCAATCGGAATAAAATAGGAACTTGTGTGCCGAGTCTGGTCGGTTCCAAGGGAGTTTAGTTCATGCAATGATATGTATCCCATAAGGGTGCAATAGCAAAGCCTCTATTTGGTAAATTGTTATTCAAGCATTAGATCTTTCTAAGATGATTACACAGGCTCTGGCAAGAAAAACCATATGCCCTGGTCCTTTTATTATCATTTATTTACCTCTTTAATCATTCTTTCCACTAGAAGAAATCAGTTTAATCAATCAATCCATTAACTCAGTGATAAATATCACCCTTAATACTTGTGGATATATACAACCACTACTACATAAATGGTTAATAAAGTCGGTTTTCAAGGTGTTGGTTGTATACAGAAACCGACACATAAACCCTAGAGTGTCGGTTTTTAACATAAACCGACATCCAATTTGTGAAGGTCGACCAGACATGGGTACCACTTTTATTAAGTGTCGGTTATTTAATAAACAACCGACACTTAAAATCAACCGCAAAAATCAAAATTCCAGCGAAAAAATTACCTCCAAAATTTGACATATGTTGTCGGTTCTTTATTAAATAACCGACGACTAAAGGGTATGCGCGAGACAGGAATAGTTGTCAGTTGTCTTTTATTTATAAACCAACGACTATAATCTAGTATAGTTGTTGGTTTTTTGTGAAGAACCGACACTTTTGGTTTAGTAGTCGGTTTTTTTTAAATAACCGACACTTATTGTCAACTTAATAGCTCACCATCGCGATCGACTCTTCCCCTTTTCCTGTTTCATTCCCGATTCCAGCTAGTTAGGTCCGGCAATTTGTTGCACGCCGCCGGTCATTGCTCCGTGCTCGCGCCCGCCGCTGCTCCGTGCTCCGCCGCCGCTGCTCGCCTGTTGCTCCTCGCCGGTGCCGCTCCTTTCCTACTGCTCTCCCTTCTGCCGTCGCTCCTCGCCGACGTCGTTCCTCGCCGGTGCCGCTCGCCGCCTGCTGTTGCAGTTGCTCGCCACCGCCGCTCATTCTCTGCTCGTCACCGGCACCCTCTCCTTCTCTGCTCGATGCCGGTGCCTCCGTATCCACATTGCTACCAACATTAGGCCTCCTTTCTTCTTCTTCTTCTTCCTTCTCCCTCTCCTTACCAACAGCAACCACGGCCGTGTGGGCTGGCACGGCCGTGGCTGTGTTGGCCGTGAAATTGATATTGATATCACAAAATTTTGCTCGATTGTTGATTATGGATGAATGATCACACCTTTGGACTGACTATGAATATTATCCACTAGATTTAAATTTTTTGGACCTATGGAATTTTTTGTCTAGAGTGATGACTCTCGATATTGATTTACAAAACCTTAACTATGGATAATTTGTCTCAATATTGATTCACTAATGACCACCCTATTTGGATTTAGATCACCCTTGATATATCATTGATAACTTCCATGTACTCACTCTTGAATTTATGGATGATGATTATATTCAACTCTTGATCACAAATTAGGGATAGGATCTCATGTGTACTAGGGTGGGACCTTCCATTGATTTCAATACAATACCATGAGATTGAAATATGATATTTGTCTCAACTAGTTGAAATAAAAAAAATCAAGGATATATAACCCCAACCAGATCGATGTATAAGCTCAAACCCTAAATTTTGGGATTGAAATTCATAATTTACTTTTTAATCAAACATTTCTATTTGCTGTCCTAAATGGTGATCTCTCCAAATTTGTGATCTTTAAATGATATTTGCCACGGCCGTGCCAGCCCACACGACCGTGGTTGCTGTTGGTTATTTAAGTACTGATTTTGTTATGATTTAATCATCTACTTAATGTTCTAATCATGTTCTATGATAAGCCTTAGTTAATTTAATATGCATACTTTGTATGTAAGACATAGTAATTGGGTACTGTTGTATATCCAAGTAAATTATATGTAACTAATCATTACATGGATTTTAGAATGCATACTTTGGTTAAATGTACTGCTATAATTTTTTATCAAGTGATGATATGTAAATGTAGCAATAAGTTAGTAAGGTATCAATGATAAGTCTGATGTAATGTGATGCAAAATAGTTATTGTATCATGCATATCTTAATACTTTTTTCTCTTCTAAGTTTCAAGTCAATTCATCATTACAAGTGATTACATAGATGTTCTAAGGTCATTTACATAGAAAACCCAAAATGCACACTTGTAGCCATTTTGACTTGAACTTGACCCATTCTAGGGTTTGGATTTTAGATCCTTTTCATGTACCTAATGCCTGTAAACATTCTAGGGTTTGATTTTAACTTGACCCATTCTAGGGTTTGATTTGATTAAACCCTAACATTGATGAAACCCTAACATCAATTGTGATGAAACCCTAACATGTACATATCTATTATTGTGTTTGTTGGCCTAGAAACTCGTCCAAGATTTACTCATTAGGAGAAAATCTTAGATAGTCCCCGGTTTGGGACTGTCTTTGAACACCTAATCTCACTTAGGATGTAAGTGTATAATGTGTATTGGGTTTTTGAGAAAATTTCAGTAGCATTTCCTCATTTGTTCTCTAAGTACATATGTACTTAGAGAACAGCGGGGAAATGCTGCCCAAATTTTTTTGAAAACCCAATACACATTATACACTTACTAGTGAGATTAGGTGTTCAAGGATGGGATAGGTGGTACACATTTATTATATATAAGAATGACATCACATGTGTTTGTTGGTCTATAAAGTGAACAATCTTGGATAGTATACCCTAATCTTGTCCTAATATATACTTGTTTTCTCTTTGATCATAGAATGGATAGATCATGGATGTCCATTCGCAATCGCTGCACCCCAAAGTTTATTTCTGGTCTTGACCAGTTTATTAGATTTGCCGAGGAACATAGGAAACAACCTGGAGATAGGTTCTACTGTCCATGTAGGCATTGCGGTAACAACTTAAAAGTCAACACTGGTGACAAAATCAAAACTCATGTCATGTGCAACGGGATTATACAAGGCTATACAGAATGGCACTGGCATGGAGAGATTTCAAACCCGAAACCAAGGGATGTTGATAGCAGTGCTTGTGTGGAAGAAGAAATTTCCTATGATGACGTAGATGTGAATGAACCAGTTCTAGTAGACATCGTTGATGCGATGTTGGATAGTTGTGGGGTTGAGCACACCGATCCACCTCCCATTTTTAGAAACATTGTGCATGATGCTGAGATGCCGTTATACACTGGTTGTACTAAGTTTACGAAGCTTAGCGATGTGTTGCGATTGTATAAGTTGAAAGCTAACAATAGATGGAGTGACAAAAGCTTCACGTCATTGCTGTCTTTGTTGAAAGAAATGCTTCCTGAAGGAAAGCTAACAATAGATGACTCCAATCCATTCTCAGTTGGGTTGCCAACACCAACAAATATTGAAGCTAATGATGACTTGTATGTGCACGGAGATCACAATGAAGGATTGTTAATTGATAAAAAATCACAATATTAGAGGTATGTTTATTTTTCTGAATATGTGAACTTTACAATTTGAATTACTTAAAATTTGAGCTTAATTTATAATGTGAATTACTTTACAATGTGAACTTTACAATTTGAATGTGAATTTGCAGATGTCTGACCATTCTCCTGATGACCGTGCTGGTGATTACCCTGAGGGTGAGGACATCAATGTGCCGCCTCACAATGTAAGTTTTAAAAAATATCATATATTTATATCTATATGTCCATTTATAGTTATATCTTGTAAATGTGTTTATTTTGTCAAATTTTAGGTTGATGATGCACAGGTACCACCTGGAGCACTTGATGCACTTGATCAACATCACCAAAAAGTTGACAAGAGAAGGGGCATCACTATGATGAAGAAGTTAATTGCGCAAAAGGGCAATGGACCCAAACTTGTTGTAGATTTTGATAATGCAGGAAATGCATGTGGTGTGAATCGTAATTCATTTGTTTCATATCTTGGGTTTGTTACTCATAGCCATTGCGGTTTTCGCTTAGATTCTTGGCATAACGTTCCTAAGGAGAAGAAAGACACAATATGGAGGGATTTATGTGTGAGTTGTTATTAATTTGCAATTCTATTTTGTAGATTACTAAATTTTTGGATACTAGTTAATAGCAATTCTATTTTGCAGAGTATATTTGAATTGGATGAAAAGTTGCATCGCAAATGCGTGATGCAACACTGTGGGAGAGTCCTAAGAAACTATAGGAAAAATATCACACGAGAATATATAAAAGAAGTTGACAAGAGGAAGAAGATAGCCACTGAATAGTGGAACTTCCTGGACAAAGAAGAATAGGAGGCATTCGTCACTTCAAGACAAACTGATGAATTCAAGGTATTAGGCGTCAGTCTCAATCTCATTATTAATATTCACCTATTCAAGATTAACATTTAGTGTTACTAACCAAATCATTAATGTGCATACTAACTAGGCCCTCAGTGATGCACAAAGATCAAGGCGTGCGATGAATGTGCACGACCACACAATGGGTCCAAGAGGATATGCAGGCGTTCGCCAAAGACTACAGTCTGAGGCTGATGCTCAGTCTGCTCCTACTCAAGAGTCATCTACCATAGGTAGCACACCTCTGCCTCACCATGATATCTGAATAGATGGGAGGCAATATAAGAAGGGAGAAATAACGAAGGCCGCAACTGCTGAGGCGGCTGAAAAAATGGTAAAATACAACTCTTACAACAATCATTCAAATATTGATTATTTGTGTTGTTTACTTAATTACAAATTTTTGTTTTGGCGATTAGCGGGAGCTGCACGAGCTAAGGAAACAAGTCAAGTTCAACCCTGAGGGAACAAGGGATGAATTGACAGTTGCTCTGGGTAACCCAGAGCATCCTGGACGTGTTAGGGCTGCAGGCGCAGGTGTGGGCATCAAAGCTTTTTTGGGCCATCTCAGCGCAAACATGTCCAAAAAGTGGGACTTTCACAAGAAGAGGTAACATATTCTTTCTTGATAATGTTACTATAAAAGAGAATCCAATAATCAGACGCTAACATTTCTTTTATCCATGTATAGGTCGATAAGATATTTGAGAGGAGACTCCAAGAAGCAATGAAAACCTGGCTGTCATCTCAGATTGCAACTCAGCAGACAGTATCTATAGCTCCTACTACAATAGCTCCTACTACAGGCTCTACTCCTACTGTAGAGGTTGGGAGTAATCCTGTAGACCCACCTAGCACATCCGCTGTAAGTATTTTTATGATATGTATATGTAGTCGTTTCAAAAAAAAGATGATATGTATATATGTATATAACATTCTTTACACAAAAATTTGTAGGGGTTGAAGCGATGCCATCTAAAAAGTAATGAATATGTTGTTGCAGAGGCGTTGGCTTACCCATCCCTACCCGGGGAATAGTTTCACGGGTCTCCATTACCAGCTGGTTGGCTTTGTGTGAGCCCGGTACATGTATTGCAAGGATGGGCGGATCTTCAATTGCCATATGCCCACCCAGATTGTGAAACGCTTGGTGAGGCAAAAGGCGAAGTGATATTGTGGTGAAAAGAGGATGTCATCTTTACTGGAACTGTATGATAAATTTACATTATGTTATATTGTTAGTGTGAGTATATGATGTCAGTTGATCTAAAATTATATATATATATATATATATATATATATATATATATATATATATATATATAGGTTAAAAAGAAGACACCCACAACATCTAGGCCTCCACTTCCACCTCCTACATTACCTAGTTGGGTTCCACAGGACCTACCTGTCCCGTTAGGTCCTAACTGTAAGGGTATGGCAATATGGTTAGGCCACTACTACAGAAACAACATTCAGTGTCGCTTTTCTGGGCGTCGGTTATTTAGGAAAACCGACGCCTATAACATTCAACGTCGGTCATCTAGGTCATCCGACGTCTGTAGCCAAGACACGGGTACCGCTTGTATTAAGCGTCGGTTTTTTTGGTAAAAAACTGACGCCTAAAACTGCCCGCGAAAACCAATTTTCGAGCAAAAAAATATGTCACATACGGCATCGGTTATTTACCTCAAACCCGACGCCTATATAAGATGAAAATTTGCGCGAAAATTTACAGCTTAGGTGCCGGTTATCCTTAGATAACCGACGCCGATAGTGGTTCCCGCCAATTTATTTAGGGCAAATTTTATCTAATTGGACGTCGGTTTTTTATTAGGAACCGACGCTGAAGACCTTAGGCGTCGGCGTTTTAGATAACCGACGCCCTTTGTGAACTTATTAGACGCACGATCGATCGACTTTAGGTCCCCTTTCCTGTTTCATTGTCTTCTCCGCCGACTTCCTGCCCGCCGCTGCTCACCGACGACGCCGACGACGCCGCTGCTCACCGACGACGCCGCTGCCCGACCCTCCGCTGTGCGCCGCCGCCGCTTCCTGCTCCTTCTGCTGCCGGTGTCGCCACCGCCTGCCTGCTCCTTCTCCGCTGCCTTCCTGCCCGCCGCCTCCTGCCGCTCCCTACTGCTCACCGGCCACTGCTGCTCACCGGCCACTGCTGCTCGTCCTTGCTCGCCGCCGCCCACCGACGCCGCTGCCCGCTGCCGCCTGGAGCTCGCTGGCCACCGCTGCACCTGCTGCCCTACCGCCTGGAGCTCGCCGGTCACTGCCACCACTGCTGGGAGCTCGCCTACTTGTCCGCCGCCGCTAACGAAAGGTATGTAAGCTGAAATAATTGGGTACTGATGTAATGCATCGAAGTAAATATCATATTGCTTTATTATACTAGTAATGCATGATTAGTTTTACCGATTTCCTTGCTACTTTCAGTGATTAATGATTGGTACTACTGGTTAGTATTACTTTAGTGATTACTTTAATTCAACAATTCGTAGTTTGTTATTTACAATTACTCATCTGCTTGCCGATTTTAATGATTAGAGATACTGATTAATAGTAGGTATTGATGAATACTTAGTTAATTACTGATTTGTTGATTAGATATGTATAGAAGTTCCTTATAAATATATTTTTATATACACATACATGTAATTTTGTATAAAATACATGATGTAGTGTGATCTTAAATCCTAGAGTCTACCTCTTTTGTTCTATGATGGTGCCTATGACCCTAAATACATCCATAAGGGTTTATTGTATCCTAAAGAAGATTTATTTCTTCCTTCTGCCCTAATTTTTATATGGATCTTAGTCTTATATCGCTTACTCATAAATAAGGAAATATCCTCCCTTATGACCACCTTGATGTGTATGTCCCATATAATCCACATGTTGGACCCTAATGATACAAATTTTTTATGTTGTAAATGAATGTATGTTTCAAGTGTTGAACCTAATGTTGGACAATGAACAATGAATTTATGTCCCATATAATCCACATTGTTCTTTATATTACTTGTACATTGGTATAAATTAGAATGAACAATCACTAAATTATATATTGTTTGTATGGAGTCTGGCTTCATTGTAGATATCTATTATTGTATTTGTTGGCCTAGAAACCCGTCCAAGATTGACTCATTAGGAGTAAATCTTGGATAGTCCCCGGTTTGGGACTGTTCTTGAACACCTAATCTCACTTAGGATGTAAGTGTATAATGTGTATTGGGTTTTCGAGAAAATTTCGGTAGCATTTCCCCGTTTGTTCTCTAAGTACATATGTACTTAGAGAACAACGGGGAAATGCTGCCGAAATTTTCTTGAAAACCCAATGCACATTATACACTTACTAGTGAGATTAGGTGTTCAAGGATGGGATAGGTGATACACATTTATTATATATAAGAATGACATCAAATGTGTTTGTTGGCCTAGAAACCCGTCCAAGATTTACTCATTAGGAGTAAATCTTGGATAGTCCCCGGTTTGGGACTGTTCTTGAACACCTAATCTCACTTAGGATGTAAGTGTATAATGTGTTTTGGGTTTTCGAGAAAATTTCGGTAGCATTTCCCCGTTTGTTCTCTAAGTACATATGTACTTAGAGAACAGCGGGGAAATGCTGCCGAAATTTTCTTGAAAACCAAATACACATTATACACTTACTAGTGAGATTAGGTGTTCAAGGATGGGATAGGTGGTACACATTTATTATATATAAGAATGACATCACATTATACGCTTAGGATGTAAGTGTATACCCTAATCTTTTCCTAATATATACTTGTTTCCTAATATATACTTGTTTTCTCTGATCATAGAATGGATAGATCATGGATGTCCATTCGTAATCGTTGCACCCCAGAGTTTATATCTGGTCTTGATCAGTTTATTAGATTTGCCGAGGAACATAGGAAAAAACCTACAGATAGGTTCTACTGTCCATGTAGGCATTGCGGTAACAACTTGAAAGTCAACACTGGTGAGGAAATCAAAAGTCATGTCATGTGCAACGGGATTGTACAAGGCTATACAGAATGGCACTGGCATGGAGAGATTTCAAAATCGAAACCAGTAGATGTCGATAGCAGTGCTTGGGTGGAAGAAGAAATTGCCTCTGATGACGTAAATGTAAACGAACCAGTTCCAGCAGACATCGTTGATGCGATGCTGGATAGTTGTAGGGTAGAGCACACCGATCCACCTCCTATCTTTACAAACATTGTGCATGATGCTGAGATACCGTTATACACAGGTTGTGCTAAGTTTACGAAGCTTACCGCTGTCTTGAGATTGTATAAGTTGAAAGCTAACAATAGATGGAGCGACAAAAGCTTCACTTCATTGTTGACTTTGTTGAAAGAAATGCTTCCTGAAGGAAACGAGCTTCCAATCTCAACATACCAGGTAAAGAAAATGTTGTGCCCAATGGGAATGGAGGCCAAGAAGATACACGCATGCCTGAATGATTGTGTATTATTTCAAAAGGACTATGTAGATTTGAAAGATTGTCCAAAATGTGGTGCGTCACGGTATAAATTGATGACTTCGGGGGAGTCCAAAACTGGTTCTCCTGCCAAGGTGTTGTGGTATCTACCTATAATATCACGGTTTCAACGCTTGTTTGCAAATCCGAAAGATGCGAAGTATTTGAGGTGGCATGCAGATGTTAAGAAAAATAATGATGGGATCCTACGACATGCGTCTGATTCCCCACAGTGGAAGAAGATTGATCTATTGTACCCTAAATTTGGTGAAGAAGATAGGAATCTAAGACTTGGGCTTTGTACAGATGGGATGAATCCGTACGGGACATTGAGCAGCCAACATAGCACTTGGCCAGTCATGCTTGTTATATACAATCTTCCTCCCTGGATGTGTATGAAAAATAAGTACGTTATGTTGTCATTGTTGATATCGGGTCCTAAACAACCCGGAAATGATATCGATGTTTATCTTGAACCTTTGGTTGATGACTTAAACAAACTTTGGGCTGAAGGTGTGATGACCTATGATGCTTCAGCAAGAGAGACATTTCGTTTGCACGCTATGTTGTTTTGCACTATTAATGACTTTCCAGCATATGGGAATTTGTCTGGATATAGTGTCAAAGGAGCTAAAGCGTGTCCTATATGTGAAGAAAACACTGATTCAATAAGACTAAAACATGGCGGCAAGACTGTATATCTTGGTCATCGAAGGTTTCTTTCAAAATTCCATCCGTATCGTAGGAAGCGCAAAGCATTCAATGGATGGAATGATGAACGGAGTGCACCTAAACCTATACCAGGGGATGTTGTTTATGAAAGAGTAAAAGACATTGTCAATGAATTTGGTAAGAAATCACAATGTAGTATGGCCACACGGAGTGACAATTCTTCATTCAAGAAGAAGTCAATATTTTGGGATCTTCCTTATTGGAGTTCTTTGACGGTCAGGCATTGTATCGATGTAATGCACGTTGAGAAAAATGTATGTGATAGCATCATTGGTACTCTATTAAATATACCAGGTAAGACTAAAGATGGGATAAAATCCAGACTGGACCTACGTGAAATGGGAATAAGGTCAGAATTAACAGAATTACGTGAAATGGGTAATAAAAGAACATACTTACCTCCCGCTTGTTACACGTTGTCTAGAAAGGAGAAGAAAACTTTTTGTGAATGCTTGGTAAATGTTAAGGTGCCACATGGTTACTCATCCAACATCCGTAGATTGGTATCAATGAAAGATCTGAAGTTGATAGGTCTTAAATCTCATGATTGTCACACTCTAATGCAACAAATATTGCCCGTGGCAATTCGATCTATATTGCCGAAGCATGTAAGGTTTGCAATTACCAGACTTTGTTTCTTTTTCAACAGTCTATGCAGCAAAGTTATTGACCCTGATACTCTCGATAATTTGCAAAGAGAAGTGGTTGTTACCCTATGTCAGCTTGAGATGTATTTCCCTCCTTCGTTCTTTGATATCATGGTACATCTTGTTGTCCACTTGACTAGGGAAGTGAAAATGTTGGGACCAGTTTTCTTGCATTGGATGTATCCCTTTGAACGATACATGAGCGTTTTCAAAAGTGATGTTCGAAACCGTTATCGGCCTGAAGGGAGTATTATTGAAGGTTATGTGGCGAGAGAGGTTATGGATTTTTGCAATGACTTTCTCAGTGGTAATGACACTCCTGATAATGACAAGAATATTGAGGAGGGCAAAGGAATTTTGGGATCACGGGTGAAAGTAATCAGCCGTGAGCAGTTGGAACAAGCTCACTTGTATATTTTACACAATATGGATGAAGTGAGTGTTTATATCGAGGAACATACCAATTTCATAAAGAGACAACATCCTCGAGCAAGTTCAATGTGGCTTGCTAGAGAGCATAATAAGACTTTTACTAAGTGGTTTGAAGATAAAGTCTTACATCAACTATCTCAAACACCAAATGATATTACAGAAACTATCAAATGCCTCGCCTTTAAACCAAAACCGAATGTTATGTCTTATGAAGGGTTTGACATTAATGGATTCACATATTACACAAAGCGCCAAGATGATAAGAGTGTCGTCCAAAATAGTGGGGTCACTCTTCAAGCGTCGACTATGTACTTTGCAAGTGCAAAGGATAAGAGTCCACGTGAAGCTAAAATGTCATATTACGGTGTCATTGAGGACATTTGGGAGTTTGACTACATAGATTTCAAAATTCCGCTCTTTAAATGTAATTGGGTTGATAACACCAAAGGAGTTATAGTGGATGAATTGGGTTTCACTTTGGTGAACTTTGAAAAGATTGGCGAGAAGGGTGAACCATTCATATTGGCATCACAGGCGAAACAAATATTCTATATCGATGATCCTGCAAATGATAAATGGTCGGTTGTTCTTCATGGTAAAAGACAGTTCATTGAAGATCCTATAGATGAAGAAGAGTACTATGATAAGTATGATGACTCCAGTCCATTCTCAGTTGGGTTGCCAACTCCACAAAATATTGAAGCTAATGATGACTTATATGTGCGCGGAGATCACAATGAAGGATTGTTAATTGATAAAAGATCACAATTTCAGAGACATGTATGTTTATACAAATGCTAAATGTTTGCCTTTTTCTAGTTAATACAAATGCTAAACGTTTGCCTTTTTCTAGTTAATACAAATGCTAAATGTTTGCCTTTTTAATGACATTTTCAGATGGCTGACCATGATGAGCATGATGTCCATGATGAGCATGAAGTCCATGATGAGCATGGCGAGGATACTAATGTAAGTTCTAAAAACATATCCTGTATTTCTATAAAATTCATTATCTTCTAGTTATGTCATATATCCTATATTTCTATATTGGGCTAAGTTAGTGTGTTTTATTTTTGTCAAATTTTAGGTTGATGCACCTGTACCCACTGAAGCACTGGAGCAACTTGATGCGCAACACCAGACACTTAACAAGAAAAGGGGCATCACTCTGTTGAAGAAGTTATTAGCGCTAAGTGGTAGTGGATCTAAATTGGTGGTGGAGTTTGATAATGGAGGAAATCCAATTGGAGTGAACCGCAATAATTTTGTGAACTATCTTGGGTGTACCACTCGGAGCCATTGTGGTGTTAAGTATGACAATTGGCATAAAGTTCCTCAAGCGAAAAAAGACTCGATATGGAAGGATTTATGTGTGAGTTATTATTATTTGCAATTCTATTTTGTAGATTACAAATTCTATTATTTGCAATTCTATTTTGGATACTAGTTAATAACATTTCTATTTTACAGAATCTGTTTGCATTGGATGAGAAGTTGCATCGTAAAAATGTGATGCAACGCGCTGGAAAGATGCTTAGGAATTATAGGACAAATCTGAAAAGAGAATACATAAAAGAGGGTGATAAGAAGAAGAAGTCAGCCCTTGAACAATGGAACTTCTTGGACAAAGAAGATTGGGACAATTTTGTTGCTTCAAGAAAATCTGAAGAATTCAAGGTATTAGGCGTCACTCCTAATTTAATTAATATACATTGTATTCACCTATTCAAGATTAGCATTTAGTGCTACTAACCAAATCATTAATGTGCATACTAACTAGGCCCTCAGTGACGCACAAAAAGCAAGGCGTGCACTGAATGTGCATGACCACACTATGGGTCCAAAAGGCTATGCAAGCATTCGCCAAAGACTACAGGCGGAGTCTGCGACTACTCAGGAGTCTGCTCCTACTCAGGAGTCTGCTCCTACTCAGGAGTCTGCCACACCCATTCCTCGCCATGATATCTGGATAGCTGGCAGGCAAAACAAGAAGGGTGAAATAAAGAAGCCTGTAACTGCTGAGGCGGCTGCAAAAATGGTAAAATACAACTCTTAGAGAAATCGTTTGAATATTGATTATTTGTGATGTTAACTTACCAATTTCTGTTTATGGTGATTAGCGGGAGCTGCACGAGCAGAGGAAACAAGGCACGTTCATCCCTCAGGGCACAAGGGATGAATTGACAGTTGCTCTGGGTAACCCAGAGCATCCTGGACGTGTTAGAGGTGCCGGCGCTGGTGTTGGCATCAAAGCATTCTTTGGGCCATCCCAGCGCAAACCCAGAGTGGGACTTTCTCAAGAAGAGGTAACCTATTCTTTTTTTAGAATGTTACTGCAAAAGGAAATTCATTAATAAGAAGCTAATGTTTCTTTTATCCATGTATAGGAGAATAAGAGAGTTGAGGATTTAGTTGCTAAGAAGATCAACGATGTAGTTTCTGAGAAGGTCAAGGAAGAATTGCTGCGGTGGCAGGCATCTCAGGCTTCCAATACGCCTATGGCGACCCACTCTTCTCCTGATGCACATACTGCGAGTAATCCTGGAGACCCATCGCCTAGCACGTCTGCTGTAAGTATTGTTTATGGCATTGTAGTTAGTCTTTTCAAGTTGTTATGTTTTCAAGATGATATATATATATATGTATAATATTCTTTACGTAAATTTGTAGGCATTGAAGCCATGCCGCTTAAGAATGCAAGACTACGTTGTTGCAGAGGCGCAAGCTTACCCGTCCCTTCCTGGGGAAAGGTTTCACGGGACTCCAATGCCACAGGGCTATGTTCGTGTGAGCCCATTACGTGTGTTACCCGATTGGAGGGAAGTTGCGTTGCCATATGCCCACCCAGATATTGATACACTTGGTGAGGCAGAAGGCGGGGTGATATTGTGGCCCAAAGCAGATGTCGTCTACAAGACTGAAATTGTAAGATAAATTTACATTGATTTAGACTGTTAATGTGTATATATGATGTCAACTGATCTGAAATTATATGTACAGGTTAAAAAGAAGACACCAGGAGCACCTAGGCCTCCACTTCCACTTCCCGCATTACCCGATTGGGTTCCAACTGACCTAACATATCCGTTAGGTCCTGCTTGTAGGGGAATGGCATGTTGGCTACGGGCACATAATGTACATTGCCCTATAATTATTTCTTTAGATGCAGATTATGCAGGTCAATCATACGATAGCTCTTTATTTATACAAGATATTATTGAGCTGTTTATGTATGATTGGCTGAATACATCAATGATAGAGACATGGATAAGGTGAGATCTTGTTTATACATCCATATACCTTGTGTAAGATCCGATGATCTGGTTTCTTATATATTAATGCATACGCCTATATGTTTTGCAGCTACCTAGTCGAAGATCATTGCAAACAATTTGCATTTGATCATGTGGGATTTTTGATTCCATCATTGATTAGTTTGGTAGCTAAAGACCCTGATAATGTTCAACAATACTGTATAGATGCTTTTACAATTTTTGGTCAGCAAAAGAAGACGATAATAATAGCTCCATTCAATGTCAAGTAAGTTTACTTTATTTATAATTTGGACTTAAGAAAATTCCATTTTTATTTTGCATTTTGAGTTATTAATTGTTAACTTCTTACTTCTAGCGGTAGACATTGGGAGTTACTAGTTATTGTCCCCGGGACATTCACTGTTTATTATCTAGATCCTGCGGGGAGTACATTGAACACTAAAATTGGACACGTAATGAGAATGCCATTATTCTGGTGAGAAATATTTCATTTTTATATCCGTTAACATCTTTTATTACATTACTATTTACTTATGCAATTTATTGTGTTATATTAACATGTAGGGGTTTAGATGCATTCAAAAAGGCTGGAGGAACGGTCCCAAGGAAAAAGAACCAGCCAATAAATTGGCAGAACGTACAAGTAAGTTCCCGACTTGAATATATATATTATTGATGTGAATTGTGCTTAGTTGTATTATTTTGTATGTTTCAATTTATAGTGTGCTACACAAGACAATGGTTGGGCATGCGCATACTATGTGATGCGATTTATGCAGATGATTATCAAATATGCCGCATTGGACATCGATACCATACATGAGGTATTATATATACTTTCATTAGTTAGTATGCAATATATCAATCTTATCTTATTTTTATATTATTACTTATATATATACATCATTCTCTTTGCAGGTGTTTAAAACTGACAACACTACAGGTAAACGCTTAAAAAATATACATGCTCCATATACGATGGAAGCATTAAATGAAGTAAGAGAAGAATGGTCAAAAGCCATACAAGCAGTGGCAACTGTAAAATATAATTGGGATGTTGATAGCGATAATGAATGATACTTTGTAAATGAATATTTCTGAATGTTAATACATGTATTTGAATGTTTCTATATGTGTGAATGTGAGAATTGAATTTATGTCTGAATGTATGTACTTGTGTGAAATTTTACTTATGACTTTTGCAGGTTTGCGGCCTGTTTGTAGGCTGATATCAATGGATGTCGTAAACCTGCAGTTCAGTTACTGAACTGCAGGTTCTCATCCTGCTGACCAGCCACAGCAGGCCTGCAAACTGATATGAAAAAAAAAAACAAATAGGCGTCGGTTATTTAGAAAAACCGTCAGCAAAGATCTACAGCGTCGGTTATTTACAGATAACCGACGCCTTCTGTGGCCAAAGCAGTCCACAAAATGGCGTCATTTAGGACACTTTATGCGTCGGTTATCTACTTAAAGACCGACGCTATAAATAGTACAGGCGTCGGTCCGCTAGTAAATAACCGACGCAGATAAGTGCCCTAGCTGACGCCGTTTTATGTGGCGCGAACCCCGTTGGCGTCGGTTATCGACTAAACGACCGACGCCGATAGTTTAAATAGGCGTCGGTTAAACAACCGACGCCGAAGTGTTCGACCTTTAGCGGCGCCCGCATAGGCGTCGG
Organism: Alisma plantago-aquatica; assembly: GCA_963693085.1. Taxonomy (NCBI): domain Eukaryota; kingdom Viridiplantae; phylum Streptophyta; class Magnoliopsida; order Alismatales; family Alismataceae; genus Alisma; species Alisma plantago-aquatica. Next base: position 360,885,940 of record OY856412.1, read on the forward strand.
TCGAAAACCGACGCCATATGGGGTTAAACGACCGACGCCAAAGGCCACTTCTGTAGTAGTGGGCGAACATGATATAAACTACCCTATAACTTTTTCTTCTGATTCAGATTCTACAGGTCAGGCATACGAAACCAAACTATTTATACAAGATATTTTGGAGTTGTTTGGATATGCTTGGCTAAATACATTTGTGATAGAGCTATGGATAAGGTGAGATCTTCTTTATACATCCATATACCTTGTGTATGATCTGGTGATCTGGTTTCTTATTTATTAATGCATGCGTAATTAATACATATTTTGCAGCTACTTAGACAAGATATGTGCAGATTTTGGATTCGAACATGTAGGGTTTTTGATTCTATCTTTGATTAGTCTAGTAGCTAAAGACCCTACGTCAGTTCAACAATACTACTGTGAGGCTTTTAAAAAATTTTGCTGTAAATAAGAAGACGATGATAATGGCTCCATTCAATGTAGAGTAAGTTTACTTTGCTTATTATAATTTGGACTTAAGAAAATTACATTTTTATTGTGGATTTTGAGTTATTAATTTTAACTTTTTTACCTCTAGTGGTAAGCATTGGGAGTTACTGGTTATTCTCCCCGAGACGTTCACTGTCTATTATCTAGATCCTAAGGGGACTAAATTGAATACAAGATTTGGACACATAATGAAACTGGCATTATTCCGGTGAGAAATATTTCATTTTCATATCCGTTAACATATGTTATTACATTACTATTTAATTGCAATGTTTTGTGTTACATTAACATGTAGGGGTTTTGATGAGTTCAAAAAGGCTGGAGGAAAGGTCCCCACGAAAAAGAACCAGCCAATAATTTGGAAGAACGTAAAAGTAAGTTCCCGACTGCAATATATGTATATATTATTTATGTGAACAATGTGTAATTAGTTGTATTTTTTTAATATTTTGTATGTTTGAATTTATAGTGTGCTACACAAGACAATGGATGGGCATGTGGATACTATGTCATGCGATATATGCACATGATTATCAAACATGCCGCACTGGATATTGAGTGTATTGCTACGGTATTATATAGTCTCATTAGATAATATGATCAAAATATATCAATCTTATTTATAGCTCATTAATTATATATATACATCATTCTCTTTGCAGGTATTTAAAACTGACCCCACTATAGGAAAGGACTTACCAGATGTACATGCTCCCTATACGATGGGAGAATTAAATGAAGTAAGAGAAGAATGGGCAACAACCATACAAATAGTGGGGGAATTAAAATATAATTGGGATGTTGATAGCAAATAATGACTAAACAATGATATTTTGTAAATGAATTTCTGAATTATAATATATGTGTGAATGTTTTTACATGTCTGGATGTTTCTACATGTGTCTGAGTGAAAAGAATGAAAGTGTTGGTTGCTATATGAATGTTTCTACATGTATGAATGTGAAATGAATGGAACTACAGATTGCTAGCTACATGAATATTTCTAAATGTGTGATATAAAATAGAATTGCAGGTTGCATTGCTAAATGCATGTGTGAATATATATATTTTTATTGTTAATTTTGTAGGTTTGTGGCCTGTTGTTGGCTGATATCAATGGATGTCGTAAAACCTGCAGTTCAGTTAACTGAACTGCATGTTTTTCATCCTGCGACCAGCCACAACAGGTCTGCAGACTGACAAAAAAAAAACCAAAATAATAGGCGTCAGTTATTTGTATAAAACCGACACATAAAGTTATAGTGTCAGTTTTATAGAAATAACCGGCGCCTATTTCCTATGGCGCGAAGATATATGGTGTCGGTTTCTTACTACAAACCGACACTGATAGGGCCCAAGCTGGTGCCAATAATAGGCGTCGGTAATTGTAAAAAACCGACACATAAAGTTATAATGTTGGTTTTTTACAAATAACTGACACCTGTTGCTTTGGCGCGAAGACATATTTCGTCTATTTTTGGCTTATAACCGACACTGATAGTGCCCAAGATGGTGCCCTTTCTGTGGTGCGAAGGGTTTGGGCGTTGGTTTCTTATCTAAGAACTGATGCCTATAGTCCCCTGATGGCACGTTTTCAGTCGCGCGCGAAGAGTTTGGGTTTAGGTTCTGGAACCGACGCGTAATGGGTGACCTTTTAGTGTCACCCACATAGGTGTCGCTTAGAAACTGACACTAAAGGCCTTAAATAACCGACACTAAAGGTAGGTTCTGTAGTAGTGAACTTCTTAAAAATATTGTCCTTTGGGTTCTATCCTGAAGTATACTGCAATAAGGCTTCCATTTGTGTAGAGTGGAGAATTAGTGCACAGATTTCAGTTTAACTTAAGGGTTATTTCCTTAGGATTTTTATTGGTGCGATAATTTGGAGCCAACATAACTACCATCACACTTCTAAGAGATAGACAATACACCACGCTTGGCGTTCCCACACTTAGTTGATCAAGCTTTTCATGTGTGTTGCTTATAGAAGACGTCTAAGGCTTAACATTTAATTGTGGGATTATATTTATATATAAATACACATGCATATCAAATAACCACATACTTATTATATGTATCATTTTCATACTATATCCAAAAATGAAACATGCAATTATAAATATGAGCAATGGTTATGGCCAAACTAATGCAATTCTTTAGAGATACAAAGAATTTCTACCACCTAAGGTAACACATCAAATATAGTAACATGTTCTTGTAGAAAATATGTGATGGAAGTAGCCCAGTTAATCAAGTAAACCCTTGACTCGACCGATTGGCCTCTTGGTTGGTCAACTAGTCTCTTGGATCAATTGACTGGCTTCTGGGTCAAGCGGTGTATAGAGTCCTCTAGTCGACTAATTGGGCTACCAGTCAATCGATCAACTCCTCCTATCATCTGGCCTCCTCGAACCTCTAGTCAAAATTATTTAACTTCTGAGTTGGTTGACTCTTCTAATGAAAAATATCCTCTCTTTGCCAAAATAGGAAATAAAACTATCATATTCCTATATAACTTATTACATTGTAGAAGTGAAACCTCGAGTTACATTCGAGGGGAGCATAGGGAGGAAAACATTAACTTACATATGGAAAAAGAGAGAAACGCTCAGTATGCAAAATTACATTTTAAAAGGCAGGAACAATACCATTCAACCAAGCACACAAATCAAGTGGGTATTGGCCCATGCTTATATCCACCATCAACACAATTTCAGGGCAACACATATAAATTGCATGTATGTATCATATGATATATTTATATTGGGATCATATGTGGGATTTAATCAGACATGAACATTAATCATTGTAAATATTCACATCGTATGCAATAAAATAAATGATAAAATAAAAATCCGATTATATCAATTAAACGCCAATACATAGTAAATTGACATTGCTATGATGTCACTGTAGAGAAATATGGCGACAAAGATTGCAGAGTAAACAAATATTTTCTTATTATATTCCCATTGATCAGTGGATCACATTAACAATATGGATCGGGAAGAAAGGTTTGCAAGGCATATATCTGGTCTTGGAGCAAGTCCAGTGAGTATCCTTGTAGCAGTGTGCTTCTTTCACAAACAACACCCGGACGGTTGTTGACAGAAGCCCCCTAGAGTAGAACCATAAATGGAGGTTGATGATGTCCTCTTAGCGTGTTGGCAATGGCCTCCATGCCTCTACGTAGTCCATATAGACAATCATGAATTCTTATCATTCTTTTGAAACTGATAGGAAGGAGTTTCACCTTCAATGTCAACATGCTAGCATTGACTTGTTCTCCATTGTTGTCTCTCCCTTTTACTGATAAGACTTTCTTTAGGCTCGCGCGTTACCACAACTATAAGAGGACAACGTTTGTCAGTGTGGGTTGTGTCTTTTAAAACCCTTGACTGCCTCCCTTTATATAGGAGGGATATGTCCTGGGTTTCCAAATCAACTGGGAGTCGAACAGACAGATTTTCATGAAATTGTAGTTGTTGCCGATCTTGAATTGGTCAACTCAACTCTTGAGTTAGTCGTCTCATACCCTAAGTTAGTGTAATTGAATACTTTCCTTTTCGCAAACACTTTGGCGATAAGTGTGCAACATGTTGTCAGCAGCAATCCTTGATCCAATCTTATTGATCATTGAACTGGGCACTTCACACACTAAACAAATTATTTCAGACTCTGAACCGGTCATGTTACATTCTGAATCAATCTATCCATTTTCTAGTTCAACCAATGTTCACCCGACATTATTTAAATTTACTCAACAATTTTGTTGTTGGCTGATGACGGAATGTGTAGTTGGTTGAAGAGAGAGAAAGAGAGAGAGAGGACTATAGAGAGAAGGAGATACTGCAAGGAGAGAGAGGAATTAAGAAAGATATATTTTTTTGTTAATAACTTTCAAACTGTTATGCCGTTATAACGGAATAAAAACCGTTAGATTTCTGATAAAATATACATTCTAATAAGAATAATGTTGACATTGAGAGAGAAATGGAGAAAAAAGGAGTTGCTGGAGAGAGAGAGATAGAGACAGAGGGAGAGAGAGAGATAGAGAGGACTGAAGAGAGAAGGAGTTGCTGCAAGGAGAGAGAAAAATCAAGAAAGATACGTTTATTTTGTTAATAACTTTCAAACCGTTATGTATTTTTTAACCAAATAAAAACTGTTTGATTCTTGATGAAATATATATTCTAAGAAAACTAACGGCATATGAAAGAGGACTGGAGAGAGAATGAGTTTTTTGATAGAGAGAGCACTGGAGAGAGAAGGAGTTTCTACAAGGAGAGAGAAAACCCAAGAAAGATATATTTATTTTATTAATAACTTTCAAACCGTTATGTATTTAAAAAAAAATAAAAATACAAGATTCCTGATGAAAAATGCATTCTAATCGGATTAACGTCGGCATATGAGTAAGAGGAGTGAAGTGTCATAAATTTGGATGAGACTTTGCTTATAAATTTCAATAACGCGTTTTTGGCAAAAGAAAAAAAGGCTAGATTCCTTATAAAATATATGTTCCAACAAGACCAATCGCAGTAAATTAAAAAAATACAATATGTTCTATTATAATATTATAAAAATTAGTATTTTTTATTTACGAGAAAACCACCCCCGTAGAAGCGCCACAATCGTGACCCCCCAACAGCGTAAACTCTCAGAACATGTGAGGGTGTGGTCCAGTCACCCCCCTCTCGGGCCCAATAAAAAATTAGTATTGTTATTCTAAAAGGTTAGATTCCTTATAAAAAAATAACTACTAATAAAAAATTGCATACATATAACATACAATTTGACAAGAGATAACAAAAAATAGAATAACAAAAACTTTGACTAGAGATAACAAAAAGTTTGACTAGAGATAACAACAAATTTTAAGAAAAAATATACTACCTAGATAGCAACAAATTTGCCTAGAGATAACACACAATTTGTCTAGAGATAACAAATAATTTGACTAGAGATAAGAAACAATTTTATTAGAGATAATAAAAAGTTTGACCAGAGATAACAACTAATTTTAAGACAAAATTATATTACTTGGATAACAAAAAAAATTACTAGAGATAACAAAAAAAATTCTACAGATCACAGACAATTTTACTAGAGATAATAAAAAAATTGAGTAGAATAATAAAACATTTGACTAGAGAACAAAAATTTGACAATGAAAATAACACGTAACATGAGAGATAACAACAAAATTACTAGTGAAAATAAAAAAAGTATCTAGAGAAAACAAACAATTTGACTAGAAATAACGAAAATTTTGAGTAGAAATAACAAAAAGTTTGACTAGAGATAAGAAAAACTTTGACTAGACGTAACAACTTGTTTTAAGAAAAAATTATACTACATGGATAACAAAAAATTAAATAGAGAAAACAAAAATTTGCATACAAATAACAAATAATTTGACCAAAGATTATTTTTTTTTATAGAATAAAAAAAGATTGACTAGAGATAACAATAAGTTTGACTAGAGATAACAACTAATTTTAAGAAAAAAGTACACTATCTGGATAAAAAATTGAATAAAGATAACAAAAAAATTGCCTAGAGATAACAAATAATTTAAGTAAACATAACAAAAAATTGAGTAGAAATAACAAAAAGTTTGAATCGAGATAACAAAAAGTGTGACTAGAGATAAGAACTAATTTTAAGAAAAATTAATACTACCAGAATAACATAAAAATTGACTAGAGTTAACTAAAAATTATTTAAAGATAACAAAAAAGTTAGTAGAGATAACGAATTTTTGAGTAGAATAACAGAACATTAGTCTTATTGGATTTTTTTTAATAAGAAATACATAGCATTTTTTATTCATTAGTTTTATTTTTATAAGAAAAAATACATTATTTTTTATAAGATAAAAAAGTTTTTTTAAATACAAAATGATTTGAAAGTTATTTGCAAAATAAATATTTCTCTCTTATTTTTTCTCTCTCCTTACAACCAATCCCTCTCTCTCCAGTTCTCTCTCACACTTTTTTTTTAAATTATGTGTACTATTTCTCAAAAGTGTGTCAATACTAGTTTTGTTGGAACATATTTTTCATAATTTACAATATTTTTTATAAGATAACGTAAAATATTTTTTTAATGTTAAAAAATACATAACCGTTTGAAAGTTATTTGCAAAATAAATATTTCTCTCCTTACAACCACTTCCTATCTCTCCAGTTCTCTCTCACACTCTTTTTTTTTTAATTATGTGTACTATTTCTCAAAAGTGTGTCGACACTAGTCTCATTGGAACATATTTTCCGTAAGAAATGTACCCGTTTTTATTTCGTCGCAAAATTCATTTGCGAATTGAAAATTATTAACAAAATAAATATATTATTTTTTTTCTCTCCTCCAACCACTCTCTCTTTCTCCCTTTTCTCTCTCACTCATTCTCTCTCCTTCCATGTACCCTCTCACTTTTTTTTTTTCCTCCTTTCTTTTCCAAATGTCTCGTTTTCCCGACCTATTCCATGTGTTGGTTGGCTGACTGAGGACAAATGGGATGGGGAAACGGTCGCATCTGTTGTATAGCAATGCTCATTGACTATACGTAAATTTTGAGTGTCAAAGTCAATCGCGGATGGTATCATGTGCATTGCTGAGCTAACAGCTAATCTAAGATGTCATTACAGTGACAATCTCATTTCGACCTTATGCCTGGTGCTCCCAATTGGGTATCCTCTCGTTTCTTCTAGCTTAGTCCTTCACCACCGCGGCTCAACCAAGGAGGATCGAGGAAGTCTTAGCTACTAGCTAGACTGCCAGAGTGCTCTATTGTTTTTCTCTCGTGCTAGTTCGGTAAACCCCTGGTAACGTTGTAATGGCCACAGCGGTGGTGGCGGGCGCCTTCCTCCAGGTGGCCTTCGACCGCCTGGCGACGCCTATCCTCCTGGACTTCAAGCGCGTCTGTAGCGTCGAGGAGGCGCTGGACGACCTTGAGCAGACCTTGAAGAACATACGCGCTCTCCTCATCGACGCTGATCGATTGATGATCGAGAGCGAAACCGATCGCATCTGGCTCCGCGACCTCGAGGCCGTTGCTTACGAGGCCGACGACGTCGTTGACGAGTTTTACTAGCTACGCCGCGCTCCGTCACAGTTTGGAGGAGGGTTTGGAAGCCGGCGCGACGGCAGCTGCTGTTGAAGCTGCACGCCGTGGGAAAGACCACGGTCGGGTACGCAAGCGGGACAAAATGAAGAGGTTTCTTCACTCTTTGGTGGCAAGTGGCGTCAGACCAGCTCGCTGATCACCGAACCTTACGTATTCGGCAGAAAGCCAGATGTCGAACAGATTGTCAAAATCTTGCTTTCTCAGTCTTCTGATCCTCTGCCTACCCCATCCTTCCCACCCTCCTCGTCTTCCGTCGTCCCCTCTTCCCCCTCCTCTATTGCCGCCGATAGAAACGCTCTTCCAGTTCTTCCCATAATCGGCATCGCGGGCCTAGGAAAGACCACACTGGCGCAACTCGTCTACAACGACGAACGGGTAAAGAAAAACTTCGACCTCCTGATTTGGGTCTGCGTGTCCAACTGCTTCGACTTCCAACGCCTTACGTGCCAGATTTTCGAGAACATCGCCACTCCCGAAGAGAAGGCAACCGCCGACTCTACCAACCTGAACGTCCTGCAGACCGATCTCCGCCGCAAGCTCGACGGAAAGCGCTTCCTGCTTGTCCTCGACGACCTATGGAATCACGACAGAAGAGAGTGGCACACATTGCGGGCGCCACTCCTCAGTGGGAAGCGAGGAAGCGCAGTACTTGTCACCACACGCCACGACATAGTAGCCGAGGCCATCGGGACGATGGACCCCGTGCTCCTGCAGGGACTTTCTCTTAGCGACTGCCACGAGATCCTTCTCAGATGCGCTTGTGTCAACGGGGAGATTTTCAACTCAAATCTTAGCCAGGAGGTGTGCAGGAGGCTGGTGGAAAAGATCAAAGGGGTGTGCCTCTTGCCATCAAAACCTTGGGGAACATCCTCTCCTCCAAGAGCGAAGGCGACATCCTCCCTGTTCTCAAGCTCAGCTATGAAGATCTTCCTCCTCATCTTAAAAGGTGCTTCGCCTATTGTTCGTTGTTCCCTGAGGATCATAAGTTTGATAAGCTCAAGCTCCTCTGGATGGCGCAAGATTTCATCCTGTCGCATGGCCTGACTGACCGGATGGAGGATACTGGAAGCTCTTATTTTGACGAATTGCTGAAAAGGTCCTTATTTCAGAAGGTTGACAAGCACTACATCATGCGCTCTCTCTATCACGGCCTCGCCCAGTCCATACAGAATGATTGGAGTGTCAGGGTAACAGAACAAAAGGGTTACAACCGCATCCAGGACGATTGCCTTCTGCATATGTCATTCTCCATTCCAGAGGTAAAGTCGATTTTGGAAGAGATCAAGCCATCAAATCATTTGCGCAGTTTTATATATACCAGCGAGTTTTCCGCCACCACCGACTACGTCACTCTCGAGCTACCAGATTCATTTTCCAGGCTGAAATATCTTCGTGTTCTAGATCTTACAGGCAGCAGCTTAGCTGTACTGCCAGAATTCATTGGATCTCTGATACACTTTCGCTTCATGGACATTAGTCAAACCCAAGTTGAAGGTCTTCCCGATTCTCTGTCTCAATTGTTTAACCTCCAGTGTTTGGAACTAGAAGAATGCCCCCGTCTCAAAATGCTCTCCACAGGATTGCAGAACTTAATTAACCTGCGTCATCTTAATGCAAGTGATGATTTGGTTAACACATTGCCTGGAATCGGGAAACTGACTTCTCTTCAGGAATTGAAGACATTCAATGTGTCAAAAGGGGAAGGGCACAGGATACAGGAGTTGGAGAACCTAAATGAGCTCAGGGACAAGCTCTGGATCCGAAACATTCAACATGTTGAAACCAACGCGGAGGTTACTCAGGCGAATTTGAAGAGCAAGATACACCTTCTTGAGCTGGTACTTGAATGGTCTCTGGACTCTGGTTCTCGTGATGAAGGCAGTGTAGGTCACCTTGAATTGCTTCAACCACCCTTGAACCTTAAGGTTCTCTCCTTAATTGGAAATGGTAGTTTGCAAGCCCCTAGCTGGATGAGCAATTATTATGAAAGTAATCTGACATCCATTCATCTACGTAACTGCCGTAACTGGAAAAGCCTCCCTTCTCTAGGAGCTCTTCATTACCTTGAGTATTTGAGGATTGAATACCTATCAGGTGTCAAAGAAGTTGGAGCTGGTCCTCAGTTTTATGGTATAGATGTCGCATTCCCATTCTTAAAAGCTTTGGAATTTCGACATATGGATTCCTTGAAAAAGTGGGAGATGCCAAGTGGACGTAAGGTGTTCCCATGCCTTGAAAAGCTCGTGGTAGAAGATTGTCCTGAGCTGGAGAGTGTTCCTCTTCCCTCGTCCCTAAAAATCCTCAAAGTAGAAAAATGCGCAAAGCTCCAGATCCATTTCAAGTTGCTCCAGAACCAACCTTCTCTGCATTCCCTATATTGGTCATTTGAGAATAACTACCTGAAACTTCGTCCATGTATTGAAGATACTTTACAACATCTTAGTTGTCTTGAAGGACTAGACATCTCATTCCGTCACGAAACAGAGACAAACGGGAGGTGGTTGCAGAGGCCATCATGGATGAAATACAGTTATTCTCAGAGAAGAGCAGAGGGTCAAGTAAACAGTGTTGAGTTGAGTTGTTTGGACAGCATCAAAGTTCAAGTTTTTCTCTTGTATGCCTACATGTATCCAGACTATCCTGATGTCAATTGTCGGGACTTGTGCCTTCGAATAAGAAATGATGTCAGTGATGATGATGGTGACTATGATTCGATGTCAACGTGTCTCCAGGATCAGCTTGTTTCCCTCCGCCAACTGTCTGTGAATGGTTGTGAGAAGATTGACCATTTACTAGGAAATGGCATACTCTCATGTTCGAACTCACTTACAATATTGAATATTGAGAATTGTAAAGGGATGATGTCTCTGGAATGGCTCTCAAAACACAAGTTTGTCACTCTCACGATGTTGAAGATCACAAATTGTCCAGACATGACCTCCTTTCCTCCATTAGAGCTTACAATGCTCGACAACATGCATATCGAGAACTCTGAATGTCTTTTGTCTGTGGACATGCATGGACTAGTCTCTCTTAAGTCCTTGGCAATTATAGGCTGCTCAAGACTTAAAGGGGTATCAATTTCTGGCAGTCTTAGGTTGTTGGAAAAATTAAAACTGAAAGTGTACTGATCTGATCCTTACACTTGATGATATAGAAGGTGGGCTGCAAAGCCTCATGTCTCTTAAGATGTTACAGTTAAGTTCATGCCAGGATATCAGAGAACTGCCAGCAAACTTGAAAGCCCTTGTCTCCCTGGAAAACTTGACGATCAAGCACTGTCCTGAAGTCAGATCACTGCCAGAATTTGGACTACCAGGAACACTGAATGAATTACGAATTGAAGGATGTCCCTTGCTGCAAGAAGAATGCAAAAGTACTGGGTCAGAGTGGCCTAAAGTATCTTACATCCCCATGAGAACAATAAGTTGCCATAAATGCTCTCCTTACAGTAAGAAACCTCCATTTTCATTCATATCTTATTGATTGCCTTTTCTTATTATAAGTTTTCCTCATAATTAATGTAGGATAGGTTGAGTTCCCTTAAACATAGTTTTGCTCAGCAAAGAAAATAGTTTAATTTTGCATCTTCTTATCTTCAAACAGTTGCACATCATATTGATCTTTTCAATATTAGAAGTAATGAGTCTCTAGGTTGTCTTATGAGGATTCTATTAACAGAGTTCTAGTTAACAGACAGGTTTTAACTATAACGTAATACCAAATGTATGGTTTTTCTACGAGAAAAGAGAAACTGGTATTGGATTCAAAATAAAAATTGAAAGTATCATATAGCCATTCCAAATGATTTTTTAATTCATAAATGACTAATAAATTACTAGTTGGTTTAAGTAGAAAGTTTCACAATTGTTTTGTACAACGAAGATGGAAAATTCTGACAGCATATAGCTTCAAGGGAAAAACAAAAAACTTAATTTCTGTATAATATGGTTGTGGGCTATGATACAACCCATTTGACAGAGCCTTGGATAGGATGGTAGTATTTGAACAAATATATATGAAGCAGAATCTATTAGGAGCCCTATCTAATTAGTAAAAGGATTATAAAAGCGGACATGAACAATTTATACTGAATCTTTTGGTTGATCTGAAACATTGCATCACAAACGACTCATTTACCATTGGAAATGGATAATGACATATGACTTCTTCTAAGCTAATGGATACATGACTAGATAATTGATCTATTTTTGTTTTCTTCAGGGTCCACCCCCCTTCCCGCCCCACCCCACCCCACTTCAATACAACTAAGCAACACACAACCGTTGGCCATTGTTAATTGATGAACCTGCTAACACATTTCTTGGGCTGTTAGGATCTTATTAACATTCAAATATTGAAAAGTAATTTATTACAGATTTTTTTATTCAAAATACATTCATAGCATCAATGCTCATCGGCTTGACTACTTGTATGGTATTATGTACTTCTTAGTTGCAACGTATTGCTGTTCACATCATGTCAAATTATGTATACCTCTTGAATATTTTCTGCATGATGTGATTTTTCATCATTCCTTGGTGTTGTTTATTGTAGGTGTGGTAGATTTCGACTCTATGTAGGTTCTTCACGAGTTTATCATCTGTTGATTGTCCCATTTGGATGTCAACTGTGTTATATTTAAAATTAATGTCTACATCTGTCTTATGATTTCATGGTAAAAAGCAACAGCTAAAGAAGTTTTATTATACATTGCAGAATGCTCATGCAGTCAAACAACCTAAAAAAATAGTCTGAGTGTTCAAGATTGGGGCTTCTATGACGAGGTCGATGCTTGAAGATTAAACAAGGCACACTTTCAATAGTGAACTATTGTTTGCCATTTCTTGGAATTATCATTCAACGCAACAAAAGAGAAGAAGAGAATTGTGCTTTATAAAGAAAAGCAGGCACAGAAACCTATCTCTATCAAGTTGGTGAAATCGGTAAATGTAAGTGTTTCTGTGGTTGGGTTGTGAATTGGGCTATGCATCTGTTGCAGGGCACCGAAGGATTATAGCCTACCAAATCAAGGAAATACTCAGTGGTACACCTGTATGTTAATTCTCATTTGTGTGTTTTGCTATCTTTTATCTGCTTCTGTTGTCGCCCAACATTCGGCCTTGTCAGGTGTCTTGTTTAATCTATATCTTTTGCGATTCTTGTAATTTTATTGAAGATGAATTTGTTATGAATAATTATTCTATTGAATTATACTAACAGTAGTTGATATCATTATATTTGTGTCGTTTAACTTTTGATTGACTGGGAAAGTTTAGTCATTGACATGATCTTGGTACTAATTAGCATTGATCCACATAGAAATGTTGCTCAAGTACCGTGTTGAGAAACAAATGTGAGTGTATGCTGAGCACGTGCTGAAAAACACAACGGACTAGAAACGATAAAATCATACAATCAGAGAACACATGATTTACGTTGTTCGGTTAAGATGACCTTACTCCATAGGAGGAGAGGAGCCATTTTACTATATGAGAAAGAGTACAAAGGGAGTGTTCTCAAGTGAAGCAAAATACACTCTTTGGTCAGTCGGATGCCGCCTTGAAAACAGAATACATTACAACATCAACCCTAACAAGGATGGGTATACATATACATGTAGAGTCAATCACATCTTTATTCATATATGAAAAATAGACCATACCATTCCGCGAGACTATTATCGGGTAAGTAAAAGATCCATTTGATTTTTTCATAGAATACACAATCAGATGAACATAATTCTTTAAGGTATGTAACAACTCAACATTGACTCAAAGTCTATAAAAAGAATAATAGTAGATCATGTCTCCTCCAGCCCCTAAGGACATCACCATATGTTGTGTAGACTAATTAAGTCTAGGTAGTATACGAACTTGGAAACGGTAAACAGCTTGGTCAATATATCAACATTTTTTTTACTGGCAATCTTCTTCACGATTAGGGTGTAAACGGTGCGGGTCTGACCATACCCATACCCATACTCATCTAATTTAGCGGGTCCAGTTCTAGACCCGCATAATAAAACTTGGACCCGCACTATACCCGTACCCGCAATAATAGTGGGTATGCGGGTAAGCGATTTTATAAAACATCATATTGTTTATGTAAGAGAAATGACTGTTCTATATATTTTAATACAACAAGATATTATTAATATAGTATATTAACATGCAATAGTTATATTGGATAAATCTATATTTTTTACATTCACATTAATTGAGTAAATTGTATACATATTTGTAATCATCATCATAACATCAACTTATATAGAAAGTAATATAAATTAGTACACATTTGAATTTTAAGTTTACATATGATGTTCATTATTGTAACTAGATTAGTTAATTCTTAACTATATGACTAGTCTCAACCTTATTGTGGTTAAGAGTAAGATATAATCTCAAGAATTATATTAGTTAGACTGGTAAAGTATGATATATATAACATATTATTTAAGTAGTTACTTATGTATAGAGGGTATACGGGTCTAGCGGGTCTGCGTCCAAGCATACCCATTATTGGACCCGCTTATATGCGGGTCCAAGGGTATGCGGGTATAAAAAATTAGACCTGTGATGGGTTTTTTAAGGGCCCGGATTTGCGGTTTCGCGAGTCTACCCGTACCCATTTACAACTCTATTCACTATAATATTTTCCTGCATTATTACTTCTTTAATGAATTGATATTTGACGTCAATGTGCTTTGTTCTCTCATGCAATATCTAGTATTTTTCTAAGATGAATTTCATTTTGACTATAATAGTAGATTGACTGCTATCTTGTTAAGAGCACATAAATCTAGACACAACCCTCTATGACATGCATTTTCTTTGATGGCCTCTGTCAATGCCATCTACTAAGTCTCAGTAGTGGATAATGTGATATTGGGTTATAACATAACCTTCCAACTTACAACACAACCAATAAAAGTAATTAGATATTATAATGATCTCCTCCTCATGTTATCCCCAATTAAGATGGACCGATATGTCAAGGGCCGTTATTCGGATATAACCATCGATCCATATTCAATAATTTGCAATAATATTAACTTCAAATCAAAGCATTGTTTTGACAAAAATAGAGATAAATCTCCTCAAGGGAGTTACAAATCTCTTGTAATATCCTTTCTTAGCATTGTTTTGATTCTTGAAGGACAATCTAGTCCTTCATATCGACAATTCTTACCTAAAACACCGGGAACCAAAACACGACGTCAACATAGTATTATATTGTGTTGGTGGGTGCAAGCGAAAGTGTGCATGTAAATTTAACAACATAATACATCAATCAAATAATTTTCTAGATAACATAAAATCTCTTTTTATATTATATTAAATCCATATTCTTGTTTAACTCACTTAGTATACTAAAATTGGATCCTTGATGTAAAATTTCTAAGTGTGTGTCATGTCATCAGGCTCATCGATATGCATCCCTTTCTTGGACTCTTCCACCGCAGTTCCTATGGTTCCTTGAACCTTCTCATATTATCTACATTTCTTTCTTGCAAATGGGTTTCTCTCAAAAGTACCATTGTGAGTTATTGATTATTGAGTTGTATATTATTCATTAGTGATAGTACATACATATGTTTTCATAAATCTAATAGAAATTGATAACATTCAAGGAACACATCATGTAATCTTGATAGACGTGGTTATTCATAATTAACTTGCGTACCTTATCATGAAGTTTATCATGTCAATTATTTTTAGCAATTCCAAATTCTAATATGAAAATATCAAATAACACTCGTTGCGTTATTATATATCCTAAAAAGTCAAAGATAGACTATTGGATAACTCATATGGTTATTATAAGTTCAAACCTAGTTTTAAGAAAGAAATCTACTTTCTAGCATGATCTTTGATTTCTAGATTAGGGCTTGTATTTAGACTAAAAATAGTTATTATATATACCTAATTCAACTCTCCAATCTTGTTCCAATTGTGGTTCAAATGATGGTACTTCATATTTTGCAAAAAGATCACATTTTTACTTTAAACAAATATGCACAAGATTCTTCATTTAGACATTTAGTTGTGGTAAGAATAGGATCAGGTCATAATTACATTTTTATTCAGTTACTTATATTTTATAAAGAAGATTCATTATTTACTTGTAGTTTCAGTTAAAGGATGAAATTTTTTTATAAGTTTCCAAAATGGATTCATGAGAAGAGATCAATGGAAAGGTTTTTATGAGTTGAGGAGAAACAAGGAGAAAAAGAGAGATCTCTTGATCATATATCGAACTAAAGACATCTCAGGACATGAAGACATAATGTGAAATTGAGGTGTTCCAATTGTTTATCCTTTATATTTAATTTTCTTTTATTATACTTCTCTCATGAAATTCAATTGAACATGATTTGGCAAAGGACCACAACTTACTATTTTACATTACAATTTCTTTTATTCTCATCAAAACCATTCAACGTGACTTGGGAAATAGGCTAAGTCAATTATGTTTCTCTTTCTAATTTAATAGGATGACCATAAAAACTTTTAACAACTTGCAAATTGGTATTTAGAATTAGTAACACTAGTAAATTATAGATCCTTATAGTTTTAAACTCATCTTCACTATGTACTGGACCAAAAAAGAGGATTCATAACAAATGCTCCCATTAAGACATATTTTCAAACTTATTTTTCAACAAATAAAAAATGAAAAGTATTTCCAATTTGTAAAATTAATAAATTTCAAATTACAATGTCATTTGTCGTGAAATTTGGAACATTGGTTCCATATTGTGTACTCTCTCTCCTAACTGACTTTCATCACACGTGGAAAAAGTTTGATTGTTCAAACAAAAACATTATGGAAAACATATACATAGGTGGATTATAGATAATTAAAGCATTTTAGACCACTAGGAAAATCTTAATGACTTACAATCTTAGGATTTCCTTTATTTCTTTCCCATATTGCGACCATAAAAGTATAGCATAAAAAAAATGTTACATTAATATCTTTTTCTTGTCCTTTAAGCAATCCTTGCATTAAATTCAAGGAAATGTCAAAAAAGTTACACATAATTTCATGGAAAATCTAAACCATAGAAATAAAGTTTCAAAAGATTATCAAAATTACACAGAATCTCATAAAATGTTTAAACCAAGAAGATGACTTTACAAAACAATACTACCAAAATTACACATAATCTCATAAATATTTAGACCATGGAAATGACTTTCCAAAACAATGTTACCAAAATTACATATTATCATACAATATTTAAACCATGGGAATACATTTTAAAAAATTATTATCAATTAAATGATCATATCATGTTATACATTTCTCCATTAAAGTATTATTTTTATTAATTGGTCCCCCAAAAGACACAAGTAAAAATAAGAAAAACAACCACACACTTATTTGTAAGGTTATATTTTGAATAATCATTTTAGTTACAAATTCCAAAAAAGTAAAAATGTGAGGGATTTCCAAGTCCTCACATACTCCCCCCTTAAATGATTTTTTCCCACACAATTGAACTTATCTAGCAAAAGGGATGGGGTCAAGTTTTAGCTCCTGTGAGGTTTCATCCTTTCATTGTAATTCCACCTTAACCTTAACTCTAGAGATCCTTCACCTTTGAATCCAAGATTCTCATAGATGGGGTTTGCTTAATCAACACATGGACATGAACCCTTACACATTGCATTAAATCAAACACAAGGATCTTATTACTCATTAGGTCATACCGATGTTAGTGGGGCAAGATATTAAACAATACCATCAACCTTTTCCGAGAATTCACAAGACTCTCTTGCTTGGGGTTCAACTCTTACATTTCATTATAATAGTATGGATAGGTCAGTTTTTTAAGAAAAAAAAATTCTCAGTATATGGGAAAGTCCATTTATCCTATATTAGCTAAAGTTTTTTTTTGTTGGAATTGGGCGTAGATCATGTCCGAGTTGGATGGAAAATCATTAGTGTCACATATACTACACAATACACATCATTATGCTAAGTCAAAACTTTTAAATGACTCTTTACCCATAAACAATATTAGCTTCAAACAAGGCTTCTGTATCACATTATTAACCTTGAGGTACGTAACCCTCCTTCAACATGTATGGTTTCAAGGTGAACGTCGCATGCAATTTAGGACAAGCTCTCAAGGCTTAGGTCACTTAAGCTGGGGTCTACATTAGTCAAGATATCTACTCATGACTACATATTATCATACTCTCTTGGGTACCACCACTAGATTCCTATATCAGGGACCAATTACCCAAGCACAAGGATATATAAACATATCTCCTCTAGATTCATGGGACTCTTCCCTCATCTAGATGTATGGTTCATCACACTCGCCTCTTCTAGGGTCTTGGAATTTTCCCCTCACCTAGATGTAAGTTCCATCAGGCATAAATGTTATTTTCTTCTATCAAAATGCATATATAGAGGTTAGCCCTCCCCCCAGGACATCTAGGGTTTTATATATCATCAATAGAACATAATATGGTCTAACTCTTCTATTTTAAAAGTATCTTAGTTTAGGACTTTCATCATATGTCACATTATAATTTAAGTTTAGAATCACTGGACATAACCTATGGCTTATTAACAGTCCAACAATAGGGAGCATGATGGGTTTCATATGGTAGGTGATGAGATAATGTGCTATCATAATAGGATGGTAGTTCTTAATGATGGGTATCTATGAAAGATGGTACTTGAGGAGGCTCATTACTCAATATACATGATGCATCCTGGAAGTACAATAATATACACAATATTAAATATGTGTGCTAGTGGCATGGATCAAAATGTGACATGGTAGAGTTCATGTCTAGGTTTCCAGTTTATCAATAGTATAAGGCAGAGAAACAAAAGCCTACAAGGACGTTCTAGCCTTGGTCAATTCCAGAGTGAAACAACAGTTATTTCACCATGGATTTTTTGGTTGGTCTCCCAAAGAGTGTCAAGGGTCAAGGCTCCATTTGGGTTATCATTGATCAGTTGACAAAGTTAACCCACTTTAAACTGGTCAAGACTACTTTTACTACTAAAAAGTTGGCATAGATCTACATAGATGAGATAGTTTTCTCATGGTGTTCCTATGATAATGTATCTGACAAAGGACCCTAGTTGACAATATGGTTTTAGAATCATCTACATATAAATTTGGAGACACAATTGAAGTCCAGTACAACAATTCATCCAAAGATAGATGGACAATATAAAGGGACCATACATACCTTGAAAGATTGGTTGAAAGCATGTGTATTCCAATTTCTTGGCAGTTAGGATATTCTCGTTAGTTTAATTGAGTTTCCTTACAATAGTAGTTATCACAAGATCATACATGTGTCATGATATGAGGTTTTATATAAAAGGTGTTGCAGATCAACTCTTTGATAATACGAGGTTGGTCAATATTGAAACCTTGGGTATCAAAATACAACTAATGGCAAAAGAAGATAGGAGAAAGTCACATGCACATAACAGGAATAAGCTATTACACTTTTAGGTCACAAACCATGTGTACCTCAAGTATTCACCTTTGAAAGGTGTTCAAAGGTTTGGGAAGTCGTGTAAGTAGGACCCCCGATTTGTAGGACCTTACCCTATCACAACTCATGCTGGGAAGGTGGCATACAAGTTAGATTTTTACTAGAGTTTCATATCTTGCCCAATGTGCTCCATGACATCAAAATATTGAAAATACTATACAACCAACTGAGGTTCATTTTGATGATGACATCTCATATGTTGAGGCTTCACTATTGGTCTTAGACAAGCATGTGCAGAAGTTAAGGAATAAGTATATAGTGTTGGTGACAATTTAGTGGCATCACTAAGGTGTAGAGGACCCTATTAAAGTTGAAAGTTGTAAGATCCCTGACCTTATTTAGTCACATATCTTGAATTATTATCTATAATAAATGCTTAACTATACTAATTGAATGATTGATCTAGTTTTCTAATTAATTGGTTGATTAATGTCTTAAATTTGCCTTGTATTGCATCTTGTTTGCTTAAGGTGCAACTTAGCATGCTTTGTGGATTTCAATGTGATTCACTATACATGGAGGTTTTAGTTGAAACATGGTCAAGATCAAATCTTTTCTTATAACATCCTTTACAATCCTTCTCATTTTAATTTCCTTTGCATGTTTTATACCTCATTTAATATGGTTTAACACTTGTTCTTTATTTTATCTAGTGTGGTGTGTGCTTGTGTCTGTGGTCGCGACCTTATTTTGGTCTTGAATTGTTTGTCCTTGTTTGTCTTGCTATTGGCCATGAGTGAAGACGCATCTCTCAATTGATATTGGTAAATTGCATGACCACCAATGGAATGTGAGCTAAGGTATGCATGAACAACATGTCAAATTCTTATGTGTGATGTCCGACGAGAATTTAGGCTCACAAAAAGCATTTTACAATGGGATTCTATCTTGGGTTATGGAGAGCTAGAAATTGATGGTCAATGGGATTCCAAGTTCCTCAACTGATGAGGATGAATGCCTACATTCCAACTAGGAGACAATCAACAAGGATTTAGGGTTTGATAGATTGATGATGTATTGACGGGGTGTAAGTCTATGAGATAGCAGTTGATCAATAGATGGTTAAAGCCAACAAGATCCTTAGTCCCCTCAACTGATGATGAATCTATTTAACAAAATAAATGAGAACCTTGGATGTGAGGGTTGATAAGGCAAGAACTGCTATGACTAACAAGGAAGTAGATTGGGTCAACTAACAACGAGGTCATTTACTAAAGTTGGAGGGTAATTTAAGTTCTCTCACCATCACCCCACCCCATATATACCCATCCTCTTCCTCTCCTTTTGAACCTTGTTTCTTGAAGTGGTGGTGGAGAAGGAAGTAGATAATGTACTTGAAATGGTCATCAAAATTTTGTGGTTGATAAGCTTGGGCCTATGATGCTTGAAAGTTGGCGAAGTTGTAGGTTGACATGTCTATGTTAAAGCTTTGTTGATTCTTACACGGAGTGCATGCTTCTTCCTTTTACCTTAGTAATTGAAACCTTTCTTAGCATATTGTAAACCCTAATACATGATAGTCATTCTCTCTTATTCTTATTTTCTTTTATTATTCCTACCTTCTTCTTCCTTGTGCATTTCCTTGTCTGTTGTCAACCAAATCTTGACCTAGTGGCTGGTGTTTCTTCTTTATTTTCCCTCTCACACTAGTTTCCATAGTTTCATGGAGGAGGAACTATTTTAAGGATTTGAAAGGTGAAAGGTTAGATATTTTGAGTGGATTAGTGGTTTTCTTGCTTAGGATCTTGATTGGATCTTTCAAAAGAAACTCTTCGATCTGTTGAATGTTTCTCATAGTGGACTTTTTTTTCATTTTTTAAAGATGAATGATATAACAATTATTGTATTTTTTTACTACACCATTTTCTCATAGTGTTTTGGATTTAGACACATTGAGTGCATCACTAAAAATTATCTATGTTGGTTTAGGTAAAATCCAGGGATTTCATCCCTATAAAATTTGATGTGTGATTAAATCTCACATCATCTAAGTTGAATCACAAAAAGTGATACTAGTTTGTTTGCCATAAGGAATCAACCTCTTCTTTGAAAATATGCACAAGCCTTTGGCACTCTTTTTCATTAGTCTCTTGTTCTATAAATATTCTTGTTGATCATCAATTACATGTATGCCTCCTATTGGAACCTTAAATTTTGTTACAATGTGCAATAGAATCAACTTCATGCAACAAGAAAAAGCCTCTTTGTAATATTATATTTTCCATTCTAAATTATAGATGATGGACTTCTAAATCAAATCAAGAATCATATATCAAACTTAGTTGTAAATTAGGAACATTGTAAACCTTTTTGAGTATAACTATGCAAAGATAACTTCTATCAAAGTGTATACCTCCAATCTTATGGATTATCTAGAATTTCCAATATTCATCCTACCAAAGTTTCTTGTAACGACCCCTCCCCCATTATCCCCAATTAAGGAAGACTGAGAGGGCAAGATCAATTATCATAAGTTCAGTATCAATGTTTAGAAAACAACCAATAATAATTAGAAATTTCATTGAATTGAAAAGAGTTTGATAACAATATGACGATACAACCTCCTCTAGGGAGTTACATGGAGAGCGAAACAAAAAGTGCAACATATTTAT
Organism: Alisma plantago-aquatica; assembly: GCA_963693085.1. Classification (NCBI taxonomy): domain Eukaryota; kingdom Viridiplantae; phylum Streptophyta; class Magnoliopsida; order Alismatales; family Alismataceae; genus Alisma; species Alisma plantago-aquatica. Next base: position 360,907,707 of record OY856412.1, read on the forward strand.
CAATAAATCCACCAGTAGACTTTAATCATATTTATTTTTGGTGTCATCTTCTCTAAAAGTGCATATCTTCAGACAATTGGCAGATTAACCTAAAATGGCGTGAAATAAAAATGCGATCAATATATCTCTATATTGAGTACATAGACGAAACATAATATATGCATGTAGGTATAAAAACATAAACAACCACATCAACAATTATTATTACATAATCTAACATACATTTTCTATTATAACTTCTTGACCATAAATGCTCACTCTCTGTGGTATGCCTCTCCTTAGGGCATTCTTTGTGAGGTACCCTCTCTTTAGAGTTTGGTTCATGCAGTGGACTCTTATAATCTTCCTTCACCCATGTTTGGTTTTATGTTAGCCTCCCTTTCTCGGATTAGCCTTCTAGTGATCTCCCTATCCCAGCTTGATCACCAATCATCATAATGACTTCCTCCTCCCACGTGTTAATTAAACTCACCAGAGATGACATCTTAGGTCTGAGCAAGTTATGTTCATATAAGATAATACACATAGGGCCTTATAGTTTGCAAGACATAAATAAACAACCAAACAAGTTAATTTCCACTTATTCTTGATACTTAGGAAAACATCAGAAGTCGATAAGATGAGTATTCATAGTCGTCACCATGTACCTTTCCTCATATATTACTTAAGTTCCAAGAAAACAAGAGAGGATTCAACTAACCAAGAAATCAACATGTAATTAATGTTTAATAGCCAATCATTACTTCTATATTCACAAAATATTACTTAGAAATAACTTGGACCCTATGTTAGGGTATCAGGGTCAAACCAAGGTTTCGCTAGGGTTAGGCTTCCCAAACCCTAATTATCACATATCAGACTTATCCAACTTTGGAAACCCTAACTTGGTTACATATGAATCTTTGATCCTAGATTAGTTCCAATGGTGATATTTTATCAATTTTGATCACACTTTAATCATTAGAGTTAAATAATGAAATATGAACAATTCCATAAGATTAGGGTTTACATGTGTTAAAAGTCACCAAAGTAGGCATCTTTATTGGATTTTATTACACATTTAAACCCTAATCTCATGAAAATGATGGCCATATTTTATTACTTAACTCTAACTATTAAAGTGTTTTCTAATTTGATAAAATAGTAACATCAGAACTAATCTAGGATCAAGGACTCAAATGTCACCAAGTTAGGGCTTCTAAAGTTGGAAAAGTATAATATGCGGTAGTTAGGCTTTGAGAAGCATAACCATAATGAAAGCCTAGTTTGACACCAAAACCCTAAATTAGGGACCAAGTTAGTTTTAAGTGATATTTTGTGAACACAAAAGTAGTACTTGGGTGTTAAACATTAATTATATGTTAATTGCTTGGTTGGTTGAATTTGTTCTCGTTTTCTTGGAAACTAAGTCATCTCTAAGGAAAAGTGCATGGTTATGACTATGAATATTCACCTTATCATCTTATGATGTTTTTCAAAGTTTCACGAATGGATTCCAATTAACCTGCTTGGTTGTTTATTTATTTCCTACAAACTATAAGGCCCTATATGTATAATTTTATATGAACATAACTTACTCGGATCCAAGATTCCATCTCTAGTGAGTTGAATGAACATGTGTGAGGAAGAAGTCATTGTGATGATTGGTGATCAAGCCGGAATAGGAAGATCACTAACATACCAAGTTGGGAAAGGAGGTTTGACATAAAACCAAGTCTGGGTGAGGGAAGGTTATGACAGTCCACTGTAGGGACCAAAACCCCACGACGAATGTTCTAAAGAGAGGGTATACCACTGAGAGTGAGGCAATATGGGTCAAGAGAAGAGAAAATGCAAGTTTGATTATGTGATAATAATTGCTTCTATGGTTGTTTATGTTATACACCTACATGCGTATATTTTTTTCCCCACGTACTCAGAATATAGATATACTGACCATATTTTGTTTCACGTTGTTTTAGGATAATATACAAATTAACTGAAGATATGGACTCTCGAGTAGATGACACCATAAGAAAAGATGATTAAAGTCTACTAGAGGGATTTATAAATAGATTTACTTTATTTTTCACTTTTAATTTCCTCTCCATGTAACTCCCTAGAGGAGGTTATATCTTCATATTATTATAAAACTCCTTCCATTCATTTAAATTTCTATCTATTATTGGTTATTTGCTAAGACCTTGATCCTAAAATTATGATAATGTCCCTTGCCTTCTTGTTCCACCTTAATTGGGGATAATAGGGGGAAGGGTTCGTTGCATTGTAATTATGCAAAGACAACTTTTGTCAAAGTGTATGTCTCCAACTAAGGAAGATTGTAAACTTCTTTGAGCATAACTATGTAAAGACAACTTCTGTTAAATTGTATTCCTCAAACCTTCTAGAGTATCTAGAATTTCCAATCTTCATCCTACCAAAGTTTCCTCTCCAATATGTGGTGAAGAACTCATTAATAAGTGACACATGGTAAAAATTTGTGGTATCCACTACCCACATAGAATCATCCACATTTTCATGCAAACAATGCTCCAAAATTGTTAAGACCTCACCATATTTATTATTTCTTTCATCTGATAATGACAGTGCAATCTTCTTGTAACCATCCTTATTCTCATTAGGATTCAAATTCATGTTTCCTTTTGGAGACCTTGCAATATTTCTTAAAATTTCTTGGCTTTTTGCAATAGAGGCACAATTTTCTCTTCAACTTGGATCTACCATAGGCTTTTCTACAATCCTAAGATTAGATACAACTTTGAGATCTTCCATGGTCTATTTATCTAAAAGTGCTTCTAATATCAGTGAATTTCACCTTTGAACAACAATAACATCATTATCATCATTGAGTATCTTCATTCAATAAACTTCTCTTTGCTTGATCTGGTGTTAGCTTTTATTCCTATGCATATTTTTTGTCTATCAAAAAACCATTTCCCAAATGTCACGTAGCAATCCCAAAAGAGTAGAATCTGTAGTTCACCATTAATAACACTATTCACTAACCCCAACTAATTGATATGCTTTGAAATTAATTCTTGTTCTTGGCAATGCTAGTACCATTTTTCCTTGAGGTTCATCAACTTTCTAATTATAAGTCGTTGTTTTCATAGGCCTTCACTTGTATAGTTTATTGAACTTTTTACATGAATCATTTACGTTGGTATTCTCCAGGATATTGTGTACATGGAGGTGTTAGTCCAATTTCACACTATTATAGCTGTAATATCCTCAATTTTAGTCAAATGGAATTATATAAATATAAAGCTCAAATTAATAGATGAATTCCTTGATTGTATTGTTCATAAAATTAAAGAATTCCACTTTGTAGCATGGGTGAAACCCATGAGTCCCATGAGACTATTTGGTCTACAAATAGGTCCTTGGGGCACAAGATTAAGAAATAAGAGATTTTGTTCATAAATAAACAACACATACATTATGAATTGTTGAATAATAGAGATACGAGATAATAAGAAATTATCCAAAATTAAAATAATATTTATGGTATTTTAAATATTCAATGGAATAATTATGTAACCCAGTGTGGCAACACAATGTGTGAGGAACCAAATAAGAATATTTTGATCTAGCTTTTGGTATATTTAAAAATAATAAGGAAAATAATAAAATTGTAGAGATTGGGAGGAAAAGGACATTTCATGAGATAATAGTAATTGTTTTAATCAAATGTTTAAAAGAGAAAGTTTTATTTGTATAATGAAAGACATCCTAGTAAATCCCAACATACTAGGAAAATAATGAAAAAGGCATTCATGAGTTCCCACAAAATAAGAATAACTGACTTAAGGAAATATATTGTTCAGGGGAAAATAAAGAATAATCTAGAATAGGTGTTTCACCTTTACACAACTTCCTTAATAGATATGAGTTGCCAGCCAAGCACATTTATGTTGAGAAGTTGGCCAACTCCAAAGTTAACTTTTATAGTGCAAATGTGGAAACACATGGAAGAGTAGATTTGGTTAGTCATTATTATCTATAATAGTAAATAGACCAGTAAGGATGCAAGATCAACGGATGGATTTTGCAAGTGCAGAGTGTATATATATACATAAATTCATACTTTTCTCTATGTACCCACATTGATGTCCTTGACCGTTGTTTATGATCTGCAAGTAAGTTGGGGCAAGTCTTGATGCTTCCCCTATCTTTCCATCTTAGAAGAATCCTATCTTGGCCATGTGGTGCTCTAGGCGGGTGAGGACAAGAGGATTAAGATGACTGGTGAGGTCTATAGATGTCCAGGTGACAATCAAGACCCCAACCAACCCTAACCCTTTTCATCTTCAAGAAACCCTATGACCAGAGGAGGAGTAATGGCTGACCAAGGTGCCACATGTACTCGCTGGTGAATTTTTGGTCTAAAATAAGACCACAAAAGAGGAGTCTAGTCATCGACCTTGTCATGTGGAAGAGGGAGGACAAAGGGTTGGGAGAGGGGAGTCAGAGGGGTAGTGTTGTCAGCAGTGCAGTAGAGAGGCAATTTCGGAAGTTGACACCCTCAACCACTGGGAGGCTAGGTGCCAAGGGTAGTGCTCACTATGAACTAGGGAAGATTCTTTCATGGGGTAGGAACCCCTCGTGCATGGATGAGGCCACATCAGAAACATGTTTGGGTTGGCCAAACTGACCATACATGGATTGATAGATTGTTGATGGTTTAATCAAGTAATGGTCATTTTAGAGGAGAACCAAAGATTTGGACCACACCCTAACTTAATAACTTGACACTGGTTCTGGCCAATGCCAAGTTACCACGTGGCCAATGTTAAGGTATAAAATCTTATTTTGTGTAATTCAGAGAAATTTCTAAGTTTGTCCAAAAATAGAAAAACTATATATCAAATTGATAAGGAGAATGAGTGCAATCTAAATAAAATAATTCCATGACCAAATTATGCTTCCTATTCTAAAAGTAGTACTAATATGTGTTAAAGTGGTGATTAACGCATATAAACCCTAGATTTGTACCTTGACATAATTGAATACAATAAATGCTCTTAATTCATCTTATAATATGATATTTTTGAATAATTTGATATCCCAAGAATTGTGATGCTACTTTGGGTGCCTAGTGTGAATAATCATGCAAACAAAGAATTCAGATTTAAAGATTATAACTTGTTGTATAGTTAACGAATATAATTGCATCTAAGTGGTCATAATGGATGAATTTGATTGATATAACAATTAGGGTTTCACCTAATTGTTAATATGTGATGCAACTAGGTTTTGTGCCCTTATTCCCTATTCAGGCCCGAGACAATCCTAGACCCTATATCAGGACCCGAGTAGGGTTTAATCTAATTAATGTGATGAATACACTTTAGGATTTACATACATGCAAATTAACCATTGAATTTCTTGGATCAGTTGATTGGATTGATCGAATCTATTTGAAGTATAATTGTATAATCTGCATGGATCACCATTGAGAAATATGGTTACAATTCTAACTACCCTCAATATAGTTTGCTAGTATTTTCTGAGGTTTTCTTGAGAATTAAAAAACTAAATTGTTGGATGTTTATTTACATTTTGTTCAATTGTAATAACACTGTGAGTATCGCAAAAATAAATATTATGAGAAGAAATTTCCAGTTTATATTTGCAAGTAATTGATTGATTATATTTTGTTACATAGTTGCACACTTTTGCATACACCCCAGATACAAAATATAGCAATATACTAAGTTGCATTTTATTTCATAGTGTTTTCGGTAGATGCTATTCATGAAGAGTTCAAAAGATCATAAATCATATAAAATCCACATGAAATCATTAAATATAAGTGAAGGAGGACTAGTTAGATACTTCTTCTCATAGGTACAATTCTGATGATAGGATTCATGTAACTCTTTCGATGAGAATTTTGTTAACAATATTTGAAATCAATGGAAATTATTTTCTATTATTTATTATTTATTTAAATATGGTTGCTTGGAAATTTTTGGTAATGACTCCCAACTTTTTGGGTCTTTCCTTAAATGGGGGATACTAAAAAGTGAGGTCATTGCAGTAGCAGTCTTCCTATTTAGTTTTTTCCAGTCTACTTCAGACTTCCTTTTTCATTTTTTCCTCTATCAACTCAGACAAATCCTCACGACACAAAATTTCCTCCATCTCAGGTTTTCAAATATGTCAATTTGTTCTTATCAACTTTATCATCATTGTGTCATTATTCTTTCCCATTTGGACCTATACTTACATTGTACAATCTAATACCACAAACTGCAAATATGTACTTATTTGTAGTAAATATGTACTTATATTTTGGATACTACCGATAAAGATGCAGTGAATGAATATAGACATAATACATACAATTGAATTAAACCAAAACTTACTGCAAGCAAATAGAGAGGGAAAGACCATATTTAATGTGAAAAATCAGAAACAAAGTATGAAGGAAAAATACATGTCAATCAACACGTAAATCCATTATAAATAAAAAATAATATAATGATCCTCTAACTTTTGAACCCATACTTGGGGAACTACAACCAAAGGGTGATACATGAAATATTTATGTTGGGGAGAGATTCCTATAAATTTACCGCACTAGATGTTCATGGAATGACACCCTCTACTTGGATATGCATCTAATTAGATAACTTAGAGAAGGAAATAATAAATCCATGGAAACATTATTTTGCTTGGTTTTTTTGTCTCCTTCCTCTTTTCATCACTATTATCATTCTTTGCTTTTCCCATCGTGACAAAAAACTATAGAAAAAAAATAACACACGAGTGGAAACTGCTACTTTTCCTAGTTTGTCACAAGTATGGAAACTATCTCATGCGCAAAGACGGATTTATAATCCATGAGTGCATCAACAACATCCATAAATGGATTGTCCTACTTGAGTTGGATCTCACGTAGTGCCAACATATAATCATCATTTCATCATAAATAAGTGACATAATAGAGGTTCTCAAGTTCATACATGCATGTAATTGATTTGGTGATTATTGTACTAACAAATTAGCTAGGGATGAAACTTCTAGGTTTTATTTTAACCAACGTATGTCAATCCCACATACAAGAGGACATATCTTATAGTAATATAGATAGGAATCAGATCCAAAGGATAACATTTTCAAGAATTGTCTAATCAAAGTAATTACATGAAAACTAGTATCTAACATAAATACTGTGTTTTTTATAAAACTAATATTGTAATAGCAAAAGGGTTCGATTAAGGTTGTAAATACCAATGGATGGGAACACCAGGATGGGTGGATTTAACCACCATGGCCAATCATTCACCCCCTCTTTGCATCATAATATGTATGAACACAAAATGCTGAGACAAATTAAATCCCTCTTTTGGCATTAGGATTAAAACTAGACAAATATTACTCTAATTTCATTGTCATATAATCTAGATATCATTTATATATCACCTCGGAAAACACCTATATGACATTTTCATCAAAGGTCTCAACATCAACCAAATAAAATTTTAGATTTTAGGTTCAAAGTTCTTAACATCTAAGATTTTATTAATATACAAAATAGTTGGCCAAACAAGATTTGCAAGCATTAAAATATTTAATTCATAACATGTGATGTTCAGATAGACGTAATCAATAGTTGAAAAGAGAAAAAAAGGGTAGTAGGCCTACCCCCCGCACCCTAGGGAGATTACTACTTGCTCATAGAGGAAATAGTATGTACAATAGGGGAAAAGAGAAAGAAGGACATCATCATATATAAATACGGAGGCAAATCCATGGTGTGTGGTATCCTTTTTTCAGTCATGGAACGAAGTCAAAAGTCTCCCTTTCTTACTGCTAACTATGTTGTTATGGAGGCATAGTAGTTTGAGTATGATGTTGTATTGATGGGAGGAAGATGTCTTGGATCTAGCTTACTTTGAATCTAGAACCTTGGAGACTTTACTAAGGCGAAGATATTTCTAGTTGGTCAACCAATGGAAAATGGAGATGGATGATGATGAGTGGTTTCAACAACCTAATGGTGTCATCATTTTTGTGGAGCTAAAGGCCATTATTTATAGGTGGAGGTCTAGGTTTGGAACCCTCCCTAGTCAGATTTTAGTTAGTTTCAACTGTTGTGGATGCGAAGGGTCAGTAATAGGAGAAATACAACAACAATAGGAAGACAAGGAGTCTTTCAACTCCAAGATTCCCATCCGTGCACGGGAGAATTGGTTAAAATGCACATAGTTTTCATCTGAGGTCTAGTTTAGGATCACCATCATTTGCTAGAGTTTGCACAGCCATTGATGGAAAAAATCCTAGAAACTTCATTGGTTGAAGAGCTAGAACATCCATTATAAGGTAGACACAAGAGTTTTATTAGTATGTGGTCTATCTCACCCATCAACTCGCCACTATTCAACTTTCATGAAATGATAACATGGGCAACCACCAGTGGACACGTTCAAGGAGACCATCAGTGCATGTGCAGGGAGATGTTCTAGATGATCATCACTCTATAGACTAACATTCATTGGAGGCTAGACAATGATAAAGTACAAGCTTCATTAGTTAGCACACATAACCCATATCAATCCTTTTATATATGGGGATTGTATCGATCAACAATCGATGGATTATTGAATAGGAACCAATTATAATTCAATGGAAACAAACCCACCTCTTGGTGGGGGGTTTATTGGTGTGTGTCGTATGAGGTTGTATCAATGAAGATGGTTATTGATAAAAGCATCAACTGATGATGGGTGGATCAATGAAAATTTGGTCCATTTATCAAAAACTTTTTTTGCAAGGATACGAATCTTGAACCTTCCATAGAAATCAAGAAATTGGATCAAAACCTTACACATTAACAAAAATATAAGAAAACCTAAATTCAAACTAGTGTTCATAAATATGAGGAATATAAATGCAAAAATAACTTTGAAATGTAACTAAAAACTAGGATGAATATGTATATATCAGTAACATCCTTTGAGATGCCTAAGAAGTCTCATAGTATTGACATTATTAGTTTACCTATGTTCTTTCTGGCCAAGTTTGGTAATTATCACATGTTTACATGGGCTTGCAATATCCTCCTCTTCAAATGATTCTCTCTCTCTCTCTCTCTCTATATATATATATATATATATAGAGAGAGAGAGAGAGAGAGAAAGAGAGAGAGAGAGTCAGGCTAGATTACACTCTAGTGTATTCAGAGCAGAATACACTCAAGTAGTTTTTCATGATGCAATATTTTTTTTAATTCTTATCCGTTGATCTTCTTAAAAATCTTGTGAATAAAACATACACAAAATTTGATCCCATTTGGACATTTATAGGTCATGTTATGAAGACCACAAAAATTATGCATTTCAAATTAGTTTCATGTGTAGATTTTATTTCCCTCAGATGAGTGACATACGCTCATCCGAATGTGCTCAAAATTTGTATGTAGCCTAATTATAGTATGAAAATGAAGATCAATGGTTTATATTTTATAAAAGAATAGTCTTGATATGCAAACACAACTTGAGTGTAGCGTGCAATCCGTACACTCGAGTGTATTCCAACACAACTCTCTCTCTCTATATATATATATATACATATATATATACATATATATATACATATATATATATATATATATATATATATATATATATATATATATATATATATATATATATATATATATATATATATGGGCGACCCTTAATTTTTAATTTTCCACATTTTCAATATCCAATAATTCTTCATAAAATTCCTTTATGAAAAAACTTTTGCGTGTTGGTATTTATATTTTGTGCAAAAACTTTTTCATGTTGGTATTTATGTTTTTTGCATCTAACAACTATATGAAATGATTTATTAGTGTCTGTTCTACACTCTATAAAGAATATTCATGGATAGTAATGGTATTACTTAGCGGTGCTCTCTCTAGTGGATATTTCCCTAGCATTGGAGTTCTAGCCTTTAGTCTCTGAGTTGGAAGCATGGTATCTAGTGTTTGAGAACTTATCAAATAGCTACCATGATTTGACCTTGCATTCCTTTATAAAGAAAGAGAATCACTTGTTCTTCTACTTTCAAGTCAAAACCTCAATTAGGAATTTGTTCTCCTCCGTCCATCTAGATGCATCCCTAATTTTTTTTATTTGGTCATCCTAGTTGATCATGTTCACTTTAAAATCCATGTAAATCCATTAGGGCATCCCACTTCCCATCTAGATCCATCTGGCATCCCATTACCTTCAATCATTCCTTTATTCCTTCTATGTTTCCCCCATCATAACCTTTCTCTCTATCCTATTCCACAATGAATTTCCCCCTTTTTCATAGTGATAATAGTATACATATTTATACCATTTATTTCAAGGTAAAAATGCATTAATTACGTTGTATTTTATTATTTATAGATCTCAATCTAATATTTTATGTGTACATATCTAAGATTGAACTATGTCAGAAAACACATGTTGACACGCTTTCAATAAGTAACAATAATATTTACCATTTATATTCCTTAGAAAAAATTGTATGCCCAAAGTTCATGAGACTGCAGTCATTAATTTATATAATTTTCAATGCTTAATCCTATTTACACAAATCTTTTCTATATATCCTAAACATTTAAAGGTTATAAGGAGCAAGGATGTAGTGATTACATTGAAACTAAATACACCTAACCAAACATTAATGATTGTTTGATCAACCACATGATCTGATCCTAACCAACCTAACCAAAATACTTTATGATAAGTGTAAAATAGGCACACTATGTCGATTGTCCCATAGCATATCAAGATTGTTCATCAGATTTTCTCTACAATAAGGCTCTATAATTAGATTCGTGTTTCCAGTGCGCACAATAATTAATCAATGATGAGGTGATGGCTAACTCATGACTGAATATTCATCACACTTTTACTGCATTTATTAGGCCATTTTTTAATCTAGAATTACAGTTTACCTGGGAAATAGCTTTTTTCAGATCCATTTTGATTTTATGATTAGCCGTTAGGACTTTGATACTTCTCTTGAACCCCTTTGTAGATTTTTGAAGTTTTATCTCCTCATACCGGCCAAACCAACACAACCTAGGAGGTCTCAGTGCCCTTTGGCGAGACAAAATCAAGAGGCATCTGCCTCTTACAAGGTGCAAGGTAGTGTCCCAGTCTGAAATGATTATGGACACTTATGAAAGGAAGATCATTTAATATTTTTTGTTCAAGATCATGATCCACATACTGATCAAACTCAAATGATTGAGACCTTCCAATCTATCTCCATTACTGGATCATCAACTAGATCAGCGTGCCTCAAAAATCAACTAAGTCCTAGAGCTCCCAAACAATTGGTTGACTCAGTGCTTCAGCACCCAATTGACCTTCAAGGTATATATCCTAACAAGAAGAATAGTTAGAGCTCGAGCAATACATCCAGTTGACATCTATAAAATTGAGATCCTATCAAGTCTATCGCTAGATCTCGACCAACAAAACTTCACTCCTCAAGCTTAGATGATCAAACTTCATGGTCAAGCAAATACCAAGCTCGAGCAGTCCATGACCGACCTACAACATTAGGTTGAGCACCCTTCAAAACAAAGCTCGAGTTCCATGCATTTGACTAGTCCATGATTGATCATTTGAGATTGAGATACAAATGATTGACCTCTATGATGATATATTATCAAGTTATAGACCTCATCCATGTTCCTTCATCTCCAATAAATAATGTCACCTATCCCCATGGTGCAAATCCAAGTATTGACACCTAGGTTACAAAGGCTATCAATACCTATCATAACCATGTAGAAAATCTCTCTTGGACCCCATGCCAGTCAAGTCATATTTCTTTCTCCACAAGCAGACAAGGGTTCAACCTATTGTTTCTTAGAATGATCTACCTCTCTAGTGAGGGCAATAGGTCTGTCGAGGTTATTAGGCAATTGAACTGCTTACTTGCAAAGAGTGACCGACCTATAATAGTTCAACAAGGATTGATCATTATCACCTCAATAGTGAACGACCTCTCTATGAATTGACTTTTGCAGATTGGCCACTACACTTCAGCATCAATCGACATCTCCCATAGATCAATTAACCCCTTGGTTAAGATGCTATCCACACACCATTATTGACCAAAACTGACCAGCCTTCATCCTAGCAGGTCAATAAACATCCATTCAATCGACTAGAAAAACTATCACCTGCTAAAAAGTGATGATTGATATTTCCCTCTATGCTTTAGCTTAATGTAAAAATCTCAATTGAGGAGTGAGTACTCATTCTCTAGGATGTCTAGACTAGCCCCTCTACCCATTTCTTGCAATTTCATTCTTATTCAACGTCTTGTATGAACTCATTAATTCATTTTTTGTCTTTTAATTCATGGTTTGGGGATTGATCACCCGCTCTACGTGGTTTATCATAATCTTATCCCACAAGAACTTGAACATTTAAGATTTCAATATTGATTAGCTTTGGTTGATGCCCTGATGAGAAATTTACATGGGAAGTCTTCAAAGTAGTGGATATAAGATGTGTAAGTCATGAAGCATTAAGCTTATAATGATATTCACTCATGTAAATTTCTAACACCAAAATGGGAAATTTACATATCTCCAGTTAAAAAATTGTACAAGTTTTGATATGAATAAGTAGTGGTGGAGAAACCCAATTTTGCCCTAGTTTTTTCCCACACGTAATCTAGATCCTATTTTATTTAGCCTTTAATTTTCTTGCAATTAGTTTAATTCAACCCAGTCAAATCATGGTTTTAAATATTCATCGTATTTAAGTTGGATATAAAGTAGCAAGGTTCTTAAATAGGATGTCCTTGGAATTTTATCCTAAACTCTACTAAAATAGACTGGTCCACTTGTGGTTGGTGATTATTGCATGTTTATTTCTATAAAAACTAGGAATTTTATTCCTAGGGGATACGTTAGTGTGATAATTTCTACATCACTAACTCAGAATGCCAAGTTTCTGATGAGTGGCTATGCTTGTGATCCATTACTACCTTTAAAAAGCAAACAATAAGGTAAAGGATGGGTTCTATTCTTATATTGTATGGGAGATTCCTAGCTACTACATGCAATTTGGAGGCTGATGGTATGGATGGATTGTGTGTGAAAAATATCTTGCTATGGTAAGAGTAAATTGAGGATATAACATCTTTGGTTTTGTAGAGTGACTAAGGTGTTAGGAATCTATATATAGGTGATTCGAAACTAGACATGGGTTCTCTTAGCTTAAAAATGGTTGCAGTCACATGGGTGATAAGTTGAATACAACAATGTGGATTGGAGGATGAGTCACTCTAGGGGTGCAATAGGGATTCACCACGTGTTTCAAGATAAAGTGAACCCAACAGATCTTTGGTTAGCCTTCTAGGGACCCAGGAGGATGAGTGAGAGCTCATTCACATTTTTACCTCCTTACAAACAATAGTCGATAGTCTGAGTGGAGGTGGAGGATAGAGTTAATTCCCCTTTTTACCTTCCTACAAACAACTGTGGATAGTGTGAGAGGAGGTGGTGGATTTTCCTGGAAATCAAGGCTCCTCTAGGGGAAGTTTTGCATCAAATGGTACCCTCACGAATTAGGAAATAAGCATGTGTGATCCTCTAGGGCCTACAAGCCATGTGACACTCTAACACACATGTTAGGCTACATTTTCCTCTTACCAAAGGTTGAAGACTATGTTCAATAACTCGATTTATGTTATGCAGAAAACTAATCTAGGTCTGATGCTCATTTCTTGTCTGTCAAATAAACTATTTAGGATTTTGAAAATTTTGTGATTTTGAGTCAATTTTATTTTTCTGTGGAAAATTGATAGTGTGATCCCAAAGAATGTAAACTTGTTTTAAAATAATTCTAGCCTTTGATTCATGTCAACTACACATCTAAAATGCAAGTGCACGTATCAGAGTAATATAGGACCAAAAGAGGCCTGGATATCAAATACGGGGAAACGTACTCCATATACTACTACTAAATATGACTCGATCAACTAGACCTATGAAAAAGGTGATTGGTCGATTAATCTACTAATTGCAAGAAGTAAAATTAAATTAATAGGTTTTTGATCAAATATGGAATGGATTCCTTAGGATTATGGTTTTACCACGGTTCACATTGCAATCAACATTATTTCAATAATATTGATTCCTCCTAACACTAGATAAAGGGACCTGTAGAAAGAATTACACACTCTCATAGCATAATTCACTACCTAATCTAATATAAACCTCACTCTCGTAGCAACTTAATTATTAGTTGGGTGCTTTACCAAATTCTCTGGGTTATTCCCTTCAAAATTGTAAGCTATCTCTAGACGTACAATATAAATTGTGTAAATCTACAAGTTTTGCAACCCTTAATCCCTTTCTCAAAGCAATTAATGGTCTAATAAATTATGGGACTGTCAGTGAGATACTATAGGAAGGTGGGGATGACACCAAGTCCTTGTGGTCCTTAAGGGCTGGGTCACACACGTTCTACAATTGTAATGATAATGGGAAGCAAGGTTGTAAGGAGGAGTGAATCCAAAAATATTTTCATGATTCAGATTGTTCTCTACAACTTAGGAACATGAAGTTGGTAATGTTAGTAATCGCATATCAACATGTCGCGGTGAATATGTACCCCTAACCAAGTTGACTAGGATAGACATTCCTTTTATATGGGATGAAATTTGTCATCATTCTTTTCAAATGTTGAAGGAGAAGTAGACCAATACCCCGTGTTAGTGCTGCTAGAGAAAGGGAAAGGTTACATCATCTTCTGTAACACTTCAAAGAATAGATTGGGATGCCTGCTGATGCAGGACAAGAACATGATCTATTTAGCTCAATGACATCTTGAGAGATACGAGGAGGACTATATGACAGATGATCTAGAGCTAGAAGTCATGGTTCATGCCCTAAAAATTTAGAGGCACTATCTATACGAAGAGAAATGTCAGATTTTCACCAACCACAAGAGCCATCAATATATCTTCTCGAAGGAGGAGTTGAACATGAGGCAAAGGAGATGGATGGAGCTGATCAAAGACTATGATTGCACGATTGATTACCATCCAGAGAAGGCGAATGTGGTGGCTGATGCATTGAGAAGGGAGTCATCTTCAAACTCGTGTAAAAACAAGGCACAATTACACTCCATGGTGCTCCAAAAGTAGGACATGTTAGTGTCGCTTTGCCAAATGAATGTACTGTTGGAGTATCTCTATTGGAGGGGTTGCTAGCATAGTTGTAGGTGAAGCCTACCTAATGCAACAGATCAAAGGTGCACAACAAAATGACACCATGATACAAAATGTCAAATTAGAGTTTAGCAGCAAGAAGTATGATGGCTTCCATGAGTCATATGATGGGACAATTTGCTATCACAATATAACACTAGTTCAAGATGTGGACACAAATTATTTCATGAAGAAATTGTAGAGATATGTCCAAAAATTAAGAGATATATATATATATATTAATTTATAACTGTCAATTACAATGCACAACCAGGAAACTCCCAAGTCCTAAGGAATTAGGGGATTAGCCCCACATGATTTTAGTTGCTCCACACATCAAAAAGGAAGAAAGAGCTGAATAAAACATCAAATAACAATGAAAACCCTTAGAGAAAGATGGTACAAATGATTCCTCTTGACGAACATAGTGATTTTCTATCTTTCAATTGCAAATAGGGCCACCAAAAGTGCTCAAACTGCCCAGAACGTAGATTTCTCTATCCTTTATCTCTTCTTGACTCTCCTCTATCATACAACTGAATATGACATAATGATTAGGTCTGGCCACTCTTTCCCTTAGTCATTGGATTGACCTAGGGCGTCATTAAGTTTCGAACGTTGGATTAACAATGGTCTTTCATCTAGCCTGATCGTGACAAGCAGGTACTTGTGACTGGGTGTTGGTAGTATTGATGCCTTCCCAAATTCATGATCCCTTGCAAGCTGTTAGTACTACCGAGTCGATATCAGTAGTACTAAAATTTTCCCTGACATTCCCTATTGAATTTTCAATATAAGTCGGTACCACCGACTTGGGCATCGGTTGTATCGATATCAGTTTGGAGTGCTCTTATTAAAGTGTCCATAGTACATATATATCCTTCGATACTACTGACTTTTCTCAATTCAACCATGTTACTTTTCTTCTAATGTTGGTACCACCTACATACATGTTGATAGTATCGAGCTGATTCGATTCTTGTAGATTTAACTAAAATTAATAAGAAAGAACATAAGATCCCAAAAATAATGATAAATCACTGTGAATAGTGAAAATACAATTATTTGGTGCAATAAAATGCCACAGACCAATAATGATAATCACAAACAAATAATATCAAAACGAGCAATAAGTGCATAAATTACATAATGAATAGTCTGTGAATATATGAAAATTATTCAGTATATCAAAATCCCCTATGCTTAAATGTTTCTTATCCTTGAAAACACACCCTTAGATCTGTTTGAGACAAGTCATCAAAATGTTAAAGAACATGAACATAATTTCTCAAATACCTTCACCCGGTGCTCTCGAACTGACCTTTACTGAACACTGAACAATTAACTACTCTTAGGAGACAAAAAATATTCATTAAATATGTTCCCCCTTATATCAGTGAGACACTGTCAATAAATCACTTAATATCATAGTCAATCAAGCATTCACTTGGTGCATCATGTGATTCACTATCTGCATTGCTCTTCCCTAATGTACCAACTAATTGGATGCAATTCTCCTTATAAGAATGACTGAGAAGAACAATCATATTTTTGACCTACCAATAAGAGCAATGGGTGAAATGAAGTAGGTGTCTTATGAAGAATCACAAGTGACATCCAAATCATATATGCAAAAATAAACACGATGAACCAAACATGGTAAAAGTGAATAAATGCATGAATCCCAGTGCCTACTGTTATGGGTGGAATGATGCATGCACTAAAGATTTCATTACACTAATAAAACAAACAAAGAGTACATCATGTACATGATTTAATCTTCCTTGGGAAACAGATTCAACACTGAGTTTAGGGCATCCTCTTCTACCTCTTTATCTCGTGGAAATTTCCATTTTTTATTTTTATTCATTGGCCCATTGTTTTAGCATGATTGAAGAGTATGCTTAGTCTATAACTAATCACACATTTTTTCATTTTATGTTGAGTGGTATGAATGTGTATCCCTACACTTTGATTTCATAAGAAAATACATGAATACGTTGTGCAAGAATGAATGATGCAAAATATATGCAATCTACATGGGGTTTTTATGCAACTAGATGATATGCAAATTTTTTTCTCTTTTTTCTCTTTCAGTTGTGACTAATACAAATAAAAAAAACTAACTATCATGTCACCTATCATTCTATGTAATGCAATCAAAAGGAAGAAAATTGTGTTATTTGATCATCTTATGTGGTGGATGAAAATAGATGGAATCATCATATTAAGAGACAATGCATTTTAAGTTATGATATGTCTCTCTCTATTAACATGTGTATAGGGTAACCTTAGGATTTCTTTCTCAAACTTCAATTTAAGGTCTCATTAATTGTTTTGTCAGTTCAGGCTCAAACCCCATAGTCATCCACTTTACATAGATAATTAAGACTTCCATTCATATTAAATTTCCTTAAGCTGACTAACCCATACACTTCCTTGGAGTGATGGTGCATTAAGAATTTGCAACTAAGCCAAATTATTTTTTTCTCATTTTTAAATTTCATTGCACCAACATAGAAGAACAAACTCTATGATGACAAAGATAGAAATCATGCTTATATTTATCCATGATTACACTAGATAGATGTGGATCCTAAAACTCAAAAGAATAAAATTAAAAAACAAATAAAAGATTGTTCCAGCACCCCCTTCAACTTGAACTTGACTATATCCGCATTGTTAGAATTCAACCAAAGAGGTGGAACAATGGTACCATATCAAAATGGTGGTGGCTGCGACATGTTTGAGTCATGGGGATAGAAAGTGACCTGAAAAGTCAGGGGCTTTTGTGTACATCTCTGGAGGTTGCGAGTAGCTTCTGAAATAACCCCGACTCTAGTTTTATCAAAGACATGCACCAAGTTCCAAGAATGACTATAAGCCAATAGAGTCATTGTGACATGCATGAACTAGCATTTGAAACTAGGTACAAGTAAAAGTTGATTGCTTGAAAGCACGTTGTGAGTCACCCATAAATCAAAACTATGAAAGAGTGGAGTTAATTTACATATACATGTCATTGAGTGACAAGTGAGGAAAATAATCAACAAATGAGTGACAAAACTAAAGTCAAGTCTCAATGCAAATCATAGACGATTAGGTAATATGCCCAGAGGATAGTTCCCTCCAGACTCTTGCTTTAGACCAATCTATGCTTTGATCTCCTTCATAATAAATCAAAGAGTTTCTTCCTCCACTTTGTGTTAAGGTAGTAGATTCCATCATGGCAAGGATAGATGGACGAAAGACCAAGCTTCTCAATTTGGGGGTAGGGTTTGAGAGGGCTGGCCTTAGTTCTACTTTAGATCATGTAGTCAGCCCGTCATGTGTGACTCCTCAAGTATGACTTCTGGTAGTTCTCCATCCTATGAAAGAGAGTATGTATGTTCTCTTCGTTGGCTAGGCAAATTTGTTCATTCTCAATGATGCATGATGGTTCTGCTACAGTTGTCCATGGACATCTTGGATGCCCACCAATGTTTTTGTTAGTTGTTGTTGTTTCCCTTGGTGAATTTCATGTAACAACAAATAAATTCCTTCCATTGAGTATGGGTCTTCATCCTAAGGAGGTCGTGGAGCAGTAGAGCTAGAAGCACCATGTCCTTTGGAACGCTTATGTCTGACCTGAAGCCTTGTGAATGACATGGTTGCCTCATCCTCTTCTTCATCTTCCCACTCTTTCTCCTGCTTAGCATTATGAGCTTCTACCTCTTCCTCCATTACATCCTCCCTCAGCCACCTCAGGTGTCCAATCCCTTGTAGGTTGAAGATGGGGTCAGGGAGTTCCATTTCCCGCCACTGTTCTCGAACTATGTAGCAAGCATAAACCTTCATATGGTGCTCACTAAAGAGGTGGGTTCTCTTGAAATGCTTGAGGTCCAACTTTGAGGAAGTCCTCAAAGGGTTGGAGATGGAGAGGTCAAGGTTGAGATGCATAGAAATTGTAGTTATGAGCCCTGAAAAATGGATTGGAGGCTTCCTCTTCACTTGCCTCCAAACCACCAACATATGTTGGAGGAAGAAGGAACCAAGGTCGACCTTCTCTTCCCCTAAAGCTAAGAAGGCCCAAAGGATGTAGAGGTGAAGATTGTGTAGGTGAAATAGTGGTGCAAAAGACGAGAATAGATGCTCAATGTCAGTGGTGGATTTCACGTGCTAGATGATCGTGAAACCCTATGGAAAGATAGACAATATCCTCCAAGCACAGGAGTAGTTGAAGTCATTGGTGGTGTAGTGCACATCCCTTGTTGAAAATACATAGATGGAATTGAACTCCTTCAACGTCCAGTGATGAGGGATGTTGAAGAGTTGAACTTTACCCATACTTCTTGCCATCCGTTCCCATTCTTGGGGATGCAGTAGACCTCCAGAGATGCCATGAACTCATAAATGATCTCTTGATAGGTGGGTCAATCACCAAAGAAGGGTGATCACCAACCATGCCTTGGTCAACACAACCTTACAAAGGCTTTCGGTGAAGTCTACTTTAGTGAAAAAGCCATGGTCACCATATAGTGTTGGGATACACTCTCTCTTCATTAGGGAGATGTACATATTCCTCTGGTTTTCATTTAAGTATGCCATACATGTTGACTTGGGCACCATTATAGAGGCTCCTACCACTGAGGAAACAAACCTTCATGTCACCATAAAACAGGAACAAAAAAGAGATGGAGGAGAGAGAGAGAGCTCAATGAAGACTCTGATGTCCCGAAACATTGACACTCTTCTTCTTGCAAAGGATGTGGTGTGGGTGTGATTGAAACACTACCCACACCCTTCCTTTTAAAGTTGTCAAATTGCCTTCAGGCTTCATGTTAGTAGCACCCACATATGTGTCGTACCAACTTCTCCCCCACAATCTATGTGAAGTTGACATAAGACATTGATACCGACACTCCTCATCTTTCGATATCATGCTGTGTAGATTGCCTTGCGTCAGTAGTACCAACCACTATTGGTAGTACCAACTTCTGAAAGTACGTGTCGGATCAATACTACCAACTGTTGGATGGGGATAATCTTGATCTTCAATGGAACATCTACATATTTTGGCTTTGTAAATGTCGGTACTACTGACCAGTGTGTCGGTAGTACGAGGTTGATCTTTGCTCACCCCTTTTAAAGGGTGTCAGTACTACCGATTACATGTGTTGGCTGTATTGAGTCTTTAATGTTGTCGATACTCTCAAATGAACTCTTGATTTCCCGAACCTAGAGTGTCATGCAGGTGTTGATACTACTGACTATCACATCAGTGGTATTGAGCCGACATTGTAAACAAAAATTATTTCTATAGGAATTCGATGATACTAACCTCCAAGTTGGTAGTACTGAGTGAAATTTCAGCTGCCCCTATTGGAAACCATCTGTGCTACCAACGTGGTTGTGGGTAGTACCGATTTTTTATCTTTCACCCCTAATGATCTGCACCCATTATGTTGGTACCACCAAGTGCATGTCGGTAGTACCATATTTTATTCTACTTGCACACTAATCCAAATTGATCAAGGTACCTTTTATAAATTGAAAAATATCAAATGCAACTAGAACAATACAGTATACTAAGAACAAACGTAAAGAGTAAAATCCAAATAAAAAATGAAAATTGGGTTGCCTCCCAACAAGTGCCCTTGTTTTACATCCTAGGCTCGACGATCAAATAAAAATGGGTCAGTGAAGTTCAAGGAGCTTCAAATCCTCCCCCTCACATAGAAAACTCCCCCTTAATAGTATTTTAGCCACTGGACATTTTCAAGGAATGTCTCAGCTCCATTTCTAATCTCCACTTCTCCATATGGTAATTATTTCACCACCACAAATGGACCACTCCATCTAGACCTCAATTTCTTGGGGTGTAGTTTCAACCTAGAATTGAATAGAAGCACCTTCTACCCTAGAGTGAATACTCTATGCAAGATATGGCAGTCACAAATCTTCTTAGTTCCGTCCTTATAGATTCTTGAGCTTTCATAGGAATTGAGCATGAGCTCATCCTACTCATTTTGCTCCAACATTCTTTCCTTCCCTGCATCATCAAGATTATAGTTCAATTTTCTCAAAGCGCACTTGGTTTTGTGTTCCAATTCCTTAATTAAATGACACACTCTCCCACAGATCAACCCAAATAGTGTTGTTCCTATAGGTGGTTTATAGACGGTCCTATATGCCCAAAGAGCATCATTTGATTGCATGCTCTAATTGTTCCTATTTGTTGAGATTATCTTTTCTAAAATCTTCTTAATTTTTCTATTAGACACCTCAACCTGCCCCTGGGTTTGTGGGTGATATGGGGTACCTACCCTATGCCTCACTCCATACTTGCTTGATAAGGCTCCAAGTTTCTTATTAGTGAAGAGAGACCCCCCTTCGCATATCATAACTCTTGGCACCTCAAACCTATAGAAAATATGGTAGTTCACAAATCTGTAGATAACTTGATTATCATTGGTGCGAGTTGGAATCACTTCCACCCACATAGATACATAATAAACTGCAAGAATTATGTGTAGATTGGAATTAGATGACACAAAAGAACCCATTAGATCTATTCCCCATAAATCAAAAGCCTCAAATTCCTTAAAAACGTTTAGGGGCATTTCATGTCTCCTAAATATTTTCCTACACGTTGACATGCATCTCAATTATGCACAAAATAGTAAGCATCTTTAAAAAGTGTTGGCCAATAAGACCCACTTTCTAGCACCTTTTTTGTTGTCCTAGAACTAGCATGGTGTCCTCTGGTGGGTAAGGAGTGACCATGTGCTAAGATACTCTTGCCCTAATCAAATACTGGTGAAATTTTTCAAAAGTTAAAACTACTACCAAAAGTTCTTTTTCAGTTGTTGTATAGTTAAGTTGGGCATCATTTAGGGTATTTGACACATAATAAAACATGGTGGATTTTTTTGTCTTTGCATTGACCTAAAACAACCCCTACTGCATAATCTGATGCATCATAAATAATGTCAAATAGTTGGCACCAATCTAGACCCTGAACCACAGGTGCGGAGACAAGTTTCTCCTTTAATACCTAGAATACTTTTAAACATCGATCATCAAAATCAGATTCAATATCCTTCTCTAACAACTTAGAAAGTGGCTTTTCTATTTGAAAAATCCTTAATGCAGTGTCGATAAAAACCAGTGTGTCCTAGAAAACTCTTGAACCCCTTCACCGATGATGGTGGAGTTAGCTTAGAGATGACTTCAATATTAACCGAGTTGACATGTATTCCTCTATTGGACACCTTAAGTACCAAAACTATGCCCTCACTCATCATCATATGACATTTCTCACAATTCAACACTAAGTGAGTGTGCTCGCATCTTTGTAAGACTTTGTCGAGACTATTAAGGTAGTATTCAAATGACTCTCTATACACTAAAGAATCATCCATAAACACCTCAAGGTAACACTCTAACGTATCAGAAAAAATGGTAGGGATACATATCTAAAAGTAGTCAGTGTGTTGCAAAGGCTGAAAGGCATCTGAAGGTAAGTGAATGTTGCATAACGACAAGTGAAGGTAGACTTCTCTTGGTATTTTGGCTCAATGGATATTTGATTATTCCTAGAATATCGTCAAGAAAACAAAGTTGAGAGAGACCAGAGAGTTTCTCAAGAATCTGATCGATGAACAGAAGCGGAAAATGATCCTTAAGCATGGAGAAATTCAAACAACGTAGTCAACACAAAAGCTCCCCACCCGGTCACCAATCTAGTAGAAATCAATTCACATGCATTGTTTGTTGTGACCCCCTTTCTTAGGAACCACTTGGGTTGGACTAACCCAATTTGAGTAAGAAATTGTTGGGTTTTAGGGGAGGCAGAGAAGGCATCAGAAACAAAAAAAATTCTCCCCAAACCCAGAATGAAGGAAACACGTCAACGTCTATACAGTAGGAAGGATGGTCTGTAGAGATATACCTTGTCCTGAGGCTTGCTCAGCGTCGTTACCTCACGACTGGTGTGGTCTTCACCTCCAGTCTTGGACGATGTCTGTGTAGCTCCTAGTCTCACCAGGATTGTCGGGATTGATAGCTGTCCTTCGAGCGGTAGAAGTCTCCCGCCTCTATAGTCGTCCACACGGACTGCCTGGAACTCCGATCACCTTATCACACAAGGCACCAGAAGGATTCATACCCTCCTATCGGTGTACTAGTCACCAACACACTCTCCTGCCACCAGTCTCCTTTCTACAATTGTCTTTCCCTTGTTGTGCCTCCCTTATCGGATAGCACTTGCTTGGGCTCTCCTGGTTACCACAACCAGAGAGAATGAAAACTTTACATAATAACTAGTATTCTGAATTGTACTTGAGAAGCCCCCAGTACCCCTATGTATATAGGAGGGTCATGGGATAGGGTTCTCGACCCTGGGCAATGTGGGATTAAAGCAGGAGTAGAAGGGTTCGAGATTTTCCATAAAATCTGACAAACTGCGCCAGTTGAACCAATCGGTTTAGCCCTGAACCGATCGTCTGGGCCCTTGAGCCAATCGGTTCAAGCATGAGCTGATCGGTTCAAGCATGAGCCAAATGGTACGTGGTCCTGGTCCAACTCGAATTGACTTTCCATGTTTGTTTCCATCTAATCAATATTAGTCCTTGTCCAAATCAAATTTTTACAAGTGAAACAAATATGTATTTGCAAAAAGAGTCTTCTGGCTTTCCAAACGATCTCGGTTGGTCACACAAATTGACCGATTCAACAACTGAGCCGATATTTTCATTGACACATGAGCCGATCGACTCACCACTTTGAGCCGACCGGTTCATCAACCTGAGCCGATCGGTTGGGGCAGTAGACTGTGCAAATCAGTTAGTTGCAGTTCCAATCAATCTGATACTCTTAATCATCTAGTCCAACCCCTTGAACACTATGATTTTGAGCTATCAATTGATTGAGTATTTAATTGAACTACTAAACTTCTTTAGTAGTCAATCTAAACATTGTTTGTGGATAAAATCCTCTTCTAGGTTAAATCCTATGTGTGTGACCCTATAGGTCCATTTCATGTTGGTAGTGAAAGTCCATAACACTTATGACTTCACAAGCAAAGAGTGGTGCCTAGTCGCACATCAATGCTACCCAAGTGAAATAGAAAGTTGGAGAACAACTTTCAATCCTACAATCCGTGAATGGTGTTACAGTGAATGTATAATTCCTTTGTCTCTGATATCCCAAATGAACTCAAGCAATGGAAGTGTCATCCTATCAACGTTCATTCACTTTCTTGATCTCAGAGTAGACTGGAGGAGATATGTATGACATCAATATCACATATTAATTCACACATGCATGCACACGCCTATCTCAATCCTACTCATCAAGTGGCCATGGATATCAAACTCCGATAGGAGGGATAAATCACATATCTATCACTCACCCCTCAAAAGCCTCATGTGTCAAAGCCACCCTATTATCATCTTTATAACAACCCATGTTTCAGGACTGCATTTGATGATGTCAAAGTGTACCCAACGACATGTGTTGAGTGTAGTGAGTTCCAGTCAAAGAATCACACTCACCACCATCACTGTGAGAACTGACTGTGATTACCATGTCATGGTTCTATGTGTCAAACTCACGGTGGGTCTGTCCGGTACACTTGCACTCTAACAAGTACATATCTGTTTGGTTTGATATCTCCATATCATGACTAATGAGATTATGTCATCAACCAACACCACAATCTAGTCTTGTGTGTCATTGTTGTCTATCTACCTTCCACAATGACATTTGACTAGGGACATGATAACAATGTGCAAACTCTTAGCATCCATATGATCTCATCGTTCAGGTCCTCAACCTGAAAGTGTACGCCATTGAGTATTGTCATTCTTTAGACCTTCAATCTGTTCTATTATTATCTCATATGACTGAACCAGAAAGAATTGGAAGCTTTCCTTTGATGTTTATCAAATCAATCTTAATGTATCCCACCAATCATCCCATGATTGGATCTTAGGGCATACATACCAACATACTCCCACTTGCACTGTGAGCCAATCACCCTTGACTCATATTCTTAGTGATCTCCAAACATGTCTCACATGTTACTGTGCTCTAGTGCTAACATATATAGTGAGTTGTGGCAACACCTTTCCAAAGTCAGTATTAACTGCATGTGTCTCATCTCTTTGTTGTATGTTACACGTATGAGATGGAGTTGCCTTAATATGTGATCTAGTATTCCTTTGCTAACCTTTAGCCACATTGCATGACCAAGCACTCTTAACTTGTCATCAATGATCGTAATATCTATAAGTTCATCTCTATGAACTTCTAGATCCATATAGTATCCACAAATGTTCTCTACCACATGGATACTCAGCTTTTCCTTTTAAATGGCTTTATTGGAACGTTTCCATTTATCAACAAACATTCACTTTTATATATCCCATATATATCTATTTTGCGATTAATTTTCTGTCCTTTTTGGAAGTTCGCATCAGTGTAACTCTTTACAGTGAACCCTTCCTTATTTCCATAGAACTAGTACTTCTCAAGTACTTATCAAGTTCTTATAGTATTCCAGTAACCCTTACTAGAACTAGACATACATCCACTCGTCATGTCCCACATACGAGTTATCAAGATGAGCACATCATATTGTCATGTCTTACATACAAGATGATGAATGCATTTTATTCTTGCTATGTCCATACATGCAAGATAATGGGATGATTACATACATGATAGATCCATATCTAATCTTAGTGTTCCCATTCTTCATAAGAATTGGACACTTGGCCTTGGGAAACTAACTCCATGTAACATGGACAAGCTTTCTCCCACAGAATCTATGCATAATGAACCCTTCAGTATAGATTGCCAATGTATGCTCTCTCTTTTTAGGTCAAGAGGTTTTTGAGAACTATCTCCATAGATCTCTATGCCTATCATAGGAATCATCTCTATCTTCCTTAAAGATAATTTCCACTTTGGATTTCCATTCTAGAACATTTCCATTTCACACCAACATGTGGAATGTGAATATTCTCCCACTAAATCACAGATCCCTTCTTTATCTTTAACATATCAGTCAAACCCTTTGACTATATTATCAAAGTAAAGATCCAGCTCTAAGTTTCTTGTACTCAATCAATCACATTGATTAGTCCATTGGAACTTATAGACCTCATTTGCATTAATGGATTCATAAACCTTATTGGTTGTGTCACGTACACATCCTTGTTTTTATTCCTCATAGGAATGCAGTTTTAGTATCCATATGAAAATCTCTTAGTCATTAAGTTGCAATCAACAAGCATCATCCTTCTCAAAATGTTATCCATGTGTCTTAACTCTTAAGACTCATTCACACTTATGGATTTCATCCCAATGGGTGCTACCATCAAGGTCATACATTATGTTCTATTGGAAGTCATTTAGGATGTAATGGTCATAAACCATAACTCAAAATCTGGTTCCTCATATTCATCTATATAGTTGATTCATCACATGACCAACTCATCACATAGATAATCGAGGTGTATCTGTCAAGGATATAATAACTCACAACTCCTTGTGATTCTTAATGCCCTTTATTAGTGTGGGGTATTCTTTATTTAAGAAGAAATTAGTAAATTTTATAATCATCCTCTAACTCCTTAAAGTATGACTCCTTGTTGATTTAGACATCACCATGCCTTAAGATATTCTTCAACACTTCAAGATATTCATATTGGTATTTCTCTAAACACTATTTGAAGTACTAGCATTAATTCTAATAGGTATGTAAATACATTACATGTATTATATCTAATAGGATAATCATCCTCCCACTACCACTAGTGAAGATTGATTAATCATGTCTAAGAGATTCATGTCTCTTACTGGTTCTCTAACCAAAAGAGTCTAGATTTATCCATCATATGTAAACTAGAGATGAATTTCTCATGACAATGCTAATTTGTTGTTTGAGTTATCAATAACTTTTAGGTATCATTTTATCTTATGCATGCCAAGTACCACAAGATAAATAAGGCATTGCCACAAAGATTGAAACATCAACTTTATTAATTGCCATCATTGTCATACAATATGCAAAAATTAAGGTGTTTCTATCCATTAGCAAATATGAAATAGCAGTTCATAACCCTATCACATGCCTTCAAGTCTGAAAATAAACTAAAGTACCTGTATCTATGGCGGCAACACTTGACCCATTTATTGGGTGCTTTACACTTTATATCTTGACATCATATACCTCAAAAGTGTTATAAGTTTAATTCATGACACCTTCAGGTGGAGACGTCTGTCGCCTCCTTCTTCTTTAGTTCTTCCAGATATAGTGGACAATTCCTTTTCCAATTTCCTGGCTTTTGATAATGGTGGCAATTGCCTCTCTTAGTCACGCCTCCCTTGGCCTTGAGAGTTGAAGACGAACTGGGCTGTTGGCTAGCATCAGAACCTTTCTTAGCCTTGCCCTTTCCCTTGCGCTTGGACTTGCCTTTCTTGTTGCTGATCATCATCACAAATTTAGGCTTGTCCTTCTTCATCTATGCCTCGGCTGTCCTCAACATGCCCAACAAATCTGTCAATGGCTTGTCAAAGTTGTTCATGTTGAAGTTCATCACAAACTGACTGTAGGATTCTGGCTATGATTGCAGTATCACGTCAGTAGCCAACTCTTGGCTCAGGGGAAATCCCAGTCTGGTTAGGTTCTCCACATACCCAATCATTTTGAGCGTGTGAGGACCAACTGGATCTCCTTCTATCATGACACACTTGAACAGTGCCCTCGAGACATCATATCTCTCTTTCCGTGCTTGATCTTCATACATGTTCTTGAGATGTTGAATCATCTCAATGACACCCATGTTCTCATGTTGTCTCTGCAACTCGTGGTTCATGGAGCACAACATCCAACACTTTGCATCAATGGAATCTTCAGAATGCTTCTTATAAGCATCCCTTTCTGCCTTTGGTGTGGTAAGAGTAGGTTCCTCTAGAGCTGGAGTATCCAGGACATAGAGCTTTTACTCTTGAGTGAGAACAATTCTCAATGTCCTAAAACAGTCATGGAAGTTAGTCCCATTCAACTTGTCCTTTTCAAGGACCGATCACAACGAAAAGTGATTGTTGTTTTTTGTCATTTGTACTACTAACGGAAATATATGCAATTTAGTTCAAAACTCAATTTTGACTTATTTGATTGATTTGAAAGGTTGACGATACAATTAGGACTTTAATTAATTATCATTCCCACTATTTTTGTTCAAATTGATAGCCCTCACCATCAATTCAGAAGATTACATCATATAATCTTCTAGTGGGTTCAAGATCCATATTTCATCCAATCATGAGTCATCTTTGGCTGATCGCCCATAATATAGATTATTTAGGTAGGAAACACTTTCCAATTGCATCCTATGCAACTCTCGGATGGATGAAATGCACAAATTCTTACCATTCATCCCGTGCCTCTGGGGTTAGACGTTCTAAGAATCACTACTTAAGTCTAACCCAAAAGCTGACACGGTAAACATGCATCCTGCTTTGGTAGATCCTACATGTCTACCCTTCACACTTCCACAAGATGGACGACGCACCACGCTTTGGCGTAAGCTATGCTTGGTCGATCGAGTTTTTCATATGTGTCGCTAATGGAAGGCGTATAAGACTTAATATTTAATGAGGGATTTTATGTTTTATAGGTACATATACATATCCAATCACCACAATATATAGTATGTATCATATACATGCTATATCCCACAGAAAACATGTGAAATGATAAAAGAGATGATTATGGCCATCCTAATGTGATTCCTCAAGCCAAGAGGAATGACAATCATCTAGGTCTACATCACATGCAACTTGTACAAGATGAACTCTGCGCTTTTCCATTCTGGGTTTGATCAACTCATCTCCATGATTGATCGACTCACCATCAGGCTGGTCGTTTGGGTGCCACCAGCCGATCAATTGTCTCCTCCAACCAATTGGTTCACTGGTCATCGTGCATCTCCTCAAGTCACCACCCACTCGTATCGCTCCTTGAATCAGTCATCTAGAATGCCAACCAATCGATTCATGCCTTGAACCGATTGTCTCAGTCGTCGTCAGGTTATTCGCCATTCTTTGACATAATAGGAAATAAAAGTTCTATCCTATTTACATTTCAGTTGAGAAACCCTGAGTTACATTCGGGGGAGCAAAGGTAGGAAAGAAATCTCAATTTATCTCAAGTTACATCAAGAATAAAAGAAGGGAAGACTGAGATGCAAGCAACCACATTCAACCAAGCACACATACATAAGTTTATTAGCCATAACCACGCTATACATCCACGACAAAACTCATTTAAGGGCGACGCGTATCGAGTGCATTTATATTACATATCATATATGTATATTGGGATTTGTGGATTTAGGATTGGACATGCATAAAGCCAATTTTATTCACATCGTATGCAATAAATAAAAGCAACAAACCAAAATCGATCACATTAATAATCCTAAAGTATAGAGTAGTTGACGTGGCTCTGATACCACTTTTGGGTTATAGGGGAGGCAGAGAAGGTAGCGAAAACAAAAAAAATTCTCCACAAACCCAGAACGAAGGAAACACGTCAACATCTATACAGTAGGAAGGATGGTCTGTAGTGATATACCTTGTCCCAAGGCTTTCTCGGTGACGTTACCTCACGGCTTGTACGGTCTTCACCTCCAATCTTATATGGTGTCTGTGCAGCTCCTGGTCTCACCAAGAATATCGGGATTGACAGTTGTCCTCCGAGCGACAGAAGTCTCCCGCCTCTACAGTCGTCCACACAAACTGCTTGGAACTCCGATCGCCTTGTTGCATAAGGCACTAGAAGGAGTCTTACACTCTTGTCAGCGTACTAGTCACTGATACACTCTCCTATCACCAGTTACCTTTCTATAGTTGTCTTTCCCTTATTGTGCCTCCCTTGTCGGGTAGCACTTTCTTGGGCTCTCCTAGTTACCACAACTAGAGAGAATGACAACTTTGCAGAACAACTAGTGTTCTGAGTTGTACTTGAGAAGCCCCCAGTACCCCTATATATATAGGAGGATCATGGGACAGGGTTCTCTACACCAGGCAATGTGGGATTAAAGCAGGAGTAGAAGGGTTTGAGATTTTCCACAAAATCTGACAAACTGCGCCAGTTGAACCGATCGTTTGGGCCCTTAAGCCGATCAGTTCAAGTATGAGTCGATCTGTTTGTGGTCCTGGTCCAACTCGAATTGACTTTCCATGTTTGTTTCCAACTAATCAAATATTAGTCCTTGTCAAAATCAAAATTTTACAAGTGAAAAAAATATGTATTTGCAAAAAGAGTCTTTTGACTTTCCAAACGATCTCGGTTGGTCACACGAATCGACCGGTTCAACAATTGAGCCGATCATTTCATTGACACATGAGCTGATCGACTCACCACTTTGAGCCGATCAGTTCATCAACTTGAGCTGATCGATTCAACCCTATGAGTCGATCGGTTGGGGTAGTAGACTGTGCAAATCAGTCAATTGCAATTCCAATCAATCTGATACTCTTAATCATCTGGTCCAACACCTTGAACACTATGATTTTGAGCTATCAATTGATTGAGTGTTTAATTGAACTACTAAACTCCTTTAGTAATCAATCTAAACATCATTTGTGGATAAACTCCTCTTCTAGGTTGAATCCTATGTGTGTGACCCTGTAGGCCCATTTTACGTTGGCAATGAAAGTCCATAACACTTATGACTTCACAAGCAAAGAGTGGTGCCTAGTCGCACATCAGTGCTACCCAAGTGAAATAGAAAGTTGGAGAACAACTTTCAATCCTAAAATCTGTGAATGGTGTTACAGTGAATGTATACTTCCTTTGTCTCTGATATCCTGAATGAACTCAAGGCATGGAACAGTTATCCTGTCAACATTCATTCACTTTCTTGATCTCAGAGTAGACTGGAGGAGATATGTATGACATCAATATCACATACTGATTCACACATGTGTGTGTGCACCTATCTCAATCATACTCATCAAGTGGCCATGGATATCAAACCCCTCAGGAGGGAAACATCCCATATCTATCAATCACCCCTCAAAATCCCCATGTGTCAAAGCCACCCAATCATCACCTTTATAACAACCCATGTTTCAGGACTGCGTTTGATGATGTCAAAGTGTACCCAACAACTTGTGTTGAGTGTAGTGATTTTAGGTCAAAGAATCACACTCACTACCATCACTGTGAGAACTGACTGTGACTACCATGTCATGGTTCCATGTGTCAAACTCACGGTGGGTCTGTCTGGTAAATTTGTTCTCTAACAAGTACCTATGTTTTTGGTTTGATATCTCCATATCATGACTAATGAGATTTTATCATCAACCAACACCACAATCTAGTCTTGTGTGTCATTGTTGTCTATATACCTTCCACAATAACATCCGACTAGGGACATGATAAGAATGTACAAACTCTTAGCTTCCATGTGATCTCATCATTTAGGTCATCAACCTGAAAGTGTACGCCATTGAGTACTGTCATTCATATGACTAAACCAGAAAGAATTGGAAGCTTTCCTTTGATGTTTATCAAATCAATCTTAATGTATCCCACCAATCATCCAATGATTGGCTCTCAGGGCATACATACCAATAGAAATAACATAGATTATACCTGCATATAGAAGCTTCACTACCTCTTTCTTTGCCACCTAAGTCATTATTGGATTGAGATGCCGCTGAGGTTGTACTATCAGCTTTACTCCTACTTTTCATATCTTGTGCTGAATAAAGCCTTGGGAGATCCCCTTGATATCTTCAACTGACCACCCAATTGCTTCCTGGTGGTTCTTCAACATCACTAGCAATTACCCCTCTTCATGGATGCTCAATGAGGATGAAATGATGACCATAAGATTCTCATTTGCTGATTAGTGGTGTAGTTCATATGGGGCAACAATGGCTTCAACTCAAGGTCAGGAGGACTCTACAAGGATGGAATTCATGGTGGTGGTGGCCCTAAATCTTCATAGTTCCTTCTGTAGAAACATGGCAACGCCTTCAAAAATTAAGCACACTCCTTCAAAGAACGACATTGAGTGTAGTCATCCACCAAATTCATGATGCATGCCTCCAAGGGTAATTGTGGGTATGCTTGAGTAAGCACAGAAGATGCTTCCTCTTCAGTTGTCATTAAGCATGCCTCCTCTTCATCTTCACGATATTATACCACCTTGTGTAATGAAACTTCCTTAGTATAATCCATGTTGTCCACTACCAGTGTGTCTTTCTGTACCTTTGTCATTACATGATCCATGTCTAGGAATGTCTTCCCTAGTAATAGAGACACCTCTTCTTGGACATGGTGCAACATGTGACATTGTGCCTTCTTCCTTGGCCATTTGTACAAAATCAGACATCTTTATTTAAAAATAGACATCCTTGATACCCAATGTTAGTCTTCCTCTAGACATCTCTAAGATCATATATATTGTGTCTTGAAATGACCTCCCTAAGAGTAGTTCATTTCCATGATCATATTGCATCTCCATAAATACAAAATCTTCTAGAAATAGGACTTTTTCCACCTTGACAAGAACATCTTCACAAATACCATATGGCCTAACCACTGAATTGTCTACTAGCTGTATGGCCATATTACTCTTTCTGGATTCCTTCAATCCCAACTTCTTGAAAGTGGTATTGGGAATGGGATTAATTCTTGCCCCTGAGTCAATTAGAGATTCCCAAAATTTGGTTGTCCCTATGTAACATGGTATGTTGAAGCAACCTAGATCTTGCCTTTTTTGTGGCATTCTTCCTATAATGAGGTCACTGACTTCCACTCTCAACACCACTACATCTGAATCAGCTATCCTCCTCTTCTTGTTGATTATATGTCCTTTAGAAACTTGCCATAGGATGGAATCTTCTCTATTACATCAATGAGGGTGATATTGACATGTAGTTTTTTGAAGGTATCTAGAAACTTCTGAAATTGCTAGTTGACATTCTTTGCCTTCAAGCTATTTGGAAACTGCATCAGAGTCATAATCTTCCTTTGGTGTTATGGAACATATGCCTCTTTCCTAGCCTCCTTTGGATCATCAGTCTCTTGGTCATCTTCTTTTTCCTATGATGTAGTGTCCGTCTCAAGTGGATCTAGTTTTGTATCACCTGCATCATTGTCTTCCTCTAGGATTGTCTCTATTCATTTAACAAATTCTTCCCACTGTGTAGCCACACTGCCGTCACCTATTGGTTGCTATATGGTATATCAATATTTCTTGGGAATCCCTATTGATCAAGTTTCTTCAAGGAAGCCACTTCTGCTTCTATATGAGAGACCTAATTCTATATGATGCGGATTTGTGCTCCTTGGTTATGCAATTCCCTTTGTGTTTGGCCAATGATCACCTCATTCTAACTGATCAACTTTCCTAGCATGTCTTCAATCTATTCTATCTTACTGAGGCCCCTGTCCTGTTGTTGTACACTTCTCTACTATAGATTGGCCTAGTGTGCTTGAGACGGGTCATGTTGAAAGTTGTTGGGATCGTTCCAAGAAAACTTGAGTTCCTTCCTCCAAGAGTAGTCATTTCTAGCCCTATAGTTCTACTTCCGCACATACTTGCATTCCTCTTCCTCGCCTCCTGAGGAATTTCCATATTTTTGGTCTAGCATCTTGGCGATCTTGTCTAAATTTTTCATTCAATGTCTTGATCACTTTAAACTCTCCAATGATTTTAACATATATGTGTAATTCTCATTCCTCACCCTATGACTGGTTTTCATCCATGTTCTTTAATGTCTCATGACACCTAGTTGCTTTATTGTTGAGGAAAAATCTTTTCCATGTACTATCCAGTGAAGTTCTCTCTCCTTTGTGCGACCCATAGTAAAAGGTCTTTGCTTGGACGTAGAGGCCAACCCATGATGCGAGACATTCCTTAGAATGTTTTGGAATCACTCCCATGCCCCAAAGTACGACTCTTCTGCCGTATGCTTGAAGTTACAATTTTTTTCGACCAGATCATTTATCTTCTAGGGAGGAAATATCATTCGAAGAAGACATCAATCATTTGGTCGCACATTTCTACAGTCTCTAGAGACAAGCTAAGAAACCATCATTTCACATAATCTTCCAGTGATGAATGGAATAGGTTCAAATATATCACTATTGCTACAACCCTGTCAATCTTCACCACGTCACATCTCTCTAGAAAATTGCTAATGTGTACCAGAGGGTCCTCCATGCTTAATGCTTGTGATTTCACCAACACTACCAGCCTTGGTTCTATCTTGTAACTAATCACATTAATGGTCTACCTCTTGATTGGCCCTAGCTGAGTTGTGGTAGAAGAAGCCTTGATCTTCTCCCATACAATCTTCTCTTCAACTTTTAGATTACTGTCACCCATTTCTGTCTAATCTGCTTGAGACACTTGTGGTAGTGGAATCTGAATCAATCCTCCTATAGAGATACTATACTCCTA
Organism: Alisma plantago-aquatica; assembly: GCA_963693085.1. Taxonomy (NCBI): domain Eukaryota; kingdom Viridiplantae; phylum Streptophyta; class Magnoliopsida; order Alismatales; family Alismataceae; genus Alisma; species Alisma plantago-aquatica. The sequence continues at coordinate 360,942,416 of OY856412.1, forward strand.
TTCTCTATGTAAAAATGCTTCATAGAATGCACTCTGTGGATTTGACCCTCTGTAGTCATTTTCCCTGGTATGAATCATGCACTAGCACCTGAAACTAATAGAAGTAGTCTGAGAAATACATTTTAGTGTTTGAATAAATATGTGGAGCTCATCTTAGAAATAGTAAAAGAAAAAATAAAATTCGTTGCCTAGAGTGGATTACCATACCACTCGTAGTGCTGGAGTTACTGTTTATTCGACAACAATGCCAAAAACTTGATGCACATAAACTACATGTCTAAAATTCAAGTGCACGTATTAGAGTAATATATGACCAAAAGAGGCCCCAATATCAAACATAGAGAAACATTCTCAAGAGACTACTACTAACTATGACTCAATTAGCTAGACCTACGAAAAAGGCGATTGGTTGATTAATTGAGTAATTGCAAGAAATTACCTATGGTGATCAGGCACTTATAACTCATGAAGCAATCATAGGGATATATCCAGAAATGAAGAGAAATCTAGATATTAATACATAATTGTTGATTATAATGCACAATGGGGCTACTCATGGGTCCTAAGGAATTAGGGGATTAGCCCCACATAATTTTAGTTACTCCACACAAAGAAAAGGAAAAAAGAGGAGGGAAACATCAAAGAATAAGGAAAAACCCCTATAGAAAGATGGTCTGGATGATTCCTACTAATGAACACAATGACTTTTGTCTTTCAACTGTAAATCGGGCCAGCGGATGTGCTTGAACCGCACAAAACATAGCTTTCACCTATACTTTCTCTCTTCTTATCTCTCCTCTTTTGTACAACTGAATTGACGTGATGATTAGGTCTGACCACACTTTTCCTTAGTCATAGGATTGACTTAGGGTGTCATTAAGCTCCAACCGTTGGATTAAAAACAATCATTAATCTGGCATGATTGTGACAAGTCGGTACTCCTAACTGGGTGTTGGTAGTATTGACACCTTCTTAAATTCATGATCCCTTGTAAGTTGTCAGTACGCACAAATCAATATTGATAATACTGAGATTTTTCCTGATATTTCCTATTGAATTTTCAATAGAAGTTGGTACCACCGACTTGGGCGTCGGTCGTATTGATATCATTTTGGAGATCTCTTATTAAAGTGTCGGTAGTACCAATTTTTCTTTTGATACTTTTGAGTTTCCTCAATTCCACCATGTTTAGTTCCTTCTATTATTGATACCTCTGACATACATGTCAGTGGTAATGAGACGATTCGATTCTTGTGGATTTACTTGAAATTAACAAAAAAACATAAGCTCCCAAAAATAATGATAAATCACTATGAATAGTGAAATATGAATATCAGATGCAATTAAGTGTCACATGCTAATAATGATAAATCATGCACAAATAATATTAAAATGAGCAATAAGTGCATAAAATACATAGTGAATAGCATTTGAAAAATGACAATTATTTAGTGCATCAACCTCCATTTTTGCAGACCCAACATAGGAAAATGTTTCAAGACCATAACCCTTTTCTAGATTTATAAATTTGTTGTCAAATGAGAGATGTCAACTAATCCCTTTTAATAATAGTAGGTAAGTCAAAAATGTCTCAAATGTACATAAATGTTACATGTTATTAGTATTCCATAGATGTGTTCTAGTTTGGTCCAAATTTAATATTTAAAGGGTCCAATGACCAAAATAATAATCACAGTTTGATAAAATCCTCAACACGCAACATGATTACAAAATTTAAGCTTTCTAATAAATTCTATATTAGGACTAAAGAACCTTACTTACAATCATTATATTAGTTGGATTTCATTAAATTGGTCAAATTTCATCGATGAACCGACATGGTTGATTTTAGGAAAAATATCATCATCAAATGACTCTTTCATTCACTAAACTAGTTTACTTATTATTCCCTAAAAGATAAAAACTATTTATGTTGGGATCCTCTTGTATAGGACAATTCACCCATAATTACAATTGATCATTTTACAATGTGCAACTTCAACGTTCATCTTTGAGGTGGAGTTTTGCTAGTATATTGGTGATGATAGAAAGAATGAACCTATACACTCATTATTTTATGAGAGTGCTTTTTCATGGATTATTACATAATGTGGATCTCAACTTATACAAATTACCTTCTCCTCTTTCAGTTTATGTTTCTTTTGCTTCTTTTAGTTTGTATATTTCTTCTGCATCTGCATATATATTAGTTCTTACTCAATGTTACCTCTTTCTTTTTTCATATATGTATAAATCACATGTTGGTGTTTTAAAAAATATCATCTTGTGGGACAACTTTTGAGATTTATGCTATTCACTAATTGTCATTAAAAATAAAATGATATTTTTGGTGTACAATGATGTTTCCTTGTATTCTGTATCCCATTTACCATCAAATGTTCTCTTAGAAGTGGGTTAGGTTAGTATAACCGCCATGTATTCCTCTCTTTTGGATCATCATTGTGATAAACCAGGATGAGAGTTGCCACAACAATGCCCAATAATAAATAGTGGATAAGGATCTTGCCTGAACCTATTTTAGGTCTCTCATCAATGTTTAAGATTTACATTATGAAAAGTTTATTGAAAATTTGAGGGGCACATTGAGCATCATATCATATATAATTTCTAGTAGTTAGATTTCTAATTATATGCTAATCAACTATATTAAAATTGATCATTTAAAAGTCTTTAACATTTTTACTGTGTACTCAATTCATGAGCTAAACAACTATTTATAACCAATTACCTAAAGGTTTCATCTCTATTCTTTATAATCATGAACATAAGTTTTCAAATATGGCTTGATATCATGTCATTTATCAAACCATCTAAGGTATTTTTTGACCATGCAATATTATTTTTCGTTGACATCTATTCAAATCTACCATTGTCAATCTACCATTGTCAATCTACCAAAGATTGTAAGACCCCTAATGTAGCTTTCTATTTGATCTTGATTGCTTACCATAATTAGATTATTAAAACCCTAATATAATCTCATGATGTTCTTTGATAACATGTGGCATGCTTATGTTCCAAATTTTGTCCAAATTGTGTGTTGTTTGAGCTAGTTATGCTTATATGTGCTTGTTTTGGACCTTGTTGCAATTTACCATGTTTAAGGTTTTTCTTCCAATCTGTCACATGCTTGTTGTGCCTCACATGTTTTGATATCATGTTGGATATACTGGCTCCCTAAATCCTTGTTATACCTTGGTTTGGTGTGATTCCATCATGAGTAGATGTTTAGGGTTTACATGGATGCCCTAAGTGAATGGCGAACCCTGGTGTTGAGTCAACTTGTTTTAGCAATTGATGAGTTTCCGTTGAGCATAGTGGCTGATTCATCTTGCATGTGAGCTAGATTTTTTGATCAACCCTTCTTCGATGATCGTTTGGTGATCCTTTTCTATTCCCTTTGGTTAGGGTAAGTGATACACCTCTCAATCTTCATTTTCATTCTACCCTCCCCCTCTTCCCTCTCTTCTTGGCCAAACCCCTGGTTCTCCATGGTGGTTCTTGAAGTTGAGCTTGAGGACCTTATCTCTTCTATGGTTACTCCAACTTCCCAAAACGTCAGCTTCATGTAAGTTTATAAAATAAAAAATAAAAGTATGTAATTTAATGAAGTATAAGGTATATGTCCATCCAACCAAATTGATTCCTTTCAAATTAGGACAACAGTTATACTGTTCCTCACTATTCTTCACCTTCATTCACAAAAATTACCAAATGAGAAGGATTCAAAAGAAGTTTAAGTCCTTGTAGAAATTTCAACTCATCAATATCTCCATGATTGTTTAGGACTAGAATCACTAGTGAGTTCTTGGATATTTCCTCTTCTCCTTTATTTTCTCATGTACCAAATAGGATTTCTAACTCTAAATTTGAGCAACAAACTCCTAATATTCCTTCTTTTCCTCCCCAATCTTGTTCCCTAGTCTAGGTAGAAGGTTGAAAGTAGGAATTTTGCATCAAAATTGGTAGATTAGAGGATTTTTGCTGATCTTAAGGGTGGGGAAACAAGACATGTAAGAAACATATTATTAATGTGACTTAATAGCTACATAGAGATGCAATTGAGACCATATTCACCTTCCTCTTTGATTTCAACAACAAAATGAAATCCATGAAAACATGCATCGTATTAGATATATCTAAACCATTTGACCACGTCCGTGGGAGAGATTTATGGTTTGTGATGACTGTGATAGGCTTCATGGACATGTGGATTAGGCTGATGAATTAGTGTAGGGAATTGAATTTCTTTTTAATTCTAGTGAATGGAGTTCTTAAATGACTATTATGAGCCTCCAATTGGCTAGGAAAGGTGATCATCTGTCACCATTGTTTTTACTTGTAATGGAGGCTCTTACACACCTAATCTATAAGGATATTAAGTCATTCAAAGTTAGTGGGACCCTTTTCTATCTCACATGATATTTGCTGATGATGTCTTACTCTTCTTGGCAGGGCATGATAAATACTTGAACGTGAGGTTCCTCAAGAGTTTTTATAGGCTCACTGGAGTATATATTAGGTGACATTAAATCTAAAATTTACCTCTCTAGATCATACAATGTGAGGAGGGGTAGGCTCAAATTGGAATCTCATCGGGAGGAGTGTTCCTTCTCAACTATGTATCTTGGCATACTCATTGTGGATTGGACAAGATCGGGGAGAGATTCTACTGCATTAGGTGATAACCTTTAGGAATTCATGGATAGATGGAAGGGCTTCAACCTCTCTTTGGTGGGTTGGATTGTTCTTATCAGGTCAATCTTATCCAATAAGGTCTCCTTTTGGTGAAGCCAAGTTGATATATCTCACTTCATTTTGGACAAGGATCAAGCCATCTGTAACAACTTCTTTATGGTAGGGAGGGGGTACAATGTGGATTGGAGGTGTGTGACAAGAATGTTCTCTTTGGGGGGGAGGAGGGCTAAATATACCTAAGTTCCACCCATTGGCTCGGTCAAAAACCTACAAACACATTTGTGCTTTTCTTTGCTCCCCAACATGCCCTGGTCTAGCTGGATCAAAAGGTGGTATGTCATTTCATTGGGAGGGAGTGCCATATCCAACTTCTCTAAGGCTTTTAGGGCCATGACAAGATGGTGGTATGATGTGATGATGATTTACCAACATGTGAAGATGAATTGGGTGAGGTATGATGATGTCCCTTAGTACTTCTCGATGTTGGATATGTTCCTTGGGATCAACTTTTATGGAACCAATTTCACACGCACAAGTGGAGCTACTTTGTCTATAGGGGCAATCCTTAGGAAACTCTCTACCATTGATTGACTTGGGATGGGGTCTAGAAATGGATTCCATCTGCCTCCTATACAAACACAAAGAGAAATCCCACGACCTCCTCATGTGGAAATGCTTCTTTATGAAATGTGTCTAACACACAATGTCACTAAAACTAGGGTGGGGGAATCCCTCTTGCAATCTGGACAAAAGCATTAATAGGGTCTTGGAAAGAACTATGAATATCCACCCCCTTGAGGTGCTTTGGTGGTTTGTGCATCATTGTATTTATTTTTAATATGTGGAAAGAGCATAATAGTAGACTCCATTAGGGTAGAGAGGGAGACTCTAGTGACGTTTTTGATGACATTGTTTATAGTTTATAGGGTGTGTGTAAGGTGAGATGAGATGTTCAGAACCCACCAACTAGGGTTAGGCACCATCAAGGAGGAATTAAAAATAACCAACCATTTTATCGTATGATATAAACTGCCTTAACTTTTTCCATTCATTAATCATAAAAACTTATGGAAGCATGTATTTATTTGAACTAGTAGGATCATATATCATCGACAATGATAGAATAGAGTTAGACTTTTACATAGAAGAAAGAGTTATAATTAATATACATCGAGTAAAACTCATTACAAATTGCTCTTTTTTCTCACTCTCTCATTCCCATGATCTAGAGGAAGGATAAAAGACTGACAAGCTAATCTAAAGTACTTCTTCATAAGACCTCTTCTCTAGTCTTGATAAAAATTAGCTTCGGCCACTTCTGGTGGAGTTGTTCCTTTACCTGTAAAATATTTGAGTAGGTGGTTGATGAGGTACCGACTCAGTGCATATAAAATAAAAAAGTAACAATGATATTCAAAATGTATGTAATTAATAAAACTTAAATAGAGAAACATGTAGGCATGGTAGTTTTAAAACTATACATCAATCAACATCGAAATTGATCTAGTGTTGACTATGGTAAAAAGATAAACTAATTTTATTCACATAATTTTTAGTAGATTTATTGTGCCACGGGACCCACATGAGGTGTACTACAACATGTGAAAACATCACAACAATCTACAATCTCATTGTATAAGACTTAGAAGCATGTCTGATATCCTAAGACTTTACTCTCAATACCACATCTACACCTGGAATCACCACATCTATCTCTTGATGGCTATCGAGAGAGGTTGTATATTTGAACTCCTCCTCTAAGCCTGGATACTTGGGCAAAGAGTCAAATCACTCTGGCTTGTTATACATCGTTGGACCTACCAATGATGTCTAGTGTTCAATAACACAAGGACCACTAGTATTCTCAGTTGGTGTTGTATACCAAAAAACTAAGGAGTGTACCCTTACTGGCCTACATTCCCACACCCTACCAGTGCACTCCGACTTACCTTGATTTGAATAAATACATCCATTTCGGAAGCACATATCCTCCCCATAGTGCAACCCTCCAGTGAGGATTCTATAGTGTCTAGGACATCTATTTGTCTACTGATATTTAATTTTATTCGAATGATATTATCCTCTTTTCTAATTATTACCCTACTCTTGACAAATAATTGTTTGATAATAAACACAAATTCTCTGACTAATTTGGAACTTTCACAATTCTCATAAGTCATATACTGGTCCTTCAAATATGGATTAGGGAAAATCTGACTTCTCCTGTGCCTCTAAATCCACCAATTCATCACATGTCACACATAGCATATCACACAAAAATATTTAGATATAATATTACATAACTAAATATAATTAATAAATCACTTCACAAACTTAGTAAATTTATCATAATTATCACAAAGTAAGATTCAATATTGAAAATCCAATATTTCAAAATTTGAATATTGTAAATCAGGGTTAGAAGGTGATTTTCCACTCACTTACTCACGTTCTAGCTTGTTGATCTTGTTTTTAATCTAGCTATCCTCAAAATCATCCTCATCCTGATATGATCCCAGCTTCAAGAATCTTGTCCAAACAACCTTTCAGTAGATTTACCAACATAGAAGACTTGTTGGAGGTAGAAGACGAAGAGTGAAGGTTAACCAAAAACTTTAGTTGATGAATCAAGAAGTTCCAAGAAAGAAAACACAAAGAGAAGGAAGGATCAATGATCAAGAATTACTTACCTAGTCAATTCTATAACAAAACCTTCAAATTCTACAGTTCTTGTAGTTTTTCCTCAAAACCTGCCCTAAAAGTCACATTCCACATTATCCTTTCCATGATCAAGGCATTTGTTGTATAGAAGATTGAAAAATGAATCCAATGAAACTAATATAATTGAATTCTAAGAAGTATAGAAATAGTTATGACTAATTTTGTGATTGGATATTATGGGTGGCTATGACGATCAACCATCTGTGAAACCATCAATTTTGACTATCGAAATCCCATTGTAACGAACCCGCCTCTCGGTAACCCCCAATTAAGGGAGACAAGGAGGTCAAAGCCATTATCCCAACTAAAAGGATCAAAGGTTAGACAAATAATCAATAACAATTATCAAATTTTACCAACTAAACTGAAAACTGGTATAAAATAAAACTTTGCATACGTTTTCCAAAAATAGGGATATCTACTTCTATCCACATTAGGAGTCCATTCTAACTAATCCTCCTTTGTAAATTTAATTCTTATTTAATTCTACATGTGCCACTTTAGTGTTTGTCCTTTTCAATCTTGTACCTAAAATGCCGACAACAAAACATCGAGCAGCATATCAGAATATGCTGGTATGTGGGGACAACCGAAAATTTTGCAAATATGGATAACAATCTAATTATCACAATCAAGTTAGTTAACAAGCCAATTTACGATTTTCAATATGAAATTCTCCACCACTTTTGCCCTAACCCTGGCATACCCCATTTCGGGTTTCTCTTTTGTCATTGACTTAAGGCCACCTTCTCAATCCCGAGATTGGTGACTGGGGTCACCCTTCATGGTGCCCTTTAGTCATGCAATATCAGAGGCCACCTTCTCAATCCCGAGCTTGGTGCCTGGGGTCACCACTCATGGTGCCCATAGATCTTCCCTCCTGGGCTTGACCTCTTTGCATCATCCATCAGGGTGGCATGTAGGTGTGAGAATACACACATATTTATAATTGTGATAACCATAGTGACTTTATAATTTTACAAGTATGAACATCCAACTATTTAGGTTGCATTCAATGTGAGGAAACATTTGGAAAACACTCAGGAAACTAATGTGATTAACCATAATTAACCACATACCTGTTAGGCTAAATTGAGATAGAATAGTCCAATCAATCAAGACATCCAATCAAGCAAGTACAAGAATCCTGAAATTACATTCAATTCCATTTTATCAAAATCTATCCAAACCATCTTGCTACTTAAGGTTTCTATTCCTTTTTAGGGTTTCTTCCTCTTTTATGGTTTACTTTGCAGTTAGGGTTTTACTTCATCTTACTCTTTTAAACCCTAATTTTCTCATCTATCCTTCATGAAAGTTATTAAGGTTACCTTTTAACAACATGTAATCTTAATTTTAGATTAAAGCACAATTAATCATCAATTCATAGTTCATTATGGTCTAATTCACATATGAACGTTATTTATCATTAATTCTACCTTTATCCATTAGAAAAACCTTAATTATCATATTAAGGATATTTATCCATAATTAGGAACGTTTATACTCAAAATAGCTTAGAATCATCATATCTCATCTTTATTCACGAATTTGAATAATTAAAGCCATTAAGAGTCACAATTACCATCATTAGGGTTTCAAGGCCCATTAAAGCATATTTACGCACATGAAACTCTAAATTAAACCAATTACATGCAAAGTTCATCTTTTTCGATCTTAATGTATCTCTTTATGATTAACATGTTAATATCAACTTTAATCATCCATTAAAACCTACTAAACACATTAATCCTATCAAAATAGGGTTTCTTAATCATTAATACATTAAAGTTAATAACTCCTATTACTTTTTGAATTGCAATCAGAATTAGGCTTCAAATATATTTTAATTACATTCCTTGAGTTCTCTTGATCAAAGTTCATGTATAATGTGCATCCATCTGAGCTACCATTAATTAGATATGAATTTTGTAACTTACTTACTTGATCCAATCAGAGTGCGCCAATTGTTCTTTCCATGCAACATATCTCAGCTTGCTTGAAAACATTTCAAAATTTCTGTTTTACCCTCACGGAAGTTGTTGGTTTAGCAATGCCCGGAGGGGTATTTTTGTCCAATGTGTGCAATTCATCTTCAACCTCACGATCGGTCATTGCTTCCTCCGCATCAGCCCTAGCTATGGCTTGCGCTCCTCCTCCTCCCTCTCCTGGACCCCAACGATCACCAGAGATGGTTCCTCCACCTTCGACGCTCCTCATCGCTCCCCTGGATGCCAAGATCTTGCCGCCAAAGCCGCTGGCCTGCCCTGGCCATGTTTGCCTACGCGGACAACCTTGCAGCCATCCAGGGGCCGTTGCGTCAATGTTAGATCAAAGAGACGACCGCCAGGCTTCCCTCCGGCTGAGTGGGTGCTTCGAGCCTCCAATAGGACCACACCACAACCCTCAATCGTCCAGGGTGCCTCTACCCATCTTGGCTAGGTTTTGCATGGACAGAACAAAGAGGAGAGCGTGGGATCTCTCTCTCTCTCTCGGACTCGAACCAGGGCTCTACCCTTTATATAAGGGTGGGTATCCACTCCCTAAGATGACCATCTATGGGTCAACTAGTTCTATTCCCAATAGGAACCATATTCCTTCAAGGAGAAGTAATTCTTCTCTCTCCTATTTACCTCCTTGATATTCTTTATTACTTGGATATTTAGGAATAAGAAAATCCTCTCCCTTACTCTCTTTATTCTTGCCTTTTAATTCATTGGCCACGAAAAAATATTTTCCTTAAGTAGAAAATACTTCCTTCTTAACAATACCACATAATTCATTCATTATGCATCATATTATCCTCTTTTTTTCTATTATTGGTATTTTCTCTTTCCTTTTCTCCATTGGGGCTCCTTGGACCCCAAGAAACTCTAATATTTTGAAATTGCTTTTTACAGATACTTATTATCCTTCTAGATGCATCTATATTCATTATTTCTCATTATATTGTTTATTTCTTATTAGAATATATCTTTTTGCAGATTTCTCTTTATCTTTCTTTTTATTTTCCTCACTAGCATTCCTTTTAACATTAGGAATCCTTTGGATACGAAAATCCATCAAGGATAACTCAATTATACCTCTTTCCACTTATTTTCCACATTTTATCATTGTTTTCAATTTCTTTCTTAATAAAGAAATATTTAATTGATCTTTTCTTTTCTTGTTGCATTATCTTTGCAAATTTGGACTCCTTGGGATCCACGGAACTCAAGAGGCATGAAATCCAACTTTGGATATCATTCTTTTGCCTTCTAGAGGTTTCTCCATCTTTCTTTTCTCCATTTTCTTATTTACATATTTAATAATGGTGTTTCCTTTGTCTTTTCTTTGTTATTGGGCCCAATATCCAATAAAGCCCAAAAAAAAAACCATCAAGGCTATTGTAAACGAAATACTTTAATTCAAAACAAATTAAATCATTATTTTTCAAATATCTTTAATAGGAGAAATTACATTTCTCACCAAAAGAACCCAAAAATTAGGGTTGTAACATCCTTCCCCTCTTATAGGAATTTTGCCCTCAAAATTCCACCAGGCACACAAACTAACAGGATAAGTCTTTCTTATGTCCATCAGGGCTCCCATGTGGCTTCACCCTTTCCATGGTGCTTCCCAATAACCTTCATAATCTCATGTTCTTCCATCTGATTTCTTTCTTACCTTGGTATATCGTACCCTCACAAGTGACTCGGGGCATTTCAGCCTCTCAAAAGCTGAATAGGTTCAGGGCTCAGCACATGGCTTGGGTACCTCACATAGTGCTCTATATCGGACATATGGAACTCATCACACACTACTTTATCCTGAGGGGAAAGGACAAACATAACCTTCTCCACCAATCCATCTCAAATGGACCCATATATCGGGGACTCAGCTTTCTCATATGTAGCTTAGAGGGGTCGGATTTTCACATCACATATTCTCCCACAGTGAACTGCATGTCAGTCTACTTTGCATCAGCTTGTGACTCATGTTGCCCCTAGGCTCTTTCTCAGCCATTGTACGATCAAAGCGACTTCATCTGCACACATTGTGGTTCTGTTCTGATCTTCGCGAGGCCTCCTTCACCAACATCATCTTAATGAAGTGGTGACCGATACAACCTCCCTATAGAACTTCTTGCATCCCGATAAATGTTATGGTGGTTATCATCACATCTTATAGAGGACAAGAACTGTCTCTAGGTATCACCTTGAGCAAGCACACATGCTCATATCATACCCTCTAGTTTGGTTCATACTAACCATCAGTTAAGGGTGATGAACTGTACTAACATTGAGTTCTTCATGTATCTACTTCCACCTCATGGAAGTGAATCTTTAGGTCCTACTTAAGAACCTTTGAACTCACATCATGGTGTAGTTGAACCATCTCTCTCTCTCTTATAAGTAGTTCAACCCGATCTGTCCCTTGACAGTACTCTTTCTTTCTCATGTCATCTAGGTGAGGCGATCTACCATAACCCACATTGTACCTTGACCTTCCTTGGTCAAGGGGAGACTTACCACAACATCCATAGTGGTGAACTCTCATTCCCTCTCAGGGACTCTTTATCCTCTATGTCAAAGCACTGGGTTATTGGTGTTCGTCCTTCACCCCCGACTTGCATGGCCACATGCCACATGCAACTACATATCAAGCATCCAAAGTACTACTACCACTTATTTTCTCAGTAGTACCATGGTGTATGATGATCTTAAAATCATGATCTCCTGCATTGTCATAATTTCTCAAGATCGATTCCTCAGAAACCCTAAACCACTCTTATCAGGGTTTTATCACCTTCCTATCCAAAGAAGTGTATCTGAGGTTTTACAACCCTCCTTCTGTTTCATCAAGGACTAGGTTGGCTAACCAAACAACTACTAACTTGATCAAACAATATTTTTGCATATGAGGGTTAGCCAAACCTATCTTCTTTCCAAACTTAGGGTTAGCCTAACAACCTCTTCTAGTCTCTAGCCAAACTAGGAAACTATATCTCAACCAGAGCATCCATTACCACTTCACATCCTTAGGTATTAGGTAATGTTGAAGACATACACTTCCATGTATTCCACTTATCATCTCGTCTCAAACTCTAAGTCTATCTTCATCAGAACACTCTGAGCTCATCCTCTTGATTATCAAACTCAACCTTGTATCACTTGCAAATTCCACATAGCTCATGATAAAACATTCTCACAAGATGATTACCATAATACTCTTATCGTTTGTACATATCATTCACTTCACATGGGTATGTTATCATCTCTGTCCTCATACCTCATAGCAACATTCCAACTCACATCATCTTTTTTTCCCTTGGTGCATGGAACGCGTACTATCCTATCTCTCACTCCCATAACAAGAGGAAATGAGCATTTGGCTACAGTCCAAATACAGAGTTCTTCCTATTCCAAGAGTAGAGATGGTACATCCCACCTTGCGAGTACACCTTTAAATCTAAGTTGAAAAGTGCCGCATATGTCTCTACATCACAATCATCTTGATATCAAAGTTACTTCCATGGGGAACTGGTCTTGAACCTACTTGGGTCACCACACAATCCTTGGTCATCTCCTCTAGGTCTATAGGGTGCCGACACTTTTGGGGTCATTCCTCTTCCCTTATGCATCCAGAAAGTGCCCTACTCATCTTCCCTTTGGGTCCCATGAGTTCATGAAGGTGATCAATCTCCTAACCCATGGCCCTCAGATGATGATAATTGTTACCTCCCGACCCTATGGTCATGTGCAACTAGGGAATTAGGCAACGCCTACTTCCATCAGTCTTATCCCTACCTGACCCTAGGATAGACTTATGATTATATTATAGTACATGTCCAACTGAGAACCTTATCCAAGCCTTCATCATCTCTCTCTACATTCATGGGATGACTTTCATCCTTTCAAATGGGTCATGGCGACCTGCTTACCTTGATCAAGCCCCATACCGGTTACCTCCATGGTAACACACCCACATGCACTTAGAGATGGTTATCTATGAGTCTACAAGTTCATTCTCTTACCATGTACTCTTCACTTAACTTCTCAAGATCTTATGAGACCTCTTTAGGTTTCCTCAAAACCCACAAAACTGGTATACACCCTACCAAAGGGTCCCTCTCCCAGGATGGGAGGACGCTACAACCCTTGACAACAAGGTCACAAATGTCCTTATGTTTAAGGTCTGCATCCAAATGAGCATGCTTGGCCCTAGCAAGCTACTAAGGCACAAGCAGACACCTACAAAACCATGCTAGGTCACACTTGTTCTCATCCTCAACATTAGACCAACTTAGTTTTGAGGGGTTCATCAAACATGCCTTTAACTTAAGGGGTTTCGTTTTCCTCTACACATGAGGAGTACCATGCTCGAAACTGTAGAGCCTCAAATCTCATCATGAGCATCATGTACACTACTTCCCCTCTTATGCCTAGGAACCCTAGGTTCACCTTTGGGTGTCCAACTGCATACTCAATCTCTTAACCACGAATCAAGCATGTCCAAGGTATGTCATGTACTCCCATGATCCTTTTATTCGAGAAGAACCTTAGAGTCGAGTCCTCTTCAAGGGCAACCAACAAGGTACAAGGCCTCACAACTTGCTACTTAAACCTCCTTAGGGTCCAAGGCACTCTTTGTCTCATCTCAGTAGGTCTATACCATAGGCACATAGGTTCCAGAAGCATCATCCTCTCTTTAGGGTTTGGTTCCTCTAAAGGACACCAAGATATCATCAACCTCTAGGGATCAAGCACGAGGCAACCACTATCATCCACTTAGGTTGCATCATCCTCAACTCCCCACTGTTCCTCATGTCTTGGAATCTAATCTTCCATACTCCTTGCTTGGGTCCCATTTTCTCTCTGTAGAGCTAACTCCACATCCAGCCTTACTACTAGAGGTCCTCTCTCAATGAAGGATCAAGCTCACAAGCACACCTCTACGTGGGTGAAGCCCATATCCAAACTTACACTTGCTTGAGGTTATTCATATCTCTTTATGCTTATTTCATAAGCCATCCATCATACTTACTGGCCAGGGTTTCAACCTACTGCCGCACCACTGACGTACTCTAGGTGCATGTTATCCCCTACTTGCATAAGCCCATAGGGTTTCTATAGGTTCTTCACTAACCTCATCAATGAAGGAGCTATCCTTCACTCTAACATGCACGACCCTTTCTAGGGTTGGGTCACCAAAGGTACTAGGTTATCTAACCTCTCATGGCTCGTATGGCATCCCAAGGTGTGTCCATCCAAACACTTGGTCAACCGTGACATCTAACTCATCATGTCATCTCTCTCTAACCACCACTTAGGGTTAGGGTTAACATCATCCTCAGAGGATGTTCCAGGTCTCTACCTATAATGGAGGTCTCTGCCTCTAAGACTAACTCGCTCCCTACTCATCCTTAAGACAAGAAGGTCTAGCCTCAAGTTTCTACTGAGGGCAATGACAACTCGTGTCATACGACCTAAGCATGTATCTGTTCTTTATTTTGCGCTTAATCTATTAAGCTTGTGTCCATGACATCTTATTTACAAGTTTTTCATTACTTTGGTGGAGGATTCCTTAGACCTTATTAACCTTACCCATACCTCAAGAGGGTGAGGAGAAGAGAGAAAACCCTAATCCTTAAGGTCCTTCATAGAATTTGAGTTGAGAAGGGATGAACAAGATGACAGAGTCCTAAAGGTATCTTATTTTGAGTCAAATCCTGAGACTTTGGTCGGGTAGTAACACTAATCTAGGATTCCTCATATTCTGACTAATGGTGCGGAGGAAAACTTTTCCACCCCCCGGACGTGATCCTTTTCTAGACACCTCTGTCTTTTGGAAAATCCTCTAATAACTCCCTTGGGCTCTATGGAGTTTGTAAAATTTAATAATTATTAAAGATTAAATGAGGAACCTTTGCTCTCATACCAAATGTAACAACCCCGCCTCCCAGTAACCCCCAATTAAGGGAGACCAAGAGGTCATAGCCATTATCCCAATTAACATTATCAAAGGTTCGACAAATAATCAATAACAATTATCAAATTTTACCAACTAAACTGAAAATTGGTTTAAAATTAAACTTTGCATACCTTTTCCAAAAACAAGGATATCTACTTCTATCTGCATCAGGAGTCCAATCTAACTAATCCTCCTTTGTAAATTTAATTCTTATTTAATTCCACATGTGCCACTTTACTATTTGTCCTTTTCAATCTTGTACCTAAAACACTGACAAACAAAACGTCGGTCAGCATATCAGAATATGCTGGTATGTGGAGACAATAGAAAATTTTGCAAATATGGATAACAATCTAATTATCACAATCAAGTTAGTTAACAAGACAATTTACACTTTTTAGAATGACATTCTCCACCGCTTTTGCCCTAACCCTGGCATACCCCCTTTCGAGTTTCTCTTTTGTCATTGACTTAAGGCCACCTTCGCAATCCCGAGCTTGGTGCCTGGGGTCACCCTTCATGGTGCCCTTTAGTCATGAAATATCATAGGCCACCTTCTCAATCCTCAGCTTGGTGCTTGGGGTCACCACTCATGGTGGCCATAGGTCTTCCCTCCTGGGCTTGACCCCTTTGCTACATCCATCAGGGTGGCATGTAGGTGCGAGAATACACACTTATTTATAATTGTGATCACGATAGTGACTTTATAATTTTGCAAGTATGAATATCCAACTGTTTAGGTTGCATCCGATGCGAGGAAACATTCGGAAAACCCTTGGGAAACTAATTCAATTAACCATAATTAACCACATACCTAACAGGATGAATTGAGATAGAATAGTCCAATCGATCAATACATCCAATCAAGCAAGTACAAGAATCTTGAAATTACATTGAATTCCTTTTTATCAAAATCTATCCAAACCATCTTGCTACTTAAGGTTTCTATTCCTTTTTAAGGTTTCTTCCTCTTTTAGGGTTTACTTTGCAGTTAGGATTTTACTTCATCTTACTCTTTTAAACCCTAATTTTCTCATCTATCCTTCACAAAAGTTATTAAGGTTACCTTCTAACAACACATAACCTTAATTTCAGATTAAAGCACAATTTATCATCAATTCGTAGTTCATTATGGTCTAATTCACATGTGAGCGTTATTTATCATTAATTCTACCTTCATCCATTCAAAAAGCCCTAATAATCATATTAAGGATATTTATCCACAATTAGGAACTTTTATAATCGAAATAGCTTAGATTCATCATATCTCAGCTTTATTCATGAATTTGAATAATTAAAGCCATTAAGAGTCACAATTACCATCATTAGGGTTTCAAGGCCCATTAAAGCATATTTATGCACATGAAACTTTAAATTAAACCAATTATGTGCAAAGTTCATCTTTTTTTATCTTAATGTATCTCTTTATGAATAGGTGAATATCAACTTTAATCATCCATTAAAACCTACTAAACACATTAATCCTATCAAAATAGGGTTTCTTAATCATTAATGCATTAAAGTTAATAACTCCCATTACTTTTCAAATTGCAATCATAATTAGTCTTCAATTATATTTTTATTGCATTCCTTGAGTTCTCTTGATCAAAATTCATGTATAATGTGCATCCATCCGAGCTACCGTTAATTATATATGAATTTTGTAAGAACTTACTTACTTGAGCCAATCAGAAAGCGCCAAGTGTCCTTTCCATGCAACGTATCTCAGCTTGCTTGAAAACATTTCAAAATGTCCATTTTACCCTCATGTAAGTTGTTGGTTTAGTAATGCCCAGATGGGTATTTTTGTCCAACGCGTGCAACTCATCTTCAACCTCGCGATCGGTTGGTACTTTCACCGCAGCAGCCCTAGTTGCGGCTTGTGCTCCTCCTCCTCCCTCTCCTAGACCCCAACGATCACCAGAGATGGTTCCTCCACCTTCGACGCTCCTCGACGCTCCCCTGGATGCCAAGATCTTGCGGCCAAAGCCGCTGGCCTGCCCAGGACATGTTTGCCTATGCGACCAACCTTGCAGTCGTCCAGGGGCCGTTGCATCAAGGTTAGATTGAAGAGATGACCGTCAGGCTTCCCTCTAGCTATGTGGATGATTCGAGCCCCCAACAGGACCACACCACAACCCTCAATCGTCCAGGGTGCCTCTACCCATCTTGGCTAGGTTTTGCATGGACAGAACAAAGAGGAGAGCGTGGGATCTCTCTCTCGCTCTCTCTTGGACTCGAACTAGGGCTCTACCCTTTATATAAGGGTGGGTATCCACGCCTTAAGATGACCATCTATGGGTCAACTAGTTATATTCCCAATAGGATCCCTATTCCTTCAAGGAGAAGTAATTCTTCTCTCTCCTATTTACCTCCTTGATATTCTTTATTACTTGGATATTTAGGAATACGAAAATCCTCTCCCTTACTCTCTTTATTCTTGCCTTTTAATTCATTGGCCAAGAAAAAATATTTTCCTTAAGTAGAAAATACTTCCTTCTTAACAATACCACATAATTCATTCATTATGCATCATATTATCCTCTTATTTTCTATTATTGGTATTTTCTCTACCATTTTCTCCATTGGGGCTCCTTGGACCCCAAGAAACTCTAATATTTCGAAATTCCTTTATAAGGATACTTATTATCCTTCAAGATGCATCCATATTTATTTTTTCTCATTATCTTGTTTATTTCTTATTCGAGTATCTCTTTTTGTAGATTTATCTTTATCTTTCTTTTTATTTTCCTCATTGGCATTCCTTTTAACATTAGGAATCCTTTGGATATGAAAATCCACCAACGATAACTCAATTATACCTCTTTCCACTTATTTTCCACATTTTATCATTGTTTTCAATTTCTTTCTTAATAAAGAAATATTTAATTGATCTTTTCTTTTCTTGTTGCATTATCTTTGCAATTTTGGACTCCTTGGGACCCAAGGAACCCAAGAGGCACGAAATCCAACTTTTGATATCATTCTTTTGCCTTCTAGAGGTTTCTCTATCTTTCTTTTCTCCATTTTCTTATTTACTTATTTAATAACGAAGTTTCCTTTGTCTTTTCTATGTTATTGGGCCCAATAGCCAATAAAGCCCACAAAACAACCATCAAGGCTATTGTAAATGAAATCATTTAATTCAAAACAAATTACATCATTATTTTTTCAAATATCTTTAATAGGAGAAATTACATTTCTCACCAAAAGAACCCAAACATTGGGGTTGTAACACCCCCCATCGGAAGGTCTACCATTGGAAGAGCTACCATCAATTTTTCAACTGAGGGTAAAATTGGGTGAAAAATAAAAGTGACATAACCTCCTCACTTTAACTCTGATTTGGTTAATTTTGTGTTGGATTCATAATTGAATTGTCTACACTCTACTCTAAAAGTTTAATAAAATTATTTATTTATAAATTATGTATTAATTATTTCCTTAAATATCTATATTGTTCTCCACATACATGTGTGGGAAATTACAACATTGAATAGGGTTCAAATCTTGATTTATTAGCAACACATATTTTATTTAACTTATAAAAGAACAACTTTAAGTAAATCAACTAGTTAATGACAAAAAATGTTAATAAGGTAAAATATGGTGAAATTAAAACCAAAATTATCTTAAATCATAAAATTACCATTAGCACAATATAGGTTGTAATAGTCTCTCCCCCAGTAAAAATTTCATCTAGAAATTCCTAGAAGAGGAAGGGATACTTGTTACACATTTCTGACTCTAACTCCCATGTAGCTTCTTCCACACCATGGATCCTCTATAGGACTTTCACTAAGGGCATCTCCCTCTAAGCTTCTGAATCATGTGATCTAGAATTTGTGTAGGACCTTCAACATAGGAGATATCTTCTCTTATTTGTAATGGTTATGGTTCTATGATCTTCTCTCTCACTAGTTGGAACTTCTTCAACATGCATACATGAAACACATCATGAAAGTTGTCTAGCCCAAGAGGCAACTCAAGTTTTATGTTGTTGGTCCTATTCTATGTATGATTTGATTGGGACCCATGTATCCTGGACTTAGTTTGCCTCACTTCCCAAACCTCAACACACCTTTCCATGGGGAGACTTTCAAATAAAACTCATCCCCAACTTCAAATTGAAGTGGCCTAAGCCTTTTCTCTACATAGTTTTTCTATATGTTCTGTGCAACTTTCCACTATCGTATGATGACAAATATCATTTATGTTGTCTCTTCCACCAACTCTGGACCTAGAATTTTCCTTCATCCCACTTCATACTATTGACTAATATTAAACATTATCTTATCTTCTCTTTTGATGATGAAAAAAATTTCTCATTTGTGGATTTAACATGCTACTTTAAGTGTTTTAGGAACCTCTTGGCAAACTCAAAGATTGGAATATCAATTCATTGAAAAAAGTATTTATGGGTGTTTATTTGTATTTCATTCTTAGAACTCATGTAAAATCAAGCTTTGGACCAAACCCACCTATTCCAAAACATTTCACATGTCAATATCAAATGTCTTGGATAGGTAGGTCACATTAGATAATTCCTCAGATAAGTATTCACAAAGGTTATCCATCTTTCACAACTTTTCAGTCGAAGTCTTTGTGGACTGAGCCTTACGTCGGCCAAAGATTTTTTCGATGAGACAATGCTCGATTGAGGACTCATGGATTCAAAATTGTATATTTATTGTGAGTCAAACTAACTCAAAATTAGCCATCTTGTTATACCCTTGACAAAAATATCCTTGACTAACCATCCTTGACTCAGTTGAGAATATTGTTGACTGAGTTCCAATCCGGTCGTGAAAATGGTCAACCAAAGAAGGTTCTGGAACAAACTTTTTATTTCATTCAAACTAGACGCAATATGTAAATTAATTTCATTCAAATGACTATTTGACTCTCTAGAACCCTCTAGACTCCCACCCAATGATGCCCTAGCCACCAATACTTCATTCCTATAAATATTTGTGGTCTAGATACATCCTAACACACACTTACATACATGCATACATTAAATCTTGAGCAATAATAGTTGTATCTATCCTTTTGCAAATCATTCACAACAACATCCCTTTGTGCCCTTATCATTAGCTTAACCTACCACCATTATACGACCTTGATACATCCTTAACTGGTTTGGTACATAATGATTCATAAGGACATTACAGAACTTATTTGGTGTATTTTTTCTTACTCTCTTATTTGTGTAACTTATGGTTTTCTTCCTCGGACCTCGGTGCATCCATAAAAGAATAGGTGTGTCGGTTCTCTTTCTTGACCCTCAGTTCATCTGTAAAAGAAGAGGTGTGGTGGTTCTCTTCCTTGGCCCTCAGCGACTCTGTAAAAGAAGAGGTGTGGTGGTTTTCTTCCTCATTCATCGACGTGTTCGTAAAAGAAGAGGTTTGGTGGTGCTCTTCTGTGGTTGGTAAAGAAGAGGGATTTATTTGCAGCAATCATCTTGTAATTTGTCCTCAACATTAAATTAATAAGTGTTTGTTACAAATCCTAGTTGGTAACAACTAGGTAGTAGACTGACGTCATAGGCAGAACCACTATAAATCCCATCTCTCTCTTTTGGTTGCCTCTTTTATTTCCATTGCACTTTGAATTTGTTTAAATATTTTATAAACTCTATTCACCCCCCTCTAGATCTTTCATTTGGTATTAGAGTAGGTCTTCAAGGAGTCCTCACTCGTCTTGAAGAATGGGGGAGGGAATAGTTGGCAACCTCAATATGAAAGGCATACATGTGAACAAACCACCCGTGTTGATGGAACAAACTATACTTACTAGAAGAGGAGGATGTTGTTCTACTTCTAAGGATTGACCTTTGACTTATGCAAAATGATTTCTAGATCTTACAAGCTTCCAACAAATGAACTCGATCAATGGGATGTAGAAATGGTAAAACAAGCTACATTGAATGCAAAGGATGTAAGCATACTCTATTGTTCATTATCTTCAAGTGAATTTAATCGTATAGCCACTTGTGATACTGCTTATGAAATATGAAATAAGCTATCCATAACTCATGAGGATACCACACAAGTGAAAAATACTAAGATTGGTATTCTTAAATATAAATTTGAATTATTTTGTATGCAACCTGAAGAAAGTATTGTAGAGATGTATGCTAGATTCTCTAACATTATAAATAGCCTAAGAGCCTTGGGAAAGAACATAAGTGAATAAGATCAAGTATAAAAAATACTTGGATCACTACCCATAAAGTGCAAATCCAAGGTCACTTCCATCAAAGAACCTAATGATCTTACGAAATGCAAAATGGAGCAGCTCATAGAACATCTAGAATCACATGAAGTGACTCTAGAAGAAGAAGAAAAGATTGAGGTTGAACAACAAAAGGAGAAGAAGAAAGACATTTCTCTCAAAGCCACCTCCAAGTCATCATCAAAAATCATTCAAGAAAATGGTGATACAAGCATCGAAAATGAGGAAGATGCTTTTATTATAAATGGTAAGAAATATAAACATGTATGTTCTTCCATGTATTTTGAGTGCGGAAAGAAGGGCCACCTAAAGACTAGCTATCCAAGACTCAAAAAGAAGATTTCCTCATCAAAGAAGAAGGAAATGGGAGAAAAATCCTACAAGGCTGCTTGGAGCCAATCAAGCGATGAAAATGGGATCAGTGAAGAAGAAGATATAGAATGTCTCATGGCAAAAGAAGATGAAGAAGACACAAATGAGGTAGATAGTTTGAATTATCTAAGGATGAATTCGTAAATAGTCCTGAAGAAATTCATGCTAAGTACATTTATTGAAAGAAACAAAAGAAAAAACTTCAAAAAATTATTGATGAACTTTATGTTAATTTGGATAATATTAGTTCTGAAAATGATACTCTAAGGTACTCAAATCATGCTTTAAAAGAATCTATTGAAAGTTGTAAGGCTAATTTGCTTGCTCTTGAAAATAACAATGGTATTTTATCTCAAGAAAAAGTTCACAACTTGTTAAACTTAATGATTATCAAACTCAACCTATTTTGTGCAATCATGTCGACTATGACTCTTTGGTAAAACAAAAAGAAGCTTTACTTTCAAATCTTATTATGTTGAACTTAGATCTAAATAAGAAGATTTTTGAAAATTTCGATTTGCAAAAACAAGTTTCTAGATTATTTCAAGGAAATAGAAATCTTGATAATATATTAGTAAATACTTCCAAGGAAAAAGGAACAAGAGGTCTAGGATATGTGCCTAAGAATCAACACTCGCATATGCCTAGAACAAAAAGGAATTTTGGTCAAAAGACTAGAACTATGTAAGTGCCTAAAAGTAATATTGTGGTAAAAAGAAATGAAATATCTTGTACATCATGTCATTTTTGCCAATGTTTTCGTTATTACTCTTTTGCATGTGAATATAGGAAGAAGGGAACAATTGACATGGTTTGGGTTCCTGAAAATCCAACTTAGAATTAACATAACTTGTTGAGATTTGACCTATTCCAAATATGATAAATTAATATTGACCTATGTCAACAATAATTTGACACTCGTTTGCATTTTTTTAATTTATTCTTATGATGGTTCAATAAATACAAGTTATATGCATATATACTCTAACCATCATGGACTCCACTTGGGTACCAAAATTTTGTTATTGCAGGATTGGGTAGTTGATAGTGGATGTTCCAAACATATGAATGGAAACAAGCATGCTTTCAAAACACTTCAAAAGAAAAAGGAGGATCATTCACATTTGGTTATAATGGCAAAGGAAGCATCACTGGAATAGATAATATTGGAACTAATCTTACTATTAAAATGTATTATTAGTATATGGATTGCACCATAACCTGCTAAGTGTCCATCAATTATGTGATAGTGGGTATGATGTGTTCTTTAACAAAAATTTCTGCAAATTGCTTCAAGAGGACATTAATAAGGTAGTATATGAAGGAAAAAGGATAGGAAATCTATATATTCTTAGATCTAACTCTATGGAATCAATCATTGGAAAATGTCTTATTGCAAATGATGGTCAAAATTTATGGCATAGAAAATCAGGACATGCTAGCACTCATGTTATTAAGAAACTAATTAAACATGATCTTGTTTGTGGTTTGACTAAAATATCTTTTGAAACTTATGAAAATTATGAACCTTGCACCTTAAGAAAACAAGATAAAACTTCTTTTAAAGCAAAACAAATCCTTAGTACTTCCAGACCTCTTGAACTTATACATATGGATTTGTTTGGACCTATGAGAACACAATCCATAGGTGGAAAGAAGTATTATACTTTGTTATTTTTTATCTCTATAATAGATTTTCTTGGGTACATTTCCTTTCTGGTAAAAATGATATTATTGAAATATTCAATAAGTTCTACTGAAAAATTGAAAATCAAATTCAAAATAAAATTTGCACCATTAGGAGTGATCATGGGGGGGGGGGTTGAAAATCTTGTTTTTGAAGAATTTTTCTCATCTAAGGGATACAATCATAATTTCTCTACTCCTCGCACTCCACAACAAAATGGTTTAGTTGAAAGAAAAAATCATTTTTTTACAAGAAATGGCAAGAACTATGCTTTTAGAACATAATACACCTAAGACCTTTTGGGATGAAGTTGTTGATTCTGCATGTTATGTTCAAAATCAAATATCAATCCATCCTCAACTTAAAAAGACTCCATATGAAATTCTTTTTTCTAAGAAACCAAGAATAGATTATTTTCACATCTATGGAACACCATGCTATATTTTAAACACCAAAGAAGATAGAGACAAATTTGACCCTAAATCATAAAAAAAAATTCTTCTTAGGATACTCGATCCCGAGTAAGTCCTATAGAATCTATAATACAATCTCCAAGAAAGTGGAAGAGTCAATAGATGTAACCTCTCATGAAAATCCAACAAGAAATGAAATAGAAAATGATCTTCCTCTAGTAATTGAAAATTTAACTATATCACCTAAAGATGTCGAAAAAGCAGAAAATGAGCCAAGTAAAGAACAAAATGTGACGAACCAATTCCAAGAATAATAAAAAACCATCCACAAGTTCTTATTATTGGAATCCATTTGATAAAATGAAAACCATATGATCTTCTACAGATACTTCTAACATCGCCTTTGTATCCATGATTGAACCCAAAAAGGTTGATGAAGCTATGAAAGATGATTATTGGATAATTGCCATGCAAAAAGAATTAAATGAATTCACTAGAAATGATGTATTTGATTTAGTTCCTAGATCTAAAGACAAATCCATTATTGAAACTAAATGAGTTTTTTGTAACAAATTAAATGAAGCCAGGGAAGTAGTAAGAAGCAAAGCTAGATTTGTTGCCCAAGGCTATAACCAACAAGAAGGAATTGACTTTGGTGAAACATATGCACATGTAGCTAGACTTGAATCAATTCGAATGATATTATCTCTAGTTGCACATAAAAACATTAAACTCTTTCAAATGGATCTTAAAAGTGCATTTTAAATGGAATAATTCATGAAGAAGTTTATGTTAATCAACCTCCCATTTTTGAGGATCTAACACATATTGTTCATGCCTACAAGTTATAGAAAGCATTATATGGTTTAAAACAAGCCCCTAGAAATTGGTATGCACGACTTAAAAATTATATGTTTGAAAATGATTTTTCTATGGGAGAACCAGATCCTACTGTATCCATTAAAAGGTATGAATTAGATTTTCTTATTGTTAAAATTTATGTCCATGACATCATTTTTGGTACTTCAAATGAATATCAATGTACACAATTTAGTGATATCATGTAAAAGGAATTTGAAATAAGTCTCATGGGTGAGTTAACGTTTTTATTGGGTTTTCAAATTAAACAAACTCCTCATGGTATCTTTCTTAACCAAGAACAATATACATGGTACTCACTAATGGTAGACCAAGAGTTCATGACAACCTATCTTACTCAAGTAGCTTGAGAGGATATTCAATTCATGCCACCCTAAAACCCATGTGCTTGATAGGATAGTTGGCCATGAGCCCATGATCAACAAGGAGATTTGATGGCTAAATATACTTATGGTTGGTTTTAAAACTCCAAGGAAGACATTATGGATGGATATTGGGATAGAGTATGGAAGCTACATCATCTAAAAAGATTGTGCATTTTTATTGTCTTCTACAACATGAGGATCTTTTGAGTAACGTAGAGAAGAAACAAAGACATATTGAGGTTGACATCACTTGCCCTATGTGCAATAATGTGTCATACTTCCTTTTACACATGTTTGGGATTGTTCTATAATTAAATTTATATGGAATACCTAGTATCTGCCTCAAAACTCTTCATTCTCGATGAAGACAACTAGATATCAACAATTATTGTCCCTTCCAGTGATCTATCTCAGTCATCCCTACTTTTGGTAGCATGTTGGCACACATGGAAGCTCTATAATGATTTCATACACTAAAAAAAAAAACATATATCACCCTCCAGTAAGATAAATGATTTAGTTATCCACACCCATGCCTCCATCAACCCAACAGTAGGTGAATTCTTCATGTTTAATGACGAATCATTTCATCCAAATATTAGATGTGCTAGCTTGGTTATTCAAGTTGTCATTGTATCTGGTTCATGCGAATGACTGCCTCTAGTGACACATTATCTACGCTAAATGCAGGTTCTTACAATAGTTCAAGAGGCACGACTCTGCAAAGCAAAGGGCTTTCATAACTTGATGTTTCTCTCAGATGCATAGAGGGCGATCAAGTTGCAAGATGATTCCATTGCATTTCCACCCAAACTCTAGCCAATATGGAGACCATTTTGTGAAATTTGAGTGTGAATTCAAGGTGTCTCCTTACAATTTATACCTCATGATTTGAACCTTGTTTCAGATGCCATTGAAAAACAATCGTCTTTAGTTAATTCTATTGTTTTCTTTTGTTCTTTAAAGTATGGATAGATTACCATGAATTTTAACATCAATTTTAGTATATTTTGGCCTTATCTATAGCAAAATATGAATACCAATTAAGTTGTGGTTCTCCAAAAAGAAAGCCATTTGGCCCCTAGTATCAACTATATCAATTGATTTCATTGCTTTTATTTTTACCAATTAAACAAGCATGTTTTCTTTTTCTAGAAATGAAATTATTGTTCAAATTGAACGTGACTTTGGGCTTTAAGTTTATATTTCTCAAGATTCACTCCTAATAACCTAGTATAAGAGGACAAAAATTGGAGCATATCTTGATAATGTGTTATTCGTTCTTTGGTTCTCTTAGTATAGGAACAAAGAATGAGACTACATGAACTGAGGCATGTCATCATTAAGAAGTAGTTAAGGATAGGGAAAATATAGATATGTATGTTACCTTGGGATTAATTAGGAAATATAGATGATGAAGGTGAAGATAGTATGACTGCAAGGAACAAGAAAGGAAAAGATTGCAACCACTGTTCACCTAAAATATTGATGGACACATATAATGAATAGAAAATATGAATAAACAAGGAGTGAATTACGATGCTTAATGGAAAAAAGTGATCTACATATAAAGAATCTATATTCAATGAATAATAATTATGTGATGTATATAAGATGAATGTAGATCAAATCCATAGTGAAGCACCCTACCTTGGTATAAGAATTATCAGATAGTTTAGCTTCTCAACTAAACTGAATTTGCATCCTGGCTAGACGCCAAGGTGGTGAAGCACCCTACCTTGGTATAAGAATTATCAGATAGTTTAGCTTCTCAACTAAACTAAATTTGCATCCTGGCTAGACACCAAAATATGTGCCACTAGATAATTATATTATACATGAAATAAAAATATACAAATGAAACAAATGGTAAAGAACATAAATGAAAACAAGTGACAAGAATAATTATAGTAGTGAAGAATCAATCAATTACAAATCTATTTGAATAACATGTAACTACAAAGATAATAGTAAGAGTATAAATGAAGAAGAGGAGAGTATATGAACATTGATAAGAAATACACAATAAGATTGAAGTGAAATTAAAACCAAGATAGTAAAAGAGAAAACTTCCATGCGTATAAAACTAAGGAAAATTATTATAAAGTTATATATAAAACTCATATGAGAAGATAAAGATATATTGAAACGAACAATTAATAGAAAGGATGTTATGTATACATATACAAATATTTGGAATATAATTTAGTGTGCGTGAAATGAGAAAATAACAAACAAGTTTAAAAATATGTTAAGTTCTATTAAAGAAGAAAGGAAATTGGATGAAAAAACTATAGATAATGAATGAAGACAGGAAATGCTGAATGAAAATACCAGCATGGTATATATACATTTGAGTTTAAAACCCTATTTGATTAAAATAAAAATATATATGAATAAGTGGATGTATAAGTCACAAAGATATTTATTGAAATTTATACTAGATATACATTGGATTTGTGATTATAATTTAATAATATAGTTCAATATTCATATGTTTAAAAATTACAAAGAATATTGAGTGAGTCCACTTTTCTCTTATGTGTAAATTTTATATTATGTAATGTGTTTTAGCATGTATAATAAGGATTCATTTGTGGTGTTATGTTTATATCCAAGTATATACATGAAAGGTTGGAACATAATCACAATTTAAAAAAAAATGTTACACAAGAACTGAAATGATTTGAAAAAGACGAATTAAGACGAAAAGAGTAAGGAAATTAAGAACACATAATAAGATTATGATTCATTCAGCCATTAAAGGAAATTTTAGGGTCAATAAATATCATTATTGATAATTTGTAAATATGAAGAAAATAAGAAGATGAACAACTTTTTATGGAAGTTTATAGATCCTTAATAGAAGTTCATCAAACTTTTATTTTTTTTAGCAATCCAAACATCTTCATTACTGAAAAACCATATGGCATCTACACGGAAAAGTGATTCTGGAAGTACATACAACCAAGAGCGGGGCTATCGGATCCCCAAAACTCATATTGGAATGATAATAGAACGCTTCTGCATTGATCTCTTTTCCACTAGGCTAACCCATCAAACTTTTATTAAGTTAGCTCATATGTTATGAATAAATAAAGGAACATAAAATGAGATAATGAATATAAGTAACCAAATATATTGATCAATAGAAGTGTTTCAAGGTAATATAATTGAAAATTGAAGATGACTCCAAATATTTGAGGAGAGAATAGGAATGAGTACAAGATGAAGATATCACTAAAAAAATCCAAGGCATAGAAGAATCACACACACACACACAGATATATATATATATATATATATATATATATACATACATATATAATGCATAAGAATTAAAATTGAGCAAGACTCTAATAAGATACAACCTCTTAGTTATCAATCAACAACATAAAATAATTACCCTTGAGTGGAAAAAATGTATTAAATAGTTTGTGGGATGAACCTATAAGAACCCTAAATAATAACTTCAAGATGTATGAATGAGTAGGTTTTCCACGAAACATTTGAGCACAATTTAAAAGATGAATATTTCAATAATTTTTAGTTGAATATGTGAAGGAAGAATGCGTCAATAAGACCAACACATATGTTTCATAAAAATAAGTAAAGATATGTATGGCAATACCTCACTTAAGAATATATTATAATAGTCAGCCTTCCATGAAGAACAATTTGCATAGACAATTGTAGAAATTAATCAATGAAAAAGAAATTCAGATCCATGGAGTATACATGTAAGAAATAAGCTAGTAAAGACTCCTAGTTGCCTTCACTTGAATAGATTGCTTGCAAAGGCACATGCATGGGTCATTGATAGGGATTCAATTAATTCTTGGACTATATCCAAGAAGTGATTGGGGTCTAGCATTTGAGATGTTTGCCCATATTGTTTGTACCCTACGTGTTGATATGTCAACTAACATCATTTGACAATAAAAAAAGTGTATAGAAAAGGTTGGATTGCAAAAGAAATACCAAATTCCAAAAATGATCCAAATTGAAACAAGTGCTACCAACATTGATGATACAAGGAGTGTGTAGAATAAGACACAAGTGGTTGCCCTTTTTTGTTTTGGTTGGATTGTTGTGTGATCCAACTAGGAGAAAAATCTTGATGCTTACTAAATTGACAACTAGGATTGTGTATTTTAAACTATTGCTTCAAATGACAAAGTTTAAAAGAAAAGAGAGGGGAAACAACATGGGCATGGATTATGAAATTTCCTCATTGTGTTGCTAGACATCTCGGGAGAGGAATAGGACTGGATCGGCTGATGGGAAACCCTATACTTCGATTTTGTCTCTCTTAGAGATAATACATCTTTGAGTGGATTTAGGGTTTGTCCATTCCGTCATGAAGGGTGAGGAGATATGTGCTTCTAGGATCCACAAACTTAACCATTGGACTCTCCACCTCAGTCTAGGGATCCTTCCACTTTTTTTTCATTGGTTGTAGAAAACAAACAACAACAAGTATCTTCCCCTTCAAAACCCCTAGCTTCATGTGGATAATAAGGAGACACTTTTTGTGTTATTGGTTTGTCTTTATGTTGTAGCAAATTTATCAAAATTTGGAATTAGAAACTTTTTATTCCAAATCATTTCTACAAGTTCAGAAATAATTTTAGAGATGGTAGAAATAAGGGTATTCATATAGAATTAGATGTCTTTTTCTTAGTCGTGAGGCCTGACATCTTTGAGTGTTTAGACATTCCATTTAGTCTTTCGTAGTGACCTTATTTTATAGGAAGATAAGAGCGTTCATTGTTGTTCTTGACTTTTTTAGTTTTCTGTAACGTAACATAATATTTATTAATATAGTTAGTGTACTGTCTAGAAGGAAAAATAATGACTATAGACCTGATATGTGTTTTATAGTTCAAACAAAAGGATATGTAGGACATACCCTTTTCTACATATTGGTTCTTTTTCTTCAATGAGATATAGAAAGGTCCATCTACATACAATGGTGATAATATAAATATAGAAGATCCTAACAACATCATGATATTCTCAATTATCAATAAATTTGGTTATCTTAGGAATTTTAACCATTTTTATAGCTCAAAATGTGTTCTGTTTTTTCATATATCATGATTGATACCAAATTAACAAAATCACTTATTGGATGTCACCAATCCAACTACTATCAGCATGGGAGTCCAAATGCCTTAAGTTATTTTTCATTAAGACTTTCAAACTCATGAACCAATGAATAGTAACTTGTACAAGGATTCATGGTGGAGAAACGTACAACATAAGTAATAAAAATTGAAATACACATTCCTAAGAGAAGATCTCATCAATGATGATATATTGGATAAAAGGGATGTGAAATACACCTTTGTCGCTAAGAAGATCCAATGATAGTGCTCACAAGAATATACATGGAATAAGATGATGACATTGTCTTTACATAGTCACAAAGGTATCTACATTATTATATCGTCCACAGGGATGAACGAGAACTCCACATCACACTCCAAGAGCCGATGAGGAGCAACCTTTCCATTGAAAATGCCCTAGCATTATGCAATCTCCCCTTCTCTCTCTCTCTGAGTAATTACGGTTAGGGTTCATGTGTTCAATGTTGTAAATAAAAACCTAACTATAATCCCCTTTATATAGGATAGGTAGGGAAGTAAGATTTCTAATAACCCATAAGAAACAAAAGATAGTGGATGCTTTCAGTAGTCCATGTATATGTAACTAGTAGGGTGACTGTCTTAGCCTTATCATGCCACTGGGCTAGGTCAGACTTCTTTCTAGAAGCTCACCTGGGACAGTTAGTCTGTCGAATGGCAAGTCTAGTTCGGTGACTTGACCGGGTCAAAACATAGTGAATCAAATTGGTTTATTTGTTAATCTAGTCTAGGCGAGTGACTTGACTAGCATGTCGACCAACTTGTTGATCTTGTAGAGCGGGGTGACTGGGCTTGGCAAGTCAGCCAATTGGGAGTGTCTCATCTAAGTCAATCCATTGGAACTTCTTTTTGATTGATTGGTCTTTTCATTCAAGTAAATAGACTTTCTAGTTGACTATAATCCATTTAGTAACCAATTAATATTGCATCCATGATTATACTCATGTTCCCTGTGTATCTTGTATGTGTGACCCTACAGGGTACAAATTATGTTGGTAGTAATATCCATAATCATGTTATGATTTTACAAATAAAGATTGGTATCTAGAAAGACTTCATTGCCACCCAAGTGACTTGATAAGTTGGATAACAACTTCAACCTAGTATTTTGACAAATGTTAAAATGATTGTATTGTCTTTGATATCCAGGTTGAATCTGAGAAATGAAAATTTCATCCTCTTAATGTGCAATTTTTGTTTCTTAATCTATTGTAAACTATTTGAGATACATAATAGCCAAAAATAATATACTGACTCACATGAGAATGGCCATGCATTGCATAGTCTCACTCATCAAGTGTTCGATATATCACTCCAATAAAGAGACAAATTCCATCTAAATCACTAATAATAATTTACATGTGTCACAATGTACCCAAGTACTACTTGTACGGAAACCCTTATTCAGGGACACATTGAGTAGTGTTAAAGTACACTGAATAACATGTGATCATTATAGTGACTTTAGGTCTAAGGACCACTATCACCAGTATTTGAGACATGATTCTGATTGCCATTTTGACTTCCATGCATCACACTCAAGTTTTGTCTGTCTGATACACTTGTTCATAAGAAGTACCTATGTGTTTGGCTTGATATCAAATATCATGACTAATGAGACATAGTGATAACACCAAATTTTGTAATGTTTTTGACCTTTATTCAGTTATCAAAACTACCCTTTTAACTGTTTTCCTCTCCTTTTATTTGTACTTTTGCAATAATTGGCCAAACGACGCTTTTAATCCAATATTTCCATCTTTTACAGAGTTTTTCCTCCTTTTTGGTACATTTTATAATCAATAAGGCTGTCTCGGCCACAAATAAGTCCCACCTGCATCGGCCTTCCTGACGACCGATACGATCACTGCCCGACAAGGGTAGCGCGACACTCCGACGCGCGACATAGGGATGTCGTGCAAGAAGTAACTAGTGGGCGATACGTCTTCTACCCGACAGGGAGCCGAGCGCACCACGACAACTAAAGCTTGTCGAACGATACTGGCCACCCACCGGAAGGTGTCGCCCGTCATGTGACCGACAGCCGACACCCTTGTTCCGGGCGATACCAATATCGACCGTCCACCGACCTCGTGAATAAGGAGGACACGTGGCACTCTGAGCACCATAACTTCCTCCAACCGCTGCCTATAAATAGCAGCTACAGGGAGCCGAAAAGATAGGTCAAAACCCTAGGCAAATCTTCGGAGGAAAGCTGTGAGAGCAAGAGTATCACACCTTAGTGCTCGTGCCGGACGATTCTATGTGAGCTCTTTCCCATCCCGAGAGGGAGGGAATGGTTCACTTAGGATTGTCCCGGGCGTCAATGCAGGCTAATATCGGCCAATGAGGATGAGCGACATAAGTGCCCGACATTAGATGCGTCGCTCCAAGCCCGACACGATACCGGACCCAATACGCATCGCCCCTCACGGCGTGCCACCTGAGAGGGTGTGTCGCCCGACATGTGCATATCGGGCCAGGGTCCTTGAACGATACAATCGACCCGTCACGGTGTTTCGCCCGAGAGGTGTGCCGCCCGACACGGTTGTATCGGGCTAGGCTCCTGCCCGGTATTGGGTTGGAAGGTCGATGTAGTATGTCGTCCTTCTATATCAAGAAGGAGACACCTATCTTTATTTCTGTCATTTAATTCTTTACTTATGCAATGTAATTAAGACCTTTAATGTTTATAGAAATGGAAAAGCTTAATTACTTGCTGCTTTATGTTTGGTGCAATTGTTGGATGACTACTATGTTTAATATCTGAACTCTAGCTTGCATGTTTGGATCGCATTTTGATTAGCTACCAAATCGTGTTTTCCCGTCGCAACAACTTCGAGAGATGTGTTGTGGCTCTAGTGTTTGGTCCGATTCTGGAGTACGAGAGTGCCCAGAATTGGAGTTGATTCAGTAATGTTTCACTCTAACTTAAGTCCAGCAACCTCAAGAGGAGTGTAGATGCTTGGTTAGAGGTACCCGCTCTGAGAGGAGGGGTACAAGATGTTCCTGCTACCGCTTGTTTTACCGAGGTCTTATCCTTCGCACCTTGCTTTAGCTCTAGTTTTATCTTTCTGTTTCTATTGCATGAAAACCCCTAAAAACTGCTAAATGACTAAAACCTTAAATCTTTATAGTAGCTCCATTTGGAGATAGATTTCTTTATTTTATGGATATTTTCTTGTTGTTCCCTTTTGGGAATTTTATTACATCCTTATACCTGCCGCAGCGTAGCGTGTCGATTCTAAGTTCTCAACACTACCACCCTTGTCCCTGTGTTCGACCCCGTATATCTACTGCGACCCCGTAAGAAAAGTTGTGGGGGCCTAGAAGGATTCAGGTTATAAATGTAAAAGTCCGACTAACTTCAAATCTGCCTCCATTTTTGGACGCGCGATTTAGGCCGGTCAACTTTTTGGCGTCGTTGCCAGGTTCAAGGCAAAACGGCACTATTAATGAATCTGAATCCACTAACTACACTCCCGTGCCTCAAGCTTAGAAATGAGCTTGACAACACTCTTTTTCTTTTTTTTTCATTATTATTAATCTTTTCCTAAAATTAATAATTCAATTTTCTAAACTTGATTTTTTGTGTCATTTTAGGAACTCTGAAGAACAGTAATATGTTCCACCGAGCTCCGACATCGTTCAACTGTTTAACTGAGAACAATCACCCACACCATGCCTCCTCGCATAGACTCACAACATTTTGAAGGGGAACGACAAGGAAGGCCTAGGCATGAATCACCTCCGCTAGGAGGTGACGACTGCTATGACAATAATAATCATCTTGAGGATCTGAAATCGGAACACTCTGAGGAAGACCACCCCCAAGTCAGGCGTCGTCACCGTCAGTGACACCAGAGGAATCAAGACCAAGCACATCGCTGACAAGACAGCAACAGCAAAGACTCAGAGGAAGAAGAGAAAATGCTAAGAGAGTTGGCATCCACAAAGGCCAACAACTCCTGATGTCCAGTCATTATCCCGTGGTTCAACGCGGCAAATTTTGAGCTTAAGCTGTTCGTGATCTCAATGATTCAGAACAAGAGCTTCAGGGGGAGTTCAAAGAATGACAACCCCTACCACCATTTGGATGCATTCAAAAATATATGTGATACAATAAATATGTGGGGGGTCCCCCAAGAGGTGATTTACTGTAAGGGCTTCATTTTCTCCCTGGAGGGCAAAGCCCTGTCATGGTATCTTGGGTTGCCACACCAGTCTCTAAAAGGGTGGGGAGCTTTGGCCGACGCGTTCGTGAACAAGTTCTACCCCACTGAAAGGACTGTCAGAAATAGGCAGAAAATAACCTCCTTTATGCAGAAGTCGAATGAGAGCCTTCATGACGCCTGGGAGCGATTCCGAGAATACTAGAGGGATTGCCCCTATCATAATTATAAGAAGGGCTTCCTCATCACCACCTTATATAATGGTCTGACTCCTGATGAAAGGGTGTCACTAAATGCGGCAGCAGGCAGTGACTTCCTAGGGAAGAAACCAAGAAAGTCTGAAAGGATCATCAAGAACATGGCCGAGCTGATGGTCGACGCTGATTCTGATCGATCCGACAGAGGACAGGTCAAAAAGGTCGGTGAAGGGTCTGCTCTTGAGTCCAAGGCACTGGAGTCCATCACCTCGCAGATACAAAGAATCGCCACTGATGTTAAGCAACTGTAGGAAGCTGGCGGGAAAGGAAAGAATCCAGTTGAGAAGGTGATGAAGTGCATAACCTGCGGCGAAGGAGGACATGGGGTAGACAATTGCATCTACACCCGACCGGACGCAGCCAGTGACACTGACTCGGAAGAAAAAAGGACTAAAAATGTTCTTTCATGAACTTCAAAAGGCCAGATCATCCCGACTTTAACTACGGCAAGAAAGATGCAGCTGAAAGCTCTCATCAGCTGCATAGCTCGTCCAAGCCAACACAAGCTTTTGTGAAGAGAGGGGGGCCTGGTCAATATGCTAAGAACAACCAGTTCCAGTCAGCGAAAGGAAACTTCCAAGTACAGGGAAAATATCAAGGGTTGAACCGAGAACAAGACAAGGGCACGAGCCAATCAGACGTGATTGGCCAGTTATTTGATTTTGTTAAGAAGCAGGATACAATCAATAATCAACTGGCGCAAAGTACGCTATCAAATTCCGGTGTTTTGAACTCCTTGCAGGTACAACTGGCAGACATGCAGACACATCAACGCCAGATTGATCAGCAACTAGCTCAACTTGCCGAAATTGTGAAGAACCCTTCGGGAAAGATTCCGTCGAATACTAAACCAGTGAAGAGAGCAGGACAATGATCAAGTTGATAGCAGGAACTAAGGAGTCACAAAGCTGAAAGATGACAAGCGGGAGACAAAGATCCAGCGCTTCTCGGGAGGCCTCCCGAGCTGTCTTTTAATTCCTAGTATAGGATGCATTTACTTTCAAGCAAGACGAACATTTTAAACATTATGTACATTATGGACTGTAATAAGGCCCGAGTCAGTGCATGCGCCACATGCGCTGACTCTTCTGTTTTATGGGCCACCGCCTTAGTTTTATTGATAGGGATGGGTAATACCATCTGAGGCTAGGATCTTAGTCTTAGGCCAATGATGTCTTACTCATCGACCGCTTTTAACCGCTCTGTTTTCATGTTGTATCGGGCAGCAACCCAACCGGCGCTATGAACGTGCCCATATCAGGCAGTGGAATTTCGGGGATCGCAATGGTCATGACAGATAGCATGCCTGGGCAGCGTACACTCGTATCGAGCAGTTGGAGTAATTACTCTTATGCCGACAGATGGACTGCCTGACTCAGGAACGAGTTATCCCAAGCGGCCGACGCGCGTCCTAGAATTACCAGTTTCACCCCCGATTGAGATTGATATATAAGGAGCCAAAATTTTACCGTGTCAGGCTACTGCCTTACTGTTTTCACTCTCCCGTATCGTGCTAAGACCTTGTGCATTTTCTCCCGTGTCATACAAGGTTCCCCTGCTTTCCTATCGAGCGGAAGTTAATAACACAACAAAGTATAGCCCGACGGACCTTATCGCCCGACAGACCGTGCCGCCCGACACGATTTTTCTTTTTCGAGTAACTTATCAGTCTTGCGGTTCCCGAGATGAGCAGCCTTGTATCGCCCGACACAGATGTCGCGCAACATACCTTTTATTCACGTTTTCCCGATATGCCATGTCAGGTGATAGTTGTGTCGCCCATCTTTGCACTGCCTCACCTGTTCTATTGTCGGGCGACACACTACTTTCCTCTTAGAAAACCATATCGGGTATCTTATCTTATCGCCACCGTATCGCCCGACACACCTGTGTCGAGTGACAAACATGACGCATATTTTTTCCATATCGCCTTGTTCTTATCGCATGTTTGATCTTCAAACGTGACGGGCAATATCCTTATCTCATATCGGGCACGAGACTTCACCTCTGAAACCCTTGTATCGCCCGATACGGGGTGTGGGACAATCTTTGTATAGAGGCATACCTTGTCGCACATTCATTTTAACTTCTTTGAAACATCAACACATTTGATTGATCAAGAAATTTATTTTTTTAATTAACAGAAATGGCCCGCGTCAAGCAAACTATTGTATGGGTTGACGAGCAAGGCAGAAGGATCCACCCCAAGACAACAGCTGAAGAGCCAACTATCAGGCAGAAACGCCCAAATCCAGGAGCAGCCGGGGCATCAACAACGGAAAAGAGGGCGAGGGTTGCAGATGTGGTGTCTCCAACACCAACAATAGCAGCAGAACTCCCAGAATACTCGCCTAGAAGGTTCGTGCCAAGGGACGACGAGCACACTCACCGTTATGCTGAGATAGCGATCAAGGTCTACAGGCCGAGCAGGTTCTTCCATGAAGCTTCATTTGCTGAGCTGGGAATCTTTGAGAGGCTGAAGGGCGTCCTCGCTGCGGTAGAGCTGAGGAAGATCTGCTTCAGCTGATCTTCCTCTTATACCAGACTCTCAAGGGAGTTCATGTCGTCTCTCCGCCGGTTGAAGAATTCTTCTATGGAAAAAAAAGAATACGGCAGAGCAGATAGACTCTAGGTCTGGCTGTACAACTCGGAGCACGCCATCTATAAGAAGCTGCTGAACAAGATCTTCTCTTCCAGTGAGGAGGAGAAGAATCTAATGGACGACGGTAAGAGAATGACCGAAGGAGACGGGTTCAATCCCGTGGAGCTCTGGAAGAAGCTGACCGGCGAATCATCTTTTAAACTGGGAAGCAAAGTGGTGGCAGTGCACTCCTGCTTTTGGAGGATAGTGCACAAATTGGTGGCGTGCTTGCTGTTCAGCAAGAACGAGTCCAACAACATCTACACAGAAGAACTCCATGTCATGTAGCACATGATGGAGGGACGAGTGATCAACCTCGGGCGGTTCTTGCTAAACAGACTGCACCCGATGAAGGATGCCACCAAAGAGTACTGTATGGGTGGAATTGTGAACTTAATTGTGGCAGGGCTCGGGTACCCAAAAGAGCCGTGCAACCTTTCAATGATGCAAGGCGATGAGCTGATCGACATCAAGTACATGATGAGGACCAGCATCATAAAGAAGGAGGGAAGGGACTACTTCTACAAATTTCAAGGATGAACATACTCCTCCCGCTCCCTCGCTGTGCCACTTACGATGCAGATAAAATGGTCTTCACTGCCGCAGAGATTGAAGTTGTGGTGAAAGGCACAGCCTGCACACCCACCACCAAAGCCCAGGAAAAGGCAATTCCAGAGCTGCTGACGACAACTACTAATAGAGTTGTCATCGCTCCGACTATACCAGCCACCACCACAACAAGGACTGTGGTAGCTGGAGAAGACCCGATGATCATTGAGGTCACTGAGATAGAAACTATGGGAGTTTCCGCGAAAGAGGCATCCGCAGCCCCTGACATCCCTGTAAGGCATGTAGAGGCATACGAAACACCTCAAATAGACACCAGCAATGGGGTGTTCGAAGAGATCCTGAGAATGGAGCTCGAAGGAGCACGGTTGATGCCGACACCGCCGCCAGTGTCTCCTTTTGCAGCGGCCAAGGAGATCGCCGACAGTGTAGAGGTGGAGCAGTGTCCACCCACACCGCGGCCATCTCCACCACGACGAGAAGGCAAGGCGGTGGCGGCTGAAAGAGCGTCGTCGCCTTGCTCAGCGGCATCTGCATCGCAAACGATTCAGATAGACTCTACCTCGCCTGGTAGACCATCACGCGAGTAAGGCATCGCGAGGACGGAAGGGAGACCCGTAGGAACTCCTCCGTCGCTCGGGAAGATGCTCGGGTATGAGCTCGACTACTTGCGGGAGGTAACGGATAACAACTCAACTACCTATATTTCCTTAACCCGCAAGTTTGCATCTTTCCAAGACAGGCTGAATAGCTAAGAATGAGAGTTGCTGACTCTAGAGAGCCTTCCCGGCGGACTAGAGGCACTGACTGTAAAGCTTCAGCAAGTTCTCCAACGCCTCGACAGGATCGAGGAGAGGATGGACATGAGGGACGACCATCCATGCCGAAGGCAGCCGAGAAGGTCCCCGTCACTGCCTAGCCGTGTCTCTCCTCCTTCTTTGTCAGCATCTCCCTCAGGAACATCGTCCTCCTCCTCCTCCAGCGGGCAATCCTCAATGCCCGAGGAGGGGACGCAACAAAGGTCAGCCGAAGGAGCTCCAACAGGACAGGAGAGCTCCCTAGGCTTGGAAGAAGAAAATCCCTTTGTCTCCCTGGATTAAGTTGAAGATGATAAAGGAGATATCAACATCGAGGGAGACTCTTCTGATGAATCTGAGGGAGAGAAGGGGGACTCTATGCAGTCAATAAAAGACACCTCCCCCTAGGAAGACACTCGATGGAAGATAGATTTCGTGAGCCATCCGAGATAACCTCATTTGAGATGGCCGACTTCGACAGAAGGGCCATCAGATCCCTGACAATAAGAGACCAGAAATTATTGAACAAGGTCTTAAGATCGTAGGAAGATGAAGAAGACGTCGTCTGGAGCGACGACTACTTCTCCGTATGACGGGGAGATCTCTGAAGTATGTTCTGCATGCCGGCCGTCGTCGGCAAAAGACTGTTTAGGGTCCTTGAAAATGCGATAATAGAAAATATCGACAACAGGACAGGTCGGAAGACAATATACAACGCCACCCCGACCTTGGCGAGAAGACTGATGAAAGGAGATCCAGAATCCAGTGCGGTGGCCGACATGCTGCACTACATCGAAGAGCATAGACCAAACTTTGTGTTGGCCCCGTATAAGCACCACAACATGTGGTTTCTCTGCGTGGCAGACCTTAGAAACCATGACGTCCAGTTGTTGAACTGCAGCAATGACGAGGTGACACGCTCTGGGAATGTTTTCTGCTGCCCGGAGGACAAGAAATTGAGGCTTCTACCACTGCGTCTTCTCCGAACCATCAAGCAAGGAAGCCAACGTCACAAGGGCATTTGGAACTTCTTTTCTATTGGAGACCTCCTCGTCCAGGCAGAAGGGGGAAGCGGAAACAACACATTCTCTGTCTTGAGTGCCATAGAGATGTTGAATACAATTGGAAACTTTGGGGCAATCAGGGGCACATGCTTCTATCGCTGCAGGGGCATATACGCTATGCTACTGATAAAAGACAAGTGCTATTTCTGAGATGCAGGGGTACCAGAGCAGCTGCTGGACAGTGACCTGGAAGAAGACTCTTCACAATCCAGTAGCTCCTCAGAGAAAGTGGCCGAAATGGCAACCGACACTTATGGGACAGGCAAGTAGTTGGAGGTCCTACAAAGAGTGCATGGAATGGAAGACCCTGCTTCGCTTGAAACTGCAGAAGGGTTGATAAGGAATTTCGACCGCTTCTCATGCGGTACACTCACGTAGGAGTAGGTCAACGAAATCCTTCTGAAGTTGGCTGATTCAACCCCAAAGGATGTCATATATGGGGCAGGCAATGTCGTAGTCCCGGTCGATGACCTAAGGGACATGGTAAACGAAGGAGGATGCGTGGATGTACCTGTGGCGGTAGCTTACATGCAAACAATACAACCAAGGCTCGGACATGCATACATAGCTCATCCTATGTTGTTCAATGACATCTACCTCACCGATGAAACAGGAGCGAAGCAGGCATTTCTGCAAGAGATGGCAAGCAAAGTTCCCCGCACGATCTTCCTCCCCATTCTACATTATAGCCACTGGACGCTCCTGACAATGTACACTCAGCAACGAGCAGGAATTTTCTACAACAGCTCGGACAGCAAAAAAAACCATCTAGTGTCGTGTACATCAGAACTGTTGTCATCCATCGAGTGCTTGGTCCGAAAATACTACGACGAGGTGTCAAAGATGATCCAACCATTCCTGGACATGCAAGAAAGAAAATGGCACGAACTCCAGTTTTGCCACCGTAGTCCGCAACAGCTTCCCCTATCCAACGACTGCGGCATCTTTGTCCTGGAATGGATAAAAAATGAAGCAACGCCTGACCAGCTCCACCATATCGATTATCAAAGCAAAAGAGGAGAATATGTGTGGGAGCTTTTATCTAACGCAGGCGCGCTCACCGACTAACCTCACTGGAATAACATTACCTCACCTCACCTACCTCACAACTCTGGGACAGAGTGTGGAGTAAGTTTGGGGGGTACCATGTACCAGTGATGGAGGTATAAAATTTTGAAAATTTTCTAAATTTTCTGACTCAATTTCTTCATTCTTTTGTCTTAAATTCTTTATTCTTTTGTTCTTTGTGTACATATATATGTGCTCATATAAAAATTTTGAAAATTTTTGCTTATTTTGTTCCCTTACATATGAACAAAGTCGCTATATTAGTAAAAATCTGATGCGACTTCTTGCCAACTTTGTTTTCTATGTGCTTAACGAGATGCAAGTTTTGTAATATCTTTTTGATAATGCTGCCTCAAACAAACAAAATATTACGTTATTCTGTGCCAAAAATTTCAAAAAAATATACAATAATCTTGCAAACAGCTAAGAGACTAGTATGGAGAAGGAAAAAACTGCCCAAACAGCAAAAATCCCTTTTGTTTTCCCTTACCCAATGAAAATCCCAAAAAAAGAAAGAAGCCTTATGAGTGTGAATAAAATCATAAGAGTTGTGCCCAATAAAAGAA
Organism: Alisma plantago-aquatica; assembly: GCA_963693085.1. Lineage (NCBI taxonomy): Eukaryota > Viridiplantae > Streptophyta > Magnoliopsida > Alismatales > Alismataceae > Alisma > Alisma plantago-aquatica. The sequence goes on from OY856412.1 coordinate 360,984,044, forward strand.
AAAAGAAAAAAAATATATACACACACTTGTTTTCCAAAAGTACCCATCTTTAGGCATGGTAGATCTGGGGCAGTGGTACGTAGGATGTGAAATCACTACTCTAAAGACAACTGGCTTTGACTACAGGGACCACTTGCCCGCTAATGGACCCTTACCTGGATGGACTGATGGGAAACAAGAAAAACCCCAAAAAGCCTAAGCCTACCCTATACACAACTTTCTACCACTAAAGTTGTTTGGTGTGAAAGCTAACTTCAGAATCATACACCAAAGTCTCGTTGAAGCTGTAGAGAAAAAATTTACTGAAATAATAAGGCAGGAAAAGCAAAGTATTTTGTTCGTAGTGAGACAACATTATCTCTAAAGGCATCATGATTCTTGTTTCACCTCTTGAACTGAAAACTACACTGAGCAAGAAGAAGCATCACAAAATAAAGTTTAAATATTGATTGAGGACAATCAAAATGCTAAGTTTGGGGGAGTTGATAACACCAAATTTTGTGAAGTTTTTGACCTTTATTCTGTTATCAAAACTGCCCTTTTAACTGGTTTCCTCTCCTTTTATTTGTACTTTTGCAATAATTGGCCAAACGACGCTCTTCATCCAATATTTCCATCTTTTGCAGAGTTTTTCCTCCTTTTTAGTACATTTTATCATCAATAAGGCCGTCCCGGCCCACAAATAAGTCTCACCTGCATCAGCCATCCTGATGACCGATACAATCACTGCACGACAAGGATAGCGCGACACTCCGACGCGCGACATAGGGATGTCACGCAAGAAGTAACTAGCGGGCGGTATGTCTTCTACCCGACAGGGAGCTGAGCACGCCACGATAACTAAAGCTTGTCGCGCGATACTGGCCACCCATCGGCAGGCGCCGCCAGTCACGTGATCGACAACCGACACCCTTGTATCGGGCGATATCAATATCGGTCGTCCACCGACCCCGCGAATAAGGAGGACACGTGGCGCCCTGAGCACCATAACTTCCTTCAACAGCTGCCTATAAATATCCTATAAATAGCAGCAACATAAGTGCCCGAAATTAGATGCGTCGCTCCGAGCCAGACACAATACTAAACCCGATACCCATCTCCCGTCACGGCATGCCGCCTGAGAGGGTGTGCCGCTCGACATGTGCGTATCGGGCCAGGGTCCTTGAACGATACAATCAGCATGTCACGGTGTGTCGCCCGAGAGGGTGTGCCGCCCGACACGGTTGTATCAGGATAGGCTCCTGCCCGGTATCGGGCTGGAGGGTCGTTGTAGTCTTTTGTCCTTCTATATCAAGAAGGCGACACCTATCTTTATTTCTGTCATTTAATTATTTATTTGTGCAATGTGATTAAGACCTTTAATGTTTATAGAAATGGAAAAGCTTAATTACTAGCTGCTTTATGTTTGGTGCAATTGTTGGATGACTGCTATGTTTAATATTTGAACTCTAGCTTGCATGTTTGGATCGCATTTCAATTAGCTACCGAATCGTGTTTTCCCGTCACAACAACTTCGAGATAAGTGTTGTGGCTCTAGTGTTTGGTACGATTCTGGAGTACGAGAGTGCCCAGAATCAGAGTTGCTTCAGTAACGTTTCACTCTAACTTAAGTCCAACAACCTCAAGAGGGGTGTTGATGCTTGGTTAGAGGTACCCGCTCTGAGAGGAGGGGTACATGATGTTCCTGCTGCCGCTTGTTTTACCGAGGTCTTATCCTTTGCACCTTGCTTTAGCTCTAGTTTTATCTTTCTATTTCTATTGCATGAAAACCCCTAAAACCTGCTAAATGGCTAAAACCTTAAATCTTTCTAGTAGCTCCAGTTGGAGATAGATTTCTTTGTTTTATGGATCTTATCTTGTTGTTCCCTTTTGGGAATTTTATTACATCCTTATACCTGTCGGAGTGTAGCGTGTCGATTCTGAGTTCTCAACACTACCACCCTTGTCCCTGTGTTTGACCCCATATATCTACTTCGACCCCGTAAGCAAAGTTGCGGGGGCCTAGAAGGATTCGGGTTATAAATGTAAAAGTCCGACTAACTTCAAATCCACCTCCATTTTTGGATACGCGATTTAGGCCGGTCATGTAGTCATCAATCAAAATACATACTAGTCTTAATGTATTATTGTGGTCCTGATTTCCACAATAATGTCTGACTAGGGACCTATACAAGGTGGAATACTCTTAGTATGCACATGAACTCATTTTCATGCCCTCAACCCAAAATCACATGTACGAACTTTCTTATAGGACATTATTATATCTATGATTTATCTCATATTAAAAGAAACATAATAAGTGTGAGCCTTTATTACTAATCAAACCAATTACAATGTGTTGCATTAAAATCATCATATGATTGGCTGTTAGGGCATAAAAGCAACAATTTGTAATACAACTCAAGGATGATAAATATATAATTGATCTTGTAATGAATAAATGATTATCCTAAGGAAGTAAGAGTACATGAGAAATAATTAATGAATTAGTTGAATGTTCAAGAATACTCTAACATATGTTAATTGAATTATTTCTTATAATGGAAAACCAAACCAAATTTGAACACCTAACAAGACAAAGAACAAGAGGAGTACAAGAAAATCAATAATGCGATAAAAAAGGAACATATTTCAATTAATATCACATTTATTAAGGATACCTAAATAAATCATGAAACATACGTATATTAGAATGTATTAGTAAGGGTAAAGGAAATATTCAAATTGATGTAAAAATGAAATGGCCCAAGACACATAAGATGATCATGACAAGATCACAAAAAAATGTTGCTTGAACAAAGTAATGAAAAAGATAATGATTTAATAAGAAAGAAAAGCTCAGGATGTGATAATGAAGTCAGTAATAATGATCTAAATTGGCATGTACATACATGTAATCCCCAACATACATCTCATGTTTCACGGACAAAACTTCTAGTGGGAAGGACTATTTATAACAACCCATTATGTAGGGTAAACTAACCCTATATAGCTCACATGATTATCTTCTGACCAATCTTTTTTGAAAAAAATCAATACCTAAATAACATTTTTTTATATTGGCAATGTTATAATATTGATAGAAATACCAAGTGGGGAATATGATTGGATTAATTGGCATCCAACTTGAATAGATGATGCAATCTATAAATATTGAGTTCATATGATACGTAAAGAGAAAAGAACATGAAATGGACATCTTAACTTGATAACAATGGATGATGTCATATATTTAAATTTAAGAGAGAATAAATGACTTGGGAACCAATCTAGGGTCTAGAATTCATATTATAGTGAAGAGCGGTGAAGAATAGGGTAAAAGACAATCTGGAGAAAAAATGAATTGCTATAAAGAGATAACCTATATCACATAGCTAGGCACCTTGAACACCAGGAACATTCCTCGATTTCTACTCTAGGAAGGGAAAATAGGTCTTTCTTGTGATTAATTGTATATATGAGAAAAATACCTAAAGTCAATTTGATCTTAAGCACATATATACGCGGGGGGGGGGGGGGGTTATGGGGACCTAATAGGTGGGAGTGAAGCCCCAATTTTCTTAGAGTGTTTGAGAGAGAAAGAATCAGAGGATGGAAACCCCGACCCTAGGAAGTGTTACAAGAGCTGATAAATGATATAATATGTGATTTGGGAAATGATATGAAGTACAATCCACCTTGTAACAAGGTGTGGGAATGGTATATTACAGAGGATACATGAATTTACCCAGTGGAGGACCAAGGCTCTATTTTTTGTCTTTGGTTGACCGGACAAACGCTAAAACATCAATGGTAAACGATGCACATGAGCACACCATGACGGTTTCTACTAGTTCAAATAGTTTTAAGACAACAAATTAAAAAATAGAAAGACGATTGTCATAGATAGTAGCTGCTTAATCATACTATTGATTTTTTCCACTTTGTAATCCAATTATTTCTATCAAAATTTTCTGTACTGAATATTAGTCTTGCATAATGATTTCCTGAAATATACTTGCTGCAGTTAACTAAACGAAAGATTGTGTTTACTTTCTCTTATATTTCATATTTTCACTTTAACAATTATTAATAAATCATTGACAACTATTTTACATATAAATTGAAAATCACCCCATGGTTGCAGTCTAGCACTAAAGTGGCATGTTTACTGATGATAAGTTAATAGAAAAAAAAAATTGCAGTTGATTCGTTCCTACAATGAGAGTTCTGGGGAGAGGGAATTATTGCTTTTGTAGGGAAATTCCATATTTATGTCTATTATTTTGAATAAGGTATATTACGTATGAATAATATAAAAGGTGTTTGGTCACTAATAACATACTTGTCAGTGAATTTCATTTTACGTAGAAGATAAACGAGTATGTTTTCCTTTGACAGAAACATAACGACTGTAAAGAAATTTAAATATGAGTATGGGCTCTAAGTGCATCTTTCTCAGGATTCACTTTTAGTTACATGGTGAACTAGGATTAATGGGAACGGGTCATAGCCGAAAATATGGTCAGGTACTTTCTTCTGTTCCCTGACGAGAGCTTAGTTTAAGTAATCCACGTGAGTTTCGTTACCGCTTGCTTCCTATTACATTTGCTGGTCAGTTTCCTTCTCAAGGACTTGGAACATGAACGCCACGATTTTTCCATATTGTGTTATGCAGGTCGTATGTAGATGAGCGTACTAAACATCTTGAAGCAAAAACTAGATCATCAACTTCGTTTTATTCTTGAAAAGTCATAAACAAATATCCTCATTTTTCCAGAGTAAATTCCATTTTCCAAAATTAGCAACTAATAAATGTCGTCAAATAATATTATTAGTGAATGACGTGTAAGGGATCGAATAATACAAGGTTTGGCCATTGTGAGAAATAAACAATATGTACCATTTACAATATTAGCGGCTCTTTTGGCTGGATCTATATCCATATCATTGCGTCAATTTTGCGCATGCTTTTGTTCTGTTTGGCCCACAACTGAATCTTGCACTTGAGTACATGCTGTACAATTTCTTATCTATTTTATGGAATTATTACCGCCCCCAAAAAGGTGTTGTTGGATTCATGATCAATCTTGGTAGTTGTCGGACAAGCAATTTTTTATACATTCATATCTACCTAGGAAAACAAAACAGAATCATCATTTGTCAATACATCCTACCAAACATGTTTCTTGAAAATTAGCGGCTCTTTTGGCTCTATACTACTCGTTGGGATTCACGCGGAAGCCTTTCAAGTCCAAAAAAACACCATACGAGATACAACCCTAGCTTACACGATAAAAGCGACAACGGCCTCCCAGTCAACAGGCCAAACCGACAAATTAACAACCAATGGGAGAACTGAGTTGGCGAAGAAGACCACAAAATTCTATTAAGCAACTCCACAAAGATTACAAGGATTGTCGCTCTCCCACAATCCCATACTCACAATAGAATTCCATACCCCACTCTCGCTCTCTTCCTTTTTGGATGTCCGTATGCATTCCTCTGTATTGACACACACAATGTTTGACGCTATTCGACACACTGATAACCCATGGTGTCTACCTCTATTTATAGGTACATGGCATCCCCCTGTAAGGAAGTAGGAGAGTTACGTCTATTCTATAAGGACTAGGAGAACAACAATAGAATAGGAGTAGAACATAATATATAGACTCCACGTTTGACATTATTTTCTCCTTTCTAATATTGATGGACTTAATTCTAATCCAAATCGGATAAGAACCAAATCCTAACAATCTCCACCTTGGATCTTATCCGCTGAAGTATCTGCTCCTTCAAGAATTTTTCTCACGTTCTTCTTCTATTTTCTTCCGCCCTCGGAACTTGCTTCCGCCCTCAGAAGCACTCTACCGTTGCACGCCTATGCGGAGTGCGTGTCCAGATATGGCTGTTTGGACCCTTCATCTGAGAGCTCCTCAAGTTGTACAGTTTGGAAAACTACACCGCCTCCTCCTGCAGCTAAAATAACTACAACCTTCATTCTTTTGGCCCTCTATGTCATAGGTTTTTACCTTCTTTGAGATCTACCTACTCGCTGGTACTGCATGGTCGGTCTTGCGATGTCTTCCTTCTTCCAACAGTTGACAACTTCACCTCTGCATCTGAGAAATTTCGATGCTGGTCTTGTAGCCTTGCATGTGACTTTTCCTGAGAGTTGAAGACATGTAGAATGTTTTGAGCTCACCTCACATGTCAATGCTTCATCTACGCCTCCAATGGTAGAACTCCTATCAACTACTCCTCTTTTAGTAAAAACATTCCCAACCAATCGATATGCTCCTTTGGACCAGGTACCCTTCATGATCACTTTCCCCTTGCATGTGACTTGCACGACTCCACCTTACTTTGAAATCTTGCAACCGATGAATTCAAATGTCCTTTTAATATCGGGGACATATCGGACCCCCGACAATGTGCGATGTGCTCCATCATGCATCTTGAAACTGTTCTAATTCCAGCAATTTGGTAGAGTTTGTCATCTTCCAGTTGAACCGTCCCATGTTCCTGATGGAGAGAAGGATCAAATACATCTCTCTCTGGACATTTGATGTAGCGAGAGCCTGAATCAAATATTCACCCATTATTGATACCTAATTTCATAACACTCAATGCTTCTGAATATCCTTCTGCTAACGAACAAGCTCACTCTTCAATTGCTTCAGCGTTGGACAAACTTGTAATATGTGGCCCTCCTCGTCATATATATAGCATATGTGTCTGCCTTTTCCCTTTTGATTCTTCTTCCCGCGACCCTTACTTTTGTAGCTGTCGTCTGTAACACCCAAAACATTACCACTCGAGGAGGAAGATTCATATGGCTTCTTCAAAGTCTCCGCCTCCAATAAATATGCAATCGCCTCAGTGAAGTCGAGTGTAGTCTTCCCGACAAGGATGTTCATCACCAGTTGTTCCCATGATTGTTGTAGAGATGATGCTAAGAGAATGACCTTATCGCTGTCGATGATGTTCTCCTCCATGCTAACCAGTTGTGTGACAAGCTTGTTGAAGACGTTGAGATGGTCGATGAACCTTGTTCCTTCTTCCATTCACAATTTGTACAATTGCCTTTTCATCACCCATATGTTCATCATCGACTTCACCATATAAAACTCTTCTAAGACTTTCCATAATTTCTTCGGTGAATCTTCATTGATCACTGAATACTTTACCTCTACAGAAAGACTCAGACGGATTGTACTGACCGCTTTGCACTCCATCATCGTCCAGTCACCTTCAGACATCTTGTTTGGCTTTTCCCCTTCAAGAGCTTTGATTAGCCCTTGTTGGACTAAGACTTCCTTCACCGTGCTTTGTCACACACTGAAGTTGCTTTTGCCATCAAATTTTTCAATATGATGACTCCCCATGTTGCTAGTAGACATTGTCATGCTTCACGTGCCTCCGGTGCTCACTAATCGTCTCATAGCAACCTTCGCTTTGATACCACTCATTGGGATTTGCGGGGAAGACCTCCAAGCCCAAGAAAACACCACACGAGATACAGTCCTAGCTTGCACGATAAAAGTGACAACAGTCCCAGTCGACATGCCAAACTAATAAACTAACAACCAATGAGAGAACTGAGTTGGTGAAGAAGACCACAAAATTCATTTAACCAAATCCACAAAGATTAAAAGGATTGTCGCTCTCCCACAACCCCGTTCCCATAATAGAATTGCATACCCCACACTCGCTCTCTTCCTACTTGGATGTCTGTATGTCTTCCTCTGTATTAGCACACACAATGTTTGGCGCTATTCAGCACACTGATAATTCATGGTGTCTACCTCTATTTATAGGTACAAGACATCCCCCTGTAAGGAAGTACGAGAGTTACGTCTATTCTATAAATACTAGGAGAACAACATTAGAATAGGAGTAGGAAATAATATATGGACTCCATGTTGGATATTATTTTCCCTTTCCTAATACTGCTGGACTTAATTCTAAGCCAATTCAGATAAGAACCAAATCCTAACAAAACATACACATTCTAAACATTGTCGTGTTGATCATAGAACCCTACCACACCCATCCAATCAAGTTGTAATCATGGTTTGACTTCATTTAGTGTTTGTGCTCACACAATCCATGCTCAACAAACCATATTCCCCATTGGTATTTACTTCATTTAGTACTTGAAATACTTTCCCTTCGGTATAATCCAATTGTGACTAACATTAAAGCTCTTAAAATCACAAACCCTTCCTTCCCTACTAATGGAAAGATAGAAACACTTACATGGACACACATTTTGTATAGAAATCCCTCCCCCTAATTAGGATGGACTATCCTTCTCGAAGACCTTCTTCAAAACTATGATGCCTCAATTTTAAAAGAGAGCCTACCAAAATTTCAAATAGTATCCTCTAATGTTGTATCATGTTAAAAGAATGTATACTATATCTTATACTCAAACAAAACATGATTCTTTGTTATATCCTATAGGATGAGGAACTAAATTTCTCCTTTCATGAACACACACATAAAAAATTTCTTTATTATAGTTAAATTGAATGGCATAATATGCCTACCTAGTTGTCATAATCATCCAAAACTTTCTCATACATTTATGTTTGGAACAATTCTTTTCCCATTTCCATGAATAATTCATGCTTCATTGCAACTTCATTGTACTCACATATGTATAAAATCAGACATTAGGGTTCTTTCTCATTACTGATTGTTCCCATCTTCTCTTTTTTTTAGAAAAATTTGGTTCTATTCATGTCGTCATAGAGGTTGAACTTGAGACCTCTTGGTAACAGACCAAGGATCTAATCATTAGGGTGTCCCATCTTTCTTCTAGTTATATATATATTATGGTGTGATCATGTTTTAGCTACAATATCGTCTCTATATCTCATATTCATAACATAGAGTCTCCATATTGTTTATAATGTAAAATAAAAAATAGATAAAACAAGATATTAAACTTAGATAAAATGTAGAGTCTCCAAGATGGGATACCCATATGGTTAGATCCTTAGTTCATTATCAATAGGTCTTAGGTTCAAGCCACAATGATTTCATGAATAGAATCACCAATTCTAAAAAAACTTGAAACATTGTTGGAAGCACAATATTATAAGAATATGACTCCAACCAAGGACGGAAAAGTATAATGTAATGCAAGTTACACATACATGTATCTTTGTCTTATTACTAACGGGGAAGGCATTACGTACCATCATGGTACTTGATGATAATTGACGTTGCAAATACATCTACCAAGAGAAACTTTGGTTTGAAGTTTCAACAGTGAAAACACGATGCAAGAAAAAGTAGTTTTTTCTGGGAGAATGGCTAATCACTCAACATTATAGTGGACCTTCTGTAACCAGAGTAGTGATCTTTTTCTCTTGTCCTCACATACTCATAATACTCTATGATGAAGATCTTTGCGGCAACCCAATGCCACACAAACAAGATAACTCAAAACAAATTGTGTGATCAATAGTTAAACAACCACATTGCCAAGAAAGTAGGTAAATTAAAACTGAAAACATATTACCAAAGTGTGTGGAAACATATAACACAAAGGTCCATCAACCTTATCACATTACATTCCATAATAGATATTTACACATGTTCAGTGGTCATCTACCACAACCTGTATGCAAAAGAGATCTTGTTACACATATACATGCACAAATATACAAACCAAGGCATATTTCCAAAACATGTGTTGATATATATCATCTATACGACACATCCCTTCCCAGACCTGAGAGTATAAGAACAACACTAGGACTCTACTAAAACAACAACTAGCAACTATCCAACTGATTTCTACGCTAGTCTTCCTCAATAGCATGATCCCAACCACGCCGCTGACGACCACCTAAAAAGATGTGGGGACCCACAAGGTGATTCACATGTCCCAGCAACAGATATAACTCTCAACCAGCAATAATTGTTACCACAAATATATTACTATTAACCAGGATGAGCAGATTCAGCTATATGAATAATTTATATTGATTATACATGTTAAATAGATTAAACATCTATAACAAATAAGCATAGTATCGTGATTAGAGGGAATATGAAGAACATGTGTAATAGTTTATTTCTCTTACCACATTATATAACAACTATGTAGTATAAGAAACAAGGCAATGGAAAACATCCAACGTGAAACATGTTTAACCCTACTCAGATATACTACGCGGCTGTATTATGTATTTTATTAATGCCTAGAGGATTTGAGTCATACCACCCAAATCCAATTACCCAATGCTAAGTCAAAATTAATGCCATACAAGATCTAGGAAGATCTAGAATCCAAGATCTTCTCCCCATTCGGTCATTATGAGTGAAAATTGTAATGACATATCGGTCAAACTTCCATCATCCACATATAGTCAAGTTGAAACCACGTAGTCCACCTTGGTATAGGTCAAGACGCTACACACCAGGGTACAAAACCCTACCACTAAGGTACAACCACAATTGTCCTCAAATCACATCACATATAAACATAATCACCAAAACACAATTGTAGCCCTTCACATACAGAGGTATGACAATGTCCATTGTCAAAACACATAGGGACAAGATGTCAAGGACATATGGTCACTTGCACCTCACATACTCAACAATATGTGATCCATTTTCCCTTAGGAATACTTTTTGAACCATCTTGCAAGTTTTAGCGCCAGAATGGATCTATGTCATAGGGCAGCTACATGATTAGGGCTCCACTTCATAAGTTAAGCCAGTTGGGTGTCTTTTAACTGCATCAATCAAGCTACATACAAACCCTAGAAAGATTCTACAAAGATAAGGGTAGATTATGACTCCCTAAGATATAAAATGTATAAAGCACAAGCTTATTGCATCACCACATGGTACAATGTAATTGTTATTCATTGGTTCACCATCATCATATCATTTTGAGGTTTCAATCCCTTATTACATTACACAGAGGGTATCGACTTAATTAGGGAACAAAACCATTGCCAAGGTCATAAGACCATTCACATTGTTCCCTGCAAGATCATTGTTATCTCTCCATTTCTAATCAAGGCTTATCATTAGCACCATACATATAATACACACAAGCTTGACATAACCATGATTTTAAGAGACATAATGTCCATATGATAACATGTTACTATTACAACAATTTAGGAAAGAGATAGTACTCTATCAACATGCATGATAATTACTCAAGAAAGCTAAGCAACATTATCACAGACTTGAAACTAGGTTTAAGTTCAACATAACAAACCGATTTAGGGTTTCAAATCAGCAATAGATGTCAACCCTAGTTATCATTCTCCCAACATTATTGGAAACAAGCAAGTTAATCACAATCATTACAAGGTTAACCACGTAGGTCAAACATACAGTCCAACAATCATCATCAACTGAAGAGATTGGGGCTCACCATATTCACATACAGAAGAGATGAGTTACTGTCATTGACCATTCAAATCAACACATAGAGACCAAAGAAAAACACAAACCCCTCATCGACTGAAGAGGGACATCAACACTTCATCGACCGAAGGAACCATCACATTAGACACTGAAGAGGGTCTCACACTCAATCAACCACAAGGATGAAAACCTTGGCAACCGAAGAAACCTCAACATCTTCATCGACCGAGGAAGATAATCACCTCAAAAATCACTCAAGAAGACCCACACTTAGGGACCTAAAAGATATCAAATACTCATTAATTGCATAAACCATAGCTTGACAAACATCAATTGAAGGAAACCCTAATCAAACTCAAGATCAAACATGCCACTTATCACCATGAAATCAAAAACCTCCAAGGTACAAACCACAAGGAGGAAAACAACTCCAATACCCTAAATTCGACCACTAACATGAGAGAAAGCAAACCATGAATCAAGAGAGAGAATCAAAGTTTCTGTCAACATTCCTATATCAAAAGCATCCATTGCTAAGAAAGAAAACAAAACCTTAATAGTGATACAGAAACCAATGTTTAACACAGACATGCATTCAAGGTTCACAAGCTCCACGTCCAAGATAGCACCACCTCAAAGAGAGAAGAAAAAACCCTAGGTTAAAGGAGCAGAAGATGGAAACCAAAACTCGAGGCTGAAAAGACAAGAAAGAAGATTTCTTCATTTTCAACTTGAGTACTACCATGGATAACCATGGATTCGACCAAGAAGAGAGAAGTTCCTCAAGCTCAACTTAAAGAACCACCATGGAGAATCGTGGGTTCATCCAAGAAGAGTGGGAAGAGGGGTAGGCTAGAAAGAAAATGAAGATCAATAGAGGTAGATCAATTTCCCAAACCAAAGTAAGAGCAAAGGATCACCAAATGATTACCAAAGAAGGGTTTCTCCAAAATACAATCTCACATGAAAGATGGATTGGCCACTAAAGCTCCACCTCCACCACCCAACACAAGGGGACAAGATCCAAGCAAGAACACAGAAGGAAAGGATGCAAAGGGTTTAGTTTCATTCAAGAATTGAGGTTAATAAAGTTAAGAGTTAGAGAGAGAGAAGGGAGGTTAGGTGTCATGGAAACATGTATCACAATACACCATCTCTCACCCATGTAAGCAATAATACCATACATTCTTCAAAGGTGATAAAACTAGGGAAAACCAGCAACCAAACTGGTTCAATAAAACTCATCGGTCGATGAGACACTGGATCCAAAAGCTCAACAGTCACAGAGATCAAAATCCATCGATCTTATAGAACTCAACCTAGGGTTTCTTGGATTATCGATCGAATATACCACTAGGTACACCTCAAACATCATCGACTGTTGAAACATATTCTCTAGGGAAGCTCATCAATTGCTAAACAAGGTGACTCAACACCAAGGTTAACCATTCACTTAGGGCGTCCATGTAAACCCTAAACATTAGCTCGTGATGTCACCACACTAAACTAAGGTATAAAAAGTCTTTGGGGGGTCACTCTCTTCAACATGATGTCAAAACATGTGAGGCACAACAAGCATGTTAAAAACTACAACAAAAAAACTTAAACATGGTATATTGCAACAAGGTCCAAAACAAACACATATAAGCATAACTAGCTCAAATACCATCCAAATTGGACCACACTTGAAACATAATCATATTACACATTATCAAAGCACATAATGAGATTAGATTAAGGTTTCAAGAATCTAATTATGCTAAGTAAGCAAGATCAATCAGAAAGCTAGGTCAGGGGTCTTATAACCCTAAACCCCTAATAGGTGAACAAAGACGGGTACTTCCTATGCATCTAATCCTCTAACTCCAACGTAGCTTCCTCCACGCCATGGTGAAGCCAAAAACATTAATAAGAATTATATCCTTGTTCTTCAACTTCATCACTCTCCTATCCATGATCAACATAGGACCCTCCACATATGACGTATACTCCTTCAACTCAACTTCCACATGCTGCAACACTTGCTCTATATCTGGGTGACACTTACTCAACATGGAAACATGGAATACAAGGTGAAACCTGAGCAACTCTGGAGGTAGCTCCAACCTATAAGCCACCTTCCCAATACATGTCACAACACGATAAGGTCTCGTAAAGCTGAGAGACAACTTACCCTTCATACCAAACCTCAACACACTTTCCAAGGAGAGACCTTATGATACACACGATCCCTCACTTGGAGCTCCAAGGACTTGCGATAGTTATCAGCATAAGACTTCTATCCATTCTGGGCTACCTTCAACTACTATTGTACCACTCTAATCTTCTCTATAGTCTGTTGTACAATCTCAGGACCCAAAAGCTGATACTCACCTATCTCATACCAACAAAGAGGTGACCGACAATGCTTATATAGTGACATATCTATACTCCATTGAAAACTATTATTGTAGGCACACTCTATCAAGCTCATGTGCACATCCCAACTCCCAAGAAACTTCTAAACAAAATCTCTCCATAGATCCTCTAGTACCTAGATGGTCCTCTTTGACTGACCATTTGTCTGTAGGTGAAAAATTATACAAAACTTCAATTGTGTACCCATAGTTGTATGCAGACGCTCCCAAAAATGACCGGTAAATTGAGGATCTCTATCGGACACTATGGTAACTTGGATACCATGCAACCAAACAATCTCATCAACATATATATGTGCTGACTTCTCTGTCATATATGTCATCTTCACAAGAAGGAGGTGTGCTAACTTGGTTAACCTATCCACTGTCACCCAAATGGAATCATGACCTTTGGTTGTCCTAGTAAGACCAACCACAAATTCCATAGTGATATGATCCCATTTCCAGTACAGTATTGACAATGGTTGCAGTGTCCCTACACAATTCTGATGATCAGACTTGACCTATTGACATATTGGACATCTTGCCACGAACTCTTCCACATCACACTTCAAACCCTACCACCAATATAGATCCTTCAAGTTTTGTTACCTCTTGGTATTGCATAGGTGCATAGCAAAAATTGAGGAATGAGCCTCCTCAAGAACCAAATTCCTAAAATCATCACATTAGGAACCACTGTCCAATTCTGGAAGCAAACTATCCAATCATCAGTCTCATGAAAACCATCATACTTCTTGCTACCAAACTCTACCCTGATATTCTATATCACGGCATCAACCTATTGAGCATCTTTGATCTGTTGTATCAAAGGTAGGCTTCACCTGTAACTGTGCTAGCAATCCTACCAACAAGGAGACCTCCAATTGTACATTCACCTGACAAAGAGAAACCAACATATGTTGCTTGTGGCACACCAAAGCATGTAACTCTACCTGATTTGTAGATGATGACAAAAAAGACTTCCTTCTAAGCGCATCGACCACCATATTCACCTTCCCTGGATGGTATTCTATCATGCAATCATATTCCTTGATCAAATCCCTCCATATCTTCTCTCACATGTTCAACTCCTTATTTGAGAAGACATACTAAAAGTTCTTGTGGTCACTGAAGATCTAACACTTCTCTCCATAAAGGTAGTGTCTCCATATATTCAAAGAACAGACCACAACTGCAAGCTCTATGTCATGCATCAGGTAGTCCTCCTTGTGTTTCTTAAGTTATCGTGGAGCAAAAAAAATCACATTCTTGTCCTGCATCAACACACATCCCACGTCATTATGCGATGCATCACAAAAGACAATGTAACCTTCCCTTACTCAGGCAGAACTAATATTGGTGCACTGGTCAAGTTCTCCTTCAACAATTGAAAAGAGCACTAACACTTGTCATCCCAGACAAAAGGTACACCTTTCCACGTCAATTTTATTAGGAGCAACACCACAACTGTGGGCTCTGATCTCCAAAACACAAGATAAACATGGCGGAAACGAACCAATTAATCAGCGGAAAGTGGAAAATCACGGGAAATTAAAACTTTTCGAGAAAAGATCACGAGACCGAGAACACTTCATTCATAAAAGCATGAAAATCAGTTTACATCTCTGATGGGTCACTTTTCGAGTGAACATATACAGTCATATACAACCATTCAAGACTTCAAAATTTCCAAAATCTCAGATCTGACTCCCGGGACCTGAGTGTACAGAGACGACATAGGACTACTAACTAACACATGACCACTAGGTATCCACCTGAGGCTCACTGTTGCCCCTGGTGCTGCTGCTGCTCTTCTATGAACTGGTTCCTTCATCCCCGATGACGACCTATAAGGTTGAAACTTACGGGGTGAGACAATTACAAATAATTGTCCTAGCGGGAGTTATAACTCTCTCCAGAGGCTTACAGAGAAAGGTAAACAACATAAGGTAGTTCGTCCTGCAAGGCAGCCTTACAAGCAAATAAGTAGTAAAATCTTCTAAGTATTATCATGAAAGACATATAAGCTGAAAAGGCAATAGAAACAGTGTTCTCAAAGCAGTATCAAACATTTCTTCTCGTTGTTCAACCTAGGCAATTATGCTACTCGGCTGATTTACATTTTTCAAACAACATTATGCCCTGTGGAGATGAGGTGTACCGCTCAAACTCCAACCGACCACTGTTAAGTCACCTCGGTATCATACAAGGTCATCGAAAGAGCCAGATTCTCATGACCTTCAACTTCCTCAATCAGGTTGAGGTACAACATGCAGGACATCTCATGTCTCTGCCACTATAGCTCACCAGGGTACTCTGGTCCTTCGCTATTAGAGTCACAGTGGCGTTCTTTACTCTCTTCACCATCGAAAGATTTCATGTTTATCTTCATCGAGGTGGCATCACATTTCCCTCGGGTGATTCATGATACATCAACCCGGCATAACACATAGTGTGGTGTTGATGGAGTATTCTCCACATCAACCCCTACACCAGGACGTAAGGATATACGCGTCCATCTCCCCCGCATACTCAAAAGTATGCGCTCCAAGAGTTCCCTTAGGAAAACCTATTTCACCATCATATTACACCTGACAAGGATGGATCTATGATCAGGGCTTACATGGTATGGTTGCACTTGATTAGTTAGGTACATTTCAGTATTCTTTTAACATCATACATGTTCTCAAACATCAGTCATTAGTATAGAAGCAATGAAAGTAGAATACTAAATGTACAAGTCTAACTCACATCAATCATTATTTCTCAAATATCTCATCACAAGTCATGTCATAAGCATGACCTTGATGATATACATGGCTCTTATAGCCTATCATCTCATGGATGTCACTTTCTGAGTAAACAGGATATGTCACTATTCATAAAGCTACTACATGCTTTCAATGAATATGGCATCATCATCCATACTTGGATTTGTTCATCATTATATAAGAACCTGCAAGGTCAATTCAATCTAATAAGAATAAACAATTCATTTCAAAAGATATGCCTGCATACTCTTTACAAGAGTTAGATTCCCTGATTCTTAACAATTAGGGTTCACTATTCACATTTTATGTCATCACCCTAGGATTAGGGTTTACTATTCACATCATGGTGAATTGAACTCATAACATCATCATGTATGAGGAAACATCACCATTGATGCTCTTAGATTAGGTTAAGATTCATCAATTATCATAATTAGGGTTTCCATGATCTCACATGGGTGGATCATACCCTAGTCATGCACAAATAAACACATTGAAGGTACTTTACTTGAGTTCAATCATATTTGATGCTTTCTCTCTCCTCTCACTAACATGTAGTGACTTTCTATGTCTTAATGTGGTAGTTGATGATTACATCACTCAAAAACAGATGGGGTTAAGTCCTCATTGATTAACATGAGCTAGGTTTCCAAAGGCAAGGCATTAGGGTTTGATTAAAACAAGGTATCCTTCAATTGTACCCTTCAAGGGTATAAAGGTAATTTGCCCCATTGATCACAATCATGGGTCAACTTATTAGTCACTTAGTCCCTTAATGACCTAGGTTACCATTAGAGTTTATATTAGATCACCATTGAACCAATTACACCTTCAATTGATTATGTACAAACCACCTTGAAATCCTTCAAACGGTTTCAACCTTCAACCACCAAACGGTCTTGAGACCGTTTGGTCTCAAACGGTCTTGAGACTGTTTGACCTCAAATGGTCTTGAGACCATTTGACCTCAAATGGTCTTGAGACCGTTTGACCTCAAACGGTCTTGAGACCATTTGGGTGTGTTGACCATTTTGACTTTCAAATCGTTTCAATCTCATGCGGTTTGAAACTGTTTGATCCAAAACGACTTGAGATTGATTGGTCCAAACGGTCTTGAGGTCGTTTGAGCCCAAACGGTCTTGATACCATTTGACCTCAAATGGTCTTGAGACCGTTTGGTCCAAATGGGCTCAAACCGTTTGGACCTCCAAAGTGGTTCAAAGGTTACATATGTTTAGGGTTATCTATGTTGAAGCCCTCAATTGGCCAAAACCATGTTAACCACTTATAAATTGAGTCAATTAGGGTTAGGCTTAATCAATAGGGCATCAAATTGACCCTCAATTGAAAGCCAATTTGGGTGTAATCCATCTCAATTAGGGTTTTCAATCGGATAGCCATCAATATTCAACAATGTGAAACCAATCAAGGTTGAACCTATCAATTGACCTCCAATTGGGCCCAAACTTGGCCCAAACGGTCTTGAGGTCGTTTGGACATCATCCAAACGGTCTTGAGACCATTTTCCCAAAGTTTGGCCAAAAACCAAGTCGGTTGGGTTAGGGTTGAACTCTAATTAGGTCTAAAATCAGCATTTTTATCAATTCATCAACTTGTTGCAATTGGACCCTCAATCCATTAAATTACCTCAATCCTAGACCTCCAAACAGTCTTGGGTTGTGCCCAAACGGTCTTGAGACCGTTTGGAGGAACCTCCAAATGGTCTTGAGACCGTTTGGGTCCTTCAACCCAAAACTCATCAAGATCTACACTTGAAAACAACAATTTCAGCCCGATTAGGGTTAGGATGTTGAAATGGCTTCAACTCTCAATTGGTTACAAATTAGATTGTGATTCTTTGTAGGAATGAAATTCAATATGTTCTCAACAAACCCTCAAACGGTTGTCCATTGGTCAACCCTATCAAATGGTGTTGAGACCATTTTGATCCAAACGGTCTTGCAAGACCGTTTGGGATCAAACGGTTTGAAACCGTTTGGTCTCAAACGGTTTGCAAACCGTTTGGACCCAAGGGTCCAAGGTCATTTCGTAAGGTTGCCTAGGAATTCACGCCCATCATCTTCAACCTCTGTTAAGGTTGGTAACTCTACGGATTTACTTGCAAGAATACCAAGAAGTTTGGGGAAGAAGAGGAACTACTAGTTCAAGTAAGAACAAGTATAAGTATTGAAAGCAAGAGGTTTAGAGATATAAAACCCGCCTTAAGAACGTTCCTTGAGCTCCAAGCTTCCAAGCTCTACGTCCTTAATGTCACCTTGAGCTCCACAAGTCGGCTAAGGACTCCTCTTCAAGAAAGGGTTGAGGAAGGTCGGCTAGAACAAGAACCCTAGTCAAGATAACCACAAAAACAGCCCTAAGAATCATGTTTCTCCATGAAACCGAGCTAGAAGATGGTCTCTCCTTACCTTGGGAACAAGATGGCCGGATCCTCTAGATCCCTTCCTTTTCCTTGGATGGATCAAACGAGGTGGGGAAAGGGAGAAATGAAGGAAACGCTCATGTGTAAGCATGGGAGGTGGTATATATAGCTAGGATGGGTTTTACCAAAAGAACCTCTAAATTGCTCCATTCTCAACTAAGTCCCCCATTATTTCATGCCCGTCCCTCCTCCTTTTCTAGGAGAGAAACATTATAAAAAAAACAAGGGTCCAAGGCAAGGGAAAGGTCACCTTACTATTATGATACTCATTTTAGGATTTCACACTTTAAAACATAGGGTTTTCATTACAAGCTTGATCACTTTAATCTGATTAGCTAATGGGGTGCCACTTTCCATCAAAACCATTCCAATATGGTAACAAGAACCACACAAGATACTCTAAAAGATGTATTTTATACGTGCATCCCATATTTTGGGTAAATTGCATAAAGACCTCTGCATTACAAAAATAATACTAAACTTGCTTAACCAAGGCAGAAAGGTGAAAGCATGCTTCTTGAGAACTTAATTATATGCAAAGGGATAATCTCAGGCGTTTAATTACATATTTAGGCAAAGATTCTAGGGTTAGCTTATAACCTAGGTCAGGGGTGTTACAAATCATCCACCCCTTACAAAGATTTCGCCCCCGAAATCGATAAGACATATCAAGAGAAAAGAGCAGGGTACTTCCTCCTCATTTCTTCTTCTAGTTCCCAAGTGGCTTCTTCGACACCATGATGATTCCAGAGGACTTTCACAAGGCGTATATCTTTCTTCTTTAGCTTTTTAATTCTGTGATCAAGGATCGATACAGGTCCTTCCTCGTATGTTACATCATCATTCAATTCTACCTCCATAGGTTGTAGAACTGACTCGGTTTCCGGGTGACACTTCCTCAACATGGAAATGTGAAAAACAGGATGTAGCTTCTGCAACTCAAGGGGAAACTCTAGTCTATAGGCTACCTTTCCAACCCGTTCAATGATTGGATAGGGCCCCATAAACCTAGGGGCTAACTTCCCTTTCCTTCCGAACCTCAGAACTCCCTTCCAAGGCGAGACCTTGAGATACACCCTGTCTCCAACCTGGAACTCTAGGGGTCTACGACGTTTATCGGCATACGACTTCTGTCTATCCTGTGCAGTCTTAAGCTGTTGCTGGATTACTTTGATCTTTTCTGTAGTTTGCTGCACAAGCTCGGGGACCAACAGTTGATATTCACCAGCCTCATACCAACAAACCGGTGATCTGCAATGTCTACCATACAAGGCTTCATAAGGTGCCATATCAATGCTATGCTGATAGCTATTGTTATAGGCAAACTCTATCAGGCTCAGGTGTAGGTCCCAACTCCCGGTAAACTGGAGTACACATGCTCTCAACAGGTCCTCCAGGGTTTGTATGGTCCTTTCTGACTGTCCATCAGTCTGGGGGTGAAAGGCTGTACTAAACCTCAACTGGGTGCCCAAGGCCTTATGCAGTCGTTCCCAAAAATGACTTGTAAACTGGGGACCTGTTACGACCCCACCTCCCGATAACCCCCACTTAAGGGAGACTGAGAGGTCGAAGCCGCACACATAAATTCCGGATCAAGGTTCAGCAATTAATTGATAACAATTAATAAATTCTACTATACTAAACTGAAAAGCTGTAATAAATAAAAATTTTGCATACCTTTGAAAATTTGAACACTAATACTTCTATCCAGAACTCTGGCTAACTAACTAATCCTCCTTGGACTTTAATTAGTGTATTTCACAATATGACGGATTACTGTTTGTCCTTTTTGTTTTGTACCTAAAACGCCGACAAACAAAACGTCGGTCAGCCAAAGCTGGTATGTGGGGGATTCACTAATCGTGCAATTATCCGTAACAATTATTGCATCCAATTATCAATTAACAAACAATATTACATTTTAAGTATAACTACACGATCCATGTGTACCCTATCCCCTGCGCTGTCCCTGCAGTGGACCTGGATACTACCTCCCTTATGGTAGATTCCCATTTTACCCCTCATGACTTCACCTAATAGGTGAATCAATTTCTAGGGCTGAGTCACATGGCACTACCCGTGGATAGCCCACTCCTTAACTCATGGTATGCTAAGAGTCTCATGGCACTACACATGTGTAGCCCAGTTTCTGACTCATGATACCCTAGACCTTGCTCTAGGTTATCCTTAGCCTTGACATAGCCACAGGGGTGGACTCAGATCTAGCTAGTCATACATATATAATCACTGTGATAGCCATAGTCACTTTAAAGAGGCGGGAATTAAATCATCCAACAGTTATTTCACACATTTAGGGAAACATCGGTAAAACCTCGGAAAACTAAGCGGTATAGCCATAAGCGTAACCACATACCTCTTATTGCAGTCTCAGATATAAAATGAAAGAGAATAGCCAAGTAAGCAAGCAAAGGCAAAGAAACCCTGAAATAAAAGTACAATTTACTTTTATTAATATTTATTCAACATCATTATGTCCCTTAGGGTTTCTATCCAATTTTAGGGTTTTCTTGAAAATTAGGGTTTTGCTTTCATTTTCAATTGCCATGAACCCTAATTCATCAAATCCATGTAGAACCTTTTAAAATATCTCCTTTTAATAGTCCTAACAATTTTAGGATCATTATTTAGCAATTTATCAAAATAACAAGATTTCCTTCTTCTTTTACCCTAAATTAGAGTTATCTTATACATTATTTTTCATTCGTAGACATAAACCCTAATTTAGTCATATTGGTATTTAAAAATGAATAGAAACCTCATATTATTAATTAAAAGGTTCATAACCCTCAACTTAACCCATTATGTTTACAAAGAAACATCCTTTATAGATATTTAGGGTTTCCAAATAATTTAAATGTATTTTACTAACAATTTAAAGCACTTTTGAGAAAGAACTAGAATTAGGTGTTCTAAACATTTTTAACAAATTCCTTGTAATTTTCTACTCAACTTTCATATATAACTTTTCTTTATCCGAGATTCCTAGCAATTACTATGATTTTAGCAAGGATTTGCTATTTTCTAAATTATTTGTTAGAAAGAGATATATACCGGATTTTTCTAGGTCGTCAGATTGGTGCGCCCGGGATCACCTTTGGAGATGACGCTCAGCGTCGCCCACCCCCACTATTTAAGTGGTGCGCCCCGCCGCTTGATCTTAGTCGCTGGATCACGATCCAACGCTCGGAGCCGCGAGCGTCTTTTTTTTAACGGGTCGCTTCTTCCTCCGTTGGATCGTTGTGAGTACACGATGCTCCTTAATCGAACGAAAACTGCAGATTGTCTCCTTCCTTTAGAAAGCGGTGGCATCGCGGCGGCAAGCTCGCCTGAGCAAAGTCAATTGAACACGAGGGGGAGATCAGAGACCAATGGGGTTGCCGTATGAGTTCGCGAGGGTGCTCTTAACCCTGAGGACCCCTATTTATAGGGTGTGGAGGGTTCCCTCTAGGGTTTCCAAACCCGTCGCCGACCCTTGCATCTGCTCAATTGGGTGTTTCATCTAGAAGCACCCAAAGGTAACCAAAATGGGGTATGGGTGGCTCGGAATTCTCTCCTGATTACAATGGAAATATTTCCAAGATAAACCATCCATCAGGAGACGAGGAAAGAGGTGGGAAAATTCCACCTGTAAGCCGTGCTACAGTCCCCGACTCTTGGGACTTTGACGAAGAATCCTGATCCGTTGGATTAACATCCAACGGTCACTATTACTCACGTTGACTCAGAAAAAAGGGAAAGAAATCCCAATAAAACAAGGAAAGTCCCTATTTTAAAGATAACTTGAAAATTCAATTACTCCCAATCCATAAGTCCTTTTGGCCTCAAATTTTAAACGAAAGTCATTCACACGTTTATCTCTCATTGTACAAAAATTGGAGTCATTATCCCAAGGAAATGAGTCCTTTTCTTCAGTTTCAAGTTATCCCTTATTTAATGGTATTTTCCACATATTCTTTATTTCCTTGGTTATTATTCTATTCATTTGGGTTCCTTGAACCCCAAGGATCTTTTATAATACAAAAACTTATTATGGGAAATTATTTTCTAGCCTTTTTATCACTTTCAACCATTATCTTATATTATTTTTATTAAATGGAATTCCCTTTTTCATTTCTTTTTTATTTTTCTTTCGAATGGGCTTAATGGCGAATAAGGCCCATCAAGAAAGCATGCAAGGCCATTATATACGAAATTCATTCAAAACACACCATGAAATCACACATTGGTCTTATTTATTTATTTAGAAGAGATTTACAAATCTCATTACATATATTGGAAAATGAGGTTATAACATCCTCCCCTCCTTATAGGAATTTTGTCATCAAAATTCAACAATCAAACAAACAAATTTGGATATGCCTTTTCCATGTCCGTCTTTAGCTCCCATGTGGCCTCATCCTCTCCATGGTGCTTCCAAAGAACCTTTACCATCTCTATATTCTTATTTCTGAGCTCTTTTACCTTGGTATCTAGAATCCGCAAAGGCAACCCAGGATAAGACAGCTTTCCTAGAAGCTCAATTGGTTCAATGCTCAGCACATGGCTTGGATCTTGCACATATCGCTTCAGATTGGACACGTGAAACACATCATGCATCATACTATATTGAGGGGGTAACGCCAAACGATATGCGGCTTCACAAATCTGTTCTAATACTTCAAACGGACCCACGTATCGGGGACTCAACTTTCCTCTATTTTTAGCTATAGCTCGGAGCGGTCGGATTTTTCGAAAGACATGTTCTCCCACAGCAAAATGCACATCAGTCCGCTTCGCATCAGCATACGACTTCTGTCTGTCTTGGGCTCTCTTTAGCCTTTTCCTGATTAAAGCAACTTTATCAGCATACACTTGGAGTTCCTCTGACCTAAATAAGGTCCTTTCACCAACTTCATCCCAGTGAAGTGGTGACCGACACGGTCTCCCATACAGAGCTTCATATGGAGGCGTCCCGATACTGGCTTGGTAACTATTATTGTAGGCAAACTCAGTTAAAGGCAGGTACTGCTCCCATGATCCACCCCAATCGAGCACACAAGCTCGCAGCAGATCTTCTAAGGTCTGAATCGTCCTTTCTGACTGACCATCTGTCTGGGGGTGATAGGCGGTACTGAACTGTAACCTTGTTCCTAGTTCCTCTTGAACCTGCTTCCACAACTTGGAAGTAAACTTTGGGTCTCTATCGGTAATGATGGAACCAGGTACGCCATGCAAGCGTACTATCTCTCTGATATACAGCTCAGCTAAATCTGACACCTTGGCAGTGGTCTTTAAGGTAAGGAAGTGTGCTGACTTGGTAAGGCGATCTACCACAACCCATATCGCATCATGACCTTTCTTGGTCTGGGGTAGACCCACCACGAAATCCATGGTGATCTGCTCCCATTTCCACTCTGGAATCTCTATAGAGTGTAAAAGTCCGCCGGGTCGTTGGTGTTCAGCCTTCACCATTTGGCACGTAAGACAACTGGCTACATAAGCTGCAATGTCTCTTTTCATCCCTGGCCACTAGAAAAACCTCTGCATGTCCTTATACATCTTTGTAGTCCCTGGGTGTTCCGTGTACTTAGAACCATGAGCCTCTTGTAAGATACGTTCTTTCAGTGGTGAGTCTTCAGGAACCCATATACGATTCTCAAATCTGATTCCTCCATCTACTCCCAAAGAAAGACGAGTCTGAGGCTTCTGCATCAAGCCTTTCATTTTGTCAAGTCCTCCACTGGCCAACTGTGCTGCGACAATTTCACTCAGTAACTCAGACTGTATCTGGATATTGGCCAACCGAACTCGATCATCCAACGGTTGAGGTGACCATTCCACCAATTCTTCTAAGCTCTTCCACTGACTAGACAAAACAGCTGCACACCTGAGCTGCTTTCGACTTAAGGCATCAGCTACGACGTTCGCCTTCCCTGGATGATAGGCAATGGTGAAGTCGTAATCTTTCATGTACTCCATCCATCGTCGTTGTCGTAGATTCAAGTCTTTTTGCATCAGAAGATACTTCAGGCTTTTATGGTCAGTGAAGATCTCAAAAGTGGCACCATATAGATAATGTCGCCAAATCTTCAATGCATGAATGATAGAAGCTAACTCCAGGTCATGTGTCGGGTAATTCACCTCGTTTGACTTGAGCTGTCGGGAGGCATATGCAACCACGTGCCGATTCTGTTCCAACACACAGCCAAGTCCCATCTTTGATGCATCGGTGAAGATCATGAAACCCTCATTGCCTGATGGTAATGTCAAAACTGGTGCAGTGGTCAACTTCTCTTTCAGCTCCTGGAAACGAGCCTCACAAACATTGGACCACACAAACTTCACATCTTTCCGAGTCAACATAGTCAGAGGCAAGGCGGTCTTTGAGAAATCTGCGATGAAGCGCCGATAATATCCTGCCAATCCCAAGAAGCTTCGTATCTCAGAGGGGTTCTTCGGTGCTGGCCAGTCTCGAACTACTGACACTTTAGCTGGATCTACGACGATCGTTCCTCCCGAGATGATGTGTCCAAGGAACATGACTCAGTCTATCCAAAACTCACATTTAGAGAATTTCCCGTAGAACTTCTGCTTTCTCAAGATATCAAGGACCTTACTTAGGTGGTCTCGGTGTTGATCTAGGTCATCAGAATAAACCAGTATGTCATCTATAAACACTATGACAAACGAGTCAAGGAAGGGTTGAAATACACTATTCATAAGGTTCATGAACACACTGGGTGCATTGGACAACGCAAAAGGCATAACCACGAACTCATAATGGCCATATCGGGTCCTGAAAGTGGTTTTTGGGATATCCTCACTCATGACTCTCAACTGGTGGTAACCCGATCTCAAATCGATCTTGGAAAAGACTCGAGCCGACTTCAACTGGTCAAACAAGTCATCTATCCGGGGTAAAGGGTATTTGTTCTTAATGGTAGCCTGGTTGATCATCCGGTAGTCTATGCACATTCGGAGCGAACCATCCTTTTTCTTTACAAAAAGAACCGGCGCTCCCCATGGTGATGTGCTAGGGCAGATAAAACCCTTGTCCAACAATTCCTGCAATTGCTTCTTTAGCTCAAGCAACTCAGCAGGGGCCATCCTATAGGGTGCTCGGGAAATAGGGTTTGTACCGGGAGCTAGCTCTACTGAAAAATCTACCTCTCTCTCGGGAGGTATCCCGGGTAAATCATCAGGGAAAACATCTGCATAGCTTCGTACTACCTCTATCTCCTCTAAGGGTTGTACTTTGGGTTCTGGCTCGGTGACTACTGCTAAGAAGGCTTGACATCCTTTACTCATCATTTGTTCTGCCCGCAAAGCCGACACATACAGGTTGGTGGTGGCATCCTTCCTACCCCTAATGACAAAAGGTGGGTGACCTGGTCTCTTAATGATCACTTTCTTCTCCCTACAGTCAATGTTGGCCCGATAGGTATAAAGCCAATCCATGCCAATGATTACATCAAAATCATTCATGTCAAGAAGGATAAAATCTATAGGAAACTCATGATCTCGATAATTCACAGGTATCACCGGAGTTTTCAAAAGGGAAGTAAAGATCCGACCACTCGGGGTTGTAACATCTAAGACATAACCTAGATCCTTGATATCCAAACAAAGCATAGTTGCAAGATTTCTCGAAATGAAAGTATTAGTAGATCCATAGTCAAATAAAGCTTTCACATTATGTCCCATAACTTCAAGCATGCCCTCGATCAACCGATTTGCATTAACTTGAGCCTCCTCATTGTCAATGGCAAACACCCGAGCTTGCCTTCTTTCTCCTGCAGGTGGGGCTACAGCTATAGGTGGAGCTGCCACAGGTGGTGCCGCTGCTGGTGGGGCTGCCACAGGTCCTTGTCCTCTGGGCTCTGGCATAGGACAGACAAATTGCAGATGTCCTTCTTGGTGGCAATGAAAGCAAGTCTTCTTCTTGTAGCAACATTCACCGGCGTGACCCTTCCCGCAGGTGCGGCAAGGGGGTCGGTTGTTCTCCTGACGAGGTTTCCCTTTTCCTCCATGTTTACCTTTAGCTTGATGATGTCCTGGACCCTTCTTGTGGTTGTTTCTCAGGCCTTGGGCTCCTTCAGTGAAACCCAAGTATCCCTTGGGTGGAAACGGGGTAGGCATCACGGTCCTCTCCATGTCTAAAGCAGTGTTGTAGGCTTCAGCGAAAGTTCTTGGCTTGCTTGCCATCATATGGGGCCTGATGGCAGGGTGAAGGCGCTCTATGAAGTGATCCAGCCTTCTTTCTTCATCCATCTTGTACCCAAAGCGTTCCAGGATCCAGAACTTACGCCCGAAGTCTGCCACAGAAGAGTTTCCTTGGGTCATGTTGGTGAACTCCCTTTCCTTTTCCTTCTTAGCTGAGACTGGAACGAATCTGGTGGTGAAGATCGTCTTGTAATCAGCCCATGCCATGGGCTCCTCCGTCAAGTCTCTGCCAGTGATGTGGGTTTCCCACCATATCTTAGCTGCCCCTTCCAAGAGATGAGCAGCAAAGAGGACCTTCTTTCCTGGTTGAACTTCAAGCATGCGGAATCCATTCTCGACTACAAGCAGCCAAGTTTCTGCTTTGTCGACCACCTCTGTCTTGTCCTCTCCCCAGAACTTCTCGATATTCAACTTGACGAAGTCCAGGATGGTGGCTCCAAGTCGAGGATGAACTGGATGCGGCTCACCATTCTCAGCTCTGGCCAGGTCACGGAGGGCCAAGGCATTAATAGCCTCTGTCAACTTCTTCTGCTGCTCAATCCACAAAGCCTCAGAGGTGTGGATCATCATAGTCGGTTCTGGACTTCCAGCTTGATCTTCCTCCATCTGGTCTTCTTCCTCGTACACATGCTACTCTTCATACCCTTGGTCCTGCTCTTGATCAAGGTTGCTGAAGGGTATTGGATCAGGATTAGGGACCTCATGAGTGGCTTCTTCAGGCCTCTTTCTCTTCATAGAGGATTCACCATCAAGGTTCCTCTTTCGCTTTTCAGAAGACCCCTTTCCCTTACGGGGAGGCCAACCACTCCTTGCTGGTTTCCCAGAGCCCTCAGGGATAGCAACAGTCTTTGTACGAGCCATCTACATAAGTATAACAAACAGATCTTTAGTTTATCATTAAACTAATTATACTTCTGTCAGTGATATCTCATTACATATCTTTTATTAATTTGATGGAGAATTCCTTAATCCTTAACTTATTTGCCCATACCACATGAGGGTGGGGAAGAGAGAGAAATCCCTAACTCTTAAGTCCTTAATAGAAATTGTGATGAGAAGGGATGAATAAGAGGAGAAAATCCTAAAGGTATCTTATTTCGATTCAAATCCTAGGACATCGGCCAGGCAGTCACACATTCCAGGAGTCCTCGTATTCCGACTAGCGGTGCGGAGGAAAATTTTGCCAGCCCCCAGAAGTGATCCTTTTCTAGACACCTCAGTCTTTCGGAAAATCCTCTAATAACTCCCTTGGGTTCTACGGAGGTTGTAAAATTTAATAATTATTAACAATTAAGTGGAGAACCATGGCTCTGATACCAAATGTTACGACCCCACCTCCCGATAACCCCCACTTAAGGGAGACCGAGAGGTCGAAGCCGCACACATAAATTCCGGATCAAGGTTCAGCAATTAATTGATAACAATTAACAAATTCTACTATACTAAACTGAAAAGCTGTAATAAATAAAACTTTTGCATACCTTTGAAAATTTGGAACACTAATACTTCTATCCAGAACTCTGGCTAACTAACTAATCCTCCTTGGACTTTAATTAGTGTATTTCACAATATGACGGATTACTATTTGTCCTTTTTGTTTTGTACCTAAAACGCCGACAAAAAAAACGTCGGTCAGCCAAAGCTGGTATGTGGGGGATTCACTAATCGTGCAATTATCCATAACAATTATTGCATCCAATTATCAATTAACAAACAATATTACGTTTTAAGTATAACTACGCGATCCATGTGTACCATATCCCCTGCGCTGTCCCTGCAGTGGACCTGGATACTACCTCCCTTATGGTAGATTCCCATTTTACCCCTCATGACTTCACCTAATAGGTGAATCAATTTCTAGGGCTGAGTCACATGGCACTACCCGTGGATAGCCCACTCCTTAACTCATGGTATGCTAAGAGTCTCATGGCACTACACATGTGTAGCCCAGTTTCTGACTCATGATACCCTAGACCTTGCTCTAGGTTATCCTTAGCCTTGACATAGCCACAGGGGTGGACTCGGATCTAGCTAGTCATACATATATAATCATTGTGATAGCCATAGTCACTTTATAGAGGCATGAATTAAATCATCCAACAGTTATTTCACACATTTAGGGAAACATCGGTAAAACCTCGGAAAACTAAGCGGTATAGCCATAAGCGTAACCACATACCTCTTATTGCAGTCTCAGATATAGAATGAAAGAGAATAGCCAAGTAAGCAAGCAAAGGCAAAGAAACCCTGAAATAAAAGTACAATTTACTTTTATTAATATTTATTCAACATCATTATGTCCCTTAGGGTTTCTATCCAATTTTAGGGTTTTCTTGAAAATTAGGGTTTTGCTTTCATTTTCAATTGCCATGAACCCTAATTCATCAAATCCATGTAGAACCTTTTAAAATATCTCCTTTTAATAGTCCTAACAATTTTAGGATCATTATTTAGCAATTTATCAAAATAACAAGGTTTCCTTCTTCTTTTACCCTAAATTAGGGTTATCTTATACATTATTTTTCATTCATAGACATAAACCCTAATTTAGTCATATTGGTATTTAAAAACGAATAGAAACCTCATATTATTAATTAACAGGTTCATAACCCTCAACTTAACCCATTATGTTTACAAAGAAACATCCTTTGTAGATATTTAGGGTTTCCAAATAATTTAAATGTATTTTACTAACAATTTAAAGCACTTTTGAGAACGAACTGGAATTAGGTGTTCTAAACATTTTTAACAAATTCCTTTTAATTTTCTACTCAACTTTCATATATAACTTTTCTTTATCCGAGATTCCTAGCAATTACTATGATTTTAGCAAGGATTTGCTATTTTCTGAATTATTTGTTAGAAAGAGATATATACCGGAATTTCAAGGTCGTCGGATTGGTGCGCCCGGGATCACCTTTGGATCTGATGCTCAGCGTCGCCCGCCCCCACTAGTTAAGTGGCACACCCCGCCGCTTGATCTTAGTCGCTGGATCACGATCCAACACTCGGAGCCGCGAGCGTCTTTTTTTTTAACGGGTCGCTTCTTCCTCCATTGGATCGTTGCGAGTACACGATGCTCCTTAATTGAACGGCAACTGCACGTTGTCTCCTTCCTTTAGAACGCGGCGGCGCCGCAGCGGCAAGCTCGCCTGAGCAAAGTCAATTGAACACGAGGGGGAGATCAGAGACCAATGGGGTTGCCGTATGAGTTTGCGAGGGTGCTCTTAACCCTGAGGACCCCTATTTATAGGGTGTGGAGGGTTCCCTCTAGGGTTTCCAAACCCGTCGCTGACCCTTGCATCTGCTCAATTGGGTGTTTCATCTAGAAGCACCCAAAGGTAACCAAAACGGGGTATGGGTGGCTCAGAATTCTCTCCTGATTACAATGGAAATATTTCCAAGATAAACCATCCATCAGGAGACGAGGAAAGAGGTGGGAAAATTCCACCTGTAAGCCGTTATACAGTCCCCGACTCTTGGGACTTTGACGAAGAATCCTAATTCGTTGGATTAACATCCAACGGTCACTATTACTCACGTTGACTCAGAAAAAAGGGAAAGAAATCCCAATAAAACAAGGAAAGTCCCTATTTTAAAGATAACTTGAAAATTCAATTACTCCCAATCCATAAGTCCTTTTGGCCTCAAATTTTAAACGAAAGTCATTCACACGTTTATCTCTCATTGTACAAAAATTGGAGTCATTATCCCAAGGAAACGAGTCCTTTTCTTCAGTTTCAAGTTATCCCTTATTTAATGGTATTTTCCACATATTCTTTATTTCCTTGGTTATTATTCTATTCAGTTGGGTTCCTTGAGCCCCAAGGATCTTTTATAATATGAAAACTTATTATGGGAAATTATTTTCTAGCCTTTTTATCACTTTCAACCATTATCTTATATTATTTTTATTAAATGGAATTCCCTTTTTCATTTCTTTTTATTTTTCTTTCGAATGGGCTTAATGGCCAATAAGGCCCATCAAGAAAGCATGCAAGGCCATTATATACGAAATTCATTCAAAACACACCATGAAATCACACATTGGTCTTATTTATTTATTTAGAAGAGATTTACAAATCTCATTACATATATTGGAAAATGAGGTTATAACAGGACCTCTATCCGATACTATGGTGACTGGAACTCCGTGCAAATGTACTATCTCCTCAACATATAACTATGCCAACTTCTCTGCGGAGTAGGTTGTTTTGACAGGTAAGAAGTGTGCTGTCTTCGTCAACCTATCAACAATTACCCAGATGGAATCATGTCCTTTGCTTGTCCTAGGTAGGCCAACTACAAAGTCCATGGTTACATGATCCCACTTCCACTGTGGTTTGGGTAAAGGTTGCATTATTCCTGCAGGCTTCTGGTGTTCATCTTTAACCTGTTGACACACAGGACACCTCAGAACAAACTTTGCAACATCCTTCTTCATCCCCAGCCACCAATACATATCTTTTATGTTTCGATACATTTTGGTGCTCCCGGGATGCATAGCATACATTGAGGAATGAGCTTCTTCCAGGACTAACTTCCTCAAGTCACCCACATCCGGTACTATCATCCTCCCATGATAGCAGGCCACCTGATCATATGAATCATGGAAACCATCTCTTCCTCCATCACCATATTCTAACCTAATTTGCTGAACCACACTATCCACTAACTGGGCCTCCTTAATCTACTCTCTTAGGGTTGGTTTGATATGCATCTCTGCCAACAACCCAGCTATCCATGATACTCTCAACTGTACATTATCTCGTCTTAGGGAGATGAGCATATCTCTTCTAGGGCATACCAAGGAGTTTAGATGTGCTCTATCAGAGGATGGTGTTACCGAATTCCTGCTCAAAGCATCCACAACTACGTTGGCCTTACTCAGATGGTAATATATCGTACAATCATAGTCCTTGATCAGCTCCATCCAACACCGCTGCCTCATGTTTAGCTCATGTTGGGAGAAGATGTACTTAAGATTCTTGTGATCTGTGAAAATTTGGAACGTTTCTCCATAAAGGTAGTGTCTCCAGATCTTCAAAGCATGAACCACGGCTGCTAGCTCCAGATCGTGTGTTGGATAGTTCTCCTCGTGTTTCTTAAGCTGTCGAGAAGCAAAAGAAATCAAATGCTTATCCTGCATCAACACACATCCGAGTCCATTCTTGGAGGCATCACAGAACACCACGTACCCCTTCCCTTCTCAGGCAGCACCAACACAGGTGCACATGTCAACCTCTCCTTCAACATCTGAAAAGACTGCTGACACTTGTCATTCCAGATAAAGGGAACATCCTTCCGGGTCAACTTCATCAAGGGTAGGGCTATGGAACTGAAGTTCTTAATGAACCTCCGATAGTAGCTAGCTAACCCTAGGAAACTATGAACCTCTGTCGGTGTCTTCGGTTGTTCCCATCGTAGAAAAGATTCTACCTTTTTGGGGTCAACACGAATTCCCGAGGCAGATACCACATGCCCAAGGAAAGATACCTCCGTCAACCAGAACTCGCACTTACTGAACTTGGCATAAAGCTTATGTTCCCTAAGCAACGTCAAAGCTTGGCAAAGGTGCTGCTCATGTTGTTGGGCATCCCTACTAAAGATCAAGATGTCATCTATAAAGACGACAACACACTGATCGAGAAAGGGTCGGAAGATCCTATTCATGAGTTCCATGAATGCAGCCGGTGCATTAGTCAGTCCAAAAGACATAACTGTGAACTCATAGTGACCATACCTTGTCCTAAAGGCAGACTTGGGTATGTCACTATCCTTAATACGGAGTTGATGATATCCAGACCTCAAATCTATCTTCGAGAAGACAGATGCACCACGCAACTGGTCAAAGAGATCATCAATCCTAGGCAGAGGGTACTTATTCTTTATTGTTATCTTATTAAGCTGTTTGTAGTCAATGCATAACCGCCTCGATCCGTCTTTCTTTTTAACAAACAAGACTGGAGCACCCCACGGTGAAGTGCTCGGTCGGATGAAACCTTTATCAAGCAACTCCTGTAGCTGTTTCTTGAGCTCAGCCATCTCGGCAGGTGCCATCCTATACGGTGTTTGGGCTATGGGTTGCACACCTGGGACTAGATTGATTTCAAAATCAATCTCCCGGGGCGGTGGTACACCAGGAAGTTCTTCAGGGAAAACGTCTTTGAATTCCCTGACAACAGGAACTTCAACAAGGGTGGAATTCTCCATGGTAGTATCTACCACGTGGGCCAAGAATGCATGACATCCTTGTATCATCAACTTCTCAGCAACCAAGGTAGATACTAAACATGTAGGTAGAATCTTTCTTTCTCCCTGGAAGATCCAGGTATCACCATCACCAGCAAACACAGCTTGCTTGGATTCACAATCCAAGACAACCCTATACCTTTCCAGGGTATCCATACCAAGGATTACATCAAATCCTTGCATCTCCAGTGGTATAAGATCCACTTGAATGTGGTGATCAGAAAAGGAGAGGATACAAGGAGAGCATACCTCCCATAAAATAGCAGACTCCCTCAATGGAGTCTCGAGCAACAGGCTACCAGCCCTATGAATAACTATCATATCGCAGTCACAAATCACCCTTCGAGTGATAAAGGAGTTCGTAGCACCTGGGTCAATCAAAACAGATACTATGCAGGATTTAGACATATCAGAATATAAAAGTTCCATCTGACCTGTCACAACCCGTGGATCGACCACTGCATCAGGAGGGTTCATGGCATAGAACCTTGATGTCGCCTGAGGTTGGGCCGGTGCTGACGACCCGACTTGGGACGCTTGCCCATGTCCTCTACCAGCTCCTTGGAACTGCCTCCTCTGAGACCCCTGTTGGCTCTGCCTCTGAGGCTGTGTCACACTGACAGGCTTAGACCTGCAGTCCTTCATCAGGTGTCCCACCTTCCCACTGTTGTAGCAGCTTCTATCTTGCTGTGGTCTAGGTGGTCCCGTGACCGACACTGATGCTGAACTGTGAGCCTCCTGAGGCGGTAGACTCCGTCCTCAACCTCTACTCAGGGACCACTGCATCTGGGAACTCGATCTGGGTGGTGGAGGGTTAGGTGTAGAGGATCTATGCTTCTTAAAGTCTCTAGATGAAGATGCCTGGAACTGAGGGTACCTCTTATGGGTTTGTCTCTTCTCGACTACCGACCTTTCTATACTTCAGACTGACTCAACGAAGGTAGCAAACCTCTCCCGGTTCTCTAGAGCATACACAGGAGTGGATAAGTCGGTATTCAAACCCTTCTCAAACCTCCTAATCCTTTCCTCCTTGGTGGCAGCCATGTGCGGACAAAACCGCAATAGCTCCATGAACTTAGCCGCATACTCGCTAACGTTCATCATACCTTGTCTTAACTTTTCAAACTGCGATATCTTCTCATCTAGGAAGGTCTTTGGGAAGTACCGGTTAACAAACTCCTGGCGAAAGTCTCCCCAAGAAACCTCTACTCCAGGCCTCTTCACCTCTTCCATGTTCCACCAGTGACCAGCACTTCCTTTGAGAAGATAGACAACATGTCTCACCTTCTCAGCTTTAGGGATGGCTAGGATCCGGAAAGCCTTCTCCAGCTCGGTCAACCACAAATCCGCATCTGCGGGGTCAGCTGTGCTGAAGTATTCGGTTGCTCCGACTCTGCGCAGTCGTTCAAACGTCTTCCCGATACTTGACACCTCATGCTGAGCAGGTGCCCTGGGTACAGGCATGGGCATCTTGTCGGTGATACGCGTCATGGTAGCCAAGAACTGCCCAAACATAGCTTGCACGGTGGGGTTCGCCATGTCGGTGGGGTCAAACTTGGGTGGAGGTACAGGTGGCTCAGGTAAGGGTTGCTCTGGCTCAGGGCTTCCTGCACCTCTTGGCGGTGCAGCCACACTACTTTTGCTCCCCAACTCTTCACGTGGCTCAGACATCCATATGTATCTTCTTCTCCTGAGGAGCATAAGACTCTATTAGATAAGAAGGAACACTAAGGACATACTCGACATCCTAAGTCCTATGTATCTATAGACTCATCAAACCTAGAGCTCTGATACCACTTAATTGTGGGCTCTGATCTCCGAAACACAAGATAAACATGGCGGAAACGAACCGATTAATCAGTGGAAAGTGGAAAATCACGGGAAATGAAAACTTTTCGAGAAAAGATCACGAGACCGAGAACACTTCATTCATAAAAGCATGAAAATCAGTTTACATCTCTGATGGGTCACTTTTCGAGTGAACATATACAGTCATATACAACCATTCAAGACTTCAAAATTTCCAAAATCTCAGATCTGACTCCCGGGACCTGAGTGTACAGAGACGACATAGGACTACTAACTAACACATGACCACTAGGTATCCACCTGAGGCTCACTGTTGCCCCTGGTGCTGCTGCTGCTCTTCTATGAACTAGTTCCTTCGTCCCAACGACCACCTATAAGGTTGAAACTTACGGGGTGAGACAATTACAAATAATTGTCCCAGCGGGAGTTATAACTCTAACCAGAGGCTTACAGAGAAAGGTAAACAACATAAGGTAGTTCGTCCTGCAAGGCAGCCTTACAAGCAAATAAGCAGTAAAATCTTCTAAGTATTATCATGAAAGACATATAAGCTCAAACGGCAATAGAAATAGTGTTCTCAAAGCAGTATCAAACATTTCTTCTTGTTGTTCAACCTAGGAAATTATGCTACTCGACTGATTTACATTTTTCAAACAACATTATGCCCTGTGGAGATGAGGTGTACCACTCAAACTCCAACCGACCACTGTTAAGTCACCTCGGTATCATACAAGGTCATCGAAAGAGCCGGATTCTCATGACCTTCAACTTCCTCAGTCAGGTTGAGGTACAACATGTAGGACATCTCGTATCTCTACCACTATAGCTCACCAGGGTACTCTGGTCCTTCGCTATTAGAGTCACAGTGGCATTCTGTACTCTCTTCACCATCGAAAGATTTCATGTTTATCTTCATCGAGGTGGCATCACATTTCCCTCGGGTGATCCGTGATACATCAACCCGGCATAACACATAGTGTGGTGTTGATGGAGTATTCTCCACATCAACCACTACACCAGGACGTAAGGATATACGCGTCCATCTCCCCCGCATACTCAAAAGTATGCGCTCCAGGAGTTTCCTTAGGAAAACCTATTTCACCATCATATTACACCTAACAATGATGGATCTATGATCAGGGATTACATGGTATGGTTGCACTTGATTAGTTAGGTACATTTCAGTATTCTTTTAACATCATACATGTTCTTAAACATCAGTCATTAGTATAGCAGCAATGAAAGTAGAATACTAAATGTACAAGTCTAACTCACATCAATCATCATTTCTCAAATATCTCATCACAAGTCATCTCATAAGCATGACTTTGATGATATACGTGGCTCTTACAGCCTATCATCTCATGGATGCCACTTTCTGAGTAAACAGGATATGTCACTATTCATAAAGCTACTACATGCTTTCAATGAATATGGCATCATCATCCATACCTGGATTTTTTCATCATTATATAAGAACCTGCAAGGTCAATTCAATCTAATAAGAATATACAATTCATTTCAAAAGATATGTCTGCATACTCTTTACAAGAGTTAGATTCCCTGATTCTTAACAATTAGGGGTCACTATTTACATTTTATGTCATCACCCTAGGATTAGGGTTTACTATTCACATCATGGTGAATTGAACTCATAACATCATCATGTATGAGGAAACATCACCATTGATGATCTCAAATTAGGTTAAGATTCATCAATTATCATAATTAGGGTTTCCATGATCTCACATAGGTGGATCATACCCTAGTCATGCACAAATAAACACATTGAAGGTACTTTACTTGAGTTCAATCATATTTGATGCTTTCTCTCTCCTCTCACTAACATGTAGTGACTTTCTCTCTCTTAATGTGGTAGTTGATGATTACATCACTCCAAAATAGATGGGGTTAAGTCCTCATTGATTAACATGAGCTAGGTTTCCAAAGTCAAGGCATTAGGGTTTGATTAAAACAAGGTATCCTTCAATTGTACCCTTCGAGGGTATAAAGGTAATTTGCCCCATTGATCACCATCATGGGTCAACTGATTAGTCACTTAGTCCCTTAATGACCTAGGTTACCATTAGGGTTTAGATTAGATCACCATTGAACCAATTACACCTTCAATTGATTATGTACAAACCACCTTGAAATCCTTCAAACGGTTTCAACCTTCAACCACCAAACGGTCTTGAGACCGTTTGGGTGCGTTGACTGTTTTGACTTTCAAACCGTTTGAAGCTCATGCGGTTTGAAACCATTTGATCCAAAACGACTTGAGATCGATTGGTCCAAATGGTCTTGAGGTCGTTTGATCCCAAACGGTCTTGAGACCGTTTGACCTCAAATGGTCTTGAGACCGTTTGGCCTCAAACGGTCTTGAGACCATTTGGATTCAAACGTTCCTGAGACCGTTTGGTCCAAATGGGCTCAAACCGTTTGGACCTCCAAAGTGGTTGAAAGGTTACATATGTTTAGGGTTATCTATGTTGAAGCCCTCAATTGGCCAAAACCATGTTAACCACTTATAAATTGAGTCAATTAGGGTTAGTCTTAATCAATAGGGCATCAAATTGACCCTCAATCGAAAGACTATTAGGGTGTAATCCATCTCAATTAGGGTTTTCAATCAGATAGCCATCAATATTCAACAATGTGAAACCAATCAAGGTTGAACCTATCAATTGACCTCCAATTGGGCCCAAACTTGGCCCAAACGGTCTTGAGGTCGTTTGGACATCATCCAAACGGTCTTGAGACCGTTTTCCCAAAGTTTGGCCAAAAACCAAGTCGGTTGGGTTAGGGTTGAACTCTAATTAGGTCTAAAATCAGCATTTTTATCAATTCATCAACTTGTTGCAATTGGACCCTCAATCCATTAAATTACCTCAATCCTAGACCTCCAAACGGTCTTGGGTTGTGCCCAAACGGTCTTGAGACCGTTTGGAGGAACCCCCAAATGGTCTTGAGACCGTTTGGGTCCTTCAACCCAAAACTCATCAAGATCTACACTTGAAAACAACAATTTCAGCCCGATTAGGGTTAGGATGTTGAAATGGCTTCAACTCTCAATTGATTACAAATTAGATTGTGATTCTTTGTAGGAATGAAATTCAATATGTTCTCAACAAACCCTCAAACGGTCGTCCCTTGGTCAACCCTATCAAATGGTCTTGAGACCATTTTGATCCAAACGGTCTTGCAAGACCGTTTGGGATCAAACAGTTTGAAACCGTTTGGTCTCAAACAGTTTGCAAACCGTTTGGACCCAAGGGTCCAAGGTCATTTAGTAAGGTTTCCTTGGAATTCCTGCCCATCATCTTCAACCTCTGTTAAGGTTGGTAACTCCACAGATTTACTTGCAAGAAGACCAAGAAGTTTGGGGAAGAAGAGGAACTACTAGTTCAAGTAAGAACAAGTATAAGTATTGAAAGCAAGAGGTTTAGAGATATAAAACCCGCCTTAAGAACGTTCCTTGAGCTCCAAGCTTCCAAGTTCTACGTCCTTAATGGCACCTTGAGCTCCACAAGTCGGCTAAGGACTCCTCTTCAAGAAAGGGTTGAGGAAGGTCGGCTAGAACAAGAACCCTAGTCAAGATAACCACAAAAACAGCCCTAAGAATCATGTTTCTCCATGAAACCGAGCTAGAAGATGGTCTCTCCTTACCTTGGGAACAAGATGGCCGGCTCCTCTAACTCCCTTGATCTTCCTTGGATGGATCAAACGAGGTGGGGAAAGGGAGAAATGAAGGA
Organism: Alisma plantago-aquatica; assembly: GCA_963693085.1. Classification (NCBI taxonomy): domain Eukaryota; kingdom Viridiplantae; phylum Streptophyta; class Magnoliopsida; order Alismatales; family Alismataceae; genus Alisma; species Alisma plantago-aquatica. The sequence continues at coordinate 361,023,084 of OY856412.1, forward strand.
AATGCTCATGTGTAAGCATGGGAGGTGGTATATATAGCTAGGATGGGTTTTACCAAAAGAACCTCTAAATTGCTCCATTCTCAACTAAGTCCCCCATTATTTCATGCCCGTCCCTCCTCCTTTTCTAGGAGAGAAACATTATAAAAAAACAAGGGTCCAAGGCAAGGGAAAGGTCACCTTACTATTATGATACTCATTTTAGGATTTCACACTTTAAAACATAGGGTTTTCATTACAAGCTTGATCACTTTAATCTAATTAGATAATGGGGTGCCACTTTCTATAAAAACCATTCCAATAGGGTAACAAGAACCACACAAGATACTCTAAAAGATGTATTTTATACGTGCATCCCATATTTTTGGTAAATTGCATAAAGACCCGTGCATTACAAAAATAATACTAAACTTGCTTAACCAGGGCAGAAAGGTGAAAGCATGCTTCTTGAGAACTTAATTACATGCAAACGGATAATAACAGGCATTTAATTACATATTTAGGCAAATATTCTAGGATTAGCTTATAACCCAGGTCAAGGGTGTTACAACAACACTAAATTTCTTGATGAACCTCCTGTAGTAGCCTGTAAAGCCTAGGAAACTACGAACCTACATTGCTTTCCTAGGCTTCTCCCACTCCAATATTGATGTACCTTCTTTGGGTCTATGCAAATTCCCTTAGTAGATATCACGTGCCCTAGAAAGACACCTCCCTCAGCCAGAACTCACACTTGTTGAACTTAGCATACACTTATGCTTCCTCAACAACGTCAATGCTTGTCGTAGATGTTGCTCATGTTGCTCACTATCTCTAGAGTATATCAAGATGTCTTCGACGAACACCACCACAAACTAATCCAGAGATGGCATAAACACCCAGTTCATTGGATCCATAAAGGCTTCCAGTGCCTTTTCAACCCAAATGGCATGACCAAAAACTCATAGTGACCATACCTAGTCCAAAAATCTAACATGGGTATGTCATCCACCTTGATCCGTAACTGATGATAACATCATCTCAGATCTATCTTCAAAAACATTACATCACCTCTCAACTGATCAAACAAATCATCTCTTCTCAACAACGGGTACTTGTTATTTATGGTGATCTTATTCAAGTACATATAGTCTAAGAACAACCTCATAGAACCGTTCTTCTTCTTCACAAACAACACTAGAGTTCTCACATCCCAAATTTTCTAGAATAATTTATTCCATAAATATGATTTTCCTTAAACAAAAATAGTTGAGGGTCTTATTACAAAAATTCCATGAACTAAAATTTCATAGAGAATAAGGAGGTAAGGAAGTCAAAATGTGACTCAAAATACATTCCCCTTACATATATACATTATGAATTTAAATTAGTTGAAATGGATGTACCATTAGTTTTCCTTTCCTTTTTCTCTCTCCTATTCTTAAAAATGTTTAAAATGAAATGAAAAGGAAGAGAAAAGAAGAGGAACTTGAAAATTTATATGTAGTAGATGCCTTGGACAAGAAGCTTTCCTTTTTCCTTTTATGACTTTTAATATAAGAGGAAAGTGTGGTTTTAATCTTTTTCTCTCTCTCCAAGAAAACATCTCAAAAGGGCATGAAGTATATATGACATAATCATGGAGTGAGTAATAAGAATTGATCTTGATATTTGACTCCAAGAAATACAAAGGAAATTCTTATCCACTTATTTCATCCATTAATGCATTAAAGTAAAATGAAATTTATGGAAACTATAGGGAAAAAATGTCAAAATTAGATATCTAAGTGTATGGAAAGGGTCTAGACTTCTTATTGGACATGTGGTCCATATTTGGGATCATTTTGACTAAGCTAGACCCTCTGAAAATATTTGAGCAATTTACCATATAGTGTTGTATACAATTTAATGAAAAATGCATTAAATAAAATGTACAAACCTAAGATCCAGACTTTTCTCCTTTGTCATGTGTTCCATTTATTTATTAATATTACATGCCTACAATCTGACGACCCTAATTTAAGTCATCCCCGATCGAATAGCCTATGAGTTATCTCATACCTTCCGTTTCTTTCACTGGTCTTAAATGCAATTACTTCATTTCCTTCTCTGATCCTTTTATCACTCATCTCTGCACCTCTCGCCGTGATTCTTTCTCCTTTGAACATATCTTTGTTTTCTATTTCTAGCTATGGTTGACTCACCATCTCTCTCACTATATAAGAGAAATGCCCATTAGGGATTTTGTCTCCCTCTTAGTCGATTTCCACCGCCGCCACCACTCCTTTGTCCGTCCTTAGTTCATGGTTCCAAGGGAACCTAGGCCCCGAATCATCGTTATACTTCCCCAGTTGATTCTTAGAATCCCCCAAACTCCTCGACTACTCTACTGGTTCTCTGGTGACCTACTCCACATCACGACTCACATACACCCACTTCGACGAAATTGATCTGCTGTTAAGCTTCTTCAAAAACCCTTTTTTTATTTCCCACCATTAGTTTACTCTGTGGTTGCCTCTAATACCACACCCTATAGTTGGGTTTGAGGCCATCATCGGATCTAGTCACCATGGTTCCTCAGTAGCCCTCTAGCCAAGGAAAACTCACTCAAGGGTTCATAGGATCTCAAGGAACAATTTCTTATGCTTACTTTCATCTTTCGTAATCAACTCTTCTATATCCATGTTTGAACTCCCTTTCCCTGCTTTGACTTGTTCACCAGCAAAGTAGTAACTCATGGTCCACGTTTGCCACATGATGACTTCCTGATCTTTTATTTCTCTTCCTGAACCATCCCTCGAGGCTTCGTGACCCTTTCATCTAGTTTCTATGGAATTCCTACCTTTCCCACGATACATCATCCATGTATATTATGAGCTAGAGATATAGTACATGGCAAACCCTCCTTGATAGCTTGCTGACCTCACCTTGGTTCAGTGAAGGTGCTAACAATCTCAACATGTGAGTTCAACCACTCTGGTTCAAGTTCTCATTGGGGATAAGATCTTCAGGAACTGCACCTCGAGCCATGGCAATGGGGAAGATCGTCAGGGGTTAGAATACCCAGATGCCCCTATTGTTCTAATGAACCAATTAATATTCAAAGTGACATTTTGGGTTTTCATATTTTGATTTCCTTTATTTATGTGTGTCTGATTACTAGGTCTTAATGACCAGTTTTCCCCCAAAATTCCAATTGATATGTTGCATCCATCTATTTTATTTGGTCTTTAGGCCTTATTATATACATCACGTTTATATTTGATTTATGAATGTAACATATATAGTTTTTTAAATTTCTTGTCGGTCCACAATGCAAAATTCATAACTTTACATAGGACAATAGAAAAATATGTAAAAATATTAGTCGAAAATTTCTTTTGATTCTATCTCGATTTGACTTCTTTTCAAATGTCGTTTTCCAAATTCTAATCCTCCAATAATTCAAGGAATAGAAATTAGGGTTTTAGGACAAGTAACTCATGCACACCTTATGATTTTAATCAAATTATAGGTTATTAGAGACTCAATCAAGTGAAGGGACTTGACCTTAAGGTGTTCTGCTCTAGGTAAGTGGGCCCTGCATTTTTGGCACAAGTAACTTTGGTTTATTGTCTTTTTATTTATGATAATTCCTATTAGTATTCTTAATGAAATTATGAATTCTTTATCACAAGACATCATAAATCATTATCACAGTTTGATTGGTTGTTTATTTATAGTCTATGGTAAAACCCTAACTATGGTTATGAATCAAGATTAATGAATCATGCTCAAGAAGGGGAAACCCTATTATGTTTATGAGGAATAAATCTTGTCATGGAATTAAGATTCAAGTGGACGAATCCCATTATGTTAAAGTTCAAAGATCATGATAATCTTAATGTCAACATTAATTTTAAGGTCAAAATAAATGGAATTAGTTTTTGTATGCTTCTCAAGTCATGGACCTCAAGAGGTCGTCAAGGGCATTCCTAGAATCAAGGGTTTTCCTAGAAATCATGTGCTCTTAAGTTGACATCATAGAGAGATGCATATATTTACTATTCAATTCTTCTTGTTATTAATGACTCATGCATGCTTAAGCAAATTCATATTCAAGTTTATGTCAATTTATTATACGTCAAGTAACATTTATTTTTATTTCTTATAAAGTTCCAAATATCACTTACCGATGTGATGTTTGTTTTGCATGGTTGGGGATGAGATGTTTGTAGGACTTGGATCTAGTGAAGGATAAAAAGGAAAAATCAAGACTAGGAGATCTTCAAGTATTGACTAGTGGGGTTCCTTTTACCAAGAAAATCTGAACATTTAGATGTCATGTATATCATGTTTAGACATGTCACCAACTAAACTAGATTTCATAGATGAACATTATGTTTTTTTATTTTCTCAAGAACTATGTATGAATCAGATGTAAATCAATGCAAAGTGTTTCATTTACTTTAGATACATGATCAACAACTTGTGACACCCACATTGAGTAAAATCCTTCCTCTCATGTGATATGAAAAGTGGGGTGTTACAGGAGCACCCCAAGGGGAAGTGCTAGGTTTGATAAAGCCTTTATCTAACAGATCCTACAATTGCTTCTTCAGCTGATGCGTCTCCATTGGTGCAGGCCGATACAGTGACTGTGCTATAGGTTGTGTTCTAGGAACAAGATTGATCTCAAAATCAATCTCCCTAGGAGGGGGAATACTAGGAAACTCATCAAGAAAAACATTTGTAAACTCTCACACCACCGGAACCTCATGGATACCAAGATTCTCTCTTGGTATTCACCACATATGCTAAGAAAGCCTCACACCCTTATCTCATCAACCTCTTTGATGTAATAGCTGACATCAATCATGTCAGAAGAATCTTCCTTTCTCCTTGGAAGATCCAGGAAACATAACCCTCATGGAATGTTTCCACCTTGGAACTACAACCCAAGACCACCCAGTACTTCTTCAAGGTATCCATCTCAAGGATCACATTGAATCCATGCATGTCTTGTGGCATAAGGTCCACTTATATGCTGTGTACTGATAAAGATAGAGTGTAATATTGGCACACCTCCCACAACTCAATGAAACCAAGAAAAGAAGTTTCAAACTGAAGACTATCCTATCTACTAACAATAGGAAAATAACAACTATCCATCACCTCTCTAAGATTAAAAGAGTGTGTTGCACCCAGGTCAACCAAAAAACTATGAAAGAAGCAGACAAACCAAAATGAAAAAGTTCCATCTGATCTATCATGACTCATGGATTTACTACTCCCTTTGGCCGACTCGTAGCATAGAATCAATCTGTCACCTTTTTTCATCCTCATCCTCTGCTGGCCAGTCAAGAGGATCCTTCCTACAACTCATGACTGCATCCTCTGCCACCACCATTACTAAATTTTTGCTACTGAGAACCCCTCTGACTATGCCTCAGTTGTTGTGTCACCTCCTCACTTTCACAGAGTACAACAACTTCATATGTCTAGTCTATCCAAACTTATAACAAGTCTTACTCTCGTACCATGGCCTAGATGGCCCTATTCTGTACTACTGGCTTAAGATGGTGGGAAGCTATGACCTCTATCCTTACTCAAGGACCACTGTGATGACACCACTAATGTAACACCCCTGACCTGGGTTATGAGCTAACCCTAGAAGTTTTGCCTAAATATGTAATAATACACTTGTGAACACTCCCTGGCATGTAATTAAGTCCCTCAGGGACATTTACTTTCATATTTTGCTCCTTTTGCATAAAGTTGTAGCATTATGTTGTATGCAGGGGCTTATGTGCAAATTACCCAGTCTAAGGGTTGAACTTGCAAAATTCACAAGGTAAGATGTTCTTTTGATGTTAAGACATCATGGGGATGTCTATGACGAAGTTTGAGGGATTTCCCAAGCTTGAGCACCAAGGTGCAGCTATGGAAGCAACCCCCATGCTCAGAAACCCTAATTTGGGGTAAAGTGCGATTTACCCAAATGGAGGGGTCCAATTTGTAATTTTCACCATCTAGAACATCTATAATGACTCTTGTCATCATTTAGAGTAGAAATGATGAAAGAGATACATCATTCACTAATCAGATGAGGAGAATGATCCTTGTGATAGAAATCACCTAAAATGGGTACAAAACCCTTTCATGTATGTACCTAGTGGAAGGTTGGATTCCTATATCTTTAGATCTTGAGTTTCCTTGATCTTTGCATGAGATTAGATGGGCTTGGGCGTGCCCTTGAGCAAGGAGGAACCTAGATGTGAATTTTTGGTTTTGAAAGGTCCTTGTAGTAAGAAATAGGCTTAAGCTATAAAAGCTATCTCCTTTGTAAACGAGCAAACGATCTTTCCCTGTTTCATTCACTTCTCTTCTTTCTCAAACGGCCAAGAACTTGCTCTGGAGAACAGGGAGACGAAATAGCTTGCTCTAGGTAAGAAACTCCCCTTCTAGCTCGAATTCATGGTGGATTTCACTTTCTAGGGTTGGTTTCATGGTTAGCTTAACTAGTCTCCTTGTTCTAGCCAACCAAAGCTTCGATTCCTTGGAGTTTTCATCCCTGATCGAGTTGAGGAAGCTCAAGGACGCCATTAGAGCTTGGACTTCAGAGTCTTGGAGCTTTAGGATCAAACTTGAGGCGGGTTTTATAACTCTGAACTTGTGCTTTATAATTATGCTTTGATTCTTGCAAATTTGCTAGTAGAATTTCCTTCTACCTCCCTTCTTTCTTGCACGATTGCAAGCAAACCAGTGGAGAAACCGACCTTGCAAGAGGTTGAAGATGAGGGGCGTGATTCCCTATGTTGCTTTTCCAAACGGTCTTGGACCCTTTTGGTCCAAACGGTTGCAAACCGTTTGGGTTCAAACGGTCTCAAGACCGTTTGCTCCCAAACGGTCTTGCAAGACCGTTTGGATTGAAACGGTCTCAAGACCGTTTGAGGGCGTTGACCAAGGGACGACCGTTTGAGGGTCTGTTTCCAACAGGTTGAATTTCATCTCTGCAAAGAATCAAAGTCTAATTCTTAACCAATTGGGAGTTGAAGGCACTTCAACATGGAACCCTAATCGGGTGAAAAAGTGCTGATTTATCATATAGATCTTGTTGAGTCTTGGGTTAAAGGACCCAAACGGTCTCAAGACAGTTTGGGAATTCCTCCAAACGGTCCTAAGACCGTTTGGGCACAACCCAAGACCGTTTGAAGGTCTAGGGTTGAGTTAATCTAGTGGTTTGAGGGTCCAATTGTAGGAAATTGATGCATTGATTGAAAAGTGCTGATTTTGACCTAATTGAACTTCAACCTGAGTCAAAACGGTTTGGATCTTGGTCAAACTTTGGGCAAACGGTCTCAAGACCGTTTGGATGATGTCCAAACGACCTTAAGACCGTTTGGGCCAAGTTTGGGCCCAATTGGAGGTCAATTGATAGGTTCAACCTTGAATTGATTCACACTGTTGAACATTGACGACCAATCAATTTAAAAATCTATTTGAGAACGGTTGAACCCTAATTGGGTTGCAATTAAGGGTCAATTGGATGTCTAAAAGGTTAGGGCTAACCCTAATTGATTCAATTTATAAGTGGTTAGCATAGCTTTAACCAACTAAGGGCTTCAACACACTTATCCATAAACATTGGTGATCTTTGAACCCTTTTGGAGGTCCAAACGGTTTGAGCCATTTGGGCCAAACGGTCTCAAGACCGTTTGGACCCAAACGGTCTCAAGACCGTTTGAGACCAAACGGTCTCAAGACCGTTTGGGCTCAAACGACCTCAAGACCGTTTGAGCTCAAACGACCTCAAGGTCGTTTGGTCCAAACGACCTCAAACCATGTGAGGCTCCAAACGGTTTGGAAGTCAAACTTCCCAAACGGTCCTCACCTCCAAACGGTCTCAAGACCGTTTGAGACCAAACGGTCTCAAGACCGTTTGAGGATCAAACGGTCTCAAGACCGTTTGGATGGTTGAGATCGTTTGAAGGTTGGAAACCACTTGGAGATTGTGGTGATTTATGCTTAACCATTTGATGGTACCAATGGCTTAATGATGACTCCATCTAAACCCTAATGGTAATCTAGGTCATTAAGGGACTATGTGATTAGTGAGTTAACCCATGATGGTGATCATGTGGCAATTACCAAAATACCCTCGAGGGGTCTAAAGGGGTAAAACCCTAATCTAATCAAACCCTAATCACATGATGTTGATTCCTTGGCTCATATCAGTCAATGGAGAATTGTCTCAGCCTAATCTAGGGTGGTGTTGCCACCATCTACTAGTGAGAGGAGAGAGAAAGTGTTTCTAGAGAGATAAAGTATCCTAGAGAGAGAAAGAGCCCTTTTTAGAAGGAAACTTTAGTAAGATACTTCATTTTCACATGAATGTGTATGATTAGGGAATGACCCACCTATGTGAGGTCATGGAAACCCTAATTATGACATCTAATGGATCTTAATGATAATTAAGGGTCTTAATGATGATGTTTCTCTTACATGATGATGTAATGAGTACAAATCACCTTGGAGTGAATAGTAAACCCTAATTTTAGGGTGAAGACATAAAAGATGAATAGTAAACCTTAATTGTAAGGGCTATTGAGTGGAACCCTAATTAAAGGTGATCCTATGTGGAACCCTAATTGAGGGTGATTCCATGTGAAACCCTAGTTGAGGGTGAAACCAAGTGAAACCCTGATTGGGAATGTATCCCTATTTACTGAATTGTTACTATTATCTGTTGAGTTAACCATGCAGGTTGTTATGAGATGATGGTCACACCCAGGTATGGAATACCATGTTATATTCATTGAAGGCATGTCTTATGCTTTATGGATAGTGAACCATCTTGATGCACTGCTAAGTGACATCCCTTGTGATTTATGGGCTGTAAGAGCCATAAATGTTATTAAGGTCATGCTTGACAGATGACTTGAGATGAATATCAGATAATTGTGATAAGTTAGGCCTGTTACATTTTGTATTCTCATATATAGCTGTGTTACTGTATGATGATTGGAATACTGAATGTACCTAACTAATCAAGTGAAATGTAGAGCCCTGATCATAGATCAATCATTGTCAGTTGTCTAAATGATGGTGAAACAGGTCTTCCTAAGGGAACTCCTGGAGCACATACTTTTGAGTATGTGGGGTACATGGATGTGTAGAACCTTACATCCTAGTGTAGGTATTTGATGTAGATTCTTGTAGTCCGTCATACCTTCACTATAAAAGAAAAGGTGAGAGGATGATGTAGATTCTAGTAGTCCATCAGACCCCACCATAAAGTCCTAAAGGTGAGATGTATATCTACACTCCCTTAAAGACACAAATACTGTATCGGTGAAAGATAAACAAGAAATCTTCCGATAGCGAAGAGAGTACAGAATGCCACTGTAACTCTAAAAATAGCGAAGGACCAGAGTACCCTGGTGAGCTATTATAAAGACATCCCGCCAGATGTCAAACAATCAATCCTCTAACTGACTGAGGAAGATGAGGTCATAAGAATCCGGCTCTCTTAATGACCTATGTATGATACTGATGTGACTTCTTAGCGATCAGTTGGTGTGGGCTCCGATCTCCAAACCACGAATTAATCCCGATTTAAACATGTGCGGAAGCATTCGATAACAGCGGAAGACCAAAAATTATGGGAAATTAAAACTTTTCGAGGTAAGATCTTGAAACCACAAACCTTTTCTATAAAAAGGATTTAACTGTTTACATCACTGACAAAAACTTCTTGAGTGATTATATACAACATGATACAAAACTTCTCAAGAGTTCATACTCAAAACACTCCAGGACCTGAGAATACAGAGGACACATAGGACAGACTCTATACTACATCATGAAGCAGGTTGGATCTCCACCTGAGATAACTACTGCCCCTGATACTGCTGGGATTGGTCACCTGAGTTCTTGTCCCTCCGTCTTCGACGACCACCTAAAAAAAAAGTAGAAGTCTACGGGGTGAGACAATTATACGTAATTGCCCCAGCGAGAGTTATAACTCTCCATTAGAAGCTTTATAAACAAAGCAGGTAATAACTAAAGCAATAATAGCCTTCAAGATATTCACTAGCAGTTTAATGATAAGCAGAGTTCAATCAATATCAAAATATGAGAACCTCTATGCTGTTTAAAGTAACATAAATCAAATAAGTCGTAGATAACTCTAACAGATATACTACGCTGTTGATTATGTTTTTAAGGGAGTGCAGGGATGCATCTCACCCCTTCGTCTGTGCGGTGGGGAATGATGGACTACATGAATCTACATCAACTCCTCTCACCATTTCTCTTTTAGTGAAGGAATGGCGGACTACACGAATCTACATCAATTCCTCTCACTAATTCTCTTAATCAGTTAGGTACATTCAGTATTCTTATCATCTTACAATAACACAGCTATATATGAGAATACTTAAAATGTAGCAGGCCTAACTTTTCACAATCATCAGTTATTTCATCTCAAGTCATCTGTCAAGCATGACTTTGATAACATTTATGGCTCTTACAGCCCATAAATTACAAAAAATGTCACTCACAGTGCATCAACAAGGGTTACTTTTCATAAAGCTTAAGACATGCTTTCAATGAATATATCATGGCATTCCATACCTGGATATGCCCATTATCTTATAACAATATGCAAAGCTCATTAGTATAACATGGCATTCCCTACCTGGATATGCCTATCATCTCATAACAACCTGCATGGTTCATTCAACAGATAATAGTAAACAATTCAACAATTAAGGATGCATTCTCAATTATGGTTTCACATGAAATTACCCTCAACTAGGGATTCACATGGAATCACCCTCAACTAGGGATTCACAAGGAATCACCCTCAACTAGGGATGTGAGGGATTCACATGGAATCACCCTCAACTAGGGATTCACAAGGAATCACCCTCAACTAGGGATTCACATGGAATCACCCTCCACTAGGGATTCACATGGAATCACCCCCAACTAGGGTTCCATTCAATAACCTTTACAATTAGGGTTTACTATTCATCTTTTATGTCTTCACCCTAAAATTAGGGTTTACTATTCACTCCAAGGTGATTTGTACTCATTACATCATCATGTAAGAGAAACATCATCATTAAGACCCTTAATTATCATTAAGATCCATTAGATGTCATAATTAGGGTTTCCATGACCTCACATAGGTGGATCATTCCCTAATCATACACATTCATATGTATATGAAGTATCTTACTAGAGTTTCCTCCTTAAAAGGGTACTTTCTCTCTCTAGGATACTTTCTCTCTCTAGAAATACTTCCTCTCTCCTCTCACTAGTAGATGGTGACAATACCACTCTGGATCAGGTTGAGATAAGTTTCCATTGGCTAGCATAAGCCGAAACATCAACATCATGTGATTAGGGTTTGCTTAGATTAGGGTTTTACCCCTTTAGACCCCTCAAGGGTATTTTGGTAATTTGGCACATGATCACCATCATGGGTTAACTCACTAATCACATAGTCCCTTAATGACCTAGGTTACCATTAGGGTTTAGATTGAATCATCATTAAGCCATTTACACCATCAAATGGTTAGGCACAAATCACCACAAATCTCCAAGTGGTTTCCAACCTTCAAACGATCTCAACCATCCAAACGGTCTTGAGACCGTTTGATCCTCAAACGGTCTTGAGACCGTTTGGTCTCAAACGGTCTTGAGACCGTTTGGAGGTGAGGACCGTTTGGGAAGTTTGACTTCCAACCCGTTTGGAGCCTCACACGGTTTGAGGTCGTTTGGACCAAACGACCTTGAGGTCGTTTGAGCTCAAACGGTCTTGAGGTCGTTTGAGCCCAAACGGTCTTGAGATCGTTTGAGCCCAAACGGTCTTGAGACCGTTTGGTCTCAAACGGTCTTGAGACCGTTTGGGTCCAAACGGTCTTGAGACCGTTTGGCCCAAATGGACTCAAACCGTTTGGACCTCCAAAGGGGTTCAAAGATCACCAATATTTATGGATAAGTGTGTTGAACCCCTCAATTGGTTAAAGCTATGCTAACCACTTATAATTTGAGTCAATTAGGGTTAGCCTTAGCCACTTAGTCATCAAATTGACCCTCAATTTCAAACTAATTAGGGTTCAATCGTTCTCAATTAGGGTTTCAAATTGATTGGTCATCAATGTTCAACAGTGTGAACCAATTCAAGGTTGAACCTATCAATTGACCTCCAATTGGGCTCAAACTTGGCCCAAACGGTCTTGAGGTCGTTTGGACATCACCCAAACGGTCTTGAGACCGTTTGCCCAAAGTTTGACCAAGATCCAAACCGTTTTGACCCATGTTGAAGTCCAATTAGGTCAAAATCAGCACTTTTCAATCAATGCATCAATTCCCTACAATTGGACCCTCAAACCACTAGATTAACTCAACCCTAAACCTTCAAACGGTCGTGGGTTGTGCCCAAACGGTCTTGAGACCGTTTAGAGGAATCCCCAAATGGTCTTGAGACCGTTTGGGTCCTTCAACCCAAAACTCAACAAGATCTATGTGTTAAATCAGCACTTTTTCACTCGATTAGGGTTCCATGTTGAAGTGCCTTCAACTCCCAATTGGTTAAGAATTAGGCTTTGATTCTTTGCAGAGATGAGATTCAACCTATTGGGAACATACCCTCAAACGGTCGTCCCTTGGTCAACGCCCTCAAACGGTCTTGAGACCGTTTCAATCCAAACAGTCTTGCAAGACCGTTTGAGAGCAAACGGTTTGAAACCGTTTGAACCCAAACGGTTTGCAACCGTTTGGACCAAAAGGATCCAAGACCGTTTGGAAAAGCAACATAGGGAATCACGCCCCTCATCTTCAACCTCTTGCAAGGTCGGTTTCTCCACTGGTTCAATTGCAATCGTGCAAAGAAGAAGGGAGATAGAAGGAGATATACTAGCAAATTTGCAAGAAACAAAGCATAATTATAAAGCACAAGTTCAGAGTTATAAAACCCTCCTAAAGCTTGCTCCTTGAGCTCCAAGCTTTCGAACTCCAAGCCTTTAATGGCGTCCTAGAAGCTCCACAGGTCGGCCAAGGTTAATCCTCCAAGGAAGGTTGAGAAAAGATGGCTAAAAAGATAGAATTAAGTAAACTAGCCATGAATTTGCCCTTGAATCCGAATTCTAACCATGGAATTTGGGCAAGAAGGGGAATCCAAACCTACCTTGCACCCTTGGTCGTTTCTCCTGAGCTCCAGAGCAAGGCTTGGCCGTTTGAGAATGAGAGGGAGTGAATGAAACAGGAGCAAGGTCGTTTGCTCGTTTGCAAGGGAAAGAGCTTTTATAGCTTTAGCCTATTTTCTATTACAAGGACCTTTCAAACTCAAAATTCACATCTAGGTCCCTCCTTGCTCAAGGGCACGTCCAGGCCCATCTAATCTTATGCAAATCTCAAGAAAACTCAAGATCTAAGGGTAAAGGAATCCAACCTTCAACTAGGGTACATACATGAAAGGGTTTTGTACCCATTTTAGGTGATTTCTATCACAAAGATCATTTTTCTCATCTGATTAGTGAATGATGTATCTCCTTCATCATTTCTACTCTAAATGATGACAAGAGTCATAAAAGATGTTCTAGATGGTGAAAATTACAAGTTGGACCCCTCAATTTGGGTAAATTGCACTTTACCCCAAATTAGGGTTTCTGAGCATGGGGATTGCTTCCACAGCTGCACCTTGGTGCTCAAGCTTGGGAAATCCCTCAAACTTTATCATAGACATCTTCATGATGTCTTAACATCAAAAGAACATCTTATCTTGTGAAATTTGCAAGTTCAACCCTTAAACTGGGTAATTTGCACATAGGTCCCTGCATACAACACAATGCTACAACTTTATACAAAAAGGAGCAAAATTGAAAGTAAATGTTCCTGAGGAACTTAATTTCATGCCAGGGAGTGTTCGCAAGTATAATAATTACATAATTAGGCAAAACTTCTAGGGTTAGTTCATAACCCAGGTCAGGGGTGTTACAAATCATAAACCCCTAATAAGGATTTCGTCCCCGAAATCTCAGACAAAAGGAGGAACAGAGTATTCATTAATCATGCCCTCAAGTCTCCACATATTATCTTAATATCATGGAGGTATCCTGAATTCTGCCATTCCACACAAGGCTCTTTTCACTAATTCAACCTTACCAATGTTTATGCAGAGCATAAACCCCTAACATATGATGTCCATATTATTGGGAGGAAGAAGCATAAAAGAACATACTTCTATAATTGGGATAGTTCACACAGTTTTTCTTATTAATTGGAAATGCCACATAGCTTTTCCCTCTTTGATTGGGAATGACACATAGCTCTTCCCTTTGGGAATGACACATAGCTCTTCCCTTTGGTTATTTGGGAATGACACATAGCTCTTCCCTTTGGTTATTTGGGAATGACACATAGCTCTTCCCTTTGGTTATTTGGGAATGACACATAGCTCTTCCTTTTTTTTTTGTTTGTTTGGGAATGACACATAGCTCTTCCCTTTGATTGTTTGGGAATGACACATAGCTCTTCCCTTTTTGTTTGTTTGGGAATGACACATAGCTCTTCCCTTTGGGAATGACACATAGCTCTTCCCTTTGGTTGTTTGGGAATGACACATAGCTCTTCCCTTTTTGTTTGTTTGGGAATGACACATAGCTCTTCCCTTTGGGAATGACACATAGCTCTTCCCTTTGGGAATGACACATAGCTCTTCCCTTTGATTAAATCATATTTCTTATTTCATGATACTCATTAGATTGTATCAGAATGATTGCTTGATCAGGGCAATCAAAACGATATCCATCTAGGAGTTTCCATACTCACTTTATCATCAATATCTGTATACCTGGCCAGGGTTTACAAATACTGAGATCAAGTAGTATGCACTTACATACTGTCTCATTCCTCACTTTTCATATCCTTATACACACAAGATTTTCCATTTCTATATTTCCTCCAGGCATCATTTATAAATCTCATCTTTTGACATACCGATAAGAGAGATTATTAAACTTTTTAAGGAACATTGAGTGAGATATAAGTTCTCATCTCCCTTGTGTCCTTATAAAACTAGTCAAAATAATTTCAAAAACAACTATTTTCACGTTTTTAATCACATAGAAACATGAAAATGAAATATCAGAATGGCTTTATTTCCTCTGACCTGCTCGGGACGTCTGTCCACACCCTCTATTGTCACTAGAAAACTGCCTCCTTTGTGATCCTTGCTGACTCTGCCCCTGAGGTTGGGTCATCATTGGATTCTCGTCTGGACAATCTTTTACCAGATGTCCCGGTTGTCTGCATTGATAACAGATTCTAGGTATAGCATAAGGTCGGTGAGGTCCAGACACTGATGTTGATGCTATGATGGAGGCCTTATTTGGAATATAACTAAGATCCCCATCCCTACTTGGAGACCACTCAGTCTGAGAACTAGTTCTGGATGGTGGAGGGTTAGGTGTAGATGATCTAGACTTCTTAAAGTCCATAGATGAAGAACCCTGGAATTGTGGATATCTTTTCTGGGTTTGCCTCTTCTCAACCACATATCTCTCTATCCTTCGGACTGATTCAACGAAGGTAGAGAATCTGTCTCGGTTCTCTAAGGCAGACACTGGGGTAGACATGTCAGCATTCAAACCCCTCTCGAATCTCCTGATTCTCTCTTCTTCTGTGGCAGCCATGTGCGGACAAAACCGCAATAGCTCCATGAACTTAGCTTCATACTCGCTAATGTTCATCATACCCTGTCTCAGTCTCTCAAACTGAGATATTTTCTCATCTAGAAAGGTCTTCGGGAAATATCTTTGGACAAATTCCCATCGAAAGTCTTCCCATGAGATTTCTATTCCAGGTCTCTTCTTCTCTTCCATGGTCCACCAGTGACCAGCACTTCCTTTGAGAAGATAGACAGCATGTCTAACCTTCTCAGCTTCAGGGATGTTCAGGATCCTGAAAGCCTTCTCCAGCTCTGTCAACCACAGATCAGCATCTGCGGGGTCAGCAGCCCCATGGTATTCGGTAGCTCCGACACGACGTAGTCGCTCGAACGTCTTCCCAATACTTTGGCTCTCTGGTTGGACAGGTGCCCTAGGTGCAGGCATAGGCAACCTGTCGGTTATATGTGTTATGGCAGTCATAAACTGCCCAAACACAGTCGGGACTGCTGGATTACCCATATCAGCTGGGTCAAACTGGGGTGGCTCTCTAAGTTGTCCTGGTACAGGCTGTTCCACCTCTGGTACTCTTGCACCGCCTTGAGGTGCACTGGCACTATTTCCTTCCACATACTCATTATGTGGCTCTGACATCTTAAGTATCTTCTTCTCCTGAGGAGTAGAAGACTCTATTAGATAAGGAAGGAATACTAAAGATAGACTCGACTTCCTATGTCCTATGCCTCTGTAGACTCGGCGAACCTAGAGCTCTGATACCACTTAATTGTGGGCTCCGATCTCCAAACCACGAATTAATCCCGATTTAAACATGTGCGGAAGCATTCGATAACAGCGGAAGACCAAAAATTATGGGAAATTAAAACTTTTCGAGGTAAGATCTTGAAACCACAAACCTTTTCTATAAAAAGGATTTAACTGTTTACATCACTGACAAAAACTTCTTGAGTGATTATATACAACATGATACAAAACTTCTCAAGAGTTCATACTCAAAACACTCCAGGACCTGAGAATACAGAGGACACATAGGACAGACTCTATACTACATCATGAAGCAGGTTGGATCTCCACCTGAGATAACTACTGCCCCTGATACTGCTGGGATTGGTCACCTGAGTTCTTGTCCCTCCGTCTTCGACGACCACCTAAAAAAAAAGTAGAAGTCTACGGGGTGAGACAATTATACGTAATTGCCCCAGCGAGAGTTATAACTCTCCATTAGAAGCTTTATAAACAAAGCAGGTAATAACTAAAGCAATAATAGCCTTCAAGATATTCACTAGCAGTTTAATGATAAGCAGAGTTCAATCAATATCAAAATATGAGAACCTCTATGCTGTTTAAAGTAACATAAATCAAATAAGTCGTAGATAACTCTAACAGATATACTACGCTGTTGATTATGTTTTTAAGGGAGTGCAGGGATGCATCTCACCCCTTCGTCTGTGCGGTGGGGAATGATGGACTACATGAATCTACATCAACTCCTCTCACCATTTCTCTTTTAGTGAAGGAATGACGGACTACACGAATCTACATCAATTCCTCTCACTAATTCTCTTAATCAGTTAGGTACATTCAGTATTCTTATCATCTTACAATAACACAGCTATATATGAGAATACTTAAAATGTAGCAGGCCTAACTTTTCACAATCATCAGTTATTTCATCTCAAGTCATCTGTCAAGCATGACTTTGATAACATTTATGGCTCTTACAGCCCATAAATTACAAAAGATGTCACTCACAGTGCATCAACAAGGGTTACTTTTCATAAAGCTTAAGACATGCTTTCCATGAATATATCATGGCATTCCATACCTGGATATGCCCATTATCTTATAACAATATGCAAAGCTCATTAGTATAACATGGCATTCCCTACCTGGATATGCCTATCATCTCATAACAACCTGCATGGTTCATTCAACAGATAATAGTAAACAATTCAACAATTAAGGATGCATTCTCAATTATGGTTTCACATGAAATTACCCTCAACTAGGGATTCACATGGAATCACCCTCAACTAGGGATTCACAAGGAATCACCCTCAACTAGGGATGTGAGGGATTCACATGGAATCACCCTCAACTAGGGATTCACAAGGAATCACCCTCAACTAGGGATTCACATGGAATCACCCTCCACTAGGGATTCACATGGAATCACCCCCAACTAGGGTTCCATTCAATAACCTTTACAATTAGGGTTTACTATTCATCTTTTATGTCTTCACCCTAAAATTAGGGTTTACTATTCACTCCAAGGTGATTTGTACTCATTACATCATCATGTAAGAGAAACATCATCATTAAGACCCTTAATTATCATTAAGATCCATTAGATGTCATAATTAGGGTTTCCATGACCTCACATAGGTGGATCATTCCCTAATCATACACATTCATATGTATATGAAGTATCTTACTAGAGTTTCCTCCTTAAAAGGGTACTTTCTCTCTCTAGGATACTTTCTCTCTCTAGAAATACTTCCTCTCTCCTCTCACTAGTAGATGGTGACAATACCACTCTGGATCAGGTTGAGATAAGTTTCCATTGGCTAGCATAAGCCGAAACATCAACATCATGTGATTAGGGTTTGCTTAGATTAGGGTTTTACCCCTTTAGACCCCTCAAGGGTATTTTGGTAATTTGGCACATGATCACCATCATGGGTTAACTCACTAATCACATAGTCCCTTAATGACCTAGGTTACCATTAGGGTTTAGATTGAATCATCATTAAGCCATTTACACCATCAAATGGTTAGGCACAAATCACCACAAATCTCCAAGTGGTTTCCAACCTTCAAACGATCTCAACCATCCAAACGGTCTTGAGACCGTTTGATCCTCAAACGGTCTTGAGACCGTTTGGTCTCAAACGGTCTTGAGACCGTTTGGAGGTGAGGACCGTTTGGGAAGTTTGACTTCCAACCCGTTTGGAGCCTCACACGGTTTGAGGTCGTTTGGACCAAACGACCTTGAGGTCGTTTGAGCTCAAACGGTCTTGAGGTCGTTTGAGCCCAAACGGTCTTGAGATCGTTTGAGCCCAAACGGTCTTGAGACCGTTTGGTCTCAAACGGTCTTGAGACCGTTTGGGTCCAAACGGTCTTGAGACCGTTTGGCCCAAATGGACTCAAACCGTTTGGACCTCCAAAGGGGTTCAAAGATCACCAATATTTATGGATAAGTGTGTTGAAGCCCTCAATTGGTTAAAGCTATGCTAACCACTTATAATTTGAGTCAATTAGGGTTAGCCTTAGCCACTTAGTCATCAAATTGACCCTCAATTTCAAACTAATTAGGGTTCAATCGTTCTCAATTAGGGTTTCAAATTGATTGGTCATCAATGTTCAACAGTGTGAACCAATTCAAGGTTGAACCTATCAATTGACCTCCAATTGGGCTCAAACTTGGCCCAAACGGTCTTGAGGTCGTTTGGACATCACCCAAACGGTCTTGAGACCGTTTGCCCAAAGTTTGACCAAGATCCAAACCGTTTTGACCCATGTTGAAGTCCAATTAGGTCAAAATCAGCACTTTTCAATCAATGCATCAATTCCCTACAATTGGACCCTCAAACCACTAGATTAACTCAACCCTAAACCTTCAAACGGTCGTGGGTTGTGCCCAAACGGTCTTGAGACCGTTTGGAGGAATCCCCAAACGGTCTTGAGACCGTTTGGGTCCTTCAACCCAAAACTCAACAAGATCTATGTGTTAAATCAGCACTTTTTCACTCGATTAGGGTTCCATGTTGAAGTGCCTTCAACTCCCAATTGGTTAAGAATTAGGCTTTGATTCTTTGCAGAGATGAGATTCAACCTGTTGGGAACATACCCTCAAACGGTCGTCCCTTGGTCAACGCCCTCAAATGGTCTTGAGACCGTTTCAATCCAAACGGTCTTGCAAGACCGTTTGAGAGCAAACGGTTTGAAACCGTTTGAACCCAAACGGTTTGCAACCGTTTGGACCAAAAGGATCCAAGACCGTTTGGAAAAGCAACATAGGGAATCACGCCCCTCATCTTCAACCTCTTGCAAGGTCGGTTTCTCCACTGGTTCAATTGCAATCGTGCAAAGAAGAAGGGAGATAGAAGGAGATATACTAGCAAATTTGCAAGAAACAAAGCATAATTATAAAGCACAAGTTCAGAGTTATAAACCCGCCTAAAGCTTGCTCCTTGAGCTCCAAGCTTTCGAACTCCAAGCCTTTAATGGCGTCCTAGAAGCTCCACAGGTCGGCCAAGGTTAATCCTCCAAGGAAGGTTGAGAAAAGATGGCTAAAAAGATAGAATTAAGTAAACTAGCCATGAATTTGCCCTTGAATCCGAATTCTAACCATGGAATTTGGGCAAGAAGGGGAATCCAAACCTACCTTGCACCCTTGGTCGTTTCTCCTGAGCTCCAGAGCAAGGCTTGGCCGTTTGAGAATGAGAGGGAGTGAATGAAACAGGAGCAAGGTCGTTTGCTCGTTTGCAAGGGAAAGAGCTTTTATAGCTTTAGCCTATTTTCTATTACAAGGACCTTTCAAACTCAAAATTCACATCTAGGTCCCTCCTTGCTCAAGGGCACGTCCAGGCCCATCTAATCTTATGCAAATCTCAAGAAAACTCAAGATCTAAGGGTAAAGGAATCCAACCTTCAACTAGGGTACATACATGAAAGGGTTTTGTACCCATTTTAGGTGATTTCTATCACAAAGATCATTTTTCTCATCTGATTAGTGAATGATGTATCTCCTTCATCATTTCTACTCTAAATGATGACAAGAGTCATAAAAGATGTTCTAGATGGTGAAAATTACAAGTTGGACCCCTCAATTTGGGTAAATTGCACTTTACCCCAAATTAGGGTTTCTGAGCATGGGGATTGCTTCCACAGCTGCACCTTGGTGCTCAAGCTTGGGAAATCCCTCAAACTTTATCATAGACATCTTCATGATGTCTTAACATCAAAAGAACATCTTATCTTGTGAAATTTGCAAGTTCAACCCTTAAACTGGGTAATTTGCACATAGGTCCCTGCATACAACACAATGCTACAACTTTATACAAAAAGGAGCAAAATTGAAAGTAAATGTTCCTGAGGAACTTAATTTCATGCCAGGGAGTGTTCGCAAGTATAATAATTACATAATTAGGCAAAACTTCTAGGGTTAGTTCATAACCCAGGTCAGGGGTGTTACAGTTGGAGTATGAGTGGTATGCCTCATCTCCACAGGGCATAATAATGTTTGAAAAAAAAAACATAAACAACAGCGTAGTATATCTGTTAGAGTTAATTACGAGTTATTTGATTGATGTTACCTTGAATAGCATAGATGTTCTCATATTTTTATATTGATGGGACTCTTGCTTATCATCAGAACTGCCATTGAATATCTTGAAGGCTCTTATTGCTTTAGTTATTCCTTGCTTTGCTTATAAAGCCTAGTGGAGAGTTATAACTCTCTCTGGGGCAATTATGTATAATTGTCTCACCCCGTAGACTTCTACTTTTTAGGTGGTCGTCGAAGACGAAGGAACAAGAACTCAGGTGAACAATCCCAGCAACAGCAGCATCAGGAGCAGTAAATATCTCAGGTGGAGATCTAGCCTGCTTCATGGTGTAGTTAGAGTCAAGTCCTATGTGTCCTCTGTACTCTCAGGTCCTGGAGTGTTTTGGAGTATGAATTCTTGAGAGTTTTGGTATCATGTTGTATATAATTACTCAAGAAGTAATTGTCAGTGATGTAAACAGTTAAATCCTTTTTCTATGGAGAAGATTTGTGGTTTCAGGCTCTTGTCTCGAAAAGTTTTAATTTCCCGTGATTTTGTCTTCCGCTGTTTACCGATTGCTTCCGCACATGATTAAATCAGGATTAATTCGTGGTTTGGAGATCGGAGCCCACAATTAAGTGGTATCAGAGCTCTAGGTTCGCCGAGTCTACAGAGGCATAGGACTTAGGAAGTTGAGTCTGTCTTTAGTATTCCTTCCTTATCTAATAGAATCTCCTGCTCCTCAGGAGAAGAAGATATTTAAGGATGTCCGAACCACATGAAGAGAACATGGCTGAAGGTAGTTCTAATGCACCTCAAGGCGGTGCAGGAATACCTGAGATAGAGCAGCCTGTACCAGAACAACCTAGAGAGCCACCCCAGTTTGACCCAGCTGACTTGGGTAACCCGGTGGTTCAGGCGATGTTCGGGCAGTTCATGGCTGCTATGACCCACATCACCGACAGAATGCCGATGCCTGTTCCCAGGGCACCTGTCCAACCAGAAGGTCAAGGTATCGGGAAGACTTTCGAGCGACTGCGTCGTGTCGGAGCTACCGAGTACCACGGGACTGCTGACCCCGCAGATGCTGATCTGTGGTTGAATGAGTTAGAGAAAGCTTTCAGGATCCTCCATATCCCTGAAGTGGAGAAGGTTAGACATGCTGTCTATCTCCTCAAAGGAAGTGCTGGTCACTGGTGGACCATGGAAGAGCAGAAGAGACCTGGAATAGAGATCTCGTGGGAAGATTTTCGGCGGGAATTTGTTAATAGATATTTCCCAAAGACCTTCCTAGACGATAAAATCTCTCAGTTTGAGAGATTAAGACAAGGCATGATGAACATCAGTGAGTATGAAGCTAAGTTTATGGAGCTATTGCGATTTTGTCCGCATATGGCTGCCACAGAGGAGGAAAGGATCAGAAGATTCGAAAGAGGTTTGAATGCTGACATGTCAACCCCTGTGTCTACCTTAGAGAACCGCGAAAGATTCTCTACCTTCGTTGAGTCGGTCCGAAGGATAGAGAGATCTGTGGTTGAGAAGAGGCAGACTCAAAAATGATATCCACAGTTCCAGGGTTCTTCATCTAGGGACTCTAAGCAGCCTAGATCCTCTGCACCTAACCCTCCACCATCTAGATCTAGTCCTCAGGCTGAGTGGTCTCCAAGTGGAGGTAGAGAGCAAGGACAACTACCCCAGGAGACTCACAGCTCTGCATCAATGTCCGTTACTGGACCACCAAGGCCACAAGACAGAAGATGTTACAATTGTGGTAAGGTGGGACATTTGATGAAGGACTGTTGGTCTAAGCCTGTCAGTGTGACACAGCCTCCTAGACAAGAACATCAGGGATCACAGAGAGGACAGTCTCAAGGGGCAGGTCGAGGACGCGGGCAAGCGTCCCAAGCCGGATCATCATCACCACCTCAACAACAGCCTATAGCAAGGTTCTATGCTATAAACTCACCTGAAGTAGTGGAAGATCCACAAGTGGAGATAGGTCAGATGGAACTTTTATATTCTGATATGTCCAAAACTTGTATAGTATCTATTTTGTTTGACCCGGGTGCTACGCGCTCTTTCATCACTCGAAGAGTGATTTCTAACTGCATCATGGCATTTAGTCATAAGGCAGGTAGCTGTTGTTGGAAACTCTGATGAGTGGGTTTATTACCTTGACATGCTTACTTATAAAAGAGAAGGATAAGAAAAATGTAAGTACATATTTTCTTACTTCAGTAATCATATACCCTGGCCAGGTATACAATTACTGATGATAAGGTAAATATGGAAACTCCTAAATGTTATCTTTTGATTACTCTAAGCAAGAAGACAATATGATACAATCCAAAGAGGTATACAGTTTTGACAATATGAGTAAGTGATACTAAAGTATGAATGATAAGAACAACCCTTGTTAGGGGTTTATGTTCTTAAGTAAGGATAGAATTTTAAGAACATCCCTTGTTAGGGGTTTATGTTCTTAAAATAAACATATCTGCTTTCCCCTTTTTGTTGACTCAAGGTCAATTAGGTCAATGTTGACTCACGTCTAAATTGACTAAACCCTTGTTTTGATGATGACTAACCATTCCACATATTGGTGTCTAATGCTTCTACATTGAGTGATTTCAGATTAGGTTTAGACACACTCCAAATGCCCTAACTTGCGCATATAAAATTGGAGAAAAGACAAGTCAAAATAGCTACAAGTGTGCAATTTGGGATCTCTATGTAAATGACCTTAGAATTGCTTTGTAATCACTTGTAATGATTGTATGACTTGTAATTAAGCTTAGAAAAATTATTGGGACACAAAAATCCATCATTTGTACAGTTTTACGAAAATTCCAAAATACCCATAACAGGGATTTGGTCGGCCGAATTCCAAACTCGGCCGATCCATATATTCTGGAATTTTCTGGGCAATCGGCCGAGTTACCAACTCAGCCGATCCCTGTTCGGTCGAGTTTCTATGGTGGGAAACTCGGCCGATCCACTGATCGGTCCAAGTTGAAAGTCGACCGATCGGCCGAGTTTCTCCAAGGAAACTCGGCCGACAGTCTATCTTTCAGACTTGTCGCTTAGTGGTTCGGCCGAATTACCTTTATAGAAACTCGGCTGATCGGACTGTACTGAAATGCAGAAAAAGCAATTCTAGTCGTTGTGGAGTTGCAACAAGTGAAAATAGATCCGTTGCAAGCCACAAAACGGCTAGTTTTCGTTCACAAGTGTTCCCAAAGGCTAAGAGGCATCCCCAGCTATAAATAGGACCCCTTGGGCTTCATTCCAAGGGTTGAGCATTCATTGCAAACTCTTTGTGAGGTTCCTATTCTATAGTTGAGTGCTTCCTACAGCCTCCTCTCTCTCTCTAAGCTTAATCACTTGCTACATCCATTAGAGTGAGTAGGAAATCTGTAAGAGAGCTAGTCTTATTTGTATATCTTGTGAGGTTCTCACTTCCACCACCTCCCCATCTCTCATTTCCTATCATGAAGATGAAGGTTCTCTCTCTTGTCCAAGAGAGGTGAAGAAGAACAAGGGAAGGAGTCCCTTGGTGAAGATCAAGGCCGAAGACTTGGAGCTAGAGTGGGTAAGCCCTTGGAGAAGGCAGAAGACTCAAGCTCAAGTGGGTAAGTCCTTGGTGGAAAGCTTCTCCGAGTGAAGGTGAAGTCAAAGGCGGAAGATCCAAGAAGAGTGGGTAATTCCTGCAAGGCCGAAGACTTGTGCAAGAGTGGGTAAGTCCTTGGAGAAGGCCGAAGACTCTTGCAAAGTGGGTAAGTCCTTGGTAAGGTTGAAGACTCTTTGTATTGGATAGGTAAGTCCTTTGTTGGTCATGTATTGTATGTCTTATGAATGAATATAAGAGTGCAATTGTTTGAAGTCCTAGAGGTTGACCTCTCTAGGCAAGTGGACTGACACACTTCTAGTTTGAAGTGTGGAACCACTCTAAATAGCTTGTCTACATGTGTATGTTCAATCTCTCTCATCCTTGCTATGCATGTTTTAGTTGCACTCAAATTACCTATTTAGCAACTTTATCTTGTGATCTATCTTGAAGGTTTAATGAATTTTGTTTAAGTGCTTTCAGCTCTATTCACCCCCCCTCTAGAGCATCTAAGTCACCCATCTAGGATCCAACACTTTTTCTTTCTATGATTTCGGGGACGAAATCCTTGTTAGGGGTTTATGATTTGTAACACCCCTGACCTGGGTTATGAGCTAACCCTAGAAGTTTTGCCTAAATATGTAATAATACACTTGTGAACACTCCCTGGCATGTAATTAAGTCCCTCAGGGACATTTACTTTCATATTTTGCTCCTTTTGCATAAAGTTGTAGCATTATGTTGTATGCAGGGGCTTATGTGCAAATTACCCAGTCTAAGGGTTGAACTTGCAAAATTCACAAGGTAAGATGTTCTTTTGATGTTAAGACATCATGGGGATGTCTATGACGAAGTTTGAGGGATTTCCCAAGCTTGAGCACCAAGGTGCAGCTATGGAAGCAACCCCCATGCTCAGAAACCCTAATTTGGGGTAAAGTGCGATTTACCCAAATGGAGGGGTCCAATTTGTAATTTTCACCATCTAGAACATCTCTAATGACTCTTGTCATCATTTAGAGTAGAAATGATGAAAGAGATACATCATTCACTAATCAGATGAGGAGAATGATCCTTGTGATAGAAATCACCTAAAATGGGTACAAAACCCTTTCATGTATGTACCTAGTGGAAGGTTGGATTCCTATATCTTTAGATCTTGAGTTTCCTTGATCTTTGCATGAGATTAGATGGGCTTGGGCGTGCCCTTGAGCAAGGAGGGACCTAGATGTGAATTTTTGGTTTTGAAAGGTCCTTGTAGTAAGAAATAGGCTTAAGCTATAAAAGCTATCTCCTTTGTAAACGAGCAAACGATCTTTCCCTGTTTCATTCACTTCTCTTCTTTCTCAAACGGCCAAGAACTTGCTCTGGAGAACAGGGAGACGAAATAGCTTGCTCTAGGTAAGAAACTCCCCTTCTAGCTCGAATTCATGGTGGATTTCACTTTCTAGGGTTGGTTTCATGGTTAGCTTAACTAGTCTCCTTGTTCTAGCCAACCAAAGCTTCGATTCCTTGGAGTTTTCATCCCTGATCGAGTTGAGGAAGCTCAAGGACGCCATTAGAGCTTGGACTTCAGAGTCTTGGAGCTTTAGGATCAAACTTGAGGCGGGTTTTATAACTCTGAACTTGTGCTTTATAATTATGCTTTGATTCTTGCAAATTTGCTAGTAGAATTTCCTTCTACCTCCCTTCTTTCTTGCACGATTGCAAGCAAACCAGTGGAGAAACCGACCTTGCAAGAGGTTGAAGATGAGGGGCGTGATTCCCTATGTTGCTTTTCCAAACGGTCTTGGACCCTTTTGGTCCAAACGGTTGCAAACCGTTTGGGTTCAAACGGTCTCAAGACCGTTTGCTCCCAAACGGTCTTGCAAGACCGTTTGGATTGAAACGGTCTCAAGACCGTTTGAGGGCGTTGACCAAGGGACGACCGTTTGAGGGTCTGTTTCCAACAGGTTGAATTTCATCTCTGCAAAGAATCAAAGTCTAATTCTTAACCAATTGGGAGTTGAAGGCACTTCAACATGGAACCCTAATCGGGTGAAAAAGTGCTGATTTATCATATAGATCTTGTTGAGTCTTGGGTTAAAGGACCCAAACGGTCTCAAGACAGTTTGGGAATTCCTCCAAACAGTCCTAAGACCGTTTGGGCACAACCCAAGACCGTTTGAAGGTCTAGGGTTGAGTTAATCTAGTGGTTTGAGGGTCCAATTGTAGGAAATTGATGCATTGATTGAAAAGTGCTGATTTTGACCTAATTGGACTTCAACCTGAGTCAAAACGGTTTGGATCTTGGTCAAACTTTGAGCAAACGGTCTCAAGACCGTTTGGATGATGTCCAAACGACCTTAAGACCATTTGGGCCAAGTTTGGGCCCAATTGGAGGTCAATTGATAGGTTCAACCTTGAATTGATTCACACTGTTGAACATTGATGACCAATCAATTTAAAACTCTATTTGAGAACGGTTGAACCCTAATTGGGTTGCAATTAAGGGTCAATTGGATGTCTAAAAGGTTAGGGCTAACCCTAATTGATTCAATTTATAAGTGGTTAGCATAGCTTTAACCAACTAAGGGCTTCAACACACTTATCCATAAACATTGGTGATCTTTGAACCCTTTTGGAGGTCCAAACGGTTTGAGCCATTTGGGCCAAACGGTCTCAAGACCGTTTGGACCCAAACGGTCTCAAGACCGTTTGGACCCAAACGGTCTCAAGACCGTTTGAGACCAAACGGTCTCAAGACCGTTTGGGCTCAAACGACCTCAAGACCGTTTGAGCTCAAACGACCTCAAGGTCGTTTGGTCCAAACGACCTCAAACCATGTGAGGCTCCAAACGGTTTGGAAGTCAAACTTCCCAAACGGTCCTCACCTCCAAACGGTCTCAAGACCGTTTGAGACCAAACGGTCTCAAGACCGTTTGAGGATCAAACGGTCTCAAGACCGTTTGGATGGTTGAGATCGTTTGAAGGTTGGAAACCACTTGGAGATTGTGGTGATTTATGCTTAACCATTTGATGGTACCAATGGCTTAATGATGACTCCATCTAAACCCTAATGGTAATCTAGGTCATTAAGGGACTATGTGATTAGTGAGTTAACCCATGATGGTGATCATGTGGCAATTACCAAAATACCCTCGAGGGGTCTAAAGGGGTAAAACCCTAATCTAATCAAACCCTAATCACATGATGTTGATTCCTTGGCTCATATCAGTCAATGGAGAATTGTCTCAGCCTAATCTAGGGTGGTGTTGCCACCATCTACTAGTGAGAGGAGAGAGAAAGTGTTTCTAGAGAGATAAAGTATCCTAGAGAGAGAAAGAGCCCTTTTTAGAAGGAAACTTTAGTAAGATACTTCATTTTCACATGAATGTGTATGATTAGGGAATGACCCACCTATGTGAGGTCATGGAAACCCTAATTATGACATCTAATGGATCTTAATGATAATTAAGGGTCTTAATGATGATGTTTCTCTTACATGATGATGTAATGAGTACAAATCACCTTGGAGTGAATAGTAAACCCTAATTTTAGGGTGAAGACATAAAAGATGAATAGTAAACCTTAATTGTAAGGGCTATTGAGTGGAACCCTAATTAAAGGTGATCCTATGTGGAACCCTAATTGAGGGTGATTCCATGTGAAACCCTAGTTGAGGGTGAAACCAAGTGAAACCCTGATTGGGAATGTATCCCTATTTACTGAATTGTTACTATTATCTGTTGAGTTAACCATGCAGGTTGTTATGAGATGATGGTCACACCCAGGTATGGAATACCATGTTATATTCATTGAAGGCATGTCTTATGCTTTATGGATAGTGAACCATCTTGATGCACTGCTAAGTGACATCCCTTGTGATTTATGGGCTGTAAGAGCCATAAATGTTATTAAGGTCATGCTTGACAGATGACTTGAGATGAATATCTGATAATTGTGATAAGTTAGGCCTGTTACATTTTGTATTCTCATATATAGCTGTGTTACTGTATGATGATTGGAATACTGAATGTACCTAACTAATCAAGTGAAATGTAGAGCCCTGATCATAGATCCATCATTGTCAGTTGTCTAAATGATGGTGAAACAGGTCTTCCTAAGGGAACTCCTGGAGCACATACTTTTGAGTATGTGGGGTACATGGATGTGTAGAACCTTACATCCTAGTGTAGGTATTTGATGTAGATTCTTGTAGTCCGTCATACCTTCACTATAAAAGAAAAGGTGAGAGGATGATGTAGATTCTAGTAGTCCATCAGACCCCACCATAAAGTCCTAAAGGTGAGATGTATATCTACACTCCCTTAAAGACACAAATACCGTATCGGTGAAAGATAAACAAGAAATCTTCCGATAGCGAAGAGAGTACAGAATGCCACTGTAACTCTAAAAATAGCGAAGGACCAGAGTACCCTGGTGAGCTATTATAAAGACATCCCGCCAGATGTCAAACAATCAATCCTCTAACTGACTGAGGAAGATGAGGTCATAAGAATCCGGCTCTCTTAATGACCTATGTATGATACTGATGTGACTTCTTAGCGATCAGTTGGAGTATGAGTGGTATGCCTCATCTCCACAGGGCATAATAATGTTTGAAAAAAAAAACATAAACAACAGTGTAGTATATCTGTTAGAGTTAATTACGAGTTATTTGATTGATGTTACCTTGAATAGCATAGATGTTCTCATATTTTTATATTGATGGGACTCTTGCTTATCATCAGAACTGCCAGTGAATATCTTGAAGGCTCTTATTGCTTTAGTTATTCCTTGCTTTGCTTATAAAGCCTAGTGGAGAGTTATAACTCTCGCTGGGGCAATTATGTATAATTGTCTCACCCCGTAGACTTCTACTTTTTAGGTGGTCGTCGAAGACGAAGGAACAAGAACTCAGGTGAACAATCCCAGCAACAGCAGCATCAGGAGCAGTAAATATCTCAGGTGGAGATCTAGCCTGCTTCATGGTGTAGTTAGAGTCAAGTCCTATGTGTCCTCTGTACTCTCAGGTCCTGGAGTGTTTTGGAGTATGAATTCTTGAGAGTTTTGGTATCATGTTGTATATAATTACTCAAGAAGTAATTGTCAGTGATGTAAACAGTTAAATCCTTTTTCTATGGAGAAGATTTGTGGTTTCAGGCTCTTGTCTCGAAAAGTTTTAATTTCCCGTGATTTTGTCTTCCGCTGTTTACCGATTGCTTCCGCACATGATTAAATCAGGATTAATTCGTGGTTTGGAGATCGGAGCCCACAACTAACCTCTTCTATGAAAAAGTTGATTGATGTTGTGACTGAGGTGAAGAAAATCTTATCTTCTTAAAGCCTCAAGATGATTGTCCTTGAAACTGCGTTGGTCTCTTCTTAGTTTTGGCCTCACACTTCTCAACATCAGACTATTTGATCCTCCTCACCGACTCCACAAAGGTAGAAAATCTCTCCCTGTTCTCTAAAGAAGACACTGTCATCATCATCTCCTTACTCAAGCCCTTCTCAAACCATCAGCTTCTCTCCTTATCTGTTGTTGTTGTGTGAGGATAGAACCTCAACAACTCCATGAACTTTACCTTGTACTCATTTGCGGACATCAAACCTTGTTGGATCTTCTTAAGATGTTATATATTCTCACCAATATACTTCTTCTGGTAGTATCATCCAACAAACTCTTGCCAAAACTCCTCCCAACTGATCACCACTCTAAGTCTCTTCTCCTCCTCAATGGCCCACTAATGGTCAACACTTCCATTCAGTAGGTACACCACATGCTTTACCTTGTCCTCTTCTGGAGTATTAAGGATCTCGAGCCTTCTCAAGCTCCGTTATCCACATATCCGCATATGTTTGGTATGTCGTACCAACATACTTGATCACCCCCACATGTCTCAATGGCTCAAAAGTCTTCCCAGGGATTCCACATTGGGGACAACTTCCCTTGCTTGAGTACGAGGTATCTATCTATTATATGTGTAATCTTGGTCATAACCTATCCAAACATTGACTAAAAAGATGGGTTGGACATGGTTGTTGGGTCGAACGAAGGCACTGCGGGCTGCTCCGGCCCCATCTCTAGCATTTTATCTTCATGTTCCCACCTCATACCACCACCTCATGGCACAACAAAGCTACCCTCAACATGTTATTCATGCCCTCCTATCATATCTACATAAGCATAAGATATAATAAGATATGTTGGATGATCTATGAATAGTCAAAAATCCTAGTTGTAATCCCCGCTCCAGAAAATTTTGGATAACTGAGGATGACTCTAGAGCCTTCCGGTCTCTAGAAGGATTTGGACATACAAAATATTTTCCTCCCATTCCTTCTTCTTTCCCCTTGCATACCCTTCTATTGGTTTCCCTCTGGGTTTTAAAAAGCGCCCAGAGTGGCCGCTTAAGCGGTCAGTACCTTGGGTTGCCTCAAAATAGGCCGGAGCGGAAATTAGGCATTTGGGATTTAAGCGGGCGGAATTGGCCGCTTTAGCGGACTGTGGGCCGCTTTAGCGGGGTTACGCTTCAGCGGATGGAGCGGCCGCTTTTGTTTTTTTTAGTTAACCCGGACTGGGTCCTTGATTCCCACGCACCCCGATAACCGAACCGCTCAACACAGAGACCCTCATCTCCCCGACTCTTCATTCCTTTCCCAGTCGGGATGCTACGCAGACTTCCGCTGCCCTAGCATTAAATCTCGACGATGGTAGGATGCCTCTACTAAACCGCTGTCGTCTTCGTGTTCTTATAAGACCACGAATCCCGCACTATTTCGTTCACAACGCTCACAAAGAGGAGAATCAACGACTGAGTTTGGGAGCTTCCGACGTTAAGGAGCAGCGGCGGAAGAGGACTTGCTTGCGGCCATCCACGTCTTACAGACCTTACGGTTGAAGGCTTCTCAACGGTAGAGGACTCAGTAGCTTCTCAACGCAGATAGGTATGTTCTCTACCCTGTACTTCCTTGCGCCGACCTCCTCTCCGTTGCTTTGTGCTTCTCTTCCTTGCTCTATTCTTCTTTGTCGTTAGTTCTTCTTAGTTTTCTTCTACAGAGAAATGTGTTTGTGTAATCTGCTCCGCGCACAGTGAACATTTCACAATGTTTGTTCTCTACACCCAACACAATAGTAATCCCTTATTTTATTGTTCTCCTTCTTTTTGCCCAAACGTGTTTGTGCAATCTGCTCTGCGCACAACATCAATAATCTACAACAATAGTGAAATATATTAGCAAGATCACGGATACAATATTAAAGATCACGGCTACAGTTCAAATTAACATATCAATACTTGTTAGTTATCACAATAAAACAGTTCTGAATTCCCTCATTTTTTTCCATATGCACGTATTCCAGTACAGTAATTCGTTTGTTATGATATTACAGTACAAATAAACAGTTCTTTGTGTTCTAAGTTCTGATGAATGGGTAAATTGCAAATTTTCTAAAACACCAGAGGGAATTAGAATTGCAGCCACAATAGGGGGATCACAATTTTGGAAGGGAGTTCAGTTGGTGCTGAAGATTTTCAAACCTTTGGTGGCAGTTTTGCGGGTTGTTGATTCTGAGAGAGTTCCTGCTATGGGCTACATACATTCAGGTATGTTGTTTGCACTCGACAATCTTGAGAAGTATTTGGCAAATGATGAGCCACTTCGCAAGCAAGTACTCAAAATATTTGCAGATAAATGGGATGGAAGGCTTAATCGCCCCTTAGTTGCTGCAAGTAAATATTTTGTTACAGTGTTACCTAATAAATTTGGATGAATGTGCTTGAAACAAAACACTTATTGAGTTTTTAATATTGTAGGATACTATTTAAATCCATATTTATATTGGAGATATGATGACATAAATAGTACGAGCATGATAATGGATGGTCTTACAGAGTGCATTGAGACATTCTATCCTGAGCCAGACATCCAAGATGGTATCGTCATGAAGAAAGAATTACCTGCATACATGGATGCATCTGGATCCTTTGGAAGGCCAGCTGCTGTTCGACAACGAAATGCCAATGATTGTAATCCAGGTAAAATGCACAACTTTAACCAAATAGTTGTATGTACATTGTTAATTGTTGCGAGTATGACAATTGTAAGGAATTTGAAATCCTAGATTTTTAACTAAATTTGTCTTGGAAACACAGTGCAATGGTGGATTAACTATGGGGAAGCTACTCCGTATTTGCAAAGAATGGCACTACGCATTCTAAATTTGACTTGCTCATCATCTGGATGTGAGAGAAATTGGAGTGCATTTGAGATGGTATGTCAAGGGAAAAAAATGATTGAAAGTGCATAATTATGCTAAATATAGAATGACATTTTTGGGTGTTTTATTTTGCTATCTAGATTCATACTAAAAGGAGAAATAGATTGGATGTTAAGAGGCTTGAAGCATTGGTGTTCATCCAGTTTAATGCAAAATTAAAGGAGAAAAAGGAGAACACGAGAAGGAAGGTGACATGATTGAGTCTCAAGATAATGACAAAGCAAAAGATTGGATGGTAGAATTGGATCCAGATGAAGAAGAAATCTATCCAGGTGTTAGATTAAATTGGGTAGCAGTTGTTGAAGCTAGTGGAGCGGCAGAAGCATCACAAATAAGGTAAAGTACAAGGGTCGCCAATCTGAAAAATGATTTTGAGATAGATGATTCCAATGTTGGAGCCAAAGATGAGTGTGAGGATGTGGCTTCTGATGATGATAGCTTGGACTTGGATTTTGTCGAAAATATTGAGGATGCAGAGACTACGGAAGGGGATAATAGTGATAATTTAGCGGGTGATTGGAATGATGATTATTGATAGTTTCTTGGTTGATTTTTAATTTATGCTGCATTTCATTTTGTAAGGACTCCTTTTTATATGTTGAAGACATTTCATTGCATTTAGAATGATTGATTATTTAGTATTGTGACATTATTTTTGTATCTAATAGTAACTAGAATTTGGTATTTTTTTTAAAAACAATAATGCCTGCTTTTTCAAAAAGTGCCCGCTTTAACCACTTCAAAACACGCTTCACACTTAAGTGTTTTTTGCGGTCAGTCCGCTCACTTCGCACTTTCCAATAAGGTAGTGTACCCCCAACCATAACCCCCACTCCACATCCAATGAATCTCCCAGAGTAGAAAGCATGACAATCCCATCTTCTCCTCACCTTCCTCACCTCCTCTCCCAATTGACCGCCTTCCCAATAAACCCCCCTCATACCGGCCTCCCCATTCTCAATGTTATTTTCCCATACCATATTTCTAGCCCTAACATTGCTCCGTCACACTACAATGTTGGGTGGAGACAAAAGTGGCATAAGGTCTGAGTCGGTTCACGAGAATAGCAAGACGAGACTGGTCTTAGGAGTTTCAATAGTGTGGGGTACCCAGAAGTTGCATTCTAGGAGACATGCTAATTTTCACTATGTTTGACTAGGTATGTAGATAGGATTCCACTTTTAGAAGGAAAGACCAAGATTGTCATTTACCTTGGTATCACCTTACACAATAACAGATAAAGTAAATTGATTATTGTAATGTAAGGGGTATCATGTCCTTAAGTAAGCAAATATTGACATTACATTGTTCCATGATTTATTGGACCTAATTCCCATTCATTGATGTTTTCTATAAGCTACTTGTTTCACTTAAACTTCAAGTATGGTTTGATTGCTATCTTCATGAATATAGTTAAATTTATCTTAACAATGATGTAAACTCCATGCTACTAAGTGTTATAGGTATTATTAGTTAATATTGCACCAAATTGTGTTAGATCCTAATTTTTTAAATAATAATTAGGTTTAGCACCCCCAATAATATGTGATGCCTATGGTTACTTTAGCCTACCTCTACTGTGTGATTGTTCATCCTGAAAGTGATATTGATTGATTGATCGATTGATTGGTTTTTCTTCTGAGGGAAGCACTTTTTACGACATGATGGCCACTCAGACTTGGCTAGTGTTTGTTTATTAATTGACAAGAAACGAGAGGAAATGTACCAACAAATCATGAATTTCTTGACTTATTATAAATTCTTTTTGGAAGAAATGGTCGGGTTGGCCTATATTGATCGAAGGACTGCATGTGCCAGTAGTCGAGATTGAGTGGGCTCAAACATAAATATTTAGTTGGTTGAAAATACATGATTGATCATGTAAAATTTTATGATTGTTATGAATTAAAGTGAGCATTAAATGATTGACTGAAAGAAAGTGGTTCATTGAATCACTTATCCTTTAGATTGATCATATGAATCACTCATTTTATATAATCATCATTGATCGCATTGGAAAAATGAACATACCATTTATATTTATAGTTATATTTGTATCACCTTGGCTACATACACTAATGAGAATGTTATCCCCTGTGATTGGGATCCTGTAGGTATCAACACATGATAGGTTTGAGCTATCTGGCAGTGGTGGATGTACATGAGGGGGAAGATTATAAGGATTGCATTTTGTTGGCCAGTGGTCTTATGCTCTCTTTTATTTTGCACTTGTATCAGTGAGTTGGAATTTTTTGACCGACTTAACACTTAACTTTGCTTGTACATATGTTTAGTGGAAATGGAAAATATGATCTTTTCAACCCATAATAGTTATTGTATCATTGTTGTCGCTACTCAGTGGAACCAACATGAGGGGTTTCTTATCGAAGACTATCATGTCTACTAACAATAAGAAGATAACAACTATCCATCACCTCTATGGTGATAAAAGAGTGTGTTTCACGTAGGTCAACCAAAATACATACAAAAGATGTAGACAAATAAGAATGAAAAAGTTCCATCTGACCTATCACAACCTATGGATTGAATACTCCCTCTGACTGACTCATAGCGTAGAATCGAGCAATTTCCTATTATTTTCCTCATCCTCTGCTAGAATGTCTAGAGCATCCTTCCTATAATGCATGACTGCGTCCTCTGCCACCACCATTGTTGAATTAATGTTGTTGAGGACCCCTCTTGACTCTACCTTAGTTGTTGTGTCACCTCCTCATCTTTCATAGGTCTAAACAACTTTGTATGCCCAATCTATCCTCACTTATATCAGGTCTTACTCTTGTACCATAGCCTAGACGTCCCTGTCAACGACATTGATTCTATACTGTGGGCTTGAGATGGTGGGAAGCCACAACCTTTACCCTTACATGAGAACCACAATGATGACACCACTGACATTTTCTCAGAGAAAGATGTTTGCAATTGCGATTGAGGTGAAGAAAACCTCGACTTCTTAAAGCCTCCAGATGATTGTCCCTAAAATTGTGTGTCTCTTCTTAGTGTTGGCCTCACTCTTCTCAACAACATGCCATTCAATCCTCCTCACTGACTCTAAAAAGGTACCAAATATCTCCCTATTCTCTAAAGAAGACACTGTCATCACCAACGCCTTACTCAAGCCCTTCTCAAAATGATAGCTTCTCTCCATATTTATTTCTGCCATGTACGAATAGAACCTCAATACTACATAAACTTTGCCTCATACTTGTTTATGGACATCAAACCTTGTCAGATCTTCTCAAACTGTGATATCTTCTCATTAAGATACATTTCGGGGTAGTTTCAGGTAACAAACTCTCACCAAACGTCATCCCAACTGTTCACCACTCTAGGTCTCTTCTCTTCCTCTATGGCCCACTAATGGCCAACACTTCCCTTCAGTAGGTACACTGCATGTTTCACCTTTTCCTCTTCTTGAATATTGAGGATCTTGAAATCCTTCTCAAACTCCATCAACCACATATCCACATATGTTGAGTCTGTCGTACCCTCACACTCAATCACTCCAACACATCTCAACTGCTTAAAGTCTTCCTAGAACCCTGGGATTCCACATTAGGGACAACTTCCTTTTCTTGAGGTACAAGCTCTCTATCCATTATATGCATAATTGTGGCCATCAACTATCTAAACATGGACTACAAATATGGGTTGGCCATGGTTGTAGGGTAAAACTGAGGCACCACGAGCTGCTACAACCACATCTCTAGCATTCTATCTTCATGGGCATGCCTCCTACCTCCACCTCTTAGAACAAAAAAACTACTGTCAGCATGTTCTTCATGCCCTCCAAACATATCTACATAAGAATAAGTTATAATTAGATATGTTGGATGACACCAGAATAGACACAAACCCTAGCTGTAATCCCCACTCTTGAAAATTTTGGAGAACTAAGGTTGACTCTGATCGTTCTAGTCTCTAGAAGGACCTAGACATAAAGAGAATTTTCCTCCTCTTCCTACTTCTTTCCCCTTCCAGACCTTCTATTATTTCCCTACCTCCCTTCCCCCTTTTTCCCATTTCCTATAAAAGGTAGGGTACCCCCAACCATAACCCCACTCCACAGCTAATGACTCTCCCTTAGTAGCAATCTAGACAATCCCATCTTCTCCTCATCTCCTATCCCTATTCATACCCTTCCCAATAAACCCCCTCATATCGGCCTCCCCATTCTCACATTTATTTTCCTATATCATAATTTCTAGCCCTAACATTTCTCTGTCACACTACAGTGTTGGGCGGAGACAAAACTTGCTTAAGGTATGAGTCAGTTTAGGAAAATAGGGAGATGGGGAAGAGCTGAGGAGTGTCTGTAGTTTGGGGTACCTAGAAGTTGTGTTCTACGAGACATGCTAATTGTCACTCGTCTGACCAGGTATGTAGACATGATCCCACTTTTATAAGGAATGAATAAGATTTTCATTTACCTGGGTATCACCTTATCGATACATAGATAAAGTAAATTGATTATTGTAATGTAAACCACATGATGTCCTTAAGTAAGAAAATATTGACATTATGTTGTTCAATGATTTATTGGATTAATCCCCATTCATTAATTCTTTCTATAAGCTACTTATTTCACTTAGACTTCAAGTATGGATTGATTGCTATCTTCATTAATACTATTAAATCATCTTAACAATGATGTAAACTTCATGCTACTAAGTTATATCCATATTATTAGTTAATATTGCACAATATTGGGTTAAAACCTAAATTGTTAAATAATAAATAGGTTCAGCACCCCCAATGGTATGTGATGCCTATGGTAAATTTAGGATCACCTCTACTGCGTGATTGTTCATCCTGAAAGGGATATTGATTGATTGATTGATTGATTGGTGCTTCTTTGGGGGAAGCACATTTTGTTGCATGATGGTCTCTCAGACTCAGCTGATGTCTATTGATTGATTGACTGGAAAGGACATGAACTCTACTAGAAAATCATGAATTTATTGACTTAAAATAGTTATGTGTAGAAATGGTGGAGTTGGTCTATCTGGACCGATGGGTTGCATGTGCCAACAATCAGGATTGATTGGGATTAAAAGTAATTATTTAATTGACTAGAAATACATGATGATCATTTAAAATTTTATGATTGTTATGAATTAAAATGAGCATTGAACTATTGATTGAAAGAAATTGGTTCATTGAATCAATTATCCTTCTGATTGATCATATGAATCGCTCATTTTCTTTAATAATCACTAACCATATTGGCTTGAATGTTTTCATCGACAACTGGGATCTTGTAGGTCCAATGCATGAGAGGTTCAAGCTATCTAGCAATGATATATGTACATGAGAGGGAAGATTGCAAGGATGGTGCTTTGTTGACCAGTGGTCTTATGTTCTCTTTCATTTTGCACTTAAATTAGTGCATTGAAATTTTGCGGCCGACTCAACGCTTAACTTCACTTGTACATATGTTCAGTGGAAATGGATAATATGATCTTTTCAACCCATAATAGTAATTGTATCATTGTTTTTGTGCTCTGATTATCTTTTTTATTTTATTCTCCACCTATGCCCTTTAATTTGTGTTTGGGTTGTTACAACGAATGCTATCAGAATAGGTCCCCTCATGTACCCTTTGATTTATTTTTTATCTTAATATTTCATGTAAGTATAAAATATTAAAGTGAGTATATCTAACCCATTTAAAATTTTAATTACTTCGGCCAAGTAATTAAGAATATAAGTACGTCTACTCTTGATAATTGGGTGCTCTGGCTAAGTGCTCAATTATTAGATCTTTAAAAAAGGAGATAGAGATAGTGAAATAGTTTTCAATTTAGTGATTAATTAAGTGTATAAGTATAATTTTACAAATAAAATTGTGTCAATTTAATGTAGATGCCTCCTACAAGAGCCGAAATAAATAACCCTATTAGTGGAAATGACATTAGTGGAAGAAGGTCCTTGCAATCAGAGTTGATATCAAATATGATCTAATTCTTCCATACTTTCAGTACACTTTCCGCCCAACAAATGCAAGGACAGGGCGCTGAGGTGGGATCAAAGGTCACCATTGATAAATTCCTCAGGCTTTACCCACCAACTTTCTCTTTTGAAGCCAATACAAAGAATTTTGAGGCCTGGATGGACTACATTAAAGAGGCCTATGAAACCCATAAGTGTCCAGAGGATTACACAATCACCTTTGCGGTAAATCAACTCATTGATGGGGAAAAGATGTGGTGGTTGTCTGTTAAAGTTGTAAATTTCTTTGGCAGAAATGACATACCTTGAAAGGATCTTTTTGACGCTTTCAAAGATGAATACTTCCCTACTTACGTCACGGAACCTCTTCAGGGTTAATTCTTACAACTACAATAAGATAAACTGACTTTATTAGAATATTTGGTGAAATTAAGTAAGATGGAATAATTTTGCCCCAACTGGTATGGTACGGATCGATAAAGGACTCACAAGTTCATTAGCGGCTTTGAACCCTCTCTGCGTAGGTTGGTGAACATCAATATTCTAAGGATATTGGTGGATGTTGTTGAATGTGCCTATGATATGGAGGAAGAAAATAAGCTCCAGATTGAAGGAAACAATCAAACAAAGAAGAAGAGGCCTTTTTGTAACATCCCTGATTAGGGTTATAAGTTAACCCTAGGAGTTTTGCCTACATGTGTAATTAAACGCTTGTGATTATTCCCTGGCATGTAATTAATTTCCTGAGGAACATGTTTTCACTTTCCTGCCTTTTTTTAAACATGTTTTAGTATTGTTTTGTAATGCAGGGACCTATGTGCAAAATTACCCAATCAGAGGGGTTAACTTGCAATTTTCACATGTTGGGATGTTCCTCAGGCGATGAGACATCATGTGGATGAATATGATGAGTTATGATGGATTCTCCAAGCTTGGGCATCGAGATGCAGCTTGTGGAGCAATCCTTGTGCTTGAAACCCTAATTTTGGTGTAAAATGCAATTTACCCAAAATGTGGGGTGCAACTTGTAAAAA
Source organism: Alisma plantago-aquatica (assembly GCA_963693085.1). NCBI lineage: Eukaryota > Viridiplantae > Streptophyta > Magnoliopsida > Alismatales > Alismataceae > Alisma > Alisma plantago-aquatica. The sequence goes on from OY856412.1 coordinate 361,062,881, forward strand.
TACATATTCTAGAGTATATTCTGTGATTCTTGATATCTTTTAGAGTAGAAATGATGAAAAATGGCTCTTCATTAGTTAATCTGATAAGATATATAACCCTTGTAAAAAGATCACCAAGTTTTAAATAAGAAACCCTAAGTATGTATACCTTAATGATAATGTGACCTTTTCTTTTCCCTTGGGCCCTTATTTTAATAAGATCCTCACCTAGAGAAGGGGGGAGGGACGTGCAAGAAAGAAAGGAGGGACTTAGTTGAGAAATAAGGAAAACTAGAGGTCCTTTTGGTGAAACTTGTCCTAGCTATATATACCACTTCCCTTGCAGACACATGAATGTTCCCTTCATTTCTCTCCTTTCCCACCTCGTTTCGTCCATCCAAGGTAGAGCTAGGAGCTAGAGGAGACGATCATCTTGTTCCAAGGTAAGAAGAGACCATCTTCTAGCTCGGTTTCATGGAGGAAAGTGGTTCTTAGGGTTGTTTTTATGGTCATCTTACTCATGTTTCTTGTTCTAGCCAACCTTCCCCAACCTTTCCTTGGAGAAAAGTCTTTGGCCGACCAGGGGAGATCAAGGTGCCATTAAAGACTTGAGATCTTGGGAGCTTGGAGCTCTAGGAACGTCCTTAAGGTGGGTTTTATAACTCTAAACCTCTTGTTTTCTTAATGCTTATACTTATTCATACTTGTAGTAGTAGTTCTTCTTCTTCCCCAAACTTCTTGGTCTTCTTGCAAGCAAATTCATGGAGAAAACCGACCTGTCTTGAGGTTGAAGACAATGGGAGTGATTACCTAGGTCACTTTACCAAACGACCTTGGACCATTTGGTCCAAACGATTTGCAAACCATTTGAGACCAAATGGTCTTACAACCATTTGATCTCATGCGGTCTTGCAAGACCGTTTGGAATCAAACGGTCTCAAGACCGTTTGGTAGGGTTGACCAAGGGAAGACCATTTGGAAGTCTGTTGTACACATATTGAGTTAAATAACCCCAAAAGATTGAAGCCTAATTGCAAACCAATCTCAAGTTGAAGGCACTTCAACCCTCTAAACCCTTATCGATTGAAATTGCTGAATTCAAGGATAGATTTTGGTGAACCTTGGGTTGAAGGGACCAAACGGCCTCAAGACCATTTGGGGGTTCATCCAAACGGTCTCAAGACCATTTGGTGACAACCCAAGACCATTTAGAGGTCTAGGGTTAAAGCAATTTGATGAATTGATGGTCCAATCATGGTAACTGAGTAATTGAATAAAAGTGCTGATTTTAGACCTAATTGGTATTCAACCCGCATCAAATTGACCTAGATTTTTGTGCAACTTTGGAAAAACGGTCTAAAGACCGTTTGGAGGATGTCCAAATGGTATCAGGACCATTTGGGCAAAGTTGGGGCCCAATTGAGTGCCAATTGATAGGTTCAACTTCAATTGAAACCCTAATTGTCAATGTTGATGGTTATTGTTGATAGACCTTAATCCAACTGGTTTCAACCCCAATTGGTTAGAAATTGAGGGTCAATTGGATGACCAATTAGTTTACGGTAACCCTAATTGACTCAATTTACAAGTGTTTACTAAGGGCATGGCCAATTGATGGCTTTAACATAGGGAATCCCAACTGATATTGACCTTTGATTCACCTTTGAGGTCCATGCGGTTTTGAGCCCATTTGGACCAAACGGTCTCAATACCATTTGGATCGAAATGGTGACCGTTTGAGGCCGAACGGTCTCAAGTCAGTTTGGGGCCAAACGGTCTCAAGACCTTTTGGGTTCAAACTATCTCAATATCGTTTGGACCAATCGATCTCAAGATCGTTTAAGATCAAACGGTTTCAAGTCGCATAGCCTCAAACAGTTTGGAGGTCAAACTTCTCAAATGGTCAACGCCCCCAAACGGTCTTGAGACCGTTTGAGGGTAAACGACCTTGAGTGTCATGCGGTCTTGGGGTCAACCCTAGCAAACGGTCAATGCATCTAAACGGTCTCAAGACCGTTTGGAGGTTGATTGTGTGTAACCGTTTGGAGACTTTAGGGTTGTGATTGCTTAGTACTTTGAAGGTTTTAATTGGTACAATGGTGATCTAATCTAAACCCTAATGGTACTCTAAGTTATTAAAGGACTAAGTGACTAATGGATTGACCCATGATAGTGATCAATGGTGCATTTTACCAATAAGCCCCTGAAGGGTTCAAATTGAATGATACCTTGTTTTAATCAAACCCTAATGACATGATAGTGGTGATTTGGCTTATGTTAAATAAAAAGAACTTAACCCAACCTAATCTAGAGTGATGTAATCACCATCTTTTAATAAGAGGAGAGAGAAAGTACTATTTATGGTTGGAACTCAAGTAAAGTACCTTCAATATATATGAATGTGCATGATTAGGGTATGATCCACCTATGTGAGATCATGGAAACCCTAATTATGATAATTGATGAATCTTAATCTAATTTGAAGGCATCAATGGTGATGTTCCTCATACATGATGATGTTATGAGTACATTTCATCATGAAGCAAATAGTAAACCCTAATTCTAGGGTGACAACATGTAATGTGAATAGTAAACCTTAATTGATGAGAATCAAGGAACCTAACTCTTGTAAGAGCATGAAGGCACAACTATTGAAATGAATTTTTTACTATTATCAGTTGAATTAACCATGCATGTTCTTATATAATGATGATCATATCAAGGTAAGGATGATGATACCATATTCATTGAAAGCATGTTATTATCTTTATGAACCCTAGTTTAGGGGTATAACATAAAAAGGGGTAATTCTAGGTCATACCTCAGAGGATGAACTTCATGAATGATATCTATAATGAAGGAACTCCACCCCTTGTGAAAATGAAGCGGGTGATAACCTAGTTTGAATGGGTGAAAGCTAAACCCTACAAATTGTATGAATGAAGGGATTCTAGATATTGTGTTTATACTGCTATCTATGTATGTTTCATTTATTGTAAACTATGCGGGTCCATGATAAAGAGGTGATCATAGCCAGATAAGGTTATGATGTTCTGTTCATTGAGAACACTTACATTATGTGATGAATACATTGCTTCAGTCAAGGTGATGATGACTAGATGACTTGATGACTATTTGCTATTCGATAGCAAGTGCCATGATAACATGAGGGTTGATTATATGTGTTCTTAAATCATAGTGAGAAGATGATTGAGAACTGATACCATCTGATAACTGATGACGAATGAGTTAGTTACATTTAGTATTCTTTCATTATAGCTATGTTTTGTGTTTGAATGCTTGAGATCATGTTTGATGATAAAAGAATACTGAAATGTACCTAACTAATCAAGTATAACCATTTCATGTAGAGCCCTGATCATAGATCCATCATTGTCAGGTGTAATATGATGGTGAAATAGGTTTTCCTAAGGGAACTCCTGGAGCGCATACTTTTGAGTATGTGGGGGAAATGGACGCGTAGAATCCTTACGTCCTAGTGTAGGGGTTGATGTGGAGAATACTCCATCAGCACTAAACTATGTGTTATTCCGGGTTGATGTATCACAAATCACCCGAGGAATTTGTGATGCCACCTCGAGGAAGATAACCATGAAATATTTCGATGGTGAAGAGAGTACACAACGCCACTGTGACTCTAATAGTGAAGGACTAGAGTACCCTGGTGAGATATATTGGCAGAGACACGAGATGTCCTGCATGTTGAACCTCAACCTGACAGAGGAAGTCGAAGGTCATGAGAATCTGGCTCTTTTGATGACCTTGTATGATACCGAGGCGACTTAACAGTGGTCGGTTGGAGTTTGAGCGGTACACCTCATCTCCACAAGGCATAATGTTATGTGTAATACGTAATCAACCAAATAGTATATTTTCTTAGGTTGAACAACGAGAAGAAATGCTTGATACTGCCTTGAATATAATGTTTCTGTTGCCTACTCAGCATACATGTCTTTCATACTGCTACTTAGAAGTAATTACTGCTTTATCCACTCTTAAGTCTTCTGTTGCAGGATAACTACCTTGCTATTACTGTTTACATTTTCCTAGCAAGCTTCTGGCGAAGAGTTATAACTCTCGCTGGGACAATTATTTGTAATTGTCTCACCCCGTAGGCTTCAACCTTTTAGGTGGTCGTCGTGGACGAAGGAACCGGTCTGCAGGAGAGTAGCAGCAGCACTAGGGGCAATAGTGAGCCTCAAGTGGATATCTTGGTGGTCATGTTGATAGTTAGAAGTCCTATGTCGTCTCTGTACACTCAGGTCCCAGGAGTTAGATCTAAGATTTTGAATTTTTGAGTCTTGAGACTTTGTATATGGTTGTATATGTTCACTCAAGAAGTGACTCAACAGAGATGTAAACTGATTATCGTACTTTTATGAATGGAGTGTCATGCTTTCAAGGTCTTTCTCAAAAAGTTTTAATTTTTCGTAATTTTCCGCTTTCCGCTGATTAATCGATTCTCTTCCGCTATGTTTATCTTGTGTTTTGGAGATCAGATCCCACACTTTTCCTCAATCACACAAAACAGTCGGTGACAATGGCCTCCAAACAAAAAGAAAAAGTTCCAACTGTGCCAAAAGGAGGGAAGGCACAACTTGAAGCCTGATCCCATTGCCACAAGTATCATCCTGGAAGGGAGTGCTATCTTCTCACTCGAGATTGTTTGAATTGTAGAGAGAAAGGTCATTTTATGAGAGACTGCCCAAATCCGAAGATGTATGCAACTCAAAAGGAGAATGGACAAAGTGATTCCACATAAAAGATTTGTAGAAGGGTGTTCACCCTCAATGTTGAGATGCCAAACACATCTTCTAAAGTGATCCAAGGTATGATGCCTATTTCCAGTCATCATGCAAAAGTCTTGTCTGACTTTGGTGCCTCTTTTTCCTTCATATCTAAGGCTTTTTCTATTATGTTGGCACATGATATAGAACCCTTACCCTTCATTCTAGAAGTAATAACTGATGTTGGTGAAGCTAACATCCAAGGATTTTTCTTCAAGAAGTACATATACTCATTGAAGGAAAAGTCCTACCTTCTAATCTAATAGTCCTCAACATGAAGGACTTTGATATAATCCTTGGAATGGATTGGCTTGCACAACATGATGCTTGTGTGTTGTGCAAGGACAAGAAAGTCATGTTTTGGAAGACTTATTTGGTCTTTAAAGGAATAAAGGAGTCAAGTGGAAGACTCTTCATATCTTCTCTTAATGCTTTAAGAATGCTGGAAAAGGGATGTAAGACATTCTTATCAAGTGTAGTTTAGGTGGACTCTCAATCATCTAAACTTGAGGGCTTAGATGTGGTTTCTGAATTCCCTGACGTCTTCCCAAATGATATTCTTGGATTACCACCTAATAGGGAGATAGAGTTCAACATCGGGCTTGTTCTTGGTACTTTCCCAATATCCAAACCATCTTATAGAATGACCCCTACTGAGCTCAAAGAGATAATGAAGTAATTGCATGACTACATTGATAAGGGGTTGATTTGAACTAGTGTCTCACCTAGGGAGACCCTATCCTATTTGTGAAAAAGAAGGATGGATCGATGAGGTTGTTTATTGATTATCACATGATCAACCAAGTCACAATGAAAAATAAATAACCTAGTATCGATGATCTTTTCAATCAACTTTGATTAGTAGTTCTCTTCTCCAAAGTTGATTTCCAGTTAGGATACCATAAGCTGTGAATTAAGGAAGAAGATATTACAATAACAACATTTCGGTCATGATATGGACACTTCGAATTCTTGGTGATGCCTTTTGGTCTGACAAATGCACCTGATGTGTTCATGGACCTAAAGAATCGCATATTCCAGCCATTTCTCAATCAATTTGTGGTTGTATTTATTGATGACATCATGCTTTTTTCTCTAGATCAAGAAAGGCACAAGGGGCATTTAAGACTTGTTCTTAAGACTCTTAGACAACACAAATTGCATGTCATGTTCTCAAATTGTGAATTCTGGCTTGATTGTGTAATGTTTTTGGGACACATCATCTCTAAAGAAGATATATCTATTGACCCTGCAAAAGTTGAAGCATTATCATAGTGGAAATGACCAAAATCTACAGCTGAGATCAGAAGCTTCCTAGGCCTCACTGGGTACTATTGGAATGCATAGAGAATTTTTGAAAGATTACCTTGAATCTAACAAATCGACTAAGAAAGGAGTAAAATTCTTGTGGACACTAGAATGTGAAGACAATTTCTTAGAGATCAAAAGGCATTTAACCTCCATCCCTATCCTAACAATCCCATTAAGAAGTGGTGGCTTCATCATCTATACAAATGCTTCTGGATCTGGACATGGTTCTGTATTAATGCAACATGAGAAGGTGGTTGCTTTTGCCTCTCAACAACTAAAGAGTCATGAGAAGAACAACCCATTCCATGATCTGGAGTTGGTTATTGTAGTGCATGCCATGAAGATTTGGCATCATTATCTTTATGTGGAGAAGTTTGTAGTTTATATTGATCACAAAGGCCTTAGGTACCTTTTCTCACAAAAGGAGTTTAATATGTGTCAAAGTGAATGACTAGAGTTCCTAAAAGATTATGACTTCACCATATCCTACCATACTTATAAGGCAAACATAGTTGTAGATGCCTGGAGCTGAAAATGGGAAGGGAAACTAGCCACTTTGAGATTCGAGCTATGGAAGATGATAGACAACATGACATAATGGAAACCTAAGCCAGATGGACAATGAATCCTCTTGATAAACCTATGGGAAGGGAAACTAGCCACTCTAAGAGTCTAGGTATGGAAGATGATAGACAACTTGATATAATGGAAACCAAAGCTAGATGGACAATGAATCCTCTTGACAAACCTCAATGTCAATTATGAGATCGTGAACAAGGTGATCTAGGTCCAACACACTGACTTTTAATGGCAGAGGATGAAGGAAGCAATTGAAAAAGAAGATTCTAAATCCCACAATGCTCATGATGGGAGTATGTAGTTTAGAAATCATATATGGGTGCCTAGTAATAAAGTAGTGTAAGATGAGCTACTAGAGGCAGCCCATACATCTAAATACTCCATACATCTTGGAAGAACAAAAATGTACAAGGACATGCAAAGAAATTTCTAGTGGAAGGGGAAGAAGAAAGAAATTGTCGAGAGTGTGGCAAAAGGTCTAGTGTGTCAACAGGTGAACATCGAGCATTAATGACCCGTTGGGATGTGACAATCGTTAGATATTCCATAATGGATGTGGGAGAATATAATATGGACTTTGTTATAGGTTAATGGAGGGTGAGTAAAAACCAAGATTCTATATTAGTGGTTGTGGACATATTAACAAAATTTGCTCATTTCTTGGCTATAAATATTAGTAAATCTATGGATAGACTTGCCCATCTCTAAATGCAAGAAATTGTTTGACTTCATGGAGTTCCCACATCTATTGTGTCTGACAGAGACCCACGATTTACATCTCATTTTTGGCATGGTTTCCAATGAGCTTTAGGTACCTTGTAAAATTTAGTACTGCTTTTCATCCTTAGACAGATGGATAATTACAGCATACCATCCAAAATCTGGAAGATATGTTGAGAGAAAGTGCAATTGATCTTTCTGAATGTTGGGATGACCACCTACCCTTAGTGGAACTCTCCTACAACAACAATTGCCATTTTAGCATTAAAATGGAACCTTATGAAGCTCTCTATGGACGTCCACATAATTTCCCAACATGCTGGAATGATGTGGGAGAGAGAAGGCTTATTGGGCCTAAGATTGTGCAACTTTCTGATAAAGTTGACATGATTCAGAAAAGACTGTTGGAATCACAAAGTAGGCAAAAGAACTATGTTGACAAGAAGAGAAGGGATAAGACATATAATGTAGGAAAATGTGTATACCTAAAGACATCAACTACTACAGGAGTGTTGATGTTCAACAAGAAAAGAAAATTGAGTCTGAGATACATCGATCAATTTGAGATTTCGGAACTCATTAGAGACTATGCATATATGATAGCTTTCCTTCCAAGTCTTTCCAACATACATAATGTGTTTCATGTATCTATGTTGAAGGAATATGTGCATGACCCGTCCCATATTCTAGAGAATGTGATACATGATGTGCATCCACATCTGACATATGTGGAGAGACCACTCAAAATTTTAGAATGTTGTGCTCATAAGTTGAGGAGAAGGATTATTCTCATGGTAAAGGTAAAATGGCAATATCATCACTGGGAGAGGCAAATTGGGATCTATAAGCCAAGATGTGAGAAAAATATCCTCACTTGTTTGGTAAATCTGTTAAAATTTGAGGATGAGTTTTCCTTTAAGGGGGTGAGGATGTAATCCCCGCTCCAGAAAATTCTAGAGAATCAAGGACGAATCTGGAGCCATTCAATATCTCTAAGGACTTAGACATACATACATTTTCCTCCCCTTCCTGCTTCTTTTCCCTTCAAGACACTTATGTCAGTTTCCCTACCTCCCTTCCCCCTTTTTCCAATTGCCTAAAAGGTAGGGTACCCCCAACTGTAACCCCCACTCCACAACCAACGACTCTCCCTGAGTAGCAAGCAGGACAATCCCATCTTCTCCTTAGCTTTCTCACCTCCTATCTGAATTGATCGCATTCCCAATAAACACACTTATACCAGTCTCCCCATTCTCAATACTATTTTCCCATATCATATTTCAATCTCTAACATTGCTTCATCACACTACCATGTCATGTGGAGACAACAATTGCATAAGGTCTGAGCCGGTTTGGGAAAACAACGATACAAGATCGAGCTTAGGAGTGTTCACAGTGTGGGGGTACCCAAAAATTGCATTCTAAGAAACATGCTAATTGTCACTCGCCTGGCCAAGTATGTAGACAGGATCCCACTTTTAGAAGGAATGATTAAGACTGTCATTTACGTCGGTATCACCTTACATAATACATAGATAAAGTAAATTGATTATTGTAATGTACTTTGTCATTTTTGATAAATCACATAGTTAAGGAACCATTGAATCATGAACATGCTAAAGGCATGTCATCTCCTTATGTAATAAAATATTGACATTACATTGTTAATGATTTATTGGACTTAATTTCCATTCATTAATGCTTTCTACAAGCTACTAGTTTCACAAAGACTTCAAGTATGGATTGATTACTATCTTAATGAATGCAGTTAAGTTTATCATAACAGTGATGTAAGCTTCATTCTACTAAGTTATATCAGTATTATTAGTTAATATTGAACAAAATTGTGTTAAATCCTAAATTGTTAAATAATAATTAGATTTGGCACCCCCAATGGTATGTGATTCCTGTGGTCACTTTAGGATCACCTTTACTACATGATTGTTCATCCCGAAATGGATATTGATTGATTAATTGATTGATTGGTTCTTCCTCAGGGGGAAGCACATTTTGTGGCGTGATGTCCACTAAGACTCCACTGACGTCTATTGATTGATTGACAGGAAATGATATGAACTCTACCAGCAAATTATGAATTGATTGACTGATAATAAATTGGAATGGGTAGAAATGGTGCAGTTGGCCTTTTAGACCAAAGGAATGCATCTGCCAACAATTGAGATTGATTGGATTTAAAAGTAATTAATTAATTGATTGAAAATACTTGAATTATCATTTAACACTTTATGATTGTTATGAGTTAAAATGAGCATTGAACTATCGATTGAAAGAAATTGGTTCATTGAATAAATTATCCTTCAGATTGATCATATGAAACGCTCATTTCATAGAATAATCATTGATCACATTGGAAAATGAACAAACCATATATTTAAAGTTATATATTTATCTCCTTGGCTATATACATTAACAGGAATGTTTTCCCCTACGACTAGGATCCCGCAGGTACCAACACATGCGAGGTTCAAGCTATCTGGCAACTGTGGATGTACATGAGGAGGAAGATTGCATGGATGGTGTTTTTTTTACGAGTGGTCTTATGTTCTCTTTCATTTTGCACTTGTATTAGCGTGTTGAAATTTTGTGACCGACTCAACACTCAACTTAACTTGTACAAATGTTTAGTGTAAATAAGCAATATGATCTTTTCAACCCATAATAGTAATTGTATCATTGTTGTTGCACTTTGATTATCTTTTGTGTTTTGTTATCCACCTCTATCCTTTTATTTGTGTTTGGGGTGTTACAACTAATGGTATTAGAGCACGTCCCCTCACGTACCCTCCAATTTGTTTTTTTTATCTCAAAATCCCATGCAAGTAGAAATAATTAAAGTGAGTATATCTAACCCACTTAAAAGTTTAATTACTCTGGCCAAGTAATTAAGTATCTAAGTGCATCTACTCTTGATAATTGGGTACTCTAGACAAGTGCCCTGTTATTAGAGCTTTAAAAAAGGAGATAGCGATAGTGCAATAGTTTTCAATTTAGAGATTAATTAAGTGTATAAGTATAAGTGTATTAATAAAATTGTGTCAATTTAATGTAGATGCCTCCTATAAGAGCCAGAATAAATAACCCTATTAGTGGCAATGATACTAGTGGAAGTGGGTCCTTGCAACCATAGTTGATATCAAATATGATGCAATCCTTCCAAACTTTTAGTGCACTTGCTACCCAACAAATGCAAGGACAGGGCGCTGAGGTGGGATCATAGGCCACCATAGATGAATTCCTCAATCTTAACCCACCAACCTTCTTCGATGAAGCTAATCTAGAAAATCGAAGCCTGAATGAAATCCATTAAAAAGGCCTATGAAACCCTCAAGTGTCCAAAGGATTGCAGAGTCGCCTTTGTGGAAAATCATCTCATTGATTGGGAAAAGATGTGGTGGTTCTCTATTAAACCACTGGAGTTATTTGGTAGAAATGACATATCTCGGAAGGATTGTTCTAACACTTTCAAAGATAAATTCTTCCCTCCTCATGATAAGGTATGTCTTCAGAGAAAATTCTAGCACCTACAACACAATAAACTAACTCTACTAGAATATCTGGTAAATTTCAGGAAGTTGGAACAATATTGCCCCAACAGGTATGATACTAATCGATAGAGGGATCACAAGTTCATTAGTGGATTAAAACCCTTTCTATGTAGGTTGGTGAAGATTAGTTACCCAAGGACATTGGCAGAAGCTGTTGAATGTGCCTACGATATGGAGGAAGAAAATAAGCTCCAAATTGAAGGAAACAACCGAAGGGAGAAGAAGCGACCTAAGAGTATAGGGATGACACTAGGATTCTACTACAACAACTAGCAGCTATCCAACCTTCTGTATCTACTGATCTCCAAGCTGCTCTTCCTCAATAGAAAAATCCTGACCACACCGCTAACGACCACCTAGAAAGATGTGGTGATCCCACAAGGTAAGACCCATGTCCCAATGAGAGATATAACTCTCAAACAACAATAATTGTTACCACAACTTACTTATTAAACAAGATGAGCATGTTTATCAATATGAATAATTTAACTTATTACATAGGTTAAACATATTAAAAAACTATAACAAATTAAAAATATTATCATGATTAGAAGGAACATAAAAAATATGTATAACAGTTGATTTCTCTTTTCGCATTACTTAACAACTAAGCAGTAAAAGAAATAAGGCAAGGGTAAACATCCAATGTGATGTGTATTTAACCCTACATAGATATACTACGTAGTTGTATTAGTCTATTATTTATGCTCTGAGGATTTGTTTCAACCACCCAAATCCAACTGACCATTACTAAGCTGAAATCATTGCCATATAAGATCTAGGAAGAATCAGAATCCAAGATCTTCTCCCCACTTAGTCAGTACGAGTGAACATCGTACTGACATATCATTCAAACTCCTACCAGTGACATATAGTCAAGATGAAAACACCTAGCCCACATTGGTACAAGCCACGATGCTAGACACCACTGTATGAAACCCTACCACTGATGTATAACCACAGTTGTCCTCAAATCCCATAACATATAAACATAATCACTGAGACAAGACCATAGCTATTCTCACACTAAGATATGACTGTGGCCATCCTCAAAACACCTAGGTCAAGATGATAAGTAAAAAAGGTCACTTGTACCTTGCATACCCAATAATATGCACTCCAAGTTTCCCTTAGGAATACTCATTTCACCGTACAACAAGTTCTCACACTAGATTGAATCTATGGCACATGGCAACTACATTATTAGGGATCCATTTGATTATTGAAAGACAATTGGGTGTCTTTTAACTGCATTAATAAAGTTATGTAGAAACCCTAGAAAGATTCTACAAACATAAGAGTAGGTTACAACTCCGGAAGATATAAAATGTATAAAGCACAAGCTTATCACATCACCACATTGTATTGTGTCACTGTTATTCATGAATTTATCATCATCATATCATCTTGGGGTTCTAGTCCCTTATCACATTACATAGAGAGTATCACTTTAATAAGGGCACAAAGCCATATCCAAGGTCATAATAACTTCACTTTGTTCCATGCAAGAACATCATTATCTCTCCATGCCTCGTAAAGGCTTATCACCACCACCATATACATGATACACATAAGCTCGGCACAATCACACATTTAAGAACCATAATTCTCATATGATAATAGATAAGGGTTAACAATAGATTAGGAGAGAGATAGTACTCTGTCAACATGCTAATTACTCAAGCAATCTAAGCAACATTATCATAGACTTGAAAATAGGGTTAAGTTCAACATAACAAATCGATTTAAGGTTTCAAATTAGCAATAGATGTAAACCCTAATTGTCATTCTCTCCCACATTCTTGGAAATAAGCAAGTCAATTACTATCATCACAAGGTTAACCACATATGTCAAACATAGAGTCCAAAAATCATCATCGACCAAAGAGATTGGGGCTCACCATCTTCATCGTCCGAAGAGATTGGTTACCCTCATCAGCCACTCAAAGCAACACATAGAGATTGAAGAAAAACACCAACCTCTCATCGACTGAAGAGGGACATAAACACTTCATCGACTGAAGGAACCATCACATTTGGTGACCGAAGAGAGTCCAGCACTCAATCAGCCTTAAGGGTGAAAACCTTGGTGACCAAAGAAACATCAACATCTTCATCGGCCGAAGAAGAGAATCACCTCAACGATTACTCAAGAAGACTCATAATTAGTGACCTAAAAGATATCAGATACTCATTTATTTCATAAATAGTAGCTTGACAAACATCAAATGAGGCAAAACTCATCAAACTCAAGATCAAACAGGTCAGTCATCATCATGAAACTAAAAACCTCCAAGGTACAAAAAACAAGGAGGAAAACACTCCAAAACTCTAAATTCGACCACAAACATGAGAGAAGAAAACCATGAATCAAGAGAGAGAATCAACATTTCTTCCAACATGCATGTATTAAAAACCTCCATTATTAAGCAAGAAAACAAAACCTTGATTGTGAGAAAGAAACCAACATTTAACATAGACATGCATGCAAGGTTCACAACCTCCATCACCAAACAAGATTTTTGGGTACAAGATTAGGGTGTCATCAAGATGGGTTTTTTTATTGAATATCACCATAGAACACAAATATTATATCATAAGTATCATCACCATTCTACTTAGAACCACATTTTAAGAGTAGATTATTTGCATGTAAGGTTAAATGCAACATTAATCGAAGAGAAAGTTATATAACTCACCTTCACAAGGATGAAGCAATTTCAACAACAAGGAAGCTCCAAAAAAAGAGAGAGAACCTAGCTTGATCACCTCCCAACCTAGAACGATCTCAAAGAGAGAAGAAAAAATCCTAGGTCAAAGGAGCACAAGATGGAAACCAAAACTCTATGCTGAAAAGACAATAGAGAGGAGTTCTTCATGCTCAACTAAAGCACTACCATGGAGCAGGTGTAAAAATGTATATTACTGTAGACTATCTTGAAAGTTCCTAGAATTATTATCAAGACAATAATTATTTTTCTATTTCCATAGTTTTTCTAGACCTATGTGTAATGTAAACATATTTACACATATTCTTTTAAGAAATTCTTATTTAAGTAAGTATGTTATCAATATAGTATTGGGTTGCATCTATTCTTGATCATGATACTTCAATTCTATTACCCTTGGAAACCAAGTTGATATTTTATGTCATTGGATTCTATTTCTAGGGTGTTACAATTCTGACTCATACCCTAGAAGATGTGGCCAAGATTACCTAGCTTCCTCATAATGAGTGTTGGCCTACTATACCAAAAGAAGTCAAGTTGGGATGTCGAGCTAGAGAGTGTTCTAGTGTGAAGAAGTCCCAAGCTACTTGAGGGTTGATTAAATATGGTCACTTCGTTCACATGGAACCCTTGTGGGAGTCATCTAAAATTGCAATGTGACATGGTGTTGGTTCTTCCAGCGTGTCCCATTTGTGAAAATATACCTTGATCATCTTGGAATTTTTTTTTCTTTGGAGAGACAGTTGGATGAGTGATATATGTTTCCTTTGGTTTTGTTGCTTCAATTTGGAGGAAGGAGATTGTCATCTCTTTCATACTAAGTGAATTATACAAGTTCCTGGATGAGGTCCAGTTGAAGGGGATGATGAGGGGACCCTTCAAGGTCTTGTAGATTTATCTCCAAATGCACATTAACCCTGTCAGGTTGGTTGAGTCTTCAAACCCTATTTATATATGGTGAAGGAGTCCTCGTTTAAAAAACATTTAGGTTGTTGAGCCCTTTCAATTGTGTGGTATATGGATTGATGTCTTGCTAGTCTAGCATTTATAGACATGTGTTGTGGATGGATGAAGTTCTTCCTTGACAACTTGGGATGTGGAGCTTCCATGCTTGGATTTAGTGATTGATTATTGTGCTAGGTATGGAGAGTTGTGCTACACACTTACCGACACCCCATTTTTTCTCACTCAGAAAAAATTCAGGATTAATGCCAATCCTCTATCTAATGATGGGATCCTTTCCACATCCTACCCAATTTCCACATATCTGCTTCCCTGATATTTTTTCATATTTTCAACCTATTTAAATTAGCTATTTTTCCACTTTCACATAGTTTAGGCTCTTATACAAAGAAGTTTTGTTTCACACATGAAGTGCAATTTGTCCTTCATCTACGTTAAATAGGCTATCTTTTCATAAGTTGTCCAATATATTTTCTAGAATTAAATATTCCCTCTTCAACATTTTTTTTCCAAAAAATCTGAGAGATACCTCTAGGTTATCTTTATGTGTATGTTTTCTATGATGTCGTCAAAACATTCCTAAAATTACTGGGAAAGTGAGAAAAACCTTTTTTAACCCAGAAGACACCAGGATGATTAGATCCATCCGCCACATGCCATGTGGCGGGCTCACCTCGATCTGCATGGAAGGTGTGGCGCTTCAGCCTCTTCTAAGAGATTATGTCTAGAATCTCAAACTCAAAACCAATATTATAAATATTCCCCCATACCCAATGTATTCTAGGACCCTATGATCTCTCCTAATGCCGGATAAATGACTACCTCTCTCTTTATTTTTGTATTTCCTATGAAGATATGATCCTTCCTATTATGATTGTGCCTATGCTTAATTGGAAAACTAGGGTTTACCTAAATGACTACATACTTAAATTCAATTAATCATTTCTTAAATATGATTAAGGATGGTAGCTCAATTATGACGTATTTAGCCTAATGATAACTCTAATAACATTTTGAATATGAAGAATTAAAGTTTCAAGAGTGTAAACCCTAGTCGATAAAAATTAGGGTTCTGGTAGTACATGAATATTAAGTTTTCACAAGAATAGCAACGTGGTAAATGATTTTTCATATTTTTTATGTAACTTTAATTTATTTGCAATTTTGATATGATATTGATAACTCAATTATACAAAATTTCATAATATTTGGATGTTCTTTGAATGAGGTTCTCTGTCAAATTACACTTCAATCGACCATCATGCAGACTGATATTAGTAGTCTATTTTTATTTTTAGTTATTTATTGGTATCTCACAATGATCTAAATTTTTACTAGAGCTCTAAAATTGCATGGAAGATGCCATTCTGAATTTGCATAATTTTTGGAGGATTTTAGTCCTATCTATTAGACAATTTATACTGTAACATTTTTATGATAGAGAATTCTACTGAAATAAAAGAAAGTGTAGTGAGGGGTCAATTTGCAATTTAACCAAGCACCTCAATTGCTCAATATGATCAACCAACACACTAATAACTCTCATAATTTCTGACTAAATCCATAGAAATGAAATCTTAGAGAGTGACAGAGCTAGGGTTTGGATGGAGAAAGTGGAGAAGAAGACGATCTAGGGTTTTCTCTTGCTATAGTTGATGAAATCAAGTAGTTTTGTCATCTATAGATAGATTTTATTTTTCCCCTCCTCTAATTTGATTTTAAACGAAATCAAATCTCCATATTTTCTCACTATTTATCCATAATTCTCCATTTCTAGGGTTTTCGGGTTAAAAGGAAGAAGAAACCAGCAATTTGCAAGGGTTTTGATATGGATTTGAGAATTTCATATGTGGGACTACGTTTTAAGGTGTTTTGTACCTTATGGTGAGTGAATACTTCCTACAAAGAGTAGATTTCATGAAACTATATTAAATCCTAAAAAAATCTTTAATTCATTTGTATGTGACTACAAACCCTGCACTACCTTTCACTTCTAACTTTTGCAAGATGATATGAAATAGTTTATTCTATATTATGATGAATTTTAGATAATATAAAAACATTAGAAACGGATATAGATAATGAAAAATAGAATCCCTAAAGTTATTGTAGAGGTTATAAGAATATATTGAAATATAGGGATTTTAGTTATGTCGGAAATTGTTGTATAATTGAATAAAGAACTTTATCTATTTTAATTTCCTTGTTTATGATTGGTTATTTTATCTGAATGTGTAGTACATATATGCCATATACTATCTTGGATATCATGTGATGTTTGTAGTGTTTTCTTCATATCTCAGTAAAGAGTGTGAAACCCTAGATGAATGGAAAGTTGGAAGTTTGCGAATAGACATTATGAAATTCAATTAATGTGATTCATTTATTTTTATAGATTCATTTATTCAAGGTTATTCTTGATGCATGATATTTCAATGAACGGCTTGATAACCCTAATTCAATTCATTCTAGGGTTTATATTTATATTTATTTATATATATATATATATATATATATATATATATATATATGAGAATTAGGTAAATTTATTCTGAAACCCTTAAGCTAAATAGCTTTTGGGACAAAGATACATTGTAGTCCAACACTACAAAACTCACTCCTTAGTACATTGAACTTCTATGCACTCATTCTATTACAAAGGATTTTATGAATTTTGCTCACCAAGTCCTCTTCCTTTCTCTTCTTTGCCTTGTGTCTTCTGTTGTTTCTCTCCTTCCATACATGAAAATGTAGGGCAGATAGCATTAACAAGTCTTCTTTGGATAGATTATTCTTGAGCATATCAACTGAATCTTTCAGAACTCATCTTCTCTTCCCCTTTTTGGAGTACAGAAGCTCCCAAACTGTCTTCGTGTATCTACATGCCCCAAATATGTGACTCTGTGATTCAGAATCTTCTTCACATAAGTAACATCTTGTGTCTGTGCCTGGGCACCATTTCTCCACCTTGTCTAGGGTGGGTAAAGAGTTATGTGCAGCCCTGTATAAGCACATATCCCATTTCGGGATGCCCTTGTCTGTCCATATATTCTTCGAGACATGTTCTTCATTCTTCTGTTGTAAAAATTCCCAGATTCTGTCTTGTTTTTCCTTCAGACTCCAGCAGCTCCTAGCATCATTGATGCCTTTCATTTCCTTCCAGAGCTCAGTCATTCGATTGATGACCCTCGAGTATCCCTCCCTGGTTCTAGGTTTGAAATCCAGGCCTTTGGGGTATCTCATTCTCATCCACTTAGCCCACAGAGTGTCATTTTGCAGATACTTGAAGATTCTCTTGGTTGTACCCTAGTTAGCTATCAGACTTGGAGCTTTCAGACCGACACCTCCTTCCTCCTTTGGTCGTGCCAATCTAATGTACTTCATTGGGTGGTTATTGCTAGCCCAGACGAAGTTGGAGATCATCATCTCCACTCTTTCTAACACAGCTGGAGGTATTTCTCCTTGTTGTACCCAAAACATCAGTAAACCTTCAATCGCGGATTTGGTAAGTGTGATTCGACCTGCCATGGAAGTTTTAGCTAATGGCCATCTACTGATCATTTCATCCAGCCGGTCTGAGCATTCAGTAAAGTCACTGACCTTCAACTTTCCTCCTGCTAATGGGAATCCGAGATACCTAGTCGGGAGCTTGCTAGCAGTGATACCCATAGCCTCTTCAATGCTCTCAGTTACCTCCTGGCAGTTTGTAGATAGAAACAGCTACATTTTCTGTATATTTGTATGTAGGCCCGTTTCATCCCCGAATTGAGTGAGTAACAGTTTCAGTTGAGCGAGGTACCTGGGCTTCGCTTCAAGGAACACCAATACATCGTCAGCGAAAATAAGGAGACTCAAGACCCTTGTCCCGTGGATAGTGTAGGTGTTAATATCCTTCCTCCTTTCCTTCAGTTCCATCAATCTGGAGAAGTACTCCATTACAATTGTGAAGAGCAATGGAGATAGGGGGTCACCCTGCCTTAGTCCATTTCCTCCTTTGAACAGGCCACAAGGTGAGCCATTAATCAGAACTGAGAAGCTCGTCGTGGTTACACATTGTTTCATGATATCTATCCATCTTTGATTGAACCCCATCCTCGACATGATCCACCACAAAGTCTTCCATTTAACACTGTCGTATGCTTTAGATACATCGAGCTTCAAACACGCTTTCTTGTGCCCTCTTTTCACATTGAAATCAAGCATGAACTCACCCGCTAGCAGAGCACAGTCGCTGATGCTCCGGCCTGCTATGAACGCCCCCTGGTTCTCTAAGACGATTAGAGGTAGCACCATCTTTAGTCGCTCTGCCAATAGCTTAGCAATTATCTTATACTATACATTGCAGCATGCTATCGGTCTAAAGTCCATTAGCGAGGACGTCGTCTTCTTCTTCGGAATAAGAACCAGAAAGACATGGTTGACTTGCCTTAGGATGCAGCCGCCCTCCATAAACCACTTCACTGATTCACACAGATCCTCTTTTATCACCTCCCATGCGTCTCTATAGAAATATGAATTGAAGTCGTCAGGACCTGGTGATTTGTCAGTGCCTATACTCCATAGAGCTTCCTTCACTTCTTCTTCATTCACCTGCCTGTAAAGAATGTTATTATGTGAGTTCGTTAGCTTGTATTTCCATTGGATGTCGTTATCCTCCATCTCAGGCTGGTCGCCAAAGTTTTTATTATAGAGGCGAGTATAGAACTCCGTTGCCTGCCTGCCCAAATCCTCATGACTATTAAGGACCCTTCCGTCATTGTCCACCAATTCAGATATGGTATTAAGTGCCTCCCTTTGTCTGATAGCATTATGGTAGATCTTCGTGTTTTTATCTCCATCCTGTATCCATTGCTGCCTACTTCTTTGCCACAGGAAGCTTTCCTCACATTTCTTTAGTTCTTCTAGGATGTATTTCAGTTTCAGTTCCTCCTCTATGTCTAGTTCGTTCAGAGGGTCCTTCATCAGTCTCTTTCTTACCTCCATAAGTTCCTTTTTGTTCATTTCAATTAATAGAGGAATATTGACATGCTCTTTCGACCATGTCTTGAGTTTCCCTTTCAGTCTTTTTAGCTTCCTTGCGAACACAAACATGGGATTGCCTTGAATTGGTTCCTCCCAGCTATTTTCCAACACCTCCTTGTATCCTTCCCACTTTGTCCAGAAGTTGATGAATCGGAAAGGCCTTTTGTTTCTGCTCTTTTCATGCATTTGCATAACCAAAGGAGCATGGTCGCTAATGTCAGCACTCATTGCTCTTATGCTAGTATTTCCATTCATGTCAATCCACCTGCTATTCACCAGTGCTCGATCAAGCTTACAGGTTATTCTCTTGCCTGGTTTACCTTCATTATTCCATGTGAAATTGTCATCTCCTTGCATAGGTAGTTCACACAGTTCCCCTTCGTTTATCATTTGGTTGAA